>OW387145.1:22334034-22935744 GCA_936440205.1 Lepidonotus clava
CCTTGATTCTGAACGTACATAGCTTGGTTCTGAACGTACATTTATTATTTTCTTAATGCTATTAGTTTTATTTCTATGCCATACTCATATTTTACATGGAACAATGTTTCCTTAGAATCCCTAGCATGTCTATCAATATTAATTTATATTTTGGTACAAAACAATCAGTTTAAAAGCAAGATAAGTATATCAAAAACTAGGATATGTAAAATCAGAACCAAGATTTGAATGTATGTTCAGAACCAAGATATGTACGTTCAGAACCAAGGTATGTACGTTCAGAACCAAGTTTTTTATTTCTTAACTCCATAACATGTAGAATATACTTTCAGTCAGTACAATTTGTGACCCGATCTGACATAATGAGTCGCAAGTCGCGGAGATACGAATTTGAGTTAGTAAGATATGTTCCTCACCTCGAAAAGAGCTTCATTTTGATACCAAGATTGTGTTCGTACGATGATTAGGGCCAAAGTTAGGTTTTTCCCTATACGCGGTAGGCTGGAAACTTGATTCTGAGAAAAACGCGTTTGAAGTTTTTATGTGCGGTTTTGGTTAGACTCGGTCGGAATTCCTTGGATACCACTAGAAGTTTATCTCCCACCGACTTGAGACTTGGAATATACATTCTAGACTAGTTGAACTACAAAATACTGTGAAGTCATGCTTTAGAAATGGAAACTTTAATCATGCCGGCCTTGTAAAGATAGAGTACAATTCCTGTAAATCTGCACCTGAAAATGAAAAACTGAAGCAAGAGGGCAAGCTCAAACAGTCACAATACCTGTTCTAGAAGGCTGAATTGAAGTCACAACGACTTGTAAAGAGTCTATGGGAATGTTCAAGTGTATTTCAGCCTGTTTTGCCATAAATAATAAGTGTCATAGTTCCAGGTAAGTTGGATAAAAGTTCCATAAAGTTGAAAGATCACAAAACGTCAGTAAACTGTGAGTCTAAAACAACTCAAAAGGCACAAAAGTACCAATAAAATATTAAAATTCGAACTATATACAGGTATTCTAGTCTATGATTCTAGTTGCTAGAGGATGTAGACCGACCACGCCCCCGCCCCCGACTTTGGCTGCGTTTACGTTTGGGTGGGGGAGTGATCTCAGGGGAAGTGTCTGAGTCTGAGTCTGTTTCCATTTCACGTCGCATTTGGGCTGCTGTCTCTCTGTCTGAGTCCTCTGAGCCCGAGTCAGGGGTTTTTCCTCGACCCCGACCGCGACCTCGACCCCGACCTCGCCCCCGACCTCGGCCTCGCCCCCGACCTCGCCCCCTTCCTCTACCACATCCCCTTCCTCACGCCTCCTCCTCCTCCTCCTCCTCCCCTGCATCTCCACCTCCACCTGCTCCTGAGGGCCCTGGACCTGGATCTGGCGATGGGTCCCGCCGCCTTGGTGCCTCTGCTGCAGGCTCAGGTTCCGTGGGCTTGGGGCACGTAATGTCTTTGGTTTCCTCTTTGCAGAAGTCTCTGATGTTTTTGAAGAGGTACCACTGCCGACGAAGGGGAAGCCCAGGGGAAGGTGTGGCCGGTGGTAGGACCTTTGGGACGGCTCCAGGGTCCACAGTGAGCACATTCACTTCCTCTGGCTCAGAGTCAATGTACTGTCGGACGGTTACCTTCCCGGGGCTGTTTGATGAGAAGATAAAGTGGTGATACTGCTTGATCCCTTTTATTGGCCGGGTGAACGGGGTCAGGAAGGCTTGCCAGTTATAGGTTGGGACAAAGACGGCCCCATCTTCTGACCCACACAGCTGAGGGATGTTGACTTCTTTTTGGGTGCTGTCCCGGACCGTCTTGGCTAGGTCAGCAAGGCAGGACACCTCGGCACGGCGAAACCGCTGCTTGAGGAGACCGAAGCACCAGTCGGGGGCAAACTTGGTGTGGCCGGTTATAAGAAAGTTCAGAGTGATCTGCTTATGCAGACCAGTCAGGACCCGCCACATGAGATAGCCAATCACGTACTTGTTCTTGTTTTGCCCACTGCAGTTGTCACAGTGGAGGTCAAGGAGGCGTTCACCGAGGGAGTAGTTGGCAAAGTAGTGGTGGAGGTAGGAGATGACAGCGTTTGAACCCTTGCTGCCGCAGTGGGACTCATCAATAAGATAGTTTACTTGACGGGGGATGGCTTCAGCACACACGCCAAAGATGCCTACTTTGCGTGGGACGAGGAAGTAGAGGGGCCCTGGCTGCATGGGGGAGGAGGGGAGGTGGACCTGCTGTGCGTAGTCGAAAGATACATGCACCCGGATGTCAGAGGAACAGGGAGTGTGTGGCCCGAGCGCCGGCCGGCCTGCCTCGGCATACGCCTGCTTGGCAGCGGTAGTCAGTTCCTGGTAGAACTCCCGTTCCTTGGCCACCACCTCCAGGTGCTTCTGCTGCTTCTTTAACTTTGCCTGCTTAACTACTTCGGGGAGGTTAGAGGAGTAGGAGATGTCACGGTTGTTCCTCTGACACTCCCAGCATAGGTCAGTCATGGGGCGAGAACACACAATACGGGGTAGCAACTGGCGCCAGAGGTTACGGAAGGTGGTGACGGCAACCTGACGGTGGGCGTCCCCGATGGCCTGTAGATAACGTTTATGCACATCTACCTTCCTTGTGCTGGAGGGGAGGAGGAGGATGTCGTCGCGTTTGTGCGTGGAGACTCGGCCGGGGAGGACGAGGGCATAGGTTTCGGCGTAGGAGTTGATGAAGTCGACCACGCGGCGGATGTCTGCGAGGTCGAGGGAATGGGTGTTGGCCTTGCGTCCGCCTGACCTCTTAGTACGGGGTACGACCCCGTTCTCCCGATACCACTGGCTGATGGCGGTCATCTTGTTGATACTGCAGCTAAAAAACAAGAACACACAACTTACAATTGGAAATGGAATAATGTTGGACATACCAGGTTCGGTTACATAAAAATAATGTTTGGTTACATAAAATAATTATTGTGTACATGTTAATAAGTTACAGCAGGAGACAGGTTTAGGAACTACTTAGACAGAGAATGTTAGCTGCAGAGATGAATAATTACCTGTAGAGAAAGAGCAGGGTGTCCCGGCAGACCTTCCTGCCCCCGGCGGTGTAGTGGCTCCGTTGGTGCTGCCTGGCCCCCTTGCCCTTTTTCCCCTTCTTCCAGGTCGACAGCTGTACCGAGGTGTCAGTACAGGCACTTGTAACGCCCAACAGGAGCATGTCCTTCTCCCCTGGAATGGAAATCCGACACAGAACTTTAGTGATGTACGAGCGACTGACTTTGTGAAAAAAAAAAAAAAAAGTTTAAGAAAGTTTCATACATTACTCTCGGCTGGGTCTACCCCCGCGGTCACTGAGGTTACTTGGCCGAAAATCGTATGTCAATGCCACAGAGGAAAAGTTACAGCCTCCAGGAGGTCATACAGGTATTATAGATGACAAACTATCTTCATTTACGACGGTTAATAGGATGGTTATTGGCCGCACCTGGAGTCAGCTGGGCGACCTCCTGCCGTTTGTCCAGACGCTCTGCCGTTGAGAACTGGACACAACACGGGCCGTCGTTGTGGTACTTACACGAGCACCTAAACATGACGAAAGTCCACATTAATGTCAAAGATATGTGAGGGCACCCCTATAGATTGAATTAGGTTCATTAGATGGCCGCTAAGAACTTTTAATTAGGCCTGAGAGAGCATAACGGTCAAGGCCGTCCATCGTTCAAGTGCGAGACGCCATTAAGTAGGTCACGGCGGCATACTTTCAGCAAATGTCGATTTTGAACATAAAGACAGATAGAAACATGAAAATAATTACGGGATATCTTAGAAAACATGTTTGGGCAACTTCTGATGGCCGGACAGGTCTAACGGTTTGGTATTTATAGGAATTTTCAAACGACACAACTTGGGCAATTTCGATCGCAAGTCGCAAACAAGCATGGCCTACCTAAATTTCTGGCAACTGTGAATTTCCTCCTGCAGCAGTTGGTCCGTCGGATCAGTGATAACCAGGGGCTCATCCTCGTCCTCCTGTGACTCCTCAGCCTCCTCCAAATCCTCTATGTCCTTTTCCGACAGGGTAGCATCCTCCTCCCCCTCCGATAAGTCCCCATCGTCCTCGGCAAAGACGAAGTAATCCTCGACAAGTTCTCGCCATTGCTCGTCGTTGGCGCCGCCATGAAGATTAGTCCGAACAATTGTATTTAGCGCGGCTGCCACGGCCTCCTCACGTTCCTTGGGGGTAGCCATGTAATCCTAACAATGTTTGGATCCAAACTGCACTTGCAGTTCAAGAAATAACACGCTAATTAACACGTTAGGCCTCATTGAACGCGCACCTGCTTCTGTCGGTCGGACCTTTAAATTTTACAAACAGTGGCGCTTCCGGCACGCCGAGGGGGTCTCAGCCAATCAGAGCGCTCGGATCGCAACACGTGACCTCCTTGACAACGATTGTTTACGGCGACGGCTTTCGCGATCCGCCTTCTGATTGGTCCATCCCCGTCCCAATTCAAAATCCGACGATGCGATTGGCTAGAAGAGGTCCCGCGCTTTTCGGCGGTACCAAAAGTTCTTGGGTTGTCGACTCCTAAAAGCGGCTCGCAAGTCGGCAAAGTTGATAAAAATCGGCGTCTCAGGAGCCTTTTGTTTTAACTCACTGAAGCAGAAGAACGACTTTGGGGGCCATTCTAACACACTAAGAATATTAATTTCATCAAAATATTTTGGGAAATGAAAGTCCTGATATAAAAGATTAAGAAAATGCAAGAAAGTCATTTTCGATAGTGGGGCCGATTTCCGACTTCAGAGGCCCATATCTCAGTTTGACCGCGCGCGACTTGCGACTCATTTTGTCGGATCGGGTCACATTTCATTTAAATCATTTGCAGACCATTTAAAAGAAACAAAATATATGGCTATAATGCAAATAGCTATACAGTTAATTATTTTACAGCTAAGTTAAGCCAAAATTTGACTTACAACTTCAAGAAATGATAAGTTTTCAAAATGATTAAAAAAGAAAAGTACAATGTGAAGTTTAAAAATACCTCTTTTTACTGAAATGATTGTATTATATGACTAGAAAATACACAAAATTACATATACAGGTAGAATTTATTTTTAGCATTCATATTATGTGATGATTCTAGCCCCTTAGTGAAAAATTTGAGAACCTTGGTTCTGAACGTACATCATTACAAAAATTTTAAAGTCCAAAATGAAAAGTGTAATTATGAGAAAATGAAAAACGATGGGAATACCCTTTTCCTTGAATAAAAATCCTGAAATACTTTAGAAAAGGAAAATAAAAAAATAAATGACATAAGTAGTATTTTATTTTTGACCTAAAATTTTGAGGAACTGCGCACTTTTCGGGAGAGTGACCCGATAACACATTTTATTATCAAGACATATCATTGAATCTGAATATCGGTCATCTAGCCAGGTTTCGCTGCAGCATAAAATATCAAAGTCTTTAAACACTATGTTTATCTCAGGTAGCTTCCTATAGATACTACGACAATTTATGTGTGAGAGCTTAAACCCACTTAAATTAGCAATATCAATTGCACTGCGAGAAGTGTTATCCATAATATGCTAATAAAAATTCGTCTATTAATAGCTTTATAGTCAGAACATTTATTACATCAAATATCAAAAACACCAAGGTGAATAGACAATACAGGTTATAAAGGCTCAGTGTAAACTGTTGACAGGGACGGGATTTGATCCAGTTCATGTCATACGGCATAGGCCAGTATAGTGCCATCAGAGGCAAAAGGACCATGTCGTTATTATAATTGTAATTGATAAGGAGACAATTAGAGACTAATGAATAATGATTGAATATGATGGTGGTGGTGCGCTCCCAGCCAGTCACCACAAAAAAAAAAAAAAAAAAAAAGTAGACAAGCAGTTTAACCAAAACAAATTGTATAAGAAATAACACTACACCTACACTAGAACAAAAGGAAAAAACAAACATACAAACAACCAAAACAAAAATACAAAACAAAAATAAACAAACAAACAATGGTAGTTTAGGTCCTCATACAATCCTCAAAAATTCAAAGACAAGTAGACGGGTCACCATACAAGTTCAATTTTTAGACATGCAGACTGACAGGTCATCGTACACATTTAGAGGAGTCACCTATATAGTTTAAGTGAGCCCTAGTCAATATACATGCATCACCTTTAACAGTAGTTAATAAAATCCTATAAGTGACAGGATTGCAAATTCATTCATTGTACAACACACATATAATGGGTGTTGTATCATGCATTAAACAAGCATGTTATCATTGTTATCTTTTAGGTAAAATATGAAATAATAGCAGGGAAAATGGAATTAATGATGAAAAATCAAGAATTTCTGATTGTATTAACCTTACTTGATTTGCAATTTTTTTTTCATAAGAATATCATTGGTGAGTGGGGTTTGCCATCAAAATACCTAATGTTGAAACATCTTCACAAATTCTTTACTGTAAGAATCCATATGATTCTGGTCAAGATGCTAATTCTTCAAAATGCCGCACCCCCAAAATAGACAAACATTGCTGTTCGCTTTATAAATTAAAATTAATTTTGTTTACCTCTCAGACTTACTAATATGGTTTTATTAAAGACAATCCAATGCATTACAATAAAGGAAAAAACTATTTAAAAAAAAGAGGATAAATTATAAAATTTCTAGGAAAAATGACATAGATCTAGTCGATGCACGATACAACAATAATTAAGCCTTAATTTCACCCCCGGAATCTTATAGAAAAAAATTAAACTTGTTTATTTTTCAAAAAGTGTGCATTAGAAAAATTCATAAGCTTAAAAAAATAACAATTCTTTTTTCACTATTATTTTACAGTTGAACTCAAAATATTTAATACTCTTATCTTATTTTAATTAATCCTATTTTATTTTAACGGCAGGTGCGCGATACAATACACATGCGCGATACAAGGCATATTCCCCCTATAGATACCTAAAATTTTGTAGGCCTATGTGGCTTTTGTATTATCTCATATAGAATCTATAGTCCAAGATATTAAAATATTTAGACTTTTGTATCATAATTGTCACTTTAGTATAATTTTTGTTAAAATGCTATAGTCTACCTGTGACACTGATATAATGAATTGATGTCAACATAGCATAGGCAATAAAAAGCACTAGGCCTAGTGGTCCAGAAGAGCCACGTGCTCTTTAAACCGAAAAAAATGGGGGGGGGGGGAGAAAACACGGACATGATGGGCCCCCTCTAGAGATCTTTCAGTCTATGAACTGTTGAACAGCTGTAGAAGAATATTATCCGGTTAGCCCTCTAGTGGAGACCCGTCAAACTAGATTGATTCTGGTACCGACGAGTGGCGCCCTCTGGCGGGAAACGAAGAACTTCTTTACATCAGTTCAGTTCAGCTGGAGTCGTTTTTCGCCATTCAGTGCGCGGCCAGCAGCAGAGAGGTGCAATAACAGGAGCATGTTGTGACGCTGACGGCGAAATGAGCGATAAAGGTAGGCTATTTAGTGTATAACCTTTCCCAAGATAGTCACATGCTATTAGCTGTACCCAAAATTTGCAAATTTAGCCAGAGAAATGTGCTGTCCATCGCTTGTCAACACATAATTTGGGTCTACTCTAAATCTACTGGCCCTGGCCCAGGGTTGTTCATCCCCAGACCTCACCGTTTCCAGGCGGTGGCCTTGTAGATCTAGTTAATTGTAGATCTAGGCCTAGTTGTTTGTCAGTCTGGTCTTTTGCCTCTACTCTGTCTAGTCTCGTGGCCATGCGCTAAGAAAGACTTTTTCACTCTTTCACAACTTTTTATGAAGCATTTAGAACACAATGAACACAATATGAATCTAGATCTAGTAATGATAAGGCCAAATATAAAAAAAATTGTTGTGTTCAGGTAACCCTACCTACCATAAATTTGTGGCCCTACCCTAAGTTTTTTTTATAGAAAATTTTTAATTATTTTTTTTTCAAAATCCAAAAGAATTGACCTACAATATTAGTATGGGAAACCATAAAACAGCACATAGATGTTCAGGGCATGTATTTCAGATGCTAAAAATGTTTTTGGAGGATATTTGGAATATTTTTTTTATTTCCAACACTGTCCAGGTCTCTTTGTCAATAAAAAAAAATGCAAAAGAAAAAGAAAAAAGATATTTGACCTACCTACCCTATTTTTTTATACCTATGTTCAGGGCTTGACAAATCGGGTGTCTATTGGCCCAGGACCACCAAAAAGTCATAGATCTACTTGGCCACTGAAATGAGTGCCTGAGTTGCCCAGTGGGCAACCACAATCAAAATAAAAAAATTGAAGTTTGAAAATTGTGAACCTTTACTTTTCTGCCATTTATTTTACCTTATTCCCTTCAAAAGTTACTGGGCAACCACATTTTGTAGGTACTACCAACCCAAAAATAAATATTTCCTTTCCACAATGAAGTATTGATAATTCGAAAGAGTGTTTCTCCTGAAATCCAAAACTTTTTACAGAATTATTCTTTCTTAATTAGAACTGGAGATATTTAATAAAATAACCACAAAAAATGGGGGTAAATTCTGTCATATTTACAATACATTTCCTACATAGGTCTTGTGACTCCTTCACAGACTTATCTAACACCAGCAAAAACTTATAGATCTAACTCATGTTACTTTGGAACAAATTAAGTCAGAAACACGAAATAAAAAATGACATGTTGCATAATAAATCAGTAAAAGAGAATGTCATTTTCATCCCTTTTTTCAAAAATTGTATTTTCAGCAAAAATAAAAATCCAAAATCCATGAACCCCATCATTGGTCATTACCAGGTACATCTCTGTATAGGTTGAAAATGGATTTAGGAAAGTTAAGGTCGTTTCTCACACCAACTACGACACTATATTAACATATTGTATATAATTTTGAGATGATCTAACTAAAAATTGCATATCAATATTATTGATATGCAATTTTTAGTTAGATCATCTCAAAAATTCAGAATCAACACCTCAAAACAACCAAAAATGTTCATTGTACACAAAATTGGCGCATTGAAAATGAAACCCTGCGCATTCTCTTACACAGTTTAAGTTGATATATTCCTATACAGAATTTTCCAAGGAACACGTTGGTGCAGTCCTTTTTTGCGTTGGACACATTGATTTAGGAGAAAAGTATGACGAAAATATCCTCTTTTTTTTGACACCCTTAAAATTTGGGAAATTCTCATTTTTCAAAAAAATGTCACTTAGCCTAAAATAAAGCTCTTGCTGTATGCTTTACAGTGATATTAGGTATAACCCATTCCCTTCAGTAGATCCTGAGATATTGAAAATTGAAAATGGCATTAAAATGAAGGCCGAAATTCTGGTTGGTCACAGAAAACAGGGGTTAATGTGTCCAGATTCTACACCCGGTGCGTTGGTAGTACCTACATTTTGCAGCTGGGCAACCACATTCACTAGTCCAGTTGCCCAGTGGGCAACCATGTTTAAAATTGATTTGTCAAGCCCTGATGTTACCTGAACACAACTTCTTTTGTTTTTTTGGCCTAAGAATTCCAAATTCACGTTATTCAGGGATTTTCCTTTACATAGAGTCACTAGTACTGGGTACTAGTAAAACTCCTGTCGGGATAGTGCAATTTGTTAGCAACTAGCCCGGTGGGCTAGTGAAAATCTTTAAAATTGCAAATATCAATTTGATATGGACTAGTTTAACTTTGATCCGGGCTAGTGTCAAAACAGGACCACTAGCCCGGTGGACTAGTGGAAAAAAATCTTAAGGAAAACCCCTGTTATTATTGTATGAGACATTAATATGTCATTTCTTTCACAACTTTTTATGAAGCATGTAGAACACAATGAACATAATATGAATAGTATAAGAATTCCAAATTCACGTTATTATTGTACGAGACATTAATATGTCATTTCTATCAAGTACCTTGAAGTGGTCATAAAACATCATTGGCTATTTTTTTTATGATTCAAAATACCCATTATGTCATGAATTAACACACTTGACGACCAAATCTTATACATGTACTAGGCTGAGTCACTGATGATATTATAGATCTAAATCTCCATAGGGAATCTCTGAAAATATTCAATTTAGCACTTTTTGACCATTTTGCATTTAGATTTGGGAGAGGCGTCAAGTGTCGGACAGGGGTCAAAAGTCGGACACTTACAGTATATTTACCATGGAATATGAAAAAATAATTTCGTTTAATTTCACACTAGAAATTGGTTATCTGTGAGTTCTGTGCTCATGTTTTATTCAGAAGGCTTAGCATTTTGATTTTAGGAGTAGAGTATTTAGATCTATTATAGTTTGTACAGTATAGTAGATCTATCCTCTTTTTTTCATCTAAAATACCCATGTTTTCACTGTTTCACATTTTTCAAATTTTCTATCCTGAAAAAAATAGTTTTCCCTTAAACCCATGGTTAAAAGTTCTACAATGTTGAAACCGAAACTATCATGCATTAACATCATTCATCCATCCTAAGTAACTTGTTTTAAGTCATACAGTATAGTAGAAAATATAATTTAAAAAAAAATTGCTTTCGATTAGAACAAATATTAAAGGAATATGATTATCTCTCCGACTTTTTTCACAATCATGTGTCCGACTTTTGACACAAAAAGGTTTGGAACTTTCTAATGGACCTTTGTAATAAAAACAATGTTTTTCAGTGTTGTATTTGAGAATTTTGTCCAATTTCTCAGTTAAAAAAAAATTGTAAAAAATTATACAAATTTTTAACCATTTCAATTAAGATCTACAAAAAAACGTCCGACTTTTGACGTTTCTCCCCTAGCTTTGTAATTAATATTAATATTTATAGATCTGTGAAGAGCCACTGATACTATACACCATTGCAGGTAAAGACAGAAGTGTCTAATATCTATTTTGACATATCTGAAAAATTACGTTCTTTCTATAGTGGCCTCAAATCAAATTGAACTAACGTACTTCAGATTTTGTTTCTAGATAAAATGTTTTCATTCTATTATGTTATGCGAAACCAGCCTAGACTGAATGTTCCAATACAATGAGAAGGTCATGGCTCATCGGACACCATGATTTCTTTGACGACAATGTGATTTCCCAAATCCGACCAGGCAATTGGGCACACCCTGTCCCAAATAACCCTCCTCCCTCCTCCATATCCTCCTAGCTTGGGATTCCTTGCTGTGGGTCCTAGTGTCGCATGTCAACTTCATTTCACATGTTTGTGTTGCTTGTAAAACGGTACCAAGTGTCAGATGTCATATTTAAGAAATCGCCTTGTCGCGATGCCGATTTTAAGAAAGATTTATGTCGCATGTCAGTGATGCCCTTGCAGATGTTGAATTTGAGAAATGCCCCTGTCGCTACGTCGATATAAATTGGGGCCACGAAAAAGCTACCGGTACATATTGGGTTTATATCTCTGTGATGAATGGGAAAAGGGTCTCTTTTCACCACTAAATTAGTAAATATTACGCATCCTTTGAAATACATTGTCTGAATTCTACTAGAGGTGTTCATATTTCTTTAAATTGAATTTTAAGAATAAAATAAGTTTTGTTTAAAGACACAAAGTGCGACTTACCTCTGAGTCTTATAGATTTGATAGAGCAAAGCCCAAATCATGACGTCCGTTACAATTAGAATAGACCTCTATATAAATGATAATACCTTTCGCAGAGTCAGGGTTTAGTTCAAAAAGAATTATAATCTTTCCAAATTTAGGTGGTGTCGTAATTGATGTTGCACTGTTGAAGTCATGTCGAAGAAAATGCTATGCTACTCAAGTTAACGTTGATTAAAATGATTTGACCCAGGCGGAAATTGGATTGAGCCAATGGATGGATAAAATTGAATGAAACATTCTATAATATTGATAAGAGCCGACGCTTTTTCCCCTGGGTAACCAGAGTTAAGTTTACATCTGAGCACAAGATACAATGAGCAGGTCCTCGTGAAAGGATTCATCAGAAAATGCAATATCAAGTTGGCTTTCAAGGGATTAAAAAAACGTTGACATTGCCACAAAAAATAAGTACAGATATAACACAGAAGGAGACGGAAAGTTTTCAGGAGACTGAGGCGAAAGTGAGTCTAGTGTTTATAATTATTAGGAGTGTTCGTCATACAGTAAAAAGCCGGTCAAACCTGAATTGGGTTATTCATTTTCATTAAGGAAATATTGGGGAGTTTGCTTACCGAGTCAGTGAGTGGCACTTTCATAATATGTAGATATATCTAATAACGGATAATATCAAGTTAAAGTCCCCGCTTAGTGTAAGCTATTATACTACGTACCCTGTAAAACAAGTTATTTAATCGGAAAGTATAAAATACTAGAGATCTACATTTATTGATTGAGCTCAGCCTTTACCTACCTTATTTGATTACGTATACTTGGGATCACAAAAAAGACATATAGCTCGGCTCGCTTCGTGTTTGTATTAATCTTTAACAGATATGCTATTTTTACGGTGGTGACCTATTCTGTTGTAATTAGATACAGAGCATGGTTAAGCGATTCTCTCCGCGCGTTTTAGTTATGCCTCCTCGAAATCGGGAATGCTTGTCTCACAAATTTCCGGATTTCTCATGTTTATAGAGTAACATCTTTGCCTTAACATGTTCAATTGAGATGTAGAGCTTAATGATCAAGACCGTGTAGACACCTACCGATTAATGGGTATACATAACATGTTCATGTCCAGGTCTAGCTGCGAGGGCAGAGATGTCCCTTTTTATATGTACACAGAATGAAAGGCAATGGGTGCAGTGTACATGAGACAAAAGCTTTACTCGGATATTACCTGGTGACTAAAGCCCTGACGAATTGCCCCCTAATGAGAGGTGGCCCAGGAGCAAACAGGTGTTGATTAATTGCACTCTACTGCCTTTACGACCCCCAGTAGGGAGTGGGCGAAGAGGCGGGGATAGAGGCGCCATCAGGTAATAGCTATAAGCAATAGTTAGGAAGGTTAGCATGGTCAGGTTGTACTTCAGAAATGTGCGTGTATACTAAGTGGAAAGCCCCTAAATGACGCAATGGGTTAGAAAAATTAGATGGTCAGGATGTGCTTTAGAAATGCACATACACGCTTAATGGAAGGCCCCTAAAAAACGGAATGGGTTTAGAAAGGTTATAGGTCAGACTCAGATTCTGAAATGATGTGGGTATGTACTAAATTAAAGGCCCCTTAACAAGATAAAATATGCAATGGGTAAGAAGGTTATTTGGTCAGGTTGTGCTTCAGAAATGCGAGTACATATTAAATGTAATGCCCCTAAGTGACGCGATGGGGTTAGAAAAGTTATATGGTCTGGATTTGCCTCAGAAATGGGTGCATACTAAATGACAAGCCCCTCAAAGACGCAATGGTCTAATTTAATAGAATTTTTGCAATTGGTCAAGTTGTGCTTGGAAGGGGCAACGAGTAGTATAGTAGTTGGTAACAAAAAGGTGTTATAAAGGAGGAAGGGGAAGTGAATCCATGAGTGCCAAACCAACAGAAATCATCTTCACGGACTAAGCCCCGCCTCTCACGGTCACAGGTCCCCAGAGGGCGGTGCCCGTACGGGGAGGGTGGTAGAAACGGACGTCAATAGAAGCTGGGACCCCGAGGGGCAGGTCTGAGCAGGAACACTTTTCAGAGAGGAAGAGAACCTGGCTATTGGATGCTCGGGTCAATGGTTGTGGGAGGAAAGGGTAAAAATGGGGCGTGAATGAGTTGAGAGGCACCGGGTAGCATTTCAGTCTGTGAACCAACTCAAAAAACAGATTTTTGCCCTTAATAAATCCAAGAGATTAAAATTGATTATTTAGGACGTGGCAAAATGTGCTTTTTAATAACATAATCCGAGAGAGGTTATTTGGAAAAAGCATGTAGTGACTGGGTCAGACAGACATGGCTGATATTGTGATAAACCTATATACGTGGTGACTTAGGGAGATAAGCGATGTAAAAGGCAGGTTCGGGACTGGATGATGGCGGAAACAATGACTTTGTCTTGAAGTGGAGGTTAGAACTGTGGTTGCTTTTGAGCTTTAGCCAGACGCCCTTAACAACGATAGTGGGGTGAACTCGGGAAACTGCTACTGATTTGGCGTGTACAGACAGACTTAAAATTTGCGACAACAACAACAAAAGATATTCGTCCACATTTCACAGAACTAAATTCAATCCTTGAAGGATTTTTGATTCGGACCAATTCAAGTATCAAATGACCATGATATTATTAGTTAATGCCACTGCCTCTGGGCGTGTGCCGATAGTAGGATTGTGTGGGATGAGACTATCTTGGTATCAATATACACGTGGGTGTAGATAAGGCCTTATCTAGTCTGAGAGCGATACCTGTAGTTTCCGGTCCTGTGTTTGTTGTCAGTGAATTAACATTGGCCGTTTCCTTCTGACAGTGCACGGTCAGCAAACATAATTGTCGTTACTGTGTTGCACAGAGACCATGTTAATTATTGTTGTGCAATATACGGGATGACCGCTGTTAAACTCCCTTATACTCCCCTAAACTAAAGTACCTAGGTTAAAGAAAGATCCCCGGAATCGAAATTCTTAATGAAGCTTTCAGCAATAAATCATAACTGAGCGAGTTGGCTTTCATCTCTAAATTTGGTAAAAACATGTGTCAGTTGCTGTGAATATTCCCTAAAGACATAATTGGCATAGTTGCATTTTATAAATGACAGATCACCAGAATTAAAAAGGGGAAAAGTCGATCGAAAACCATGGAATAAGTTCTCCAGCAAAATGACCCTAAAGTAGAACATGTAATCAGTCAATAACCATTCACTATCGGCGGACTTTTTCCACGAGTCCCTCTCAGTGTCCAACTGACGAGGGAATCCCTATCTTTCACGACGCCCTTCGTAAAAAACAGGGTTCTCAGAAGATTATATATATTTCCTTTAGAGTGGGAGACTATACAGTCATTGGCAGTCGTGTAGAGAGGTGGACACCGACTTCTTTCCTCCTGTGTCCCGCAAGGAGACCACCATGGCCGAGAGTCATCAGCGTATGCCGGCGCCCTGGAGGCCCGATACAGGTGAGCATCGTGACTATATAGTAGGACTCTGGTACAGGAGGAGTCGTACCTGCACTCAGTGACATCTCCAGCTAGTAGATCTTAGGCTATAGGCGGAATTTAACGTCCGCGCGCCGCGGCCTACTTGGAACATAGAATATAGGTTGCTTGCCTTGACAGATTCTAACATGTTTGTACCCAAAACGCAACCCACTTGCCTTGACTAATAAGGAAATGATACCACATGTAAGGTGGAGTATTTATGGTCTGTAGGGATAATATGATTATGTCGCAGGATTTTGATACGGCTCATCAGCCTCCATCGGATACTCATAGTTGGTGATAGTAGCAATTTCTTCTCTCTTTTTTTATGTTGCATCGATATTGCAGGCACATGTAGCCACGTCGAACGTCAGTTGTAGTAATTTCTGAAAAGGACACTTTAGCAGTTCCATGATTTCTCAAATTCATTGTTAAATCATGTGACATATTGTTAAAAAGACAAAAAACCACTAATGACTTCAGTTTGATATGGCCATTATGAGCATTTATTTCTCGGAAATTTAAAATGCGCACTTGGGATAACACAATCCAAATTCTCGTTTACATGTATAAAAAAGCCAAGATTGTGTTGAAGGAATGAAACTTTTTTTAACGGAGGCTGTATCTCAGTATCCTTCATCTATAGAGCTATGCCCATATACGTATATTAATACCTGAAAAATGGGAACTCCTTCAGCCCTTGCTTTGTAGCCACTGACAGGCAATTTCCCTCTTGCCGTTTACGGTCCATAGCTAGGTCACGTAACCTCAGCACAGTCGTTGTTTGAGGACAGCCCTAATGTCTGAGAAACATGGCAATGGAGTATAACTATAAGGCATGATGTAGGGGCGGGTCACAGAAAGGCTTTGTAGTCTAAATGACAGGTGACCTACATGGTTGTGTGGCCCTTTGTTAACATGCTCAGACCAACAGACCCGGCACTTGACTACAAGAAAAGTCATACGGTCATTTAAACTCCACTTTGGGATCACATATGGTGCCGTTTAACCCTTAGGCCACCACCGAATAGCTCATTTCTCGCGGATTTTTCCATATCTTCCGGAAAATCACCTGTAATGTATTTGAAGTGATAAATTTCTAAGTCCACAAAAATTTACAAAACATGATAAAGAATGAGCAATCTGATTAATTTTGATTCGATATACATACGTATTTCTATGCTGATGCATCTCTACTTTGCAAAACTTAAAAAAAACATCAGAAAACGACAGAACACTTTGAAACTTTCGGGTGGTTACGGGTAGAGGGTTAAAAACGTGCATGCAATAATTGAAGTAAATGGACAGAACGTCTATGTCAGATAAACTCGTGATTGTAGTCTGATTCTCTCAACGTCAGGTTTAATTTGATTCGATGTAAAACTTTTCATGGGCAAAGCGACGAAAGTAAGATTATCATATTTCAGAATTGTTACGCTTCGTATTCATGCACATTTGTCAAATATAGCTCCTTCTTTAGTGTTTTCAATAAGGGAAAGGTTGTAAACCGATCTGCCGGATGATGTTTTCAATAAGGTAAGAGGATTAAATATTGGGTGGGATGACATGACGTGGCTATTCCTGTAGCAAGGGGAGTTGTCAAGATAGGTTGTCTGCTATCTTGTCAATGAAACCACTACATGAATTGGATGAGGTGGTCTGGGTCATATCGAATCGATATCATATCAAGTTGTAGTACTATCCCAAGATGACCTTTTTTTTCAGGAGTAAGCAAAATATAGAACTTGTGAAGGTGCGGGTACCGGAACTGAAGAAAAAGATTGAACCGTTTCTTATGAATATAGATCTATACTACGAAGATTTCAGCATCATCAAGTTATAGTTTCATTCAATATTTAGTTATAATCTGCATCTCCGTTAGAACGAAACAACCGGGTATTGTACGAGACATTGTAAGACTGAGTGTCAGGAATAGCATATAATTATATGCCTAATAAGAATTAGTGTAGCTTCTTATAGCTCTGGGGACGTAGAAACCAAAGGAAACATTCATTAGAATATAAAGGGATTGCGTAAAGTCAGGTACATATTTAATAGCTATCTGTCAGCCCAGAAAAAAAAGATGCCCCAACAGAATTATATAAAGACATCAACTCGTTTTAAACATGCGAAGGATTGAAATAGTATATGAAAGTGAGATACTAGTGTGTCCTAACTACCTCTCTCAATCAATATTAACTCGCATGCTGCGAAACTAAAGGATTTACGAATATAAATCCCATGACATTTTTTTTGTTCAACGTTCATGGGGAATGGATGAGCTGACCGCTTGCCTGTAAGAATCAAAATGTGTTGAAGAAAAAACGAGCTTCGAAAAAAGCTGTATTTCTATTTCAGACATTGTCGGTCTCAATAATATTCTGTTTGATCACGTGACTATTTGATCACGTGACTTTCGGGGGTCATGTCACATGTCCCCCCTGACTTCCGGTGCCATCTTCTTCCTGCCCCCTGACCAGAGGTTCACGAATGTGGCGGGAGGGGGCGCTGTCATCAGAACCGGCTGGTTCCCTTGGGTCTGCCAGCTATAACCAGTATGGCCTGATACGAGTCTGTGACTCCAGTAACCAGCGGAAACATACTACCCAGAATTCCCCTAAAGTGATCTTTTCAAATTAGATGGAATCGGTGACGATCCCCGTAATACTTTGATGCAAAAACTAGTGCTACACAATTCATTCATCTATTGCTTTGGTGCCCTATGCTGATGTAATGAGGTGAATAGCAAGGCATGCACCAAAGCTTTACAGTCGGAGGTTTTTCATGTATAAAATCTAAGATCCATGAAATTGGTCTTTTATATGGCCCTGTTCCCATTTAGGATCAAATTTGTGACAATTATCTTTTGATAGGCCTGAGGTCTTGGCACCTGTCAATCACTGTTACTGGACAATTGGTCAGTTGCCTTCTCATTGGCTATCTGCAGGTAAGGGTCAGTGGCACCATGCCTCTGGGGAGGGGCCATGTACCCTGATTGAAAAGTACCACCTCCCATTCCTACCTGTGGCCCACTGCAGCAATGGTGGTGCCACAAGTCATTGTTGAGTATAGATTATCATTTTTCACCACCAATGCAATCTTTTTTCAGGCCATAGGACTGAAAAATATATATTCTCTTGTTCATAAATATTGTAATCGTATATGTGTTAGAATCGCTGTTCCTTGTATTCATAAACAAGTTTTCTTTAAGCTCTGGCAAACCTCATCAAGTTTCCTGTGAAAGACCTTGACCGTGGTTGGATCAAGTCTTGTGTATTGGTCCATACCCACCTCAGTGACCAGGGGATACGGTAAAGGTCTTCAGGATGTAACGGTAGTGATATAGGGGCGCCTCCGGACCATTAATATGGATCAACGGTGACGATTACTCCCGGAGACCCTCTCAGGTCAAGCCGCATAGTGGGGAGGTATCCAAAAACCAAACCGCCGGCCACTCGACTCTAGCTGATATGTGAGCTCTGTATTTTTTCAATTCGAGAGCCCCTCTTATTCTTAGATGTCAAAAGACATCTCTGTTGTTCTTTCTACTGCAATTTCGGCGTCAGGCGCTCAATATTCGTTACCCAGCTCCCGGATTATGTACTATTTTATGGTAATTCACTTATTAATGTGTGTATATATTGGTAAGGTCCAGGATATTCAGTGTTAATAGCAGTGTTCCCGGGAGGCTCACATGCAGATAAAACCTTTTATTAGAGCTTTGATCTTTACTGACGAATCTGTAATACTTACTCTCTGATTAGATCGACAAAAGCTAAACACATGAGTCTTGCAGGGTGCCAAACATAGAGAGAGTACACCCTCTCCTCATGCCCCTGGAGTGCCATCCTCCTTGTTGAAGCTTTCCGCTGTGGAAGTGATACTAAGGATGGAGAGCGCCAGGGGAGAGGTAAAATGACGTCGGAAATATAGATATTAGACCCTCCAGAAAGATAACACCATGCATAATATAAGCCCAGGAGGCGCCGCTTTAGCCGCTTTCTGAGAGCCCGTGATTACCGTAGATGTGCTAGGAGACCGTTACTTTTCTCCTCCTGCGTATAACCGACGACTGCATACTACCCTCTCCTCCAGTAGCCACTCTAAGAACATACGGCGTACATCAATATCCACCTGTTTTTAGACTATACGACCGGTAATAGCGCCCTCTTTGCCGGGAAAAGACTGGGACGCGCCCGGTGACTGAGCGCCATTCAACCCGTAAATAGCCAAAGCTGTTTGAGGAAATGGCCCTAGGCGGTGAGGAGTATAACCATCAGAACCTAATCCCATCTGTCGACAAGGAAGGCGATGAAAAATAAGCACCTCAGGCTTATCCCACGTGAGGGACAGGGGGGTGTTATTACCACATACGTGTTCCCCACCTTTATTCGCCGATACCAGCCAAGTGGTGCAATATGGCGGCGGTAGGTGTTGGAGTTATACTGGGAGAGAGCCGCTAAGGGATAAAGCTGGAGAGGTCAGGGGTCAGCTGGACGTGTGAGCAGGTGAGGAGCAGGTGGTCGGAGCATAAGAGCAGCTCGTTCCCAAGTCACTGCCGCCGCCGCTAGAAGCCACACGTTCCTTTTCCCGGCTGATATTTTTGCATTTTCTTTTCCTCCTTTCATTTTCCTCACGTATTTTTTGCCGAGCGCCCATTTCCGTACCCGATTAATAAAGCACATCCAAATCCACAACAAATCATTCTGAATTGGCGGTTAGTGTTTTTTTGGCCACGTGGAAGACTCTGATCCAGCCGTGTTCTCATTAAGGTTGATTAATTACCAGCCAAGCGGCTGTAAAGTAAGCTGATGGTTAATGAGCGGTTGGAGCTGCTCCTTAAGGCACGGCCCGAGCTGCTCCAGGTTACACGACCAGTCACCTACTCTGTCACCTATCGGTGGCCGGACTGTAGTATAACAGTTGGGACTATAGAGGGGGCGGGAACGCGCACCCCTCTCTTTTTTCTGGGAGATGTGGGTTTTAAATGTAAAATGTAAGACACCCCTCCTCGTCCCCATGTAATGTAAAAAAAAGAATCTTCCCTTGTTTTTGTTTTTAAAATTTTAGATCGGCGCGCCGGCCGGCCGGCCGTCATGGAGAAAATCCAATGACAGTGGATTAAATGAGTTGTTAGTTTGGTTACTTGTTTTATTATCCATTTAAAGATCTTAATATGTACTGGAAGATCTTATATTCACTGGAAGATATTAAGATATCATGGGAAGTGGTGAAACAATTGATAATAATTTAATGATGCAATAATTACTTCTTTTTACAGCATAACTGGCACTTTACTTTATTTAGAGTACTCATACATTTAGTTTAACAAAAATACAGGTATTGCACAATCTGCTGTAATAGACCTCTGCATACCTCTTTCCCAGTTGTGGTACAGGTCGTGGAAAATAGCCCTACAGGCTATTTGAAACCTTTATGTTTCCATTCAGGATCAATTCAGGGCGGCCTAGGCAGCACGAGACGCGTAGATTTGTCTCAATTCTTTTCTTTCATCTCAACCGTAAAAAAGTGGTCATGACCAATTTAGGCTAATAAAGCCGTGTGGACCTAAGAGACAGGTGAGGGATGAGGGTAGGCCTCAACCACCAGTTGCTGGTCTTTATCGGGGACGGAACGATACTACATTGGGAGAGGGGCGGCAGAAATGTTGACTTCCGAACTGTATAAGGTGGCAGGTGTAAACTCAACTAGTCCCCTTTATACAATTTGAATAAACCACTCGATGTACGCAAATTTGTTATATTAGCATACATGTCTGGATATCCTCAGTGGATACCACGGCTTTTAGATCCTATATTTAATACTTAAATAAATATGACACTTTTTGTCACAGGTATTCAATAAATGTTTGACAAATCAACCGATACCTGGTATGTCTAATAGATTTTCTGTTCTGTAATTACTAATGGATCGTTCAAACTTGAGTTAAAAAATTAGGACTCGTATGACTTTCCAAAACGTATATTTAAAGTGCCATCACCCTTGACAATAATTGTGAATATATGTACATTGAAGTAATGAGTACTTATGTCAACATTCTACATCATTATTCCCCTTTTTGTCAATCAAACCTTGCGAGAGAAAACCTATTATCACAAGAAGGTTTTTTGGAGGACTTTGCGGCCAAGTGGGTGTGCCTACATTGGGCTCTGCGCACTGGTCTGTGAGCCGGGCGTGTATACAGGCCGTGCTCTGTGGGGGCCGCCGACACACACAGCCTGATGGGCTAATGTGGCGCCGACCTAGGCTGTCTGCTATTTATAGACCAGCAGAGCAGCTCAGAGGAGAAATGTCGCACAGGGCTGAGCTGCTCCCCGCCGCGTCATACACCTATATCGGACCAGTCCTTTGAACACTACAATGAGGAACCGATCAAAAGGTTACAAATAACGTTTATTTCTTTATAATAATAATTATTTATAGTTCTATGTAGAGACAATATTGTAGGCAGATTCGTGTCAAATAGAAACATCACACATAGACTGGTTATGAATATAGGCAAACACAAAATGGATGTTACCCATACAATCTGCCATCTGGATCACATACAGGCACTTTGTATAGAGATTATTGTCACTACATTTGACAAAAAATGATCATTTGATCCAAAGGACTCAATTTCGGTTCTGTTCCATAGATATGACAAATCAATCAAACTTCTCGGTTCTCCATCTAAAATAGAATAACGGTGGATTTCCTGAGTAATTCTTCCTTTTTTCTCCGATATCTAATATATGGGATATATCGAAGTACCCAGAGAGATCCATAATGTTCCTGTTGTTGGTACAACGTACGCTGCAGAGAAGGAACGATGTCCATAATGCTGCTTGATTTTCTGGGCTAAGAGTTCCCATTGAAAAAGGTATTTCAAAATTCTGGTCGACCACCCAAAAAAGTGGAACGTTATTTAATTACCGTTAGAGTGGGGAATATTCTTAAAATATTATGAGCGTACATATGGGCACCTAAATAAATACAGGGAATTTAACGATTTCACTTGATACCGGAGATTAATCTTTGAAGTTCTCAATAATTTTAGATTCTGATACAAAATATTTAAATAAATTGAAGGATATTTCCTATGGGTTAAGATGTATTTTCGCCAAAGAAACAGATGCTTATATTCCAATATGAAAAAAGAAATTCACATGAAATCATTTTCAGTTTATAAGATAGCATGTCACGAGTATTAGAGAAAAGTGTAATGATAGGCCTACATAACGTCCAGTCTTTGCCGCTTCAAAGGAAATCTGTATACACGGACGAAAGTATACATTGCCATTGTTATTGTACGAATGATATAATATAGTAATACCTATAGGGATTTTCTTTAATCAAAATTCGGATTTTAATCGAAATTCGGAAGAAATGGCAATATTTAATTGAATATTCTTTGTTACAGTTGTACTATCAACTAGAAATTTCTACACATACTCTCCCGCACAAAGGGAAATACGCATCTATACAAACAAGCAAACAAGCTCTTCGTTAATATGTGCATTTATATTAACGTAATGTAAGCTACCGTGGGTGACTTCCATGTGTGGGTAGAGGTAGGACCAGAGGTAAACATTAGTTGTCTGTCATGTTTCGAGTGCCACATGGAATGTAAGGACTTTAAACGTTTCCCACTGATATGATAAACATCACGTTTCCTAGACAGTAGCTTGCAGGAATGTATTAGGCTAATACCTTCCTAATATTGTGGGTTTTGGCCCTTGCGGGCGTGTAGGTTTCTTTGATATCTGCACGTACCTGTGTTCCTAGTTCCGGGCATGAGCAGGTGGTATGGATATATCCCTGAGGCAGTAGACAGAGACTAGACAATACTCAAAGGCCCCATTCTCTGTCCTTTGGATTTTAGATTACATTTATGTAAACGAAACCTGTAACGTATTAATAGTGTATTCAGACATTGAATTGAAAAGTGAAATGTAAAATTGTAGCTCTGATCTTTATATTGTTATGCCTTGTTAATTATTCTCTTCCCTGAGTAACTTTAATTATCGTGTGTATTAATGTTATGCCTTCATTATTCTTTTCCCTGAGAAACATTAAACTGTCAATTTTGTAACAAATAAAACAACCTACGTGACTTATCAAGGAATTTACTTTGTTAAAATAATCCATTAAGTGTCCCATACACTTGTAAATTAACCTGCGATTCCAGACCGTTTTTTAAGTAATATCTTCCCACCAAGCTTGAACGGTTAACATTAGATTTATCTAGTAATCTGAAGTAGCTAGGCCTTTTATACTGTCAATAAAAACTGGTTGCATATGCTAGGAGTTTAGAACCTAGGGTGATTAGCAAAGGATTAATAGGACGTTGACGAAAACCAACAATTAAAAAGACGGGGCCAGCTTCCCATGTACAAATGGAGCAGCTAGGTGAGACCACATTTGCTCATGTAAGGCGTAGCAGCAATAGGCTATAACTTGGACAACAACTTGTATCCTCGTAGTTCATAGAAGATACCAGGAAGTCTACTTCGAGGTAGGCATCTTTTATGCTTACGTCTGGTCAGCGGATGTGATGTGTTGTAAATATAGCTGCCTCACGGATGAGTACAATAAGAGTATGTACAAAAAAGAAGGACATTGATTAATGTAAGCAGAACACGTGCTTAAAAGCACATCCTCTTCAAAAAACAATAGGGAGAGATTTCGTCGTTTCACTTATACATGTGCATGTATATCCAATGCTAAAGTTAACTGTTCCAAAATGGTCATGGGATTTGCTCTTTTGCTCATAGAATTTGCACTTCTGTCTATAACCTTTTGGCAAAATGAACTTAGTATGGTATATGTATTTATGCCAGATTGTTATAAAGCGATAGCATAATAAGGGACCTTTGATATTTGAACAAAACCCGACCATTTTTATTTTTCAAAATAATTTTTGTGTTTTGTAAAATGTCGTTTATTTCTCGGGATTTATGTTTAAAGATTTTGAACACAATCCTTTTTTGACAATTCATGAAAAGCCATGGGAGAGTCAATTTAAGGTGAATTGTCAGTTTTTACCTTGACGTATATATGATTACATAATACATTAAATGATCGATAATCCTAGGTTGTTTCCATAAGATAGTATCATGGAGGGTAAAATTTTACCTTCCATGATAGTACATGTATGAAGAAGACAGTTCCTTCAGACAACTTTATTGGTATACTGCCTTTTGCACTATATGTACTTGTCTAAAACTCAATTTACAATTTGCAACTAAGAATATCTGAAACTGAATACAGTTCACAGTTTGATAACATATTCTGAATATAAATGCCGTAGGCAGTACAATCGTTGATTTCCAGTAATTGAAGCACTCCAAATTAGCCCCTCACTGGTATTGTCTAGCTTTAATTGGAAACTGAGATACTTTGTAACCAAATTAAATTAATAAGACAGGATGTCTGACGTAAGGCAACGAAGGGTGTTAATGAATATGTCACGTCCATTTATTTGCCACCTGTTATGTAACTTAGATTAAAACTGTCGCCCGATCATTCTGTGTTCCACCTTCAGATACACTGTGATTAGAAAATGAAATAATTAGAAACCTGCATTGTGACTTCAGAAGGAGTGTTTCAAGATTGTCTTTTGATCATGACTAATTCAGAAATAGTCTCATTAAACACGATTTTGGTTAAGGCATACAGTCTTCGATGAGTTTAGGGATCATCCACGGATCAGCTAAAGGCACAACATATTAATTAGATATGTAAGAGCTCTTAAATCACTTTACTTTTCAACTTTTGTACGTTTAATCATAAATGCAAAGACAGTAATTGTACCAGGAACCGTATTTGTCCTGTCATTAAGGGGGCCCTCCATGAAGATCGTATGCATCAAGGGGGAGAGGGGTTCTTGGATCCGCTAATGCCGTCTGGTATTAAATCGTCGATTTAACAGTATTAAAAGAATGAAAAAGAAGGCTTACCCTCCAAATAAAATTCATGACGTTGCACAATCGGACACAATTTTAATGTCACTGTTGTAGAAAAAGCTTATACAATGGGGAAAATACAAACATTCATTAAAATAGATGCCGAGGTCTTATGAAAAGGGAGGTTAACGGGTTGGCAAGGTGCACGCTGGTAGATCGGCGCTCCAGGGGACTACAGGAGGTTAGGCCAGAAGAAGAAATAGTTGTCTTCACGTTCCCAAACCAACCTTAATATTTGGCGCCGACCCTTTCTTTTTTTCAACGAAAGTCTTTAAGAAAACCATTAAAATTCAAGATAAGCGAATAAACATAATATTATGTGGCAGATGTTAAGACTCCTTGGAGAAGGTGCATGACGGAACTTTCTAATTTTCAACATCATCTAAGTCCATCATTGGTAAATTAAAAAAAGTAAAAATATCATAACAAAAGAAATCTTGACCTACCGATCCTATTTTTGCTTTTACCCTTGAAACTTGAATTCTACAACTTTTTTTGGAGGGCCTTACATGATCCCGAGGGAGCAGGAGTTATAGTCACGCTACCTGTCAACAGGTGACTACGGCCGGCTAATGAGCAGTCAGGGTTAGTTTACCACCTGTTTACCCGCCACAATAGGTGGCCGTCTGTTGGTGAAAGGTCCCCGGTCAGGAGCAGTTAGTGTCCAACTGAATTGGTGCCATTGGTAATTTCTGTGCTAAAATACCAGTTGACTATATGTCTGTTATTAAACAGCTGAACAGAAATATTTGTTGTATACTTATGGTTATTTGACTATTTTGTGAATATATATATTATGTATATATGAATAGTTGTGATTGACCTTGATTCGTGAGCTCACCTTGTTTTCCTAAAACATGTGTAATTCTTAATACTTTTTTTGGCTATAATTTTAACATAATGAAATTATCCATATAATTAATAGTGACATAACAGGACTAAAAAAATCACGTACAAATATGGTCGCTTGATGGACAACTAATATTGACTAGTAAGCCAGCACTTGACTTAGATGGCCAGAAATTTAGGAATATTTAACTCAGTTCATTTATGTCCTCACTATTTCGGTGACGAAGTATAGGCTCAGGCAATTGAAAAGCTTTCCATGTATCTTTACTTTCGTCAAAATAATATATAGAATGGCAAATATTTCCATGGTTATCCTATGGGCACCAAGACCATAATATGGTCTACATATTATGTTCAGATTGCCTGCACTGGTGTCTGCATGTTTGTCCTAGTCGTCCAGATTTGTCGAGCCCTAGCAGCTGCTCGTCAGGTAATGGAAAGTACAGTGAATGTAATCAGTGAAAAGCTGAATTTATATCATTTCTATTCAGTATAATTCAATCTGCTTAAATATGTATAATACTTAGTGTGCCCAACTCAATTATTTATTTCAATATTCAGGCCTTTCTATATTTTCCCTTTGTTTAGGTTCAGTTTGACATGTTTTGTGACCTGGACACTGTGACTATTAATGTTCACATGGTGCACAGGTCATAAAACATCCATACTACATACTGAATGATACTGACCCAGTCCTATGTGATAAAGTACCAGGGACAGTGGATATGCTGTAGCATCTGCAATGTGCCATTAGGATAATGTGTTATCATAATGAAAGGGGTTGATTTATCATAGATAGGCATTTTGAGCTTGCATGATGTGGAGTTCGGTTCCTGGAAAATATGCACTTTTTATTTTAAAAGGCTTGAACGGTGCTTTACAAAACCAAGCATTTATATCACTTTTAGAGGAGCACAACTTTGCTTAATTTCTTACCATCACCTAGTCACTCACCGCTGAATTAAAGTTGTCCACTTCATTTCTCCCCATCCTAAAATTTAGTAGGGGAGGGGATAAATTCACTAGTAGAAAGTGATGTTAAATCCCCCCCCCCCCGGGCCCCCTTGTATTATATCTTAAATACTGAACATGCACATGTCGGATGCATACTTGCAAGAAATGTGCACGTCGTGCGCCGGGTACACCATAAATTTTGAATAATATTGCAAATTCAGAGGGTACCCACGCAAGTCTTAAAAAGGTCTTAAATTGATTTTCTCAAATTCAAGGCATTAAAAAGTTCTTAAATTTCACATTATTCTTTGAAGAGGTCTTAAAAAGGTCTTAAATTGGATCTGATTTGAAAATGGAGTGAAATGACAGTTCAGTGAAATACTGCACTTTTGCTGAGTGTTAATACATTGTTGGCTCATGTGAAAAGATTTTTCTTCACATATGGCAAATAGGTCTTAAATTTGTCAAATTTTGGTCTTAAGTAGGTCTTAAAAAGGTCTTAAATTGATTTTTGAGAAAACGTGGGCACCCAGAAATAATAATGTAAAAACTGCAAGACGTACATGAAGGCCCTCATGCAGCTATACGGGTTGCACAATCGAAGTTAGAAAATATATACATTATGTACCATAACACAGTATAGTACAGTAAAATCAAGGCCTGGAATCAAGTTTAGGATTTTTAGAGTCAAGCGGACGAGTTTATCATTGTAAATATGATTGAAACGTGGCTTGGGAGTTATGTTATTTCGATGCTGCCAGTGTAACAAAAATACCAAAAGACTATCATTGTAATATGGGAAAAATATGTATTGATGCATTGAATGATTGATGCATCTCTATCGTTTAATGTCACTCTGTTTGGGAACAAGCATAGGAATAATTATTTTAGTATTCATTGTAAACTTCTGAATTCTGATGAAGGATGTAACAATCCGAAACATGTAAATTCGACCACCTTTGAATGTCTTAATAAATTTCAAAGTCTACAACAAGCCGTCGTTGAGTTAGATGTTCTACACTTCAGTTTATTATTTCATCATTGTAAACTTGTATTTCTCTGTGTAATATTCCCTTTTCTTACATCCGGGACTATTGGTATTAACCTATTTTCTAATCTAATAATTAGATGGAGATAAAAGGGGTAGGATGTGGGGGTGGCGCCCACAACACTACCAATATGAAACAACACTTTCTGTTTTAGAGAAAGAGCAGTATTTCCATTAAAGAAGGCGCAACCAGTATTTTGGTATTTAAGGTTGTAGGTGGGTGTTGGCGTAGTTACCTGCAGACGCTGCGTGACTCGATAAATCTTCAAGTCGTTCTCCTCTGATTATTTTGTCCACTTGGCCCAGAGTCAGGTTAGGAATGAGTCACGTCATGCACGAGTAGCCTCTTTACTACTGTCTGCCTACAACCCCACTATATCACTTTGCCCTCTCATTATACTTCAGACTCCTGGAGGCAGACTTGATGTTCATCCTGGGTATTTCATCGAGTAGGCCCTCTAATGATGGTAGACACGGTAATTGATTGTTCACTTTTAATTTCGAAACCCACACTAATCGCCCGAATTTGTGATTAGGTATTTAGAATATGAGGCATTTAAAGTGTGCGAAAATGGTCGTAGGTGTCCAACTCCTGGAAACTGAACAATCCGTGGAATTTCAATTTCTGTCATGATCTTAACTATTTTGAGATGAAGGAAACTGAACACTCCATTGGGTTCGTTTTTCAATCGTGACGAGATGCAACTATTTTAACATCAGGAAGCATGTAGACATTTTTATATGAGACTTGATATAAGATCTTGGGATATAGCAGTTAGCTAGAAAGTTGGAGAAGTTAAGCGTCATCGAAAATGGTCCTTATGAAGGTGAACACCATCATGCTCACAAGAAAACTGTGTCAAGCTTAAGGCGATCGAATCTGATATTGGGAAAAGAGGCTATGTATATTATATTCATAGGATAGAAAGTACACGTCCCAAACTAAGCGTGCCGTTAATTAGGATCACACGAGAGGGGATATCAAGGGAAAGCAACATTCAGAGCTCTTAGAGAGTATCTTGAGTATATGTTTTCATCTCATTGCTATTTTAGGCAAAACGTTAATATATTCCTTCTAACCTATTCAGTTACGCAGGTTAAGACTTTTTGTCACACCTGAAAATGGGGGGGGGGGGGAATATCTAAACTCTAAACTTCAAGTCTAATTAATATTATTATATAAAGATCAGTCTAATATAACTTTGAAATTTTAATTAAGGTCAAGGACCACGTGGATACAGTGGCTACCTGACCTTTGACCAACCAGTAAGATTGCCTAGTAGGAATCAACCCCTATTCATCATACTGGCCCCTGTACTGTAGTCAGTCTTGGTTTGAATGCCAAAAAATCTACATGTGTTAGTATGCAGTACCTGGGTCATTGGCCCATGGTTAAGTGTCACTAAAGAAATACAACCTAGAACTACTCATGACATCAACTCCCCAATACTCCCCAGAATAAAAAGAAAGTACAACATAAATAAAATTACTTCACCTTCTACGAAATTATTGGGAAAATCTGTCGAGAAAGTGTGGTAGAGAAACCTCGACTGAAATTCCAGTGGCCGTTGTATCTAGTATTAGTAGTAGTAAAAGTAAATGTGTACGTTTGACAGCGTGGGTGAAGGGGGCGTGTCTATCGCTCTCCCAGCAGAGTTGAGGCCGCTCCTCTTTACATTGGGGGGAATCCCAGCGCTGATAAATGTGTCCTTCCGTGCCGGGTCGGGCCACTGTGAACCACCTCCTCCCAGAGAGCAGACCCACGTGTTGTCTGCTGTAACAGTAACACTATCAGCCTTAACACTTAGAACTCGGCGGTCTTCACCAGAGTTGTAAACATTGAGGGATCTACATGGCTTTGGCAGTTCGTGAACCTCTAGCGATCAGCCCAAGTCGTTGGTAGACCAGTGCCAACAGTCTGATCTACCCTCCTACTGTACAGCCTTTACTACAGATACCCGTCCCAGCAGTACCTCCCCCCTCCTCATCCCCCATCCCTCCCCGTGGCCCCCGTCCCCGGCCGCTGATGGGGATCAGGAGCATGCCAGCCAACGAGGTGCCGCAAAGGATCCCCGTGCCTGTGGTGGCCCTCAGCCGTCCCCGTCGGCCCACCCAGCTGGTGGCCCACGACCTCCAGCGTCCTCCAGTGCCCACCCCTCCAACGGCCGGCCGCCTGCCCCGCCGCCCCCGGCCCGGCCCCACCACCACCACCCCGCACACCCCAGACCCCTCTCAGTGCGAGCTGCTCTCACCCACTCCGGCCATGTCTTGTTCAGGTGACGGGGCGGAGGACACCACGCTCATCGCCATCTGTCTGACGTGTGAGGCGCACGTCAAGGACGCGGCGCGCGACACGTGTCTGGGCGCCGTGACGTTAGGCGCGGGACGTCGGGCCACCACCGTCAGCCAGCTGAGGACCCTGGTGTGTGTCCAGATCGGCCGACTGCCCACCGCCTTCACCTTCCTCACCAAGCAGGGGTAAGTTATACCTGTTTAATCTACTTAACTAGCTAGACAGGGGTAAGTACCACCAGTTTTAATTAACTTAACTAGCTAGACAGGGTTCAGTACCAACTGTTAGATTTACTTAACTGGCTAGTCAGGGGTATGTACCACCAGTTGAATTTACTTAACTAGCTAGTCAGTTGTATGTACCACCAGTTTGATTTACTTGACTAGGTAGCTAGAGGTTAGTTATACCAGTTAGATTTAACTAGGTCGACACCAGTTTAATTTACCTAACTAGGTAGACAGGGGTAAGTTACCCAAATCATCCTATATATAGGCGGGGGTAAGTCACACAAGTCGTCCCATTTGAGCGACAGGGGTAAGTCACACAAATCTTGCCATGTACTAGACAGGGGTAAGTCACACAAATGATACTGCTTACTGAACTAAACAATGGTAAGTCACACAAGTGATACTGTCTACTGAACTAGAAGGGGATTGGTCACACACGCCTTCCCATTTGATAGACTATATGACAGGGCTAAATCAAACAAGTCCGATACATGTAGTCACCATAATTAGACGGAAGTAAAACATGCAAATCATCATTTTCACTAGATACTAGCTAGGGCTCGTTCATAACACAATTTGCCTTTTTTTCTAGACAGGTAAATTTTACGTTATTCTCTCCACTGAACTGGGCTAGGGTAAACTAAATAACACAACTCACCCTTACGCGGCATTCTCAAATTTGAACTGTAGGGCCAGTCTAAACTATGATGTGTAGAAAATTAAAAATCTCAACAGATGCCAGAAAATCTTCATTGATGAGCCTGTAACTTATGATCACCTAAGGATAACCTTATGACTACTGATAACCTTACAGAACTTTGGTCTTTGTCTGACCTTATTTGTAAAAATTGCAACATCCATCTTCCCTGCTTGACCTAACTTTATCCTAGTTATAATGCCATCACCAATAGACATTCCAGTAATTTGTGTAGGCTTTTCTTTTGAATAAACGTTGGTAATTCCTTGCGTAATACTTTGATGGACCTAACTAAGTAGTTAATTATAAGGTAATATTTCATAGACGAGGTAAGGATGTTGCGTGCAATTTGGGGCACAACCCCCACTCCCTGACACCCACAACTATGTGCTATCCCTAGCCATTCAGGGTGCAGCAACCACCTGCCCCGCGACCTCTAAGTGGTCTGTGTCAATTAGACTAGCTTCAGGTTATCATTTCAAGGTTGGCTAGCTGGTGACGAATATCTACCTTTAGAAGTAGGAATTGGTCCTATCGAGGTTATGCTATCTAAAAGTATGTTTAGATGAGGGCAGTCTGTTGTGGGTCAGAGATAACGCATCAATGAGATACCCATATAGCCGGCAGCAACTGTTATCGGTAGAGGAATAGGTCTCGTGTACATATTTCATGTATCTTTGCAAACAATATTCCGGGGAGACTCGTATATGAATTTATGCCTCGAAATAAAATCCCTTCACGATCACAAGTTTCATCTTCTATTCCTGTGTCCTGAAGTAATATGGTATGGATTGTATGAGTTTATTGTTGTAGCATGCTTTTCATATTGACATTATGACAAATCGAGAAAAAAACTTTCGTAATTTTAGTGGTGTTTGAACCACCTCTACATGGAAACGAAAATGATGGTCAGTCAGTCCTGGAGTTAGGTCTTTTTTCACAACGGGCTATAGCTTAGTTTATGCCATGGTATTTTTCGATTCCTGTTTGTAATATCTACATCTATCTATCAAAGCTAATACACTTGTATACACTGTCTATTGATCTTCATGTATAGTCCTGTGACTCGAAAGGTGACTCCTGTGACTCGAGTGGTTCTACTATAAGTGGGACCCGTAGGAGAGTCCTTATGACTGGGGATGTTCTGCCATGCCAGGGTGAAGCCCATGTGTATGAGAGAGTCCTTTTGACTTGGGAGGTTCTTGTATTAGTGGGGCCTGTAAGTGGGCTCCCATGACTTTGGAGGTTCTTCCGTGAGTGCGGCTTGTAAGTGAGTCCTCGCGACATGGTAGGTTCTACTGTGAATGAGGCTGGAACGTGACTCCTCGTGAATTTGGGGCTCTACTACAAATGAGGGCGGGAGGTGAATCCTCATGACTTTGGAGATGAATCCTCAAAGCTTGTAAGAGAATCCTCTGAACTTGAGAGGTTCTAGTAAGAGTGCAACCAGGGGCCTGTAATTGATTAACTCTGGTTTTGGAGGTTTTACTGTGAATGACTCCTCATGAATTTGGAAGCCTCATGACTTGGGGGGTTCTGCTGTGAATGAGGCCTGCAATAGAGTCCTCATTACGTCTTGAGATGAGTTTTCAAGACTTGGTAAGTTATACTATTAAGGAGGCCTGTAATCGAGGCCTCGTAATATAGAGGGTCATACAGAGAAACAGGGCAGTGATGCAGTCTGTTCGTGCCGTGGGAGGATCTAATCAGTTCATCACTACCTGAAATGATTCTTTTAAATGAGGCATTATCACATTATTTTCTTTTCAAGATAATATTTTTTAGAGTTCGACCATTTGCCTCCATCGTGACTGACGGCCACCTTAGAAGTCATTGATTTTAGTCGCCCACCCCGTGGTCTGCTGCTACTAAAGACCTAGTTCGGGACGTGTCGATCTGGGAGATGTCACGCGAGGGACTTTCCCTCTCCTTCAGCTGGGTAATAATCAGAATTCTCCGCCGATCTCACTACTCTGAAATGTGCACGGCCTTGTCATGAGGAAACCTAATCAATGAACTGACTGATTTCTCCGCATGGATCGTAAGAATTATTTTTTCTTACCACAGTATGGAAAGTGTGTCAGTCTCGAGTTTGTCTGTATAGTTCTTAGAAATTAGAAATACTCAGGATGCGAAGAACACCCATCTTTTAGTTCTGCCCTACTTGTTTTTCGGGCTATTACCCTGTTTCTATTGTAGAAGATGATTAATGTATTAAATGTCCATTAGAATGCCTAATTATCGGTTAAATCATTAACCTGTTATAGTGAGGCCAAAATCAATACTTTGTATCAAAATGACAAAATTTTCAATTTTGAATACACCTAATAGAATAGGTGTATTTATTATATTATATCTGTTGATAGGATAGCCATTCAACTTCTCCACTCTCGAGGCTAATCCTGTTCAGATGTCTTTTTGAGAAGATTGATATCGTCCCCACTTTTCTTATGGATATTGTGTTGTGCTTGTCAAATGTATCCGGGAAAAGGGGAAGTGAAGGGCCGACACATACGTCACTGTGGGAGGGCTCTGGGATAAATGTTCCTCATTTATTGTTATCAACGTGCCAAATGTATTTAAGTAATGACGCTTTAACAACACCACCCCCTCCCTCACCCCACTTAAAAACTGATAAAATCAGTATTATTTCATGCTTTGAATTTCGAAGCTGTCATTTTCTCTCGCGTGCTTCCATTCTGAGAAGAGTGCCTCTAGAAGATTCTGTTTTGATAACCATATCCGTCAACGTTCACTTCCTGGCCTGGTGGCCCGGCTAATGTAGCTCAGTATTAGGGACGAGCTGGGGACTTTCACGGCACGTGAGGTATGGACCTTTTACCGCCCAGTGGTGTGAGGTGTAGGACCAGTTTCTGACCTTACATTAACTTGTCTGATTTCATTCATACTTAGTCGGATCCGCCGTACCCAGTCTTTCACTTTTGATGAAGTATACTGGACAGAACTGATAAATTAAGATATTTCATTTCCTTTTTGTAATATCATATAAAAACTGTTTTGTTTATAAGATATTTGTGATGCAAAGTTAAAACTGAGCTATTTTGTTTTGTTAATAAGATATTTGTGATGCAAAGATACAATTGAGCTCCAGTGTTTATAAATCCACGTTGCACCACGTTTGCAGATTAAGTTATTACTGCCTCGTTATTCGTTCGATTCAATTGCTATGCCTATATGGTATGTCGAAACCATAGAATCTCATGTGGGTGGGAAACAGGTAGTTAATACTATACATAAACCTTAGAATAGTCAATTGACCTTTATCAAGTGGGTACATAGAGATGAATATCATGAGGAGTTCAGAAGTGTACGTCTGAAAAGAGGGAATCATTGAGTGCAGTTGACCCGGTAGCTGCATTAGTACTATATGAGTATATGACCCATGAGCCAATGAGTGTGACACTTAATTATTTCATCTTTCAGACCAATAGATATATGTGACAGTTTCAGGGATTTCCAGCCTTATGGAAATGCCTATTCATGGCTCTAGAGCCTTGATTTAGCTTAGAAATCATGAAAATAAGAAAGATAAGCTAAATGCATGCTATAAATGAAATTTTACATGGTTTTCATTTCTGGTGAAAAAATTTGGATTTTTTGGATTTTGTTGCCATGGTAACCGGAATGTTGATAGAACGTCCAAACCCTCCGATACTAGAGCTATGCAAATGTTGGTTTCCATGGTAACCATGGAACAAAATTAAGTTTTCAAAATTTATAATTATGAATCAAGGGACTGCTTGACCATATTCAGCAAAAAACAGATTCTTAATATCTTAAAAAGAAAACAAATGGCAGTACATTTCCTGAAATCATATTTGGGATTTCAATTTTTGGCCTAGATTACATATAAGTTATATCTTCATAAATACCAAAGACTGATCTATTTCAGCATATTTAGTATATCCAACCTTTGTGTCTTCAAATTAACATAACTTTTTTTCTAATAAGAATATTTATCTAATTTTTTCAGTGTTAGATACCCCAAGACACCCTCTTAATTTTTCGCCCACCGTAATCAAGGCGAAATTTTCCTTAAGGATGGTGTTCGCACGTCTGCACAGACGGACACCAGCCTGCTTAAAATCAATGGTTGTTTCTGAAACGCGATAACCAGCAAAAGATTTCGCTGAAATCATACCAGTCATGTCTGTATCAAATTCTAATGCTTTTCTTAAACATGCAGGGAACCAGTTTCAGTCATTCTTCCGGGCACGCATGCGCCTAGACTCATGTAACAGCCAGGTGAAGTTAGCTGCATGGTCGTTGTTTTCATATTTCCGGTGGGACGGCGCCCCGACCTCCGTGATTCAACCTTTTTTTACACTTTAAGTTAGCATTGACAGGTTATATGGAGTATATATTATGGATTATTAATATTCGGAGTCAGTCTGGTTCTATATGAAATGAAGAATTGTAGTGATATACACGATCGGCATCGCAAACAAACAGGTTAGTGCTGGGCGATAATGGGGGATGGCGGGATGACGGCATAAGACAAGTGTCACCATGATGCTCGGTGTCCTACCTACAGTACAGACGCATGGTCACTATACTCTACGTAGCAATGAAGAGTAAAAAAATAATGGGCTCGCCCAGAATGATGGGTTCAGTCTAAGCCAAGGACAGCGCGATATGCACGGCGGTCCGTCATAGCTACTAAGTGACCAGGAGGGGGAAGGGGGAGTTGTGGGGAACCCCCGCACCTCCCGGGGAGCCGTCAGGTCGGGCCCGTACCCCTGTGCTCTACCTTTGGCTTTGCCAGCGCGAACCCTCACACCTCCCGGGGGGGGCCGTCAGGTCGGGGCCGTTTCGCGGAGGGGCCGTTTCGTCGGGTTACCGTTGAGCTAGCTCTGTGGGATTGACAGTTACTTAGGCCCCCCACCATTTAGGCCCCGTCACTTAGGCCCACTGCTCTCCTGGCAAGTGTTGGAGCAAGGGCCGTCAGCGTGCTTCTGTCACTTACTACTTAGGCCCCCCGCCACTTAGCCGTAAGACTTAGGCCCCGTCACTTAGGCCCGACCAGGAATCACCCCAGGCCAGGGCAGGCTGTCACTCATACTACCTCCACCACCCTTCTAAGTCATTAATTACATTAAATAACGTGAGGCCTAAGTCTACAAGTAAGTAGATGTACGTTTTGCTGTATATTTTCTCTCTACTTTTAGATAATTCTCAAAAAAGATAGCACTCGCCTAGAAGAGGTAGCCCATAATGCCTTGCACGAAAGGGGTTCCTGTTTAGTTTAAACTCTTCTATTAATTAATGTATGGCATGGAAAAACTGAAAAAATCTGGAATATTTCGATAATGACCTCTGCTACTAATATGCCAAAAATGAAATTCTCAAAACATCATATTAGAAATTCATTGCATTTTAAAGGGGCTTTCTCGTCCGTGAGGTGATCGTATTTTGACGCGTTGTAACTCCCGACGGCCGCGCCAAATTCACGACGTGACCAATAACGTCGCCGGATTACGCTCCAAAAGTGGAAAACACGTCGCTGCCGTTGCGTCGTTAGGCTTACGTCGGCGGATGCATCTCTAAAAAGTCACGGACGAGAACGTCCCTTTAACAGATTTTAACTTAAGGGTCTGGCTTCATTGACTTGTTTTCTTCTTTGATCTAATGTAAAAGAATGGCATTATTCTGCACCATAAACTGATATCTTAATCACAAAAATTGTTGAAATAGAAAATAGCCTGCACGAAATGTGTCATGTAGAAATTATTTACACTATTTTTGCATAGTAATGTTGCAATACAACTTGGAAAATGACTTGAACGAGAGAGGAAAGTGACCAGAACCCCTTTATCTCGGCAATTCTCGCTGACAAGAAACACAACCTCTGCTAGGCCATATGTGTAACAACGGCTGCATTTTCCAGGTCAACAAGATGGGGGGGGGGGGTGTTGTAGGCCTAGCTCTTTCATCTTTTTAAGGGAGATACTCAGATAGGCCTGATGGGTAGCAGCTCTGAATTTTTCATGTAAGGTGCAGGGAGGCTAGGGCCGGTGAATGGGCCCTGTCACATGTCAGTAAGTCAAAAAATGGTCATGTCGCCGTGTCAAATTTAGGGGTCTAGACCCATCTAAATCGTACACAATTTATGATAAATGTTCAGAACCCCCCCCCCCCAGTTTTCGTTCATGTCTTAATATTTTTGTTGAATATTATGCTACATAAAGTTTTCTTTTTAAGCTAAACTGTATTAGCTAACTTCCAATAAATGCAATGGGCGAAATTCTCGTTTCCTTGAACGATCAATCTTTCTATAAAGGCGATCACATAGGTCTTGTTTAATATTTCAGGCCATAAGACTGCTTTTCGCAGAGGATGTCACATATAATCGAACGTCGATTATAGAAAACCGTTCTTGTACCTATAGGGAATGAACTCGTCAAATGCATTATACTACATATACATGTTAAATTGCCTACTGTCAGGCTGCGTAATACACGTATGATTATCCCCATGCCTCCATCTCGCTTCTTTCATCCAACACCGGTCTTCAATACAGATAATATGTGCTATTCTCATGATTACAAATATTTATTACAAAGAGCGTCTTCAATAGACTATAAAGTCAGCCCACCGCTCTTCATAGAGATAACTTTCTGTTGCTGAATAGGCCAAGTTCTCTCCATTCAAAGAGACTCTGCCTCTGCTTGCTAAAAGCACATTGATTGCTAAGGCTGTATCTGCTTGGAGACTGTTTCCGACTGGCCATGAATGACCCGGAAGTCGAGCCTTCCGCGGACATAGAGGGGTCATGACCCGTCCTGTCCACAAGTGTCCGGCCTCAAGTCGGTGGATTTTGTTCTGTACACACCAACTACAGTTGTTGCACAATCACATGTACAGTGTATGATGTGCTTATACGCAGAAAGATTCTGATGCAAGCATCAAGGCTTTCAGTTGCAGCTAGCAAGGGGAAACATTATTGGTTCTATAAGCAATGTTAGTAATGACAGTCCCAAGTGATTTCTCCTTGGTTTCATGATTTAAAAATATGATATATATCACTTAAAGCTGAAGAAATATATCATCAGCAATCGCCCGGGCTAAAATCGTCCTTACAAAGTTGTATGGTCATGTCAACGTCATATGGAAAATAGGCATGCACATTAAAAGGCCCAATGGTTTCAAATCATGTATTTCTGGTGATTAGGATGTTAAATGACCGTCTATATATAGTACATTCTAACTAAGTTAATCCATGGATCTCACTTCCCATAGTAGGCATATACGGTACGTGCATCTACTCGCGTCTATTTCCCAATTTTCCGGTTTTATATGAACTAAATATAAGCGTATTTGTAAATGTTTCAAGGTGGGTCAAGAGAGAAGAGCAGGGGATCATGACTAGAGCTGAACAAGCCGAACAAATAATCAATATTTTGGACTGACGGTTCCCTGCAAAGATATTTCCGGTTGGTTTACATGTAGGCCCTATGAATTATCATTATGCATTTCCAGAATTCCAAACGCGTATAGCAATCCAAAGCCAACCCTGGCGTGGGCGTAGGAAAGTTTACTGTTCTTGTTCAAATCTTTTCCTGCCCAGAAAGCATGAATAATTTTGCCCATAAACAACCCAAGACGTATTCTTATCCATCCGGTATTTTTTAACCCATGTTGTTCTTTTCTGAGCTTGCCCCTTCGTGCACCCGAATTGCCTTTCGTGACCCTTTACAGTCAAGACTGCCATGACCCGTTCGAGCGTTTCATCTAAACTACCATTCTGGTGCTCTACACGCATGGTCATTTTCCCCTAAAAGCAGATAATGGTTATGAAGAGTCTTAGGGGTTCTGTCAGGTACAATCTGTCAACCATGTACAAGATGGTACAAACCCTTTTGATCAACGGATAAACGACAAGGAAACAATGATTTAACTGAACTGGAACCTGCGTCAACATGATTTAAGTGCGTGTCCCCTGAATGATCTCAAGAATATTTTGTATAATACAACTTCCCAGTACTTTTTTTTTTTTGGGGGGGGGGGGGGGGGCGATATCCCTAGAAGTGAGCGAACGGAAGTATGCTGAGACTACCGGTATATAATATTCAAATAAAAACAATTTTTAAAAAGTAAAGACTTCCTGGTTTCACCCTTGCACAGGGGATGGCCACTTATGAGGTACCTATTTCCTGCCATCGCTCATGATAAAACGTCTTGAATCACTATAATTATAGGTCTATGGAGGAATAGAGTTTGACCCTAACGTATGCACCGACCATGTAGTTGTAGATTTATAGGGGCCCATAGACTATCTGGGAAAACTTGTCGCAGATGCTGACGAAGCATATTTTTCTGTCTGAAACCCTAGTCACATTTACACTAATTGATCCCGACTCAAACTGTCGGGTCGGTGCATGTGTAATAGCCTTAACGCACCGGTAGTGATCCTACAGTACAGTGGGATCTCAAGTAGCGTGAGAACGGGTCTCAGTCAACGCTAACTCCCCGCCGTACGTCAGGTCAGGAGTCGTGCCAGTTCCCGGCATCTCCGCCCACCTGATCTGCCGCCTTGTTGATATAGCCCTATCATGACATATCTTTGTGGAAGTAGAAAATGCTTTGTACATTGTGCCTGTTTTTTCTTCGCCCATGCTGACAATAGCAGAACAGATGCAACTTCTATTTCCTGGTTACTGCCGGTACTTATGGTTTATTGCTAAGATGTCTTAGATCCAGTGTTTATCGTAAAGCCTGTATCACGTGGGCCGATTTTGATATGAATTTGTTTGAGTTGTTCCAAAAATATTGCATTGACCCAATACATACTATAAATCATTTGAAGGAGAAGTGAAATGACATGTTTGTATCATGTGTGTAACTTTAATTTCTTGTGCCTGTTTGGGAAATCGGCAGCAAAATCGGAATGTGAAATATAGGCTTTAAAAAGAGTTTGTAATGCACTAGTTTTCGGGTTGTACATCGAATAATACTGCATATTTCATAACATCATGTAAACTTGCAAGCCTGGACATACAAAATGTGAAAGGGACTGGTTGTTATGTAAAATATACGATTCCTAGATATAGAGATCCACAATGCCCTCTCTCTCCGATAGAATCATATTTGCTTTTGATAAGTGAATTGTCTGAATAATACATTTGTTATTGCGGCTATCCGGGATGAGTGAGATAGCAGTATGAAAACGAATAGGACACTTGCAATCCCAAACTATGTTATCCAGGGCAAGTTATTGCATTTTATATTACTGCATATATATAACAGAAGGTCAATAAGCGAATGTCTACCAATGAATAATGTCAAACATACACGTACGTTATTGGCCATCTAATATGAACGCATAAACTACATAGTCAAAGTCAGTTCGTTCATTTATAGACACGTTGACACCATGCACAGTTAATTGCGGAAGTTTTTCCATTCATACTGACTCGCATTTATTTACGCTGTCTGCACCGCGCGTGTGAGTGCCATCATTTCCGGGAATCTTTTTTCTTTTGTGTCTGTGTTCATCAAACCGCCGCGGAATGTGGTCCCACTCCCAGTGATCGCCGCTGAATACAGCTAGGCCTCTCAGGGCTTGACAATAAGCGTCTTTATCTCACTCTTGCTTGACGTTCAGCATTTACATGAATGCTAGCTGGAATGTATGTCTTTAAAATGACGTTGGAAGGTTATATTGGTCTCAGTGTTGAAGAAAAATTAAACATCTAGATGTATTCTGTTGTGGGGAGGGGAGGGAAGATCACCTATGGTGAACCCCTAAAAAAAAGAAAGCGCTTTGTAATTCGTATATGATTTTATTGAATTCTTTCAAACTATCTCTTTCATTAGAGAAGTTTTTTCGATAGTTTTTCCTGCACCATTTCTTCGATAAACATAACAAAAACACCATCACTCACCACTGAAAGACTGATGTCAGCTTAATAAATACTATGTAGGCTACCAGTACAGTTTGTTCCTACAAACGACTGCACCATTCTAGGACATCCGCCAACATGATCATCATAATAAGGGAGATATGGGGCACCTAATACAGCCTGTGAAATACCTATATTTAGTTGAAAAATGGTAAATAACGCTCGTGGAAACATTAGTGAAAAACTGATAGAAAGTAATAAAAACTTTAGTCGGAACATTAGCTGATTCAACAACTGTCCCTTTTAGTCTCTTAAACAAGGATGTTATTTGGATCAGATGCTATTTTAGGTAGTATTTCCAGGAGTTAGGTGTGAGCTACAATTGTACAACTATGCAGTGTAATTGGGACTTCAAAAAAGACAGCATTTTATTATAAGCAATCCTACATACATATATGGGCATGAGGACATATTCGAAGGGAACAATTTGAAGAATACATTCATTTTACACGTTTTCTGTTCATCTAGTGGCATTCGATTTGGGGTGTTCACGAATTATATTTTTGTAATTCATAGATAATACACACTGATAAGTCGTTTAAAATTCTATGGTGTTTTCTATTGTAAAATTCTTTGGTGTTTTTATTGTAAAAAATAGAAATTGTATCAGGGAACTATGGAATGTCGAGTCGTGAGAAACAACCATGGTAATTATGTACTTTACTAAAAATGTAGTTAGTGTAACATAAGGGACAGCACATGTATCTAGAAATTAACATCCTTATCATTTTTTCGTATCACCTACCAATACTTCCTCATGCACAATCAAATATATCACTACTAGCCGTATTTCATGGAAATAATCAAAAGTGAGAGTGTGATACAAGTTAGATTAACAGTGATTCTGTGTTTTTGATTTGTCAAATTTAGCCCTTCTATTTTCTTCCTCAGTGGGCCTATAAACAAGAGTCAGGAGTCGTCAGTCAGAGTGTCACAGATCGTTACGGACGGTGGGGTCGTCCGAATACAAAAATGTTACGGTAAGTGTAAGGAAAGGCGTGTATGAATGTGATAGGTCACATTTTCCACTATTCAATGTTGATATGTCATAAATTTAGGTTCTATTTTCAGTACGCTTTACTCTTGATTTCGATTTTGTTTTAGATCAAACAGTGTAATTATCTCAAGATAATTTTAGTCAGTTTTCCTCAGTCTCTTTACAGACTTTGTCAACAAAGTTAAGATAGATCCATGCATTGAACTATGAACTTAAGTCTCACTTGAATATTTTAGAACAAATCTCGTGGGTTTTTTTCCAGAGAAACCTCGAGTTGGGATCCGAGTTCATGGTGGTGCGGCCATCGGGTTCGTGTTCATCGACTTCAACTGCTCCGTGAGCATGCTGAGACAAGCTTTACACCAACAGGTAACTCCCCCACTCATACCCACGGTTAATAATACGAATACCAGGAATATTGGCAAATTTGAAAAAAAGTGCAGGGAATGGCATGACTATTTGCTTTGTCCTGACAAAATAGAATCTATGATATGGTAAGAAATGAAAAATAGGAGTAACATTTGCAGTTTGACATAAATGAAAATACATTATTATGTGACATACATGTGACATATGGGGGAAGGCTCTATACGAAACACCATTGGTCTTAACCGTTTCTTTATATTGCATGTGGTATAAGTGCTTAATAACATGATAAAGTAGACAAGTAAGTTAAAAGAAAAATGTCTATAAATGAACAATCAAACTTCTCTTTTTTTGCTGTTTTGTTTAAATTGTTTATATTTGGGTACTTCAGAGTCGGCTTTGTCAATATTCCATCTACTACCACTTAATGACTGATACATGTAGTTACAAAATCAATGGAACAGAACAGATATTACGTGTCACGGTTTCTTGCTTAACACTCAAAATGACATAAGATTAATTTGGTTGTAACTTGAGATACATAATCTCAAAACTTATATTATAACTAATTCGTCTCTGTGAATTTCCCTTTCAGCTGGGTCAGTTTATCAACCTCCATGATGGTTCGTGGTACCAGTTCATCGATCGCAACTCCTGGCCAGTGAACCGTGACCAGGAGGCCTCACTGAGCGTGCTGGACATTCTCTGTGAGGGCAGTGTGCAGCTGACCTCCCTTGCGGGAAGCCCTGTCCTCATGGCCCCACCAAGGGCCTTAGGCTCTCCCGACCAGGCAGACGGGCCCCCGGCCGGCGTCCTCTGCTACCGACCACCCACCTCAGAGGGCAGCACCAGCAGTATGGACGCCCCCACCATGACCCAGTCAATGGACTCCCTAGGGGTGAAACGACGCAGGTACAGAGACCAACCCTGGAGGAGGCCCGGGCTGACGGCCTCACAGGTGCCCGGGGGAGGGGCAGGAGGAGAGGGAGGACGAGGAGGAGGCGGCGGAGGTGGTGTTTTCACAAGAGGAGGCACAGGAGGCTCTAACCCGCACTTCAATAGACTCAAGTCTGACATTCCGTTTACTGAATTTCATCTGTCCTCTTCCCCAAACCACTTTTAAAAGATTGACCAATGGTGTGACTGTCCTTTCAGAATTGTATTTTTTGTAAATACTCCGTTTTGTTATCTTTATAAATATTTTCAAACTGTTCTTTGAAAAATACATTAATTGTTTTGCATGCGAGAGTTCCCTGTGCCCCCCTTCTAACTTAAAATGCATACATTGTGCATTCTGTTCATTGTTAAATTCCACACATATCGCCCGCCCCCAGTTTGGTTATTGAGCGTGTTTCCTTGTTTGTCTGTTGAAGTGTTTGGTGAGTTTCTCTCCATTGTACACCTACTCTGCCTACACCAAAGTTTGTGTCAACTCACGCCTGACACGTGATGTTGTCTATAAACCTTTGGCTCCTTTGATCTCATTTTACTCACTTCCTAAACCTATTTCCATGCACTTTGAGTTTGTGTGGGATTTTGAATTTAGCGTTTGCCTTTTTCCATCATAGCATAACCATCTAAGTCTATATGTATATGAAAAGTGACAAGTTTAACCAAAATATGAATATGGAATTTGAATGATATACCTTAATGAGGATTACATATATAAACCAAAATCGAGAATTAACAGAAAATTAAGAATATGAACATCGAATAAAAAGGAGTTTAACCAAAATATGAATATGGAATATGAATAACATTCCTTGATGAGGATAGCATATATCTATAAACCACAATAGAGATATAATATAAATTTAAGATTGTGAACATTTAATTAAAAGAATCTCAAGTACTGAAGAAAACATTTATTTGATAACAAACTAGGGACGTTTTAACTCTGCTGAAAATTTTGGAGTTGTATTGTATTTATAACATAATGGGGTTTCATAGAAATCACTGTTAAGTTCTATACTATACTATAAGAACCCTTTGTTTGCCCTCAGAGTGCCCCTTCGGTCGTCGTCGACGTTCGTACGTATCAAAGACAAGGAGGTGCCGCGGCCCACCAACATCCTGGAGCCCAAACAGATCCTCATCAGTTACGTGCGGGCCGAGGCGGCCCAGCACGCCCTCATGTTGAAGGAGACGCTCACCCAGCACGGCTACAGCGTCTACCTGGTAGGTCACACCAGACAGAGAGATCTTAGGTGTCACCAAAGACATATTTCTTTTAAGATATATGTCTCTGGTCACACTCACTGGAGCAGTCAACTATCTTTGTTTTTCTGACGAGAAAAAGCTCTCCTCTTTGGAATTAGCAAAGTGATTTTATATACGTTAGGATTATATCGTATAATATTATGTTATATCTTTTGAGTTACCAAATTATATGGCGTCACAGTAAATATTTGTCTGGACAGTACATTGAATATGATAAGGTGCCGGTGCTCTTAGAGAGCAAAAACTTTTTCCCTTTCCTCACTGAAAAGCTGAGCTTTGTTGTCTCGAATATGCAGAGAACGAGGAATTCAATAGAAGATCAGTAATATGGTTCGCTGTAGGCTTGAAGAATCTTAACTCATCTACTGTTGAGAAATGTCGATCACTAAATCCCAAATGTTTTCTGTATCTCCCCTCCAGGACGTTCATGAGATTAAGAGTGGTATTGATTGGCAGGACGCGCTCAACTTCGCTGTCAGTAACTGTGAGGTGTTCGTACCGCTCGTCACCCCGCGCTACGGGGAGACTGTATGGACGAACCGCGAGGTCAGAATCACCTACTTACATAGATACGTGTTTCAGAGAGGATGTGTTTCATATCACATTATCTGATTCAACCTATGTATAACCTCCTGTAATATGAGTACTATATAATTGCAATGTTTAAAAATCAAAAGTTTGTTCTTAGTTGTGAGTAAAGACTTTTTTTCTCTACCAGTTCTGGAATGGTTTAACCTTAGTCGACGCATATCCTTTGATTTAAGTTTTAACATGTCAATCCGGTAAGGAGACTAAAAAGACCAAATATAATTAATCCGAAGTGAACATTATTTATCGATTTGGATTAGGTACATCAATAGCAACCTTTGTGTAATTTGATTTTATTGATTTTCTAGGTGAAATTAGCCGACGTTTTGAAAAAGTTCATCGTGCCAGTGAGCTTCTTGGACCATTGGCCACCAAAGTGTTTAGCTATTCAATTTGCAACCACCCAGTACATACCCTGGAAGACGATCGACTCTATAAAACAAGGTGAGTTCACTTCTGTGAGAGAATGAAACCTTTCTTGATGCTCTTTTCAGCTCATTAATATCCTCTTATGCTCTGCGCATATTACCTGTTAAGTACATTATTCTAATACTTACTGTTTAAGAACTGAAGATAAAGGATAACCCGCTATTAATTGGAGATAAATTACTCTACGCCCGCGTTTCCACTGACTTTTATTTACCCGTTAGACATATGTTTCATAGAGACAGTTGTTTTATTGTTACATGGTTTGGTTACCACAGGGCAAATCACCAGTATCCACAGAAACATGTTTGGTGAGCTTTTCATTTACCCCTTTCTGGTATAACTGTAATTAAAACCTGTAGAATGTATTATATTCCCAAAAAGTATTAACAACTCAGTTCGTTCATTCCCAAACTTTCATCACTTAAAATTGATTAATTGTGCACTGACACCCCTTTTGAACGTTATTTGGCATTATGTTCATTCGGCGAACATATAAACAATGCGAATAAAGAATGGCAGGAATGTGAAATTATGTATCCTTCATTAAATTTTGTTGGATATCAACAATTGGTAAAGAATCTTGCACTAATTAACCCGTTACTGTCGCTAAGTATTGTACATATTTTATGGAAGGATCTTGAGAGTATCCAAATTAATATGTGTACATCTTTAACCTTTACCTAACTACCTTTTTGCTTCTATGCACACGCTGTATGCACTTGTTATTGGGGAACATCTTGTTAAGTTGCCTAATTAACTCGCTGAACTTCTATTCTAATTGTGCCTTGAGGTTTATATGATAAAATGTCACGAATTTACAGAGATCACACTAGCTCGTTTCCCAGTTGTCATAGAGTTGATATAAGAAATTGTTAAACGATCGATATTATGAATTTTATTTGTGAAAATAGACATAGAAATAAAAAGAATTATTGTAGATATCCCCACTAGTCTTAAAGATATATATTCTTATGGAGGCAGGTACACAATCCAGTGCTAAGAAGTCCCCCTGGTGATAAGTTATTTACGTCTGTAATAGCAATAATAGGAAATCTGAATCCCTACCTCGTATCATTTTATTCATATTAACATTTATTTAAGAGGGCTTATTTGTAATCTTACTCCAAAATGAAAATACACGTATCTTGAAAAGAAGGATGGGTTACAATAAAGTAAATTTGATTAGTATATATTTACATATTATAAAAATGAAAATAGAAAATAAAGAGAACAATGATAGAGAACAACTTACAATCACCGAGCCAATATATACTGATCTGTACAAGCTGCTATTCTATTACCAAATAATAGTGGTTCAAAAATTAGCAAGTTATGAAGATGACCCAATCTGCCCCCTATCATTCCCGTAGGAGGCACCTATGGAGTTAAATGTCAGTTGGAAATGGTCGACCAATTCTGAAATCAATCGTAGTCATTATAGCTTTGACTATAGAATAAAATTCCATAGGCCTATAATTCAAAACAGATATCAGTGAACCATTCGTTACGCTACTACTTCAATGTAATAGAGACATAGCAGTGATCGTGATCAAATTATATATAAAATGCACTATCCGGTTACTTAAGTCCTTCTCACCCAGTTAAAGTACCCCAATGATGATTGATGTATTTGTTCTCTTCTCGCTGTACAGAGCAGGACGCTGGGCAGGTGGAACGAGCACGCGACACACGCTTCTGGGAGACAGATCACGTGCGCCAGGTAGCCGAGCAGATCGGGTCTCAGGTGGCCAGCCACGCCGAGCTAGGCGACTACCAGGTGGCCCAGCTTAGTCAACGGGTGAGCAGCTCTATCTATGAAAAACATTCTTTTATGTGTCTCATTTGTATCATCTAAGAATGCAATATAAAACCTACCATCTGATCTGACGCACATAGATAATACTCTTCAACAAAGTTCAAGTCTTTCATTGAAGTACCATGAAATTTGCCTTTGTATCGATGGTTTTAACCAAGATTACGCACAGACACAATTGGCACAAAATATGTCAAGCATGAGTCAGAGAAGGAACATTTTCAATTAGAATTGGATTAAAAACAAACAAAATCATCGTAGTATAAAGAGATGCCCTGCTCACTGTATTACCCTTCTCCTTCCTCCAGGTGTCCACCCTGAAGAGCTGCCCAGTGTCCCTGCAGGACGAAATGGCCCAGCTGGCCGCCCAGGACCGGGAGGGGGCACCCCTGGTCGTCATCAGCATCCACCCCCAGCAGAAGAGTTTTGTACGTACTCTCTCACAGTCACCTATTGATACTATAGTAAGGTCTTGGGAATAACCAAAGAGGTCGATAAATTCCGTCTCTAGTCCCCCAATTTGTTCCTGAGTAAAAAATTGTTTGCATTTTCCTTTTTGAAACCTATTATGAGAAAGCCAAAGTCAAACTTGGTTCATATTTGAGTATGTGTACACCTACTTTAATATATGAATAAGGTACTTCTTTTTCTGACTATTTTGATAATTTCTAGTTCATTATACAAATCATGTTGTCAAAAGCTGTCATATCAATATATGCAACATACCCTCAGATCTTACATAAATAATTTAAGTGATATTTGTGCGAACAAATAGACAACAAAACTTACTATTTGTATGTTCCTTCCCTCCCCAGGGCGCTATGTTGAAGTTGATGCTGGAGTCTGAGGGATATGAGGTCTGGTGCAGCTCAGACCTGGTGCAGCCAGCAGTCAACGGCAGTGCGTGCTGTGAGGGGGGCAGCGAGGAAAGTCACGGGGCCGGGGAGGACACGACAGGTGGCAGGCTCGTCCTCAGTCAGGAGGGTAGGCTTCGCTCCATCCCAACACTGCCGTCCGTGTGCAGCGACTGCGCCGCAGGTGCCTCCCACTAACCCTTCTCACTCTCCGTGTTGTCTCGTGCTCTTTGCGTCCCTTCATCGTCTTGTCATTATCGCTGTTCCAACTCTGGTTGAGAAACTACAGAGATTAACGAGAATTTAATTTCGTATTCCTATCTTTTCACAAAAAAATGTTATTCATTAAAATATTGCTATTTTAAGGAATTTTGTGTAACACTCTCCTGTGTACAAATACTAGGAACGAAGAATTTAGGGTTTTTATTTGCTCAAAGTACGCATGTGCGTTGATAGTTTAGAGTTCATTGATAATTCCTTAGTCCAAGATTGTTTTTTGAAGTCATATTTTATCACCTATATTTTTATATATCAATATCGCCTACAAAGATTGAGATTTCTAGATCAACAAAATCATGATTATCAAATGCAGAATTTGGAAGATAGTCGAATATAAAGTTAATGGGATTTTTCTATAGTAGCCTGCCTAATGTCTTTGTGAAAGCCTTTTTTTAAAAATGATTTGGGGTATATTGTAATAAGTACGACAACAGAAACTGAGAGTGAGTTAATTCCCTCAACTGTATGCTTTACTAACATCTGTTTAAGGATCGATTCCAAAGCCTACACATAATACCCTAGTTTTTAGAGTTCCTCAATTCAAATGCCTTCTTGAATTGAAATACATCTCCATAACTTTGAAAAATATGAAATCATAGCCCGTCGTTCAAAAGACTTTTTATGATACAAAAAAACATGCATGCGTGAAAATAAAGTGCTCCTTGTTTTATCTCTATACTTAACAATTACGCTATATCTTATCTCTAATGAACTGAACATACGAACGTGAAACCACTCAGCTCGTATGTGTTTTATTGGTCAGATTAACTAAATATGGTCCCTATCTATTTTCAGGAAGTTGTTTCTCGCTGATGTCACAGATTTCTCAGGACTCATCTGACCTCAACCCGGTCGACAAAGAGCGCAGACTCCAGTTTCAGCGGAAGGCCGACGAGGCCGGAGTGGTCATCTTCGTCCTGTCCAAGGTCTTCGCGGCCTCCAGGACGTCCAAACAACAGGTGCGGCTATTTCTGTGTCGACGGTCATATGTAAAACATAATTTATTAAGCTTAACAAGTCTGGCATTTTGAGTGCATATGTATTTGTTTCTCCTTAAGGTATGGAGGGTCGCCTCCGTAAAAATCGATCGCTTAACCTGAAATATTTTTTTCCGAATAGAATTTATTGGAAAATATTTAAGAGAATTTATCCATCGCCTTACTCGCAAGAGGTGTAATTTGTTTTTAAATTGTATTACAGTAGAATGCTTTAGATGATTTAGATACTAACTGTAACACTGAAAACGTGTGTTAATTCCCCTTCTGTAGGTGTTTTACTGTGAACACCGTAAACGTGTCATCCCCCTGCGGTACGAGGAGTTCTGTATGCCCGGCTGGATGAGCATGCTCATCGGCACCGGCGTGTTCGAGGTGAGTAGGTCTCCAGAAAGGTAAACGTTAACTCCCGCTGAAAAGGTCAGATAAATGTTGTATGCGACAGAGGAATAAAACACGTCGATCTGGCCCAAGTATAGAGTGCTTTTGGTCAATTCAAGCAAATATGGGCACATTCCTCCCGATAGGCAGTCCCAGAAGAAACTCGCTATAGAATAAGGAAATGACGTGCGTGGAATACTGTAGAGTTTTGATTGTACAATGGATAACTTAACTCACGAAGAGTGGAACAGGATTCCCATTGCTCACGTTACTCATGGTGTAAATATGCATAAAGAGAATACACAGAGATGCCATTTTTCCTACTTTCGTAGGAATTTCTTACTTTTTGGTGATTTTGGATTGGACAACTGGTATTTCCTACATTGATTTAATATCTGTTTTAGAGTATTTTTGTGTAAGTTTCAAGCTATTAAAGTACAAATTCAGCATTAGATCTCTAGTCCTAAAGGTTTTTTCCCTGCCAGTTGCTCCTAGAAAAAAAGTAGTAAAGTGTCTCCTACTTTTCCTACTTTTTCATCAGCTAGAAATGGCATCTCTGGTACAAGTCTTTAGGAAAAATTGTTCAATATGATAAAAGTACTGTCTTTGTTCAGGACGCGCGAGCCGAGGGTTTCAAAGAGTCGTTACAGGCCCGAGTTAAGCGGTGTCTGGACCCTACGGCACGAGCCGGGTCAGAGAACGACGTCAACGAGGCCAAGATCAAATGTCACGTAAGTAACCAGGATGTGATCAGCCTTGGTCCAAGAAAAAGGAACAAGGAAAATGAACCGGTACAACAAAGTTTAACACTTGAGGACGTACTTTGCTACAGTTATTTGTTTAAGGCTCGTTGCAGGAGAGGAACTTGTAATTTCTTTTATCCATAATGTAACGTGATCCAGTCTGCCGGCACCCTAAGTTAAAGAAACTAAGGATTCTCATCTAATTTGTTGTAACATCGGATTTAGCACATTTAAGTAAGACGAAGATAGATAATCTCAGATCCAAAATATGACTCATAAATAAGAAAAACGTGATGTACTTGGGGAGATTATTTTATCAAAATAATTGTATTTGTTCAGAAAATCCTCTATTCTCATATCCCATCATAAAATATCTTATCACAGGTACAAAACCTACGCAAGCGGATACCTAAGGGTGTGAGCGTGTACATCTCGGGTGGCACCCGCTTCTACCACAAGGACTCGGAGAAGATCTGCCAGGCGATCGGGGCGCACCTGGCCCACCTGGACGACATACGGATCATGACAGGCGGGTTCTTCGGTGTAGGCGACGAGGTGGGCCGGAGCTACCACGGTCAGCGCCAGAAACTCTCCAAGGCCAGCAACATCTGGCACGTGCTGCCCGAACGGGACGACCAGGTCAGTAGAAAACAAATTTACTCTCAGAAAATAATGAGAAACGAAAAAATTAAGGAAAAATAACCGATGATTACAACAGTACTAGAAATACCAACTTTTCCCGTCCCAATTTTATTTTACAATGGCGTACCTTTTTATTAATGTAAATAGTCTCGATGAGATAGCTCTCAAACTTTAACTGGTCTCTGGGAGTGTTCACTGAATCTTTATATTGTCACAGTAAAGTGTGTTTTTTATACTTTCATCTATGCCTAACATAGTGGATGTTTGGATGTAATGAACCTAGACATAGATCGAATGTTATATATTTCTACGACAAGATAGGTAGCTGCCTGGTCTTATTGACCTACTGTCGCCTATTTACTTAGAAATAATTCCCCCCGTAGGACTGAAGCCTGTAGGCCCCAGTTTGTAGACTTAGGTAACCGACTGAAGGCCTAGTGCTTGTTCGTACATAGAAGTTGTTAGTAAATAATGCTGCCAATAACCTGAAGAAAGTGAGCACGGCTCTCCTACATAGTCTAATTAGCCTCAGCATTCGCATTTACCTTGTAGGATGATAGTGCTTCTGAGACATGTTCATTAACATTCATTTTATGATCAATACAAATCAAGATTGGTATTCTTTTTGGAGCTGTGATTAAACGCTTACTTGAGCCGATTACTGAATGTTCGGTGCATTACTTATGCTTTAATAAACGTTTTGATTTAGTTTACTACAAATTTGAATAATCTCTATTCCGATAGGTCCTCTTATAAAAAATATTAAAGATCCAGTGCCCTACGGAGAAACAATGGCGTGTGGGCCTTCGGCTGAATGTGTAATACCTCCTGATTTGAAATAATTTACTTGAATGAATATTATGTCCTAAATCTAAGTATAAAAACTGTGCGGCTAGGATACAAGTACTCTTTTTTCCCAATGACTTAAGTTTCTCAAGTAATGGTTGTTTCAATAGCATACTGTTCTTGAGAGAAAAGTCCAAGCTTCCTCTTGTATACGAAGATCATTTGGGCCATTTCCCCAAAAGCTCGCAGCATTTGAATATTTGTTTAGGATGTATTGTTTCCCCCCAAGAACGTTACTCTTTAATGATTCGTACCATAGTAGAATAGGACTAATTCATTTAGTCAAATGTAACAGTAAAAATTAATCTTTCATTCTAAAGAACCTAACATCAAAATGATATGTAGACAGTTATGTTTGCTGTTGTACACATCTCCCATAATTATCAGTACCAACCGTTCATAACTATTGCATGAAGTGTTATCAAAACGTAATAATCGTTATAACTTCATCAAGAGTATAACTATCCATAATGCATCGAATACGTCATTCGGCAAAACATTTCCTCATCGGATTTAAAAATAATGTACAAATTATAGCATTAAATGATATATAAGAATACATTCCCCTGTGTTAGGTATACAAGAAACTAAAGTATTTAACAAAACCTGAAGAAATTATGAATGTCTTTGTGTTGTTCATTACCTCCGCTAAAATAGACTCAATATGTAAGGATTCTTCCTATCTTAGCTAGCTTCCTTTGAAAATCTGCCTTTGTTTATTTTCTAGTAGATCGGTGCTAGTTCTTTTTTCTCGACTCCCCCTAACGCTAGACTTGGTTTGAGTGTCTTCATTTCGTTTTCAATTGTTTTTTTTTCTCTCTTTGAACCTCGCCTTCCTTAGGAATGTGCCTTGCTATTCGTTCACAAGTTAAGTAGAGGACAGGAGAGCACGGCGCTACTAAATCCCGCATATTCCGTGGTTTATTGGTGTTCAACTACGCCCACTCAGCCAATCCCGCATTCTCAGTGTTGTCCTCCTTTATGATGTAATTTGACTTAATTTAGCTTAATTACATATAAAGTAATTCTAACTGCCCCAAGTTAAACTACCGGCAATTATGTTACTCATGGCGGTCATAAAGCTGCCCTGTACGCTAGATGGCAGCACCGCCATGCACACAATGCTTTGGAAAAAAATGAAAATGAAATAACTCTTTAGTGAAAAATTTAAATAGTCAGGTTGGAACATGAAAATTATATTTGCTGAATATATCTATAGTCATCAAAATATCCCACATTGTGGACCAAAATATATTTGAAAATTTTGTGAAAATAAAAGAGGGAAACTACATTTTAGTCTCTCTCCAGTTTCCCCTCCACCTCCTCGATTACCTGTGCTTTATGAATGGGTGCTGTCCTCTGGTGTAAAATATTCAGAATAAATTAAACATGTAAAGTAAAGCAATACATTTGCTCACAAAAACCCACATAATTATCATTAAGTGGTAACCTGTTCAAAAGGAAGAACAACCTTTACCTTTGTATTGTCATATGCATGTTTACTAAATGTACCATATCATGCAAAAGGGAATGAAGGTTAGGAAAAGAACCCGGCTTACTAGAAACTTTCTAAAGGCCAATTAATTTTACGGGACCCGTCAAACCATTGAAATCAACATTCAGCTGCTGTTCACTATCCTTTTCATTCTTCTTTGTTCGTCCTTATTCCAACCCTAAATATACACCTTTTGGTTACTGCGTACGCATTTAGAACAGTGTATTGTTGTAATGTTCCTTGGGAATGATACCCTTTGTAACAACAATATTTTAAAGAATAGTAAAAGCTAAATGTCCCAAATCTCCAAATATGTTCTGGCATCATAGCTATTGTATTGCATGTGCAGGAGTTATGTGGATATGTGGGGAGCCTAGTATTTATAGAAAATGAAATGAAATATGAAAACTGTCACACTACACTTCGGATGAACTAAACGATTTGACAAGCATAAGTCCTTTCTGTATTTAACTATTAAAGCTGTAGAATTATAATATTATCTAATCTGAGTGTTTGGGTATGCATTATACGGACATTTGAATTTGTGGTTCTTATCCTGGATAGAGTAGGGCAAACTAGTATCATTTAAGACAACAGTTTTTTTGTTCTTTTGTTTGATAAGTCCTGAACCATTTCACCATGATTTGTAATACATACAAGATAAGAAATAAGTTAGGGCCATCAGTAGGCAAAACTTTAACACCTAAGTATGTATGTCAATACAAGACCCTCTTACCAACTTAGAATCATGTCTTTAGTTCCGTCCCTATTTGCCGTCCGGTTGTCAAATTGGTTCATTCTTTCCTGTGGTTCCGAAGTCTCGTGTCCTGCATGAATCGAAGTAGACACAGAAATCCCAAATAATGCACTTTTCCTCCTAAGCATGAAGACGCGCGGAATGTTCAATGTTTATTGTCATTGATATATGTGGCCAAATGGTTGAGTTTTCCAACAAAAGTAGCAATGAATCGGTTCATAACATTTCTTTCTAAACCTATATTCATATTTACGAATTAACCAGTTATTTTGCAACAGTTTTGTCTGAATTCAAATACTTTGAAAGAAAAGCAAGTTTTAGAATCCACATGTGAAATACAACTTCACCCATACCGATAGATAATTACCTGCAATGTATGCACACTTTGCTAGTTGCAGTTCTAGTTAAAACTACATGGTATCACTCAAATGCACGTTAAGACCTAGTGCCTGTCTACCCGAACGAATGCGTACTTAGCTCAAACAAGTAGACTTAGGCTTCATGAAAGTAGAGTCAATTGAATCAAGAGGCAAGACGAGTAGTTGCTGCCCTGAGCAGTTTACTCCATGAGCAGCTCGTTGTATAGCGGACTGAGAGTTGAGTGAGTGTGGTGTTTGGTTTACAGGACCGGAGTAAGCAGGCCTGTCAGAACAAGGACAAGACCTTCCCCATGGTGTCCTACGGTAAGACCGTCTACAGCGGGGACAGTGTCCGTGAGCGGGAGGTCATCGTCTCCAGGGTCTTCGACGTCTGCATCCTGGTCGAGGGTGAGTAGGGAGCTGCTCTAACTACATGGCTCTGGATGGAAGAGGGGACCGGGAAGTGGGGGCGGGGTTTATGAAGGGGTCTAGAAATAGTTGTGTCGAATTTAGGGGTCTTGATCAATTTTTAATGCAATTGGGAGAATCACAAACTTGCTGGGGGATGATGTAGTTATAGTGTTTATGAATTACTGATATCGTCGTCGGCGAACTGATATCGTCGTCGGCGATGTCATATTGTCCGCATCTTCATCTTCTAAAGATGCCCACATCACAAATCTGTATCTTTTAGAAAAATCCTTATGGTTAGGTTTTTAAAACTCTTGTCGCCGGTCACTAACTCTGCCCGTCAGAGAAAATTCTTTGCTGGAAATGTTCAGTGGTAAACTTAATATCTGATCATTCTAATTGTGAGCATAGGCCTATATATCTATTTCACGTAGTTCATCCCTTAGTGAATCGCATGGTTCGCGTACTCATTGCAGCCTTATCGTTTCTCGAGTTACTTGCAAGATTTACGGTATACATATGTCTTTATTTGAGTCTAAGACGTCATGCCCCTTTCTGCCCCTAGGTGGCCCTGGAGCAGCTCACGAGGCCGAGCAGTTCTGTTGGAATGACCACGTGGTCATCCCCGTCAAGGTGACCGGGGGCGCCGCCTGCGGCAAGTTCAACGTACCGGACAAAATATTTAAGGTAAGGACGAAGCTTATCCATATTAACTTTGAATTTAATCATGTTGATTCCAAACGCAAAGTGTGTTTACCTCAGCGGATAATTAAAAAAACACATTCCGAAAAAGATAGATAATAGGTTAGAAGTCATATTTTTGTTTAATTCTTTTTTCAAATTTCTCATATATATGTATTTGATATAAAGAGAGACAAATGTGTCATACCGTATACTAAAGAACAGGGTGATTTATAGGACATTTTACCCTCTGTCGACTACCCCTGGTGAGTGAGAGCAGTACCAAACATAGCTTACCCTTCTGTTTGTTTCCCGCAGATCCCACCAGGTGTCTCTGAGGAGGACTGGAGGACGCTAGATCGTAAGGTGGCCACCCCGGATGAGATCGGCCGGGCGGTGTGTAACATCGTCAGGTCTATCAAGGAGCGGCTAAAGTTGGACTCTCCCACCTACACCTTCTCCGTGACCCCCCTCAGTAGCCCCATCACCCCCGGCCCACTCACCCCGGCCGCTATGGTCGCCGTGGCCAGTAATGTCACCACCCCGACACCAGCCGCCGTGACGTCACCGGCCATGATGGTACTACCGGGCCTGACATCACCAGGCATGACGTCACAACACAGCCTGCTGTCACCAAGCGTGACGTCATTACCAGGTTTGATGTCACCAAACATGACATCACCAGTTGGCAATATGACGTCACCACCAGCCATGACGTCACCACAGCGACGTCGACCATCACTGACCAAAATGAAGACGGTGCGGCTACCGTCACAGGCCAGTTTTTGTTTCACACAGGGCCGGAGGAGTATCGATGAGAATGAGGACGCTAACATGTCAACTGAGGATGTTTGCGCTACATCTCTCAAACGGACCCACAGTCAGTCAGATCTGTAGAGGGAACACACATGAACCCTCGGTCAGATCTATAGAGGTTACATATATGTAACCCCTCATGATTCCCTATTTATTGTTTGAGTTTGTTAATTATGCAGGGCGTTCATTTTAGCCACGCATATTAAAAATTGGGATAACATCATTCAAGTTGTTCCAAGTAAAAAGTGACCCAAAAGACTCACCCATACGTCTACTGGTACCTGTATAAGTGTATCGACAACCGTATGATGTAGTCGTTATTTATTATAAGCTCTAACCGCGATACTGCAAGTGTTCTCTCGGTTGACTTTTTTTACCGGATGAGTGATGTTCTGATGTTAGCGCCTAAGATGTACAGTACTTGTACCATTATTGCAAGGAAAACCGTATTAAAAGTCTATATTATTAGTTCTAAGCATTCCTTTTATGGTCAAATGATCTGTACATTGAAAACTTACAGAGAGCCTCTAAGGCGTAGCTTTAAGCTGTCCGACTTAACGTACCTCTTGTATATATCATTATATGATTATTTTCTCATTGGTATGTTTTTATTTGTTTGGGGCTAAGAATTAGCATCATATGCTAGTTCTGATTACCTGCCAGCATTATATGTAGGCAGTAAAGATAACACAGAGTGTTTTGTTTTCATTACGGTATAAATTATGTACTCTGTGTACTTCGACGAATATATACGTAATACCGCTTTCAAATTAACGCTTATAATGTACATTAAGAACTAGGAATCGTTGTGAAGCATTCTAGTACGATGGACAAGCTCTATAAGGTGCGACAAGTCGACTTGATTGTCTTGTAATATGTAAAGAATGAATGCATGAGTTGGACAGTGATATAATCACATAGTGGTTAAATATTTTGCTCTATCTAGCGTCAATCCGTTGGTTTTTATGTTCCAAAAGTGTCAAAAGAGATTTACCCCTGTCGTTGAAACCAATCATGTAATGTCTCAGAAACATTTTTTTTTAAAGTAGAAGGACCTGTTGAAACAAGGATATCCCAGATGATCCAACAGTACCACGTTGAAACGTGTGTAGAACTAGTGAGTAGCTTTGTAATGTTTACTTGAGAAATTACCGGTGACTTTGATAAGTAGATCCTAATCCCAAAGCCCCAAACCGTCAGCACCCCTACTAGGTAGAAATATCGTCGAACGAACAGACGAGTGTTGTAACCAGAGATTCAGACTCAAAGTGAAGTACCCGTGATCAGTCCTGTAGCTTTTACTGGTTAAAATAGCTTTTATATGGTATTTACTAAAAACAAAGACTTTGCAGTTTTAGATAAATACTGATCTCGTTCGCTTTTAGAATTAGTAAGCGCTTTTAGCTTGCTAACATTCTACTGCAGTCGTGAAGTAAAACTATTTTCTAGAGGTATAATGCAGAATATTGTCCATGAAAAGCAATAATGTAAGAAGCCCAATTAGTGTTTGGATGTGTTTATCTTTTTTTAATCAGATCAGTGAATTGATTTACGACCGAGGCGACACAGTTGAAGATTGACTATTTCTTCTGAATATAGCATAATCATATTGACGGTGAAAATCTTTCCAATCGACTACAGCTCCTCAGCACGCACACTTTTGTATCTTCTACACAAACTTTCCTATATCTATATATTTCATGTACATTTGGTACTGCTTTGTGTATGCATATATATATATGTAAATTTATCATGTTGAACGTCTTCTCTGTTTCATAATCTGAAAGTTATTAGTAACTGGGTCACTCTGTATTTTATATCACAGCCATATAGGTTTATATGTTCAAAACACTTTATTTGAAATGTAACTTACCCTCATCTAAGTTGTTCATTTCCAAAGTAACTAATTTCTAATTATTTAATAATTTTGTTAGTACCAATGTTTCCATTTTGTTAGAAAGAGCGAGTTTGAAGATACTTTACTGTATATAGATATGAGAAGACTTTTCATATTGGTGCTAAGTATGTGGTTGAAGATTGTCCCGAGAGGTTACATATCATGCATAGATTAAACACGTGTAAAGTTTGAAGTTGGTAATAGTAATGTAAGTATACTGAACATAAGATATATGCACACAAGCTCTAAGATTTAACTATATTTATACCACCAATATCTTTCTTGATATGTGAAACGTAAATTGAATATTTTTATATTGAGATTACTTAGCTGTAGATGTAACGCTTTTAACCAACTAAATTATTTTTGACTAGAGAGGCTACTTTTGGATCCAGGTTGTGTCGTGAAATTGACGGTATCCCAGTTTAGTTATTGATAGACAACAGTGCGCAGCGCGTGGTTCACACCTCTCATCTCCGCACTTGAATAGATACAGTTTATATTCCAAATAAAAGGTAATAATTTTATCCATCTAATGATTTATACAATAGTGGTCATATTAAATCGTGAGGTCCTAGAGAAATGAAAAATAAATATTGTTTTCACTTTTATTTTTTGGAATAAAGGTATCTTCCTTCTAAATTTCTCGTGTCTCTTGGCAACGTTCCTTTGCGCGTCTTAGTATTATGATTCAGTTCATAGTTTTGATTAAACGCAAAAACCGGGAAACGATTGTTACTTTTGTAAATCTTGAGACTTTGGCCCTCATCTACATGCCTTCAAATATTTGAAGTCAAGTGCGAGATATCTTTGTTTATAGAAAAAAAATGTAACCAAAAATCACTTATTTGAGTTTCACACAATCATATGATTTGTAAAACCAGATGAGGGTCTCAATTATCTTTTGAAAGATATACAGTGTATGTATAAGAGATTTGGAATGACCATAATGAGATGATTACTGCGACCACGGCCGACACCTATCACCTGTTGTCTATCTTTAGATCGATGCTTCAAGTATGTTATTGATTCCCTCAGAAATGTCACCAACATTTCTTGGCATCATAAATGCATTAAGACTTTTTCCTGGATATTTGTATTTTATTACCAAAAAAGTCAAAAGGACTACTTAAGCGTAAAAGAACAGTGGATTGTATTATGACTAGGAGGTCACGGATTGCTACTGTTACCATATTTGTGTTCAGAGATCGTTTGCATTTTGAGAACAAATAAACCAACCCAGCCAGGTTGTAAATGTTAGACTGTCCTTTTGTCTTCGTTACAATTATAACCTTGAATTTGCTTATCATCTGAACAATTAGTTATTTGTTTGGAGAATACTTAATCTATTTATAAAACAAATCCTCGTTACTATTAGAACTTTGAATTTGCACATTGTTTATTGATGAAACAAATTAAAAGAAACACACATTAGTTCATTGTTATCCATTGTATGACAACTTTGGCCTGTGCAACAGTAAGTTGAGTAACAACAATATAGGTCTACAAATTTGATAACGACATTTATTTGAATTTTATATTAACAAAATGTGATCTAGTAGGTCCCTTTCCTTAAAATCTAAGCTTCAGTCTATGTTTACACAAAGAAACGACGTTTTGTACATTGAGAGACCTAGTAATCTTTATTTCATTTGGGCGCCATTTTCGGGTAGGCGCTTGGAGCAGACGGTAATTTGGTAGTCTTTGATTGTGGCGGGAGTGACACCGTCGTCTGAAACAAGGCGCCGCCATCGATTCTAGGCTGATTATCATAAATCTTGCTTGCCTCATTATAAGAAAATTGATGTCATTGCGTCTACCCTCTTGCGCCGGTGTGATTTTGCATATATTAAGACTTTTTTTCCATCATATTAAAGATTAAAATGCTGGTTGCCAAGAAACGGATGGTGGCGAAGACCATTGCGCCTTCGGTGAGGAAAAAGTGTACTAAAACCATGCGTGGAAGCCCCCGAACCATTTTGTTTGCACCCTTTACAATTTTGTACAAATGATGGGCCTATTGAAATAAAGTGTTGGGGTATTTTCAGGTGAAGGTAACGCCTTTTATAATTAGAAAGTCAAGGTTCATGGAAGGGCACCATATCAAAAATGAATGGATTGCCAAAATGATCAGTTGAAGGCAGCAGGACAAACAAGCAATAGCTTATATTTTTGCAGCTTTGTCCATGATTAATATTCTTTTTTCATTTATTTGCATGCAGTACAAGTAAGGCTATTGGAAAATCACTTTACTCGTTTGTAAATCATCTGAAGAATGGGATGGAATTGTAGGCAAAATTGCACGTTTTTTGACCAAGCGCACTCCCGAGGACGTGGGATTTATCTCTTGTTAGCACAAAATAAATATATTCAACCAGATACTTCCGCGTCTAAATTGCTCTGTTTAGTAGAAGAAATGGTCTTGGGAACTCATAAAAAGGACCACATTTCCATAGTTTACTTTTTTAATGTTTCAATCATGATGTGCAGATAGGGATCTCAGGCTGTGAGCATGCCAACGGCCGCTTAGGGCTCAAATACTAGCAGCCCGCTGTTGAGTGACCTCATCAGTAGAGGATAGCTCGTTTTCTCCTCCTAGTTGAAAATAAATTGCAGTTGTCCCACGTATCACAATGATGAACATTTTGCGACTAAAAACTCCAACCGCGATAATGTTTGTTACGGTCACGCAACAGGTTGGAAAACAGGAAAACGGCTTTATTACAAAATATCAAGAGGCAACGGGATAGAAAATATCGAATTCTAGTGCTGGTTCGGTCAATATTTGATAATCTTTTGGTTGTGTCAACTTTCCGTGCAAATTGTTCTGAAACATTACATATCATATTTCCGTATTGAAAGTAGAATGAGTGATGAAGGTCTTACTTTGCAACCCCCAAATGTTGCCGTGGAGTTAGATGAATACATTAGCCTGTACAGTAAACATAAAATTATCACAAAACGTGTTTTTCTTTTCATTCAGAAGCCGGATTATCCACAGCCATTAAGCAGTTTATTTTATCGACAACTTCGAGGGCATGATTGTTTGATAAACAGAAAATCTAAAAACAATACAGAAAGGGTTTAAGACATTTTTAACTATAATGATGATTGTACAGTATTAAACGGTATATTAAATGTATGATTAATGCTCAACAGCATGAAAAGCATGCCGTTATTACTATTAAAGAGGAAATTCAGAATATAGATGACAAATCAACATAATTATTATAAAAATCATTTGACATGACCGTCTGATGACTGGATATCACGGTCAAGATTGTTCTGCATCACCAGTCCTCTCTTAAACTTGTACTGTTAAACTTGCTAATAATCATGTGTGGAGTTTGAAATACAATACTGTTTTACTGGGTCTGAATTCATATCGATAAGAACCGTTGCACACGTGCGCTTTGTTCTATTTAACTATACGTGTGAACATAAAAATTGGTTAATATTTACTTTGTACCGTCTCATTAAAAACAGCATGGGTTATTATCTGTAATATGAAGGCTTAAACACCAACCTTATTCTCTGCACATTGATATTGTTTTTACCAATTAAAATGTTTTAGAAAACGTACTCATCTTTCGCACGCAAGACGCTGTTTTAGAGGACCCATTCTAGATATTACTCCCTAAAAAGCCCTTCCACATAAATGATTTCTGCCTAATACTTCTTCCCTTTTTCCCCGGCCGTCCTGATCACCTGTCAGGCTGGGAGTAAACAGCAGCTCGCCTCTTTCTCTTTTTAATTTTCGTGTATTTATCTAAATCTCCAGATTCATTTGTAGCTGGCCGGTGGTGCTAGGCTAACTGACAGGGAGGATGAGCTGTACTGACAGCAGTGTGATACGCCTCCCCTCTCTACTTTGACAGGGACTTACTATCAGGATGACTTGTCTTACAGAACTCTTGTATAAAAAGAGAAGAATTTGGGAATGGCAGTCTTAAATTGACTTCATCTTAAGATTTATTTGAGATGTTCATCTCTGCCTTAAGCCATGGTTTCTATACTATGCTTCCAACATATTCAAATCATGTTTTTCGAATGGCTACTAAATTAAACTGGGTAAGTAGCCTGTCGAAATGATGTTTGCCTAATATGCCATTCCTTTTGCCTGGAGTCATTCTGGATTATTTGAAATCTTCTTACTCAAAATATCACATTGGAGTAATAACAACGCCCGCATCTCTACGTTTTGAACAAATCATTTCCATTGCATGCATGCGGCACTGAAGTACTTGAAGTTAACAATCCCTCAGACAAGAACCAGCTTGAGATAGAGTATTTTGCATAGATTGCCTGGAGTACTTGATAGAAGTTGGATACAGAATGACATCAGGGGCGGATCCAGAAACTTTGCAAAGGGGGAGGGGAGGGGCGCCTATATCAAAACGGGCCCCGGGGGCGCCAGTTTTACATTTTAAAAAATTGCCCCTCCCCCCCCCCAAAAAAAAAGGGGGGGGGGGTGGCGTCCCCCCAAATCCGTCCCTGAATACCTCCTTGTGAAAGCCCCTAGATTAAAATGAAAAGGTAATTCACAATGTTGCAACTCTCTAACTTAAATTTCTACATCGGCCTATATATACTTTAATGTCTTCGCTATTTAACGGGGTAATTATCAACGCGGTTTCTCAAGAAGGAAAGTTTATCATTATTACTAGTCGAAAATCAAGGTCAAATGCAGGTTATATTGTATAACTCTTTATTAACCCTTCGTGCAATTTGTAGTGTTCAGAAAACTGAATCGCTACGGACAGATAACAGTATACCATATAAAGGTGTCTCAATATCAACTAACTCAGTAGCAGTGTGTTTTCTGTATGATCTGGAAAAAGCAGACAGTTTAACAGATATATCTGGGAAAGACGATCGAACAGTGAGATTGTTAAACAGCAGCTGGTTTTGATGGCAGGAGTAATAACGGCTTTGTTTTAGACCAAGACACTCACGAATGTGTAAACTTCACTGACCACCGTCACAAATATCAGGTGGCATACATGTACATCCGTCTCAGATTTTACCTGAACTTCAGATACCTTATAAATATATATGCATTTTGTAATGAGACTTTTGCCCATTTTCTCATCTTCCGGCAGCAGAGACCCACAAGAGTATAAATACCTGCTTGTATATGACTCAAAATCGATGATATATTGAAAACGTATATCCCTAGAGATACCGTTCGTCATTTAATGAGACCGAGGTATCTCTTACACACGTATCCATACTTAGTACTGAAGTCAACTTTGAAAGATTATTGTATATGATAAAGTACAAAAGTTAACTTTCCCCGGTACAATGTCTCCGCAAGTTTATACTATTTTCAAACATCTAAGTTAGTTAACAAACAATTATTATATGAAAATAAGTTATTTATATAAACATGTATATATCTGTACCACCAGCAGCACCTCACATGCAATATTTAACAACTTGTGTTACTTATAATTCGATACAAAAATACCATAACCATGAAAGCAGTCCGACTGATATGTAACAAAGGAATGTAATTGTATATTTATCATGTGACTATACTATTTTTCTATACGTACGATTAACCAATGAAAAGGAACGTGAACATTTAGCCGTGCTCGATAACATGACGGTCATAATTCTATTACTAATTATCAACTATAATATACCACCTGGTTATATACCGTTAACATATCTTTAAAAAACATATTTGTGAATTAAGTGTCTATACCAATGCATGAGGTCTTTTTCAGAGCATGAGGTTGCATTAGGCAACGTCGCTTCACAATCTATGTCACAAATTGATTGTATCCTTTTTTCGATTTTGATTCGGTTGCATTCTTATATAGATGGATATTTTATGTTTAATCTGACTCAAAAACACTAAAAAAAACAGGCGCGCCTCCTAAGGAGACTTACATTTTTCTGTACTACCATGAACTTTGATATATCTAAGTGACGCTATATCTAAGCGTCATCTCTTTCAACTCATCTAAACATTTTCAATAGTTAACGACTATTATTTAGCACCCTAACTGAACGAATATCTCATCATGTTCCTTGACCAATTAAAAAAGACGATATTAACATTATAAAACAAAACTGGCACGTATGGCATATTTTTGCAGGTGCAAGTCAACCAATATCATGTGATCTATGTTTCCCAAAAACTCTGCCCCTGTTCAACACTAGGCCTGGTTCAGACCTAACTCTCAGCGATAGACCATAAGATGATCTCCAATTATGATATAAAACCCCTCAATACAGTTCAAATCTGATCTTCAGAAAGCCTCCCCGCTTAGACACATTTACTTTCGTGCTTTCTATTTATGATTGTCCTCTTGGAGAGCTCAACTAATGTCAAAAGAAGTCCATTTTGTTGTGCAGAGATCCCCCCTGGTCGCATCCCCCCTATACTAGTTACTGGAGGCCGCTAACTACAACAAGTTCCCTCACAGGAACTCACTCGCTGGAGGCTTTCTCGCTGAGTCCTAAAGTCCAATGCACGAGACCCCTTTCATTGATTTCAAGCCCCCATATATATGAATTTCCTTACGCTGGAAGCCCCGTAAAAGAAGCCCTCTTCACTGGAAGTCCTCAAACATTAATCTCTCCTCACTGGAAGCCCCTACACATGAATCCCCTTTCACAGGAAGCCCCCATCATTGAATCCTCCTTTACTGGAAGCCCCCACACAAGAATCCTCTTTTTCTGAAGCCCCCACACAAAAATACCCTTTCACTGACCCACAAATCCCTTTCATTAGAGGCCCCTTACTGGAGCCCTCCCAATCCCCCCCTCAATGGACCCCCCCTCACTGAACGTCCCCCCCCCCTGACGCCCCCCCCCCCCCCCCCCCCACCCACTGATGCCCCAAAATAGCCCCCCTCCCAATCCACAGGCCCCCCTCACTGGAGGCTCCCCCATAGTCCCCCACTAAAGGCTCCTTCCCCCACCCGTTGGTCCCTCACTGGAGGCGTTGGGCTCTTGCCCGTTGGTCCCTCACTAAAGGCCCTGGGCCCTTGCCCATTGGGCCCTTACTGGAGACCCTGGGCCCTTCCCGTTGGTCCCTCACTGGCCCTGGGCCATTGCCCGTTGGTCCCTCACTGGAGGCGCTGGGCCCATTGGTCCCTCCCTTACTGGAGGCGCTGGGCCCATTGGTCCCTCCCTCACTGGAGGCGCTGGGCCCATTGGTCCCTCCCTTACTGGAGGCGCTGGGCCCGTGCCCGCTCGGCCGCCTGCTGCGCCCTGTGGATGACGGGTGTTACTTTCTTGCGCTCGACGAAGGTGCTGCCCTCAAAGGTGCCCTCATTGCGGGGCAGTCCGTGCGAGCCGTCGGCGAACGTCAGCAGACCTGGGGGGTACAAGCAGAGGAGGGTATGGTTAATGAGGGTTGGTAACCAGAGGGTTGGCCATCAGTCGTGACATCATTGTTTAAACGAATAGAAAGAAACAAGGTCCAAACTGCATGACTTCAGGGAGTCTGAAAAATACATTCGGATTGCATCGTACAATGTTGGCGCCAATGTAGAACTGCAGTTTTGGGAATTAGGGTCCTAAGAACACTGTATCTAACATGTAGCACGAATCCCAGAAGCTCTTATAATTGCCATTCCAAACTATTTGCTATAGATTGTAAAAGTTTAATAAAAAGTTGAGTGGACTAGAGTAATGCACTTATGACACACGATGTAATCGACTTTGTGCTAAATGAAATGTCATGAAATGGCAATTAACCTCTGATGAAAGGAGATGGCTCTTCGTATGATGAAAATCATGTGAAAATGTGAAAATGTAATTGGCTTAATTAGCAGTAGATATTCTACTGATATATACACTTTATATTTTTACAGAAAGGTCACTCTTGAATCTTGTAGGCTTATACATCAGTAGACATGATAGCATTTTGATATATTGCTGTGTTGATTAATCAACTTTCTTTACAAACGACACTTTACTTTTGATATTATAGGCTTATATACGAGTATTCATTTGGTTATTTTGGAAATGGCTTTGATATTGCATCACCTTACTAGAGACTGCAAGCTTGTACGTTCTCTACTGCTGGTAATCATATGAAATAAAGTATTCATGCAAAGAACAATGAAGAGTTTAAAAAGATCCTGCCAATAGAACATTTTGCATGCACAAAACTGACAGAACGCCTCATAGAGAATCAAAATCTGGAAAGCCAAGCCCTAATCCAGTCAAGCTGGCATGCTGGGCAAAAACCCCAGACTGGTCTTATCTAATATTCTGAGCTGTAATTTGTTGCAAGTTGTCGTGCATTAAAACCATGAAGCAAAAATGGGAGCTACGGGCCAAGTGAAACAACTGTTCTGCCGAACGTCGGCGCTCGACGAGAAAGCTGTGTTTAAGGGAGAGTAGAATGAGAAAAAAAACTGAAAGAAATGAAAATCAATGAGTTCAGACGACGGTCTCTGAAAACCTGCGGATTGAAGAGATTATTGATTGAGGTCACGTGAGTGCAACGTCATCAGTTCTTGTGCACAAGGTCAATGGGCTGTCAATGTTGGGGAACCGTTAAAAGGTGTGGAAAACTTATTTACTGAGGTTTGAGTTAACTCGCTTCTTAATGCTGGATTTGCAAAGTGTCTTTTTAGATGTTAGATTAAATATTTCGTTTTTGAGGAGGCCACAGGTCTAATCTCATGTTAAGTTCTAGGCTTCTAGAAAGGCGATTACACTACTGGTTGTTTTAAAGATAATTATTTAAAGGCCTTATAATAGACCTGTCCACTTTGCCAGCTAGCCCACCCCTTATTTCTATGATATCAACATTTATAGAAAAATGTTCATCATACTTGATTCACAGTAATTTTCCTAATAGTATTACCCAAAACTAAACTTTATAAGCTGTTACTTTCAATATGATATTAAATATGTAGCTGTAGGACTGGAAAGCAAAAATGGCATTTTCCCATAGGGAACAGTGTTAAAGCCCTTCAGCTTTGCCCACAATGTCCAACCCTAAAATCGCAAAAACATACCTTATTTTGGTTCACCTTAAATGGAGATAATTACCTAATTGAGAGAAAATAATAATTCATCTTCATCTATCAACACCTTATAGACTTAGAAAACACAGGTACTAACTCATTCATTCAGATTTGTGTCATTGCCTGACTTTGCAAAAAGTGCAATTATGTCCGACCTCTGTATCATACCAGCAATACATCCTAAAGTGGACAGGTCTATCGTGGAGTTTTGTCCAAAATCTGAACTTCTGAGAAAGCTAAAATGTTTATTTGTGAACATGTACATGTCAATGTAGTATGTAGTACCAATGCACATCAGACTGGATTCAGCGTAGGGAATTGGTCTAATGAAGTAAGTCTATACCTCCTAAACTGTACATCAGTATTGACCTTAATGCTAAGTACATCACTGCAATGGAAACATTAATAAAGGGATTTGATACATTGAAGGTACGTGTGTCCTTACGTCCTTCCGTCATTACTATGTTTCAAAAAAGACGAATCTTAAGCAGTAACCAAATATCTAAGCATATACATATATATTTGTCCATACTAACCCACTTTACCATTAACTGACATACAAAGAGTTCACTGACAATAATCAACAGTTGCCTGTATGTCTACGTGTATATTGAATTGGGTGTAAATAACCATGGACTGAGCAGGGTAGTTGACAGCCCGGGTTGGTAATCGCCCGAGGACAGTGCTGCTGGGATCCCTGCCCGGACTGCAGCTAGCGCCGCCTGTTTTTTAAACGCTATTATGAAGACGGTGGAGCCAAAACTACACCGACGGACGGTACCCGGGGAGGGAGGGGACTGGTGGGGAGAGGGGACGTTAGCCAGAATATGGGAAAAACACGTGGGAATTGAGACAGGGACAGTAAATAATGCGGGTTTAGCTCGATATAACCGTCTGAGTCGACGACACAGGAGTAGATACGAAACCAGGGTGGTATGGGAACCATGGTACAACACCGCACCATGTATCTCTGAACATTCCAGACATATCTGAAACTGTTAGTAAGCAAGTCAAATAATGTTTTCTGACCTGAAATTGTGAATGCTTCTTTGCGATATGGGCACAGATGTACACCCATGATATATACATAAACGTAATAGAACTAACATTATGTAACGTTGCTAAAACCCCTGTTATGCGTGCAACCAAAATGGTTGAAAGCCGTTCCTTAATGCGGTCTACTGATGCCTCAAGACTACCCTCTATCTCAAATCTTTATCTTCCCAAGAACAATCTGGTCAGCATTGAGAGACACACTCAAAACTCTAGTTTTAATCTTAATTACATATCAAAACTATATCAGAGACCCATCATAATTTCACAGGGTTGAACCTTTTTTTTCTGTCGAGAACACATCGAGCCACGTCTCAAACAATTTCACACTGTTGGGTTGAGTTTAGTCTATTTGTGACCATGCAGGCCTTCAAAAAGTATTTTATGCACGAAGCTTATACTTGGGCCGATCTATGCTCAACGGCATACCTCGGAACTAGAAAATTTGGACTCTTGGTACAACATTTATTTACCCCCCCCCCCCCCCCAAAAAAAAAAAAAAGACGTGAGAAACAATGCCATGAGCGTGAGTAGTATATGGAGATTGCGGTAGTGCTACCTGCTTATCGACAGGGGGTGCGCCGCTCCTCTGCATCCGTTAACGTTCAGGTTTCATACTGATTACTATTAGATTTATCTGTGAAATTTCTGCCTAACCATTGAAATTTCTGATTAACCACATACAATAGTAAAACAACTCTTTTACTGCGCCTTTAGTTAGCAATATTGGAAGTATAAGCATAACGGATATTTCACGACAGAAAATCATAGTCGACGAAGGCTCATTACCTACAGTAGGGCAAGCTCGTGCAGCCCGCAACTCATTAAAGGGATTCCCCTAGATGACGTAATCGTGGGCATCCTCATTTTGAGCCAATTGCACTGTGGAGAATCCCTGTTAAGTCAACATTAATCCAGAGTCCAGATGACCTTGAATGACTCAAACTTGTTAACTGACCAGTCTCTACGTTCTGGAGTATTTGGTCTTCGTCATTTTGGTTCTGTGGGTGAAACACCCCAGTTAACGGGCAGATACTCATCTAATGTCCTCACATTCGGGTGAATCCATAGAGCTAAATAATAATTTATTTTTCTAAAACAGACACAGGGAAAAACAAAGGGCGGCGGCTAGAGATGATCCGTCATCGACATCTCTGATTTCTGTAGGACCCCGGCAGAAAAAAACCCACTCTAGAATAAATGGGGAAATTACAAAAAGGAAATGGATGAAAATGGAAAAAATAACTTAAATTGACAGGGGTGACGACTGTCCCATTGCTAACTCACCCCAAAACATCATCAGGCCTATACGCGGGTACTACAATAAAACCGAATATGAGCTATTGTGGGGGTCGACCCGTCGCCGACGTCCAAACAGGGAAAAAACCTTTTCATTCCACTTTCATTAGGAGCCGGCAATTCATTAGAAAATTGAGGTCAGCCTAGAGCAGAGGCAACTCATTACTGCAGGTGGGCTGTGGGTTGGGAGCACGCCGACCTTCATTTGGTGGTGGGGGCCGGCTCAGCCTCCCGTGGTGGGCCCACGATGACAGGCCGGGCCCCACGAGCCCATTATAACAGCACAAAGGGGGCCGGCCAGGGCTAATTATGACCACTGGGGTGTGAGAAGGCCCTTTGTTCTAGGGACGGACCCACTAAAGCTGCCCTCACTCAGGTAGGCTACGGCCCGGGGAGGTAGGGGCAGTGATGGTGGTGTCTGCTGGAGTATTAATGCACGCAGATATGAGCGCCGCTCTCACAGCATGTGTCTGTATAAAACTGAGAAGCATACTGGATCTGTTTCTATTCATTCATATGAGACACATTTGGATAATCATTTATTAGCTTATTCACATCAAATCCATTAAAATAATCTTCCGTTAATTTCATCATAGTGTATTTCACACCAACACAGGTAATAATTTCATGTTATTATAGCTATGAGATGACTAAAACTAGATTCCCCGAGCATGATATGAATTTCACGTTTTACGCTGTGTCTGGGACCAGTGAGACCTTCCCCAATCTCCCCTTCGTTCTCAAAAACTGCCCCAAAAGCCCGATTAACTTAGTCTATCCCTCCATCCCCTCGACCTTACCATTCCTAAGTAACCCACCACCTTCTCCATCAAGCTCCACATACCAACACGGCTGTATAACTCCTGGGTGGCACCATTATTTTAGTCCGCCCATTGGTGTGGACAGCCCCAGGATACCCACGCCCCCCGCACCCGTTACCATAGCGCCCCACTGACACTACAAGAAATACACACACCCAAATAAACTCCTAAACTACCCTTTTACGGCAACTTTTTCGACCTTTTAAATGACTGATATTTTTGTATCCGAAACCGTGCCATATTATGATTTCTGGAGAATAGTGAGTAGCGTGTAGCAGATCTAGAGGGGGACGCGCGCGATTGTAGGACAAACATCACTTAGCCCCCTCCACCCACCCATCCCTGTTGGAGGAAGTCTGTTTAGCATCCGACCAAAACATTTGGGAAAACAATCCAATATAGGGCATTCACTGTAAAAAGTTAGTGTTAATTTACAGCAATCATATATAATCTTAAGCCTTCTCACTATTTTACGGTAATGTGGTTTCACACTTGAAACATTATCTGTAAAGTTATAGTAGTGACTGCAAATTCACAACAAAATTTGCTGGCACCAACATGCAATAGCGCCGTCTACTTTGTACACTGTTCGTTGTGACCCACTCTGCTGTTTGTGGTTTTTAGAGCATGTCGTAACGTAATCTAACCATGACATTTTAATAAAAACCCTCGCAGATTGACCTGCATGAAACGCCTTCAGATTTACTCAGTACAATCTCCGAAATTTATCATAAGGCTAAGGCAGATCTTGTTAAATAGGACCTGTGTTATTATATCATGATATGTATTATAACGTGCGTTTTTATAAAACAAAGACTGATGCAAAGTTGATAGCTAATAAGACATGGAAATGATAAACATGTATATCGAGTAGAGGAATTCACCCACCCCGTGAGAAACAACCCCCGCGCTCTATATGCGTGGAGGTATTCAGTACCCGTTTTAGTGGGTCATGACTTAAAATTAATTTCTTGACTAATGAAAGGGGATGGACTGTCCGCACTCTTAAAACCCTGCCGATCCACTCCCCACTCAGCGCCGGGTGCACTGCTCGTCCCTGATTTTATTTAAATGAAGTTCCCGCTCCCTGCGGCATACCAAAATAATGATATATTGAATATTTCTCCCCTTTTTACCAAGCGCCAGTCGGACTGAATCCGCCGCCTGTATAGCTTTGAAGAAAGGCACAGACGAAGAACGGGGCCGAAACGCAGAAAGAAAGAGTCGCTTCTGATGCTTTTTGTGCCGGTCTATAGTTTTAATTCTGTAACAAATCAGGACAGATACAGATAGATGGATTTCTAGCTCATAAATATTTCAGCCACGTAGGCGAAGCGCCGCCCGTGAAAACCTGTCAAGATCTTAATTCCCGGCCCCGGCGGACGTAGCGCGCTTCTTTCAATCGATCATAGATTTTAATTTTCAAACGCTGCGGCACCGACAAAGAAATCATAAATTCAAATATGTTCTGGGCACGCCTCAGCGGCCACTGTCACCGGCCGAAATCTACGACGCGGCGCGCGCCGACAAAAGAGGCACGCAGTCCGTGTCATGTTGATTTACATCATGTAACCAATCAATTTTAAACAGATTCCATCAAGCAGTCTAATTTAATTCGCCATTTTGAATCGGCCGGTCGCGGACGTCGCAGCCCGTCCCCATCCAGCCTCCACGGCCCCGGCGCCCACCAAGCACCCGCCTCTTATTCCGAAACCTCTTACCTCCCGACTTGTCCCCAGCCGGCTGACTAGCACTATGGCCCGAGTCATAGGGAACAAGCGAACTTCTTTTTATGGAGAGGGTATAGAAAGGATAATCCTGATACAAGGAATTTCCTTTTAAGGTGATCTCATGCTAATTCTCTGCAAGTAAGCTTAAACAAAAACAAAACTTGTTAGGATAGGACATAAACCTGCAAATACGATCCCACTTAAAAAAAACTTTGAAATAAAGTTTACCCCATTTGTAAAGCTAGGCTTCTATACAAAACACTAGAGTATATTAACTGATGGCGAACGTTGTCTAATTACAAAGAGAAAATTTAAAAACAAAATCCGATATAGCATACAGCAAGCCGTGAACGATGAATAGAATTGTACACATAGATAATTAAATCTCCAAATAGATGAACTAACATAAAAAAAAATCACGATAAACAAATATCGATCCAGAGTCACAACAGACACATGAGTAAGTACCATTTGAGAGATAACCTAAGACCGACATAACACATGTCGCGACTTCAAGATATTGGTGATGCACAACCAAGTTCAGCATCTAGAAAAAAAAGCGCACATTTATAACTTTGAAAAAAGTGACAAAGTACAAATTAAGGCCCGGCGTCACCGGCGACAGTGCCGGCCAGTGGTGGGGACAAGCGCCAGTACCAGCTTTATATCCTCATAGCGCCTCCCATGCCTCCCGTCTAACCACATTAACTCGGGCCGCGGATTAGATTTTTTCACTCCCCTGTCATGCTGTGTGGATATTGCAAAAAGATTTATGTTTGCTCATGTGAAGAGTGGTTGTACACTCACCGCCTGTTCTTGTCTGGGAGGGACTTAACGGGAAATGTCGTTATACAGTTACATTGGGACTTATAGAAGGGTGACGTAGGCGCGTGACGTTGGCAAGTGTTGCGCCGGACTGTCTGGGCTATTTACGAGAAGAAATGGCTATTTTTCATTTTATATTATGAAACTAGGCCCTATAGGTTGCTGTTTCTGTTAACATCCCTTTCGCGCATAATTAGAACATGCAAAGTGGCATATTGTTATCTACTCAACTCTACGTTTTGTCGACAATTATTGAGAACTGGTTCCATAGCGTGTGCTTACATTGGATAAATCTAACACCCTTTATTTTAGCCACAGAAGTTAGGGTCCTTTAAACGTCATGTCTTCTTCTCTTCCCAACAAGGAGAGAAGAGCCATGATATTATACACGTACATTATTTAACCATGATACACAACACATGTTGTTCCATGCATTGACATGAAGCAGCGGTGTTTGCGACGAAGTGACTATGTCACATTTGTTCATGAAATACCTATCCGCTATATGTCCACATAATTATAACAAAGGGATAAGAAAATCATGCTGGAGTGACTTGGGGTCACTTCTCAACTCGTTTGACGGTGGATGCTATCCCATGTCACCGTCCAACTGCAACGTTATACTAAAAGCAGCCTTTCTTCAGCAGTGTTTAATGCTTGACCTCACTACCGTTTAAAGACAAGGCAGTGTAGGAGTTCAGCAGTTCAGGGCAACCAACAAGTGGGCCTAGAGACTTATGTTTATACTAGTTGGGGCAACCATCAACTCAACCCCCCTTCGACCACATCAAACACTTTACTTTCAGGTCTTGTAAAACATATTCTTAAACAGACATAATATTATGTGGTTGTCCCACAGTTATGTCTATATATGACTATACATACATATGGGGACCGCCCAGCTAAGAATGTAACGTCATATTCACATCATAATTACATCACATGTTATGTGGAAGTTACATCACATTGTGACGTCTTTATGATGTGAAAAGTGAGGACTCCGTTTCACGTCATAAAGACGTCACTTGTGACGTCATATACTGACTAACTATGCCGTATCCATCACGTGTTTTTGAGACGTCCCAAAATGACATCATTATCACGTCACATTGTGACGTCATATCAACGTGATAAGTGAGGACTCCAATTGACGTCATAATGACATTACAGTATGATGTCACAATGTGACTAGAAATGACGTCTTTATCATGTTATTTTGTGACGTCACAATGACATCTTAAGGAGGTTTCACTGAGACATCATCTACATGAATTAATGTCCTTAATAAATCCCATCAAATGTTGGGATAAGGTTTAATTCCAACCACACACCAAAGTATATTGTATATGTGGGATGTATTTAAGCTAAGTTTATTAGCAAATACATGCATAGGAGATGTCACAATGAAGCACTACCAATTCAACACATACCTATGAAACCAATTTGTAGCCAAAAAGGTGTCTAGATCAGACAATAACCTTTATATCTAGAAATTATTAAGACAAGGCATGGATATCAATCATCCTATGTTCAAGATGAGTATATGTATCTTTATAGCATAATAGGATTTTGATAAACTGTTAAGAAATTATCTTTAGATATAGTTTTAAGGTAAAGCTGCCAATGTTTTATACATTATGGAAATTTGCCCCACCTGATGTAGACTAAAGTACACGTCGCAGTGATGTCCCAATTTGGTGAGGTCAGGACTTCACCTAAATGGTATGTCTAAGTGACATCCCAGTTTGGTGTTGTCATAACCTCACCTAAATGGGATGTCGCTGTAACATCCCAATATGGTGTAGTCATAACCTTACCTAAATGGGATGTCGCTGTGACATCCCACTATGGTGTAGTCATAACCTCACCGTTATCTCAATTATTGCCCCCCAGATGCTCACCAGCCTTTGGGGCTTAGATGAACAATCAAAAAGGATGTCAGACAAGAGGGACTGGGACTGAACTGTTGGTCCTGTTGTACACGATAATATGCATATTTTAATTGTTCAGGCAAGACCTTTAGATTAAAAGCTACGACCCTATCACATGGGGAAAGGCCAGCAGAAATGTAAACAACCCAACTTGATTTTATTCACTTACAAAACTTTTAGGAGTAAGGGTTCAGACCAACTGTTGCATAACTCTGATCACAATAATGGCCTCACCAAGGAAACAGTTCATCCTGCTGGTGGCATCTATGCAATAAAGTATCAGTCAGCAAAGAATCCCGACACACTAGCGCCCGCACCTCCCTTCAATATCAGGGTTACCCGTCAAATACGGGTTACATTTTCAATAGCAATTTGAATATTGGGTATCAATGGTCGTTTCAATTTCTGGGTACAGTGGTTGCTCTGCTCATCCCGATTTCCCGGTCCCCCCTTTACCATCAAACCCAACGGACACAATGGGAGACCAAGGTGCTGGGACCGGCGGGTGCACTGAGCCTGCCGCTTCCATTGCGCGGTGCAGTCTAATTAATTTTGATTTGATTGTGATTCAAACGCGACCGCCGCCGCCGATTTCTGATGGCTGCACATCACTCTCCACGCAGCAGGGCCCTACCCCATCCACTCTCCCTCCACTCTCCATCTCACTATGCCCTGTTTCCGGTCTCTCCCTCCACGGTCCCTGGTCCCACAGCCGGCTACACCAACCAAGTCCCAGATTCTAATAATTCATAAGCAAAACTGGAACAATAGAGCGTTAAAAACCACGAGCCCTCGAGACTGGCGGCACTAGAAGCAGTGCGCCGGCGCAACAGGAAGCCTTAATATGCTAATGAACTGGGCATAGGATTTAGAAGGGGTGGTGAGATGGGGGGTGGGAGATGGGGGCCATAGAACGACAAGTAGTGTCTTATAAAAGGGGTATAAAAAGAAGGCACTCTCAGGCACGCTATCGTCACGTATATCAAAATGGCGGAGGAGGTGATGGTTTCTAGAAAGATGGGAGGAGGGTGGAGGGGAGTTTCTCCCTCCCAGTTTTAATTTAAATGGGATCAAGGGCACATGTTTACACATTTCTCTGCGCTTCTACTTAGACTCCCCTGTGATATATAGAGATTCAGTGTTAAGGGTGGACACCACCTATACTGAGACAACTTAGCAGATTGACTAAGAACACCGAACAAATGTGGTCCGGGTTAGACATTCATCACAACCAGCCCCCGCCCTCCCCTGTCTTAATAGCTTAAGTTTCTTTAATTGGACGGGCAAAACTCGCGGCTCAAGAGTGGATGTAGCAATTCCATCTTTCATGTCGATGAAATATGGTCGAGGCGGAGGTAGGAATATTGTGGCGTTAGAAAATGAATGTGACAGCTCAAAAAGCATCTGCTGAGCCGCCAATGCCTCATGTATCAATGGACAGCCGTGAAACATGAGAAATGTCACAAGGATCCATATATATCAAAACATACACATGTGAAGAGACGCCACAGCGTTGCTGTAATAGATAGATCTTCCTCGTGTTAATTTATTGTAAGTGGGTGTCCCTTCTGCTCATTTCTGCACGTCGCTTATCACAGGGTTATACTTTCTAGGGGGGGGGGGTCTATAAAGCACCGTATGTCTTGTCAGATTTAAATGGCCTCTGCTGTATAACTCACAAAACCACCCTCCTTTAATCTCAGAATGATTAAAAAACCAAGGGCCTTCCCAAAGTAAGTCAACTGTGCATGTAGCGTGCCTTTCACGCGTGCGCGTCAGTTGTCGTGACGCAGCACTTTCAAAATGTCGTCTGCTCTTACTTTGTGACAGACGCTGGCCAATTGTTCTCCAAGCTCGATGGCTGTTCTTAAATCTTTGTTGCTTTTTATCCACTTTCTCCAAAGGACTTTTCGTGGATCGCATTTGCTGTAACTATAGACGGGTGTAAGATCGAAGCTTCACGCCATGGAGAGCCACGCTCATTTGTATCCCTAAGTAAAGTTTTCTGATGAAGTGTCTGACTGATTAGAATTTCGCATTTCATTCCGTCGCTGTAGGCGTCTAAGGCGATTTCCAATTTAGTTTGTTTGTGTACACCTCGGCTCGAATTTCACACTAAAACAAGGCATCCTCTAACTCCGCGCGCAAATGGGGTCCAACAAAAATGAATCCACTTTAATTTACGACAATGAGGTATAGAAGCAGACCACTTCCCGCCTGCAGAGTGAGTGAAATATGAAATCTCGACTAAAACCAGGCAGCTAAATTGGACATACTGGTTTGTAGGAGCCACACTCTGCCAAACTCCACTCAAAAACTGCAACTCAACAACTATTGTAATTCATTTTCAACGAGCTAAATGTACTTAGGATACCGCTGCACATGTACCCAGGCATTTTGTGAGCCCATACGCACTCATTCATTATGGGAACATTTCATCTTTTTATTTGAATGGCAGGTGACGGTGTTGTTTTTTTGTTTTAGCTAGAAGCATGAATATTGTAATTTATTCAAGATAACAATTAATGGACCGTAGTGAGATATAACAGAGACAAACTACTGAAATCCATGGTATTATGATAAAACATGAGATTTATATCCTAAACTGGGCAGTACGTTCTTATATTGATAAAATCAGCTATACCTTTCGCAACCATTGTAAACTAAGAATTCGTTAAGGATTTAACATTCACTGTATGGTATTAAAAGCTTGTTTGGGGCTTTAACTACCTGATAAAATAGGCATGAAGTCACCAATACTATTGGTTCTCTGAAGATTTCTTAATTTCAGAATGGAATAAATTGCCAATTGATCCCCAAATGTCTAAACAGGGATTAAAATTAACTAGACGTCCAAACGGGTGGCACGTGCACGGTTTTATCCATTGATTTTGAGGGTTACGAGTATGGTGAAACGAGAGTCAGTCGTTTTACCCCAGCTGTGGATAAAAGATATACATGTGTCGGGTTTCGTATTCTAAACGGGGAAAATAAATAAGCAGATGTTAGCAAGGTCTTTTCAAAATTGTTTGTCTAAAAAGTTCTAAAATGTGAATAAGTATTGTTCATTGTGGTACAGACTCGGGGCCCTGCATTAGGTACACAGCGCGCTTGCTTTGGGCGGCGGCGGCGGTAGTGGTGGTCAGTGGTGGATCCAGGATTTTGAAAGGCGGGGAAGGGGGGGGGGGGGGAGCTGAATTCATAATCTTATGCGATTGGCACGAAACAAATTAGATACTGCACTTCTGAGCTTCACCACTGACTTAGCAAGGTTTTGATTTATTTTCATGATGCCGTGATAAATGCACGAAAGATATGTCAAAGAATGTAACAGATATGGTTATATAGGATAGTTTTCTGTCTTGGAATTGTCGGATGGGTGCAGGTAGAGGGTATCACAACCTGCCCACCCCTCACAGTCAGGAAGTATTGTATCGTGCAATGGGCAGATTGAGGAAGTAATAACAATTTTCATTCTCCACATGGTCTAACCACAGCTGTCGATGCTACTAAATAGGATTATGAATAAAAATCGTATGAAGTTGTTTTTATGTGAATTAAGAAAGAGCATGAAAGTACATTCGGCTTCGCGGACAACCGAATGCATATTTCCTACAATTGCGTTTTTTTTTGTTTTTTTTTAGATTTGTCCATCTAATATGTGTATTTACTGATGACAAGCTGTCAGTATTCCGCTGTCAAAACGCCCAAACTGTTGGCAGTCAGTGGCAGGTGGGGGTTCACACTAGTTCAATGGTCAGTAACCAGGTGGCTTCATAAGACGGACGGAGAACTCGGTTTGTGACATGTAGTACAAACACCTTGTGAATGTGGGCGGTCGATTTTTTGTAACAAATATCTGATGCATAGCGCCATAACCAGATAACTGTAAGAACTACCTTATCATTTAATTGAACATATCAGATATGTCATGACGCACTATGATACCAATCATAAACCTCTCCTTAACAGATTTTGGTGGGATAGTATGATATCATAGCATGATATGAAGTGTGAACGACTAAATACTAAAATATATTTGCATTAATATAATAGATGGATTACGTGTTATGATGACATTTTATTTTTGGCGTTTAGCCGTTCAAAACTCTGGGCACACCCTGTAACAAAGCATGTATATTTGCTATTACTGAACGAAATGCATGTAGATCCACTCAGGAAGTTTTACAACCTCTTCAGACATCAGTAACAGATATTCTTATAGTCCTTTTTGTAAAGGAAACCTGTTCTGGAGTAATCTGAGTACAGACATTTAGGAGTTTTGTTATATACGGTTGTTTAAATCTAAAGTGAAACCAATTTTCACTATTTTCGAAGATTTACTATAATTATGTTCAAACTGAAACATTTGATGAGTGATTTGTACCTCACATTCATACAATTCTAACTAACAACTGTACATAATTATATCATATAAGATATTTTATGCTTGTATATAAACATTGTATATTTCATTTTCAACATCCATGTAAAACATCTGAAAGCCAAGTGAAAACTTGATAATTACTTAATAACATTTTTGATTAAAAAAACCTTTATTTCACTGGGTAAACTTACCGTTGCCAAAGACCCTTCCGTCCCTAAACTCGCCCTCATACTTCATGTTGTCACAGCGAATGAAAACTCCACAGCCGTGAAATCGGCCGTTCTCAAACTCTCCTTCGTACCTGCAACACATTGAAATTACTGCTTATTTAAATTATAAACATAAGAAAAACTATTAAACTATATGAGGTTATGTCGCAAAAAAGTGAAATTAGTTTTAAATCAACTTTTAGTGCTTCACTTTTTATCCTGATCGAGATGACTCTCCCCTGCCTTAAAAAAGGCACCACATAAAACTGACGAAGTGTGTTTTTGGGCTGACTTTTTGCTGGTTTGGTGGTGAGGGGTCGTTTATTGGACAAAAAGCAGGATTCCATTTTCCATAACAAATATTTCTTTCAGAGAGTTGATTTGTCATAAAACACACTCGTCACATTCAGAGATCATGGAAGCAATATGGCTAGAAACAATATCACGTTGTGATATTATAATCTGTTTGGCTTCTCTCCGGCTTTTTGATATAGAGATGAACAGATGATACACAATAAAAGCTTGTTTTACCGGAGATGATATTGGGGATAATTGCATAAGGGGGTAAGGCTTGATCTGTTCTTCATACCTCACGTACACATAGGCACTAATTAACCTTTAGAAAACAATATGTTGGGAAGTCTTTTCTTTGAAAGAACGACTTTCTATTATGTAACTTCAATGATATGGCCAATCGACCCTTTCAGGTAGAAAAGTTTTATGAAAGCAAGAACTCTACCTTTGCAGTTCATTAGCGCCGAACTGGTGCACTTTGCATAGCGAATTGATAACTAAGGAAAATAGGAAGATACACTGATATGAACACCAGTATACTAATATACAAACTAAAGATATTACCAATTATCGAGTATGCAGCACTGCTTATGGATTCTAGCAGTCAAAAGTGTATTAAGAAGTTGCAGCCATTGCCAAAAAGTGGTTGAGATTATATGTGGCAGAGATCAAGGGTGGAGACACGGGCAATGTGTAAGATACATAAAGATTTTAACCTTCAAATGTTGGATAGTAGGCAATTAGATGATTACGTTGAGGCGAATGAATATAGACCTAAAGCAGCACTAAGGAAACTATTAATGGACAAATAAAGAGTACTTAAAAGTCTATATCACATATGCGCAAAATTATCAATCAAATGCAAATTTATGTTCAAAACGCGTAGAGTCGGTGGTACTTAGAACAGAAAAGATGCATAGACACCTGCAATTTTCTTTCGATAATTTAAGAAGCGCCTCCTCTTTAAAAAAGATAAATAAAAACGTTAGGAAACCAAGAGGATTCAAATTTTTAACATGTTATTCCTGGGAGGACTAATACAACTTTTCAGATGTATATCAGACATCATTTGTCTGGTTCCTTACACTGGAGGAATGGGAAGCATGCTCACCTGGAGTTATCGGCGAAGGTCATGACCCCTAGACCAGCACAGAGTCCTCCAGTGAACTCGCCGACGTAGGAGGAGCCGTCCGGGAAGGTCATCTGTCCCAGCCCTGACCGCTGGCCATCCTTGTTCCAGGGCCCGTAGTACTCGGACTTGTCTGGGTACGTGTAGCGAATGTTGCCCGACATAATGGTTAATCTATGGGTAGGGTACAGAATGATTCATCAGGCCCATGTATATCGATGTACGTGCCAGGTATACATAATGTCAGAAATGGTACATGGAGGTCGCTAAAACTTCTAAGGACAAAAGACCCCGTTCAAATAGGGTTCATGGTATATCAATATGCCAAACTGAAAATGCTGCAATTTTACTATGACTTCTTATACAAATATATCAAAGAATCTGACTTCGAACTCTGTGAAATGGATACAGACAGTCTGTATTTTGCACTCAGGGCACAGACTTTAGATGAATTGATAATTCCAGAAAAAAAAGAGAAGAATATTATAGAGAACGACACTTATGGTTACCATCAGAACCATGTGATAATGAACCTCACAGAGAACAGTATTTGATAGTGGGGACCCAGTACTGACCAAGTAGCTCTTTATGTTCAATTCCTGGTTGGTGCTGGGTTCACTTAGGGATGAGGTACAGCAAAAATGATTTCCAGGTTTTGATCCCCTGCTGTTTGCCCGCCCTGTTACCTTCATCTCATAGTAGGTATCCTGGAGAGTGACCTTTTACCCCTGAAAAATGTCTAAAAACACTCAAAAAGAGCCATGTTCAGTCGCCTCTCATGGACTTATGCTGAGTCTGAGCATGACAAACTTTATACTGTTGGAAAGCTTGATTCAAGAGTAGTTCAATGGTATATAGCACAATAATGACAAACTTAAGGAACATGCTCAAATGTGGTAGTTTGTTAGAGTCATATTTTGTGATCTGTCACCTTTGGTCACTGGGTCATATTATGTATGATGACTTTGTATTGTCCTTGCATTTTCACCATGATATTAGGGGCTTTATCATATATACAGTGAGACACTTCAGGTCTTGGTGTACCCCCCAGTATGTGTAAAATTTTCAGATTTTGATTTTTTGTTGTATAAAATTAGGTATCATGAGAGTGTGTTTTTCAGCTAAAAAAAGTCAAAATCCCCTAAAAAATGGCTATGTTCAGGCATCACTCATGGAAACACACTGAGTCTGGCCATGTTAATTCTTATACTGATGGAAAACTTGATTCAAGAGGAGTTCAATGGTATATGGTACAATAATGACAAATTTTGGGAACATGTTCAAATGTTGAAGTTTGTTAGAGTCATATTTTGTGATCTGTCGGGCCTTGACAAATTGGCCAAAATCATTAATTATAATGACTTTTCTGATTCTCCTTGCATTTTCACCATGCTATATGGGGGTTCATCACACATATAGTGGGAAAGTTCATAACTTGAAGTATATCCCAGTATGTGTAAAATTTTCAGATTTTGATTTTATCAGTGTAAAAAGTTGCATGAAAATTATGCTCTTTATTGCATAATTCGAAAAAGTCCTAAAATCTTTAATACAAAAAAATCATAGAAAATCAAGGAATCAACCAATTCTTTTTTTAAGCCCTATCATTTGGTTATAACCACATAGATCTGTGTTAACTCCCTGAAAACTCTCCAAGATACCTACTCATAGATTCAATCACCAAAGACAGAATTCGTCCCAACTTGTTTTTGCTTTGAACATTACCCTGGCTGTCGGTATGGCGTAAAACACCCAACACTCACTCACTCACTCTAACTTGTCTAAGGACAAAAGGGGTCTTCTTTCAGGTTCCTTTTTGATTTAATACAAGAGATCTGTGGGTATACGTATCTGGCCATATCCGTATCATTTCAATATGACATACAATAGTCTACACGATCGAATTGCGTATATCAAGAGACATAATATATTATCTATTATTTACCATTTTGTTAATATCTCAACATTTGTCATGTACGACGTAGAAAAGGACAGATGCCTCTCAGGCAGATGTAAACTCACAAAAGTAGGATGGGCATTTCCTTAATATTCTACTCTAAAAGCGTCTAGAGTGAAAACCACCTGAAATAATATCTCGACCTCAAATTCAGGGAAAAACATATCACCTAACGGAACTGAGTCTATGCGGAACAGAGTTAGTAAGAGACCTGTGGTTTAGTTTTAAAATACAGGAAGGCCGTTTTCGTTACACATGGGTAGCCGTGCGTCAACTATCTTCCTTGTTACCAATAACCAACTCTGGTGGTCAAAAAACGTTATGAAAAACGCAAGTGTAGTTTGTCAAACAGTTATATAATTCGTGGCCCGAAATTCCCTTTATCGGATTATCTTATGCAGACAAAGTCACTTAATAATAGTCATTGCCACCGACTCTGGTGGAATTCAAAGTATACACCAAGGAGTAAATATCATGAGAGAGTTGACCAGTCTAATCTATAGATTAACGATCCCATAAAGCAATGAATTAGTAGATGGCCAAGTGTTAAATACATCTGACCTGTCATCTCAATTCTTTAAATTAAGCACTCTAGTAACACATCAATTACCTGTACTGACATACTCTCACATATCAAAGTTAAGTCGTTTACCAGACAAATGAATTCTATATTTAACAGTCTGACAAAGTTTATGATACGACAACAATCTAGATCTGTACGAAAAGCAACACTTCTTTGTCATATTCTGATGGGTCATAATTCAATGTCAGTACTCAATGCCGTTCTTGTATTAACTGTTTTATATCATGCAAAACTTTGTACAACTATCTAAACCAATTAGTTAAACGTCCATCTCGGTTCTTTACATATGATTTTGCCTTTGGTGACTGAGGATCTTAGATTATGTGAGAAAAATAGCAAGAGAAAAAATAATGCCTTTTCACTTATAGTTATACCATTCTGGATTTTATTCATTTCCCGCTAAAGCATAAATGGGTACAAAGACGAACTTGGGGTGGAATTCACTTTTGTTTTTCTACTGAAAAAGTGGTGGCATACCTGACAGTCACGTGACGCCTAATGCAGGTGACGCTCGTTTGTCCAATATGTCGCTAGGCAGCAGCTGGTTATCTCCAAGTTGACCCGGTTAGTCAGACATTGGTCTACCTTGTTAATGTCTATTGTACTCTATCTAGAGAAGAACCTAACACTTTGAGTCAACTGGAACAATTTGACACTATTTCACCCACTTATAGTACACTCATATATGAGATTATTTGCGGTCTAAATGTGTTTATTCATCACACCTTTGATGCAATGGATCAGTTTTTAAACTCCCAGCCTCCTACCTTTTTTTTATATCTATTTATATTTTTGGCTGTATTTTCTTACTGAATTATCAAATCATAAACTATTGTTTGAATCGTCATGTTTTGTTAAGGTACCTCAAACAAAAAGTGCATTATCAAAATTAGAAATAATTGTGATTAGTTCAATATAAATCTATAATTTCCATATATACGTGCGACAGTTACGATCTAAATTATTCAAAACGTATTTACCCGTCTAATACTTTATATATAACATAATTGAGAACACACAAAAAGATATAATCATTATGCATTTCATCTAATTCAGTTACAATTCAAACCCACAATGACGGAAATAATTTACAAAAATTAACTCTTAAAATTGTCTGATGTTGTATAGAAGTATCCTAAACTATTATATTACATTTATATGTTTTGCTGCTGTAAACGTTATGTACAGTACCTTAATTTACACAAATTCCATCTACAGTGGGAATTCATGGTTATCTTTCCTTAGGATGAAACAAAAACCTATCTATAAACATAATATTATACACCACTCTCACAGAGTTGTAAGATAGTTTAAGCTACTTTTCATAACCAATATTTTACGATTGTCATTAGACTCTTTGCAATTGGGTGTTTCATTAGGTTCTCGAATCATAATGATGTATACAATGGTATCAGATTCAAGCAATACACTGACAAATAACTGCTTTTGAGGTGAATAGGCAGTTATTGGGGTGTGGTTGTTTGTTTATGCAGTAATCTTATATCTGGTTTTTGGCAATATTTCACTTAAAGAAATTAAAAAGAAAAAAACAGACGGGAGGAAAAAAGTAGTTTTCGAGAGCACAGTCCCCTACTCATACATGTTTAAAAATTGTTCAAAAACCAGATAATTTATGACATAACCTCTTGTTAAAAAGCTATTTTCTCATGGACATTCAATTCTTGTATGAGCCTTGACCGAGTAGAACCCCACCCCCACACAAACACACCTAACATTCCTTTTTTTTGGGGACTCGTGACTTTCAAATTGTAGCCAATGTTGCCCAGTGGAGTATGAAGTGTAAGTAGTACAAAAACACACATGGAATTCGGAAGTCTGGAATAGGTCAAAAAATAAGTATTTTTTTTAGGGAAAGGACTAGACTCCCTGGGTAACAAAAATCTTTGCTCACCTAACAAGTAACACCGCACCATTCTGTTTTTAGAATATTTACAATTACAGTCTTGGGTACTACAGTGCTGATGTGGCGGGCGAAAAAAAGAGAAAGAAATCAATTGACCAGAATCTTTCGGAGATGGACCTAGGAAGGTGTATAACTTAAATGTGAAGAAGAAACTATTTAGGAACCTATCAATTTTCATTTATCAAAACTCAAATTCTATCGATAAATTCTGCAATTCCCATTAGAACTACACGTACTTCCTTGCACATTGTCCAATTTCTATCACATTGCAGAGATAATCTTCCTTTCATATTGAACCATATATGAGACTCCAAACGGTTGAAACTTTTTTCTCAGTTGACATACTTTCCTTTTGTACATCATCCCTACTGTGGTTGGAGAATGTAGAACCGGATCTCTCACTTTAGAAAATGTGTATATGGAATTTGTCTCAAAATATAATAGATTTTTTTCCATATTCACCCCCCCCCCCCCCCAGGGGAATGTTTTCAGAAAGTTCAGCCTTTCCTTAAACAATTCATTGTAAAAACCTTTAAAAGTTTTCGAGGAATTGTTGAAAAGTTCCGCCTGAGGAACCTCGCCACCCTTCTTTTTACATTTAAATTATTGAAATTATAAGTAAAAGTTCCACTTAATGAACCTGGCCATTCCCCACCCCCCCCACACACACAGCAAAACCTGTATACGGGCCTGTTCTATTGCAAGGAAATGAATGTAAGATATGATGTAACCAAATTCTATGAGAGGGCCTATGAAAATATGCAATATAGAGTAGTTTTTTTTATATATAGCTATTTCTGAGAAAACTTGCTAACAAATTTAAATAACTGTTACCTGATTACCCTCATGCTGGTAAAAATGACTGAAAAACACCAGAAAATAGCAGCCCCCAACAAACCAGGGACGGATCGGGGGGGGGGGGGGGATCCGGGGGATCCTGAACCCACCCCCCTTTTGGAGGGGGCTTAGAACTTGCCAAAAAGAAAATAAAAATTATTACTTTGCCTTTATGTGGACCCCCCCCCCCCCCTTTTTTTTTTTTTTTTCAAAATCATGTGTCTGCCCCTGTAAAGTGTAGTCTACAGAAAGTCAGTTGCCTGATGGCGCCTTCCAATAAATCCCAATGCATTAACATGAATGAATTAAAACTAACATTTACCAGTTTACGTACACAATGTTTCTCAACCAATGACAGTTACCTGGTTAAAATTATTTTCAGGCTTTATAATCCACAAAAAAAATACCATATAAACGTAGGTCACGAAATCTACAAAGCAATAGACTACTATGATTTTAGCTACATTTATATTCAATTATCTAATGGTGCCTGTTTGGTCCCTCTTTGCAATTGGATACATTCGGTCCACGCCATGACACTTCGTGACAAAACCATTAAAGGTGTTTCTAAAAGTAGATTGCATGCATGACCTACCGTTTAAAACAAGGATGTGAGAAACACACCTCAGTAAAGCTGAAGACATTCACTTTCCGCTTTCCTTCCGATATCTTTACAACTACATTGTCTACAATCTGCAAACAGGACTATCTAAAGTCTAGCATATATGTTTGAACTGCCAAAACAAAGTCCACAATCAGCTGAACCGAAATAAACAATGTGTACGCGTGTTCCTTATGGGAATGGTGGGAGTTTCCCGGAGGCGAGGCTTCCGTGTTGATTGACAGCGATCGAATACAGGGGGGTTTCCCCAATCACTTTGACCCAAACAAAGTTCACAGCGCACACAAACTTAACGTTATAAACTACACCCTACTGTACAAAGTACTTTACCCTCTAAGTCACAAATATACTCACTTTGTAGGCGCTTGTTTCTATAGTTGTGTCTTTGAGGCCGGTTTTCCTGTAGAGTGCTGGTGGTCCGTGCGGTGATTTGGGGCTGTGTGTGTGGCAGGTGCGCGTGACGTCATCACTATTTGGGGTGTCCCCTGACCTACTTCTGATGACGTCGACAAGCGCCGCTGGTTCCTTGGTCAACATGGTGGATTGTAGCAATACGCGCTGTATCCAAGAGCGGCGGCTTTTTAAGAAAGAATTACTAACATGGAGCAAGAAAGTGCCTCTCATAGTTGGTGAGTATGACTGCTACACTATTCTAGGGGTCTGTGGAAAATTTGAACCTTTTCCGCCGTCGGGATCATTAATTTTCCCCGATGGTATTGTTGTCAAAATTTTTGTTCCCATCGGCTGTTATGAGCATCGCGCTCACCCCTGCTCGACCTTCCCCGAACAAGACTGTCAACATTTCATGGACAATTGGACACTCAAGAGAGAATGGGGAGAATTTTGCCTCATTTATATATCTGTAGTTGATGTGCATGTAGCAGTGACAAAGCCCCTTTAGTTGTAATGGGCGGCGTTAGGACGGCGGCCGATGGCAGTCACCGGGTCCACTGGTCGGATCATCACTTTCAATTGCCCAAACCATATTGCCTGCTATCACGAAAATGACGTTTCCAATAAGTAAACCCCGCGCCATATTTCTCACAAACACTGCCCCGAGTGTGTTTGTGACAAGCCCCGAGCATTTTATTTGGACAGAGCGTGTCTCATAGCTTTCCCCCCAGAGCATTTGCCCTGCCATGTCCTGGAGTGCTGGTGATGCCGTGTCCACCCCAGTCATCCCCGGGAGGATGTCAAAACGATGCGGTTAGGGTTTGGGCAGGCAGCCGAGGGCTGGCCATGCTTTGCCCAGCAGCAGCGGCCGTGATGCCGAAGCCGGAATGAGAGGTGGGGCTATTTTTAGACCATGGCCACACACTGTGTGTCCGTGGCAGTGGGGCTGCGATTATGTCGAAAACGATATTACAATGACCAGGTTTGGGGAAAGGCCAGGGCTGAGTAAGGAGTCAAAAAGAGCACTGGGCGGGCATTGCTGGGATAAACAAACCCGCCAGGAAGTTTACAGAGTGAAGTCCATCAGGACTCGAGACACCCGACACCCATCCTTTCTCAACTGTATGGGCAACATTTCTTTTTGCTAACGTCAGACCAAATACACATACCATACCCATTGAATATCATCTGTACATATTCATTTTTAAAACAAACATCACAGTTTTATTTGTTTTCCAGCCTATTACACAGATCATACGGCATGTATGACCCCATAAATTCAACAGAGGAGGTTGCACATAGATCAGGCTCCCACTCACTCAGGTATATGGCCTGCGTTGTTTCACCAGAAGCTCTTGGTGCTATGGTAACGGGGTCCTTCCCAAAAGCGTTTCACCTGTACACCAGGTGTAAGGTCAGGCGAACGACGGACGACCACCAACCTTTGGTCTGACCACAGGGGTCTTCCCCTTATATATACAGGGCTGAGTGGGTCCACTTTTATTCAACCCCTCTAACATACCCCACCCAGGCCAACATTGACAGAGGTGGTGTTTTAGTGGTCGAGCTGGTCGTTAGTGGACAGTCCACCGTGCCTGCTGTAGCCTAGCACAGGGCCGGGCCAGCAGCAGGGTCCAGGCTAGGGCGCCATTTTAACAAAGGTCAGGGTTGCACCGCGCGCCAGCCTGGCCTATTGATTCGCCCTGGGCTCTCTCCGCCCAAAATTTCCGCAGCACACACAGGCGCACACCACCACCACCACGCGCGCCCACTCACTCACACACAGCAACAGCCAAACCCGGCCTGCTGGCCAGCCCCCACCACCATCACCCCAACCACCACGGCCTCGCCCTGCCGCTGCAACCCGCCGCAGTTGCCGCCGCCGCGTCGCCGACCGGCCCGCTCTGCCCCAGCTGAGCTGAGCGACCAACAAGGTTGCCACTACTACTACTAGTATGCTGCTGCTGCTCCAAGCCGCTCGCCTGCCACTAGTTCACCTGGCACGGCGTGTGTCTAGTCGGCCTCACCTGCCCTCACCTGTGTTCTGACCCTCCGACGGCGGCCAGGGTCGATACCCGCTTAGGCAGGCACACGGCGTCACTAGGTTTGGAGGGAGGAGAGAGGAGGGCGGAGGGGAGGGGTCATCGGCCGATCAAACGACGGCCACCACTGCTCCCTAGACTTAAACCATAAAACACCCCTCCCTAAGGCTATAACCCTCAAGGGACTCCCGCGCGGTTTCTTTCTAAACTGTTCACACCATGTTATCCGGTCTGAGGGCACGCCTGCCCCAGGTCCCCATTTCCCAGTACTACTTACTGACTAGACCGCAGGCGGATGTCGTAAGTAGTACAACCAAAAAGGCCGTTCACCCGGGCCCACGCAACCTGCTTCTCGCACCCACCTCCCCATTCCCTCTGATCCCGCTATTTCCATGCCGCCGTATCATCGTGGCATTGATCTCTTGACACAATGTTATTTACTTAACGGCGCTGTCGCCGCGTAAAGGTTCGCTCTCCGTGTCACATTCTGGTGCGTAAAGTGGTGTGAGTAGTAGGTAGGAATGGCTGTAATTGCCCGGCACTTTTGGCCCCCGACACATGGAGCACGCAGAACAACACGTCATAACTCGTGTTAGCGTTGTCACGCGTATTCGCCTTGTCACTCAGGTTAATGTTGTCACTCATTTAACCGTTATCACACAGGTTAGCGTCGTCACTTACCTGTTGTTACCAATTCCGAAATAAACATTTGCAGGTAGAATCTGTATGATATAATGTATCAAAAGGAATGTTATTTTTGTAATTGATAGGAAGGCCAAAGCTATGTTTCGCTTTAGTCATGCCCATATTGATTACAGATACACGGATATACAAAATACATATAGAGTAGCCACCTGATCATAAAGGTATCATGGAGGGAGGAACCACGGGTAAAATAAACCGCCGAGTTACATCCCTATAAGGACAATGAAGGTCCCGATTCAGCCATCAGGGAAAACGCACTATTTTCTGTGTGACCGGAAACGGTTTGTGAAGACACTTTGAAATATCTGTACCCTGGTAGATATATAAAAAGAATCAAAACAAAATCTTCAAAATGTGGTGTTTAATACTTATGAAAAAAAACCCAGATTAGCATAGGAAGACCACCACTTCATATCCAGAAACCTTTAACCAAAAGATATGTAATCACACCAGATCGCGGATCCGCCTCGGAAATAGTATATTAACAAACATATAATGATAATACCCTGAAAACATTTACTTATTAGGCTGTCGTGTTTTCAATATCTCTCCTCATGGACATAATACAAGCTTTAATGTAGTGTCCATGTGTTGCTACGCCTACAGGTATGACTGGGTCATTGAATAGAACGGTAATTTAAAGCTACATTACAACACGATGGCGTGAAACAGACGGAATTGACACATAACATTTTGATACCACCACGACGGTGTACACTTCAAGATATGACGCCAATCTATGCGATTCGTCCGGATACTTCCTTTTTCATGTTTTAACCAGAACTAGATAACATTATGGAAACTAGAATAAACACTTGTAAATTGGACCATTGTCTCCATAGAAAAATCTTCCCATGCTAAGCACAGATGTGTTGTAGACTCCTAATTAATTTGTGTACGACAATTATGATATGTTTAACTAAAAAGTCCTTTTTATCTCTTCTGGTATGAGAAAGTTGCAACTTTGTCGTCACCATTTGAAAGGTAAAAGATATGTATCTTTGTTTTTACTGGGACCGTACAAGGTGTGAGAAAAGGGCACAAGTGAAAAACCATAAGCTGACAGATCTCACAAAGTTTGTAAAATAACATTACTTTGTATAGCTAAGTGTTAATAGAATCAGTTTTAGTGAAGTTTATTTTTAGAAAAACAATTAGGTTATGTCACTGTTTCTGAACCTATCTGTCAAGTGTCTAAGTACGACTAATTAAAAGAGCAAGCAGAATACAACTTGAACTGAACCTGCATGTTCACTGGTTAAGAACACTTTGAGGCCCAGTCCTAGGTTCAGCCACCAATGCACCATTAAGCAAACCTCACCAAATGTAGGCCCCAAGCAGAGCCGCCCTACTCGTGTCTTTTCTTATAAACAGAAAAACATTCCAAGTGAAAAGCCGTCATCGCAGATCTCATAGGTGCAGATGTGACGTGTCAGCCAGTGGCCAGCCCCTGCTGGGCCGGCAATGGAGTTTGACAAGGACAGAGAGAAGTCTCCACAGAGAAAGCGTTCGGCCAGGGTCCCCCACCCTCTCCCATGTATACAGCTACATTAATATATCATCTATACAGCCTAATTCGCCGACATGGGAGACATTTCTCAGATTTAATTGTAGGAATAATTCAGCCCGCCTCATCCTTGGTGTCCATCAATTACGGGCATAATTCAAGAGTCGCCCCTCCTCCCCCACGAGCCTAGGTAATAGTGTAATGCCTAAATGGAATGCGGTGTGACGGACCCAGGAGCCGGGCCTGTCTCCAGTACCTGGGGATTAAGCTTCAAGACAGCCCTGCACCTGCCCAATCCTTTATCTCCCACCTCAGTCGTATAGCTCATAGCATGTTTCACTGCTACATATATCCCTCAATTCCCTATTCGGGAAACAATGACTTACATCTATCATATCTGTATACATAAGAACATCGCTAGTTGAATACAAGCGCACGTGCATCTACATCTATCCGATGAATTTATCTATTCAATGCAAGTTTACTTATATAAGTTCGATAGTGATGGCGCTGGGAGAATACGGTATAGCTGCAATTGTATGAAGACTCGTACTAACTTAGAGAATTAAAGTATGCCTTACACATAAACACCATAACACCATTGTACACATGAATGCAATAAACATAGACAAAGCGAAAGACAGGCACGAAGTACAAGGATATATATAAATGAGTGTGTAAATGTGATACACATGTTTGTGTGAAACCACTCTCAAGCAATCGGGATTGTAAGTGATCATCTCTCACGTAAAGGTTATCGTCAGTCATCCCTCAATAAGACTGCAGCCTTCACACACACACGAGTCATTTGTCATAGGGCCCTCTTCATCATGGCTGCCAGTTTCGATTCATTTTCCTCGCACCTTCCTCATTGTTCAAAGCGCTCTATCAATCACCAGTTTACTGGCCGCTTCTGAAGTAAATGCCTTGCTGATTGTCATCGTATATACGGTGCAGTATAATAAAGATTTCGAAATTTTCTCGTCGCATTAGAATAGTTCATGAGAATATCGATAAGATTTTAAGTCGTCTACAGATATAGCGTTGATAAGGAATACATGACCCTCTATTTACATATATTCATTATAAACGTTCATTTTTTAACAGATCGGAACATCATGCGTTGCATACTAGTGTGCTTCGTGTTCAACTTTGAAATGGAACCCTGGAATAATGTTTCAGTTGATTTTCAATACCTCGAAGTTCTCCTGCTATTTAATATTTGAAAATGATTGATATATCTTTTAATTAAACTGAATAATGCTTAAGAAACTTTTTCAAAACCTTTCTCTGTCTGTTCGTTAACCCCATAACCGACAATCATTATGCTCTGTTTACCAACTAGTTGTTAGTCTTTCCCAATATATTGAATCGTTTTCATGATGATACAGTTGTATGGCTGCTGAAATTAATGTTTCTCTTCTGTTTGTGAACTTATAATGAGGGCCATTGTGCTTTGTGCATTATACTGATAAATGTAGAACAATAGATTTCCCAATTTTGGCAATCTGAGATTGTAAAACATTATCCAAGTTTTGAATTTAGCTTTCAGTGTAATACTGTGTTCTGTCTGCAGTCTACTAAATGCAGTCTACATAATTTGAAATATGATGTGCTTTGCAGGCATAGAGTTGGTAGCAGAGGAGCTGCTCGGAAAAGAAGTCGTCAGCGATCTACTCGAACCACTAAACAGTGAGTCATTTTGTTCTATGCGTAGTCTGGTTTGGGCCACTGGATGTCGTTTTGCCTATCTTACTGTACAGATATTATTATGCCTCTTATGTTGAGATTTTACAATTTAGCTGCAATTAGTAGGGGATGATATTATAATTATGTCATTCATAATTTGTTTAATGAAACGAGATGGGGAGAAAATGAATTTTCCACAGAATACACGTTGACGCTTGATTTGTTAAGCCCTTATTTGTAATTTATGTTCCAACTTAGTTCAAATGTGTCAATTCATTTGTTTCCTTCTAAAAATAATGTGCCTAACTTGCCCGTGAAGACGGGTAATCAACAATTTTTCCTGGTATGGGTAGTAAGGAGATAGGTCTGAGGTCCCCTGGTCCTTCAATATTTACCCTTTTAAGTATTAGCACAATCGATGCAACTGACGCTATACTGATTGTATACATGTTTTCATTTATGACTAGGCTGTGACACGATTAACTTGCCTTAGGCCAAAGGCCAGTGACAATGAGCTCAGGCCAGGTAATATTTTTATGGTACTACTGGTCCTGTCGGACCATTTAACAGCCAATGGGTAGAATTAGAAACACTAACAGATCATTTTCAGATAATGCTTGTACTTACAGATAACTGTTTGCTACTGTTCCAATATTTCTGAAATCGATCCAGGAATGCTACCAATGAAATGGTATTAGGGCCCATTGAATGTTTGGAGGCTGGAATAATAGTCTTGCATTCTGGTGTAGCTTATAACATAGTGAAAAAGGTGAATTGCTTTTTTTGCATCAGCGAATTAGTCACGTAACCTGAACATATTCCTGTTTATGAATTAACATCTACTCAAGGTCCTACACTTAAAAAGAAACTGTCTATAGTCATTTATCCTTAGATAAGCTCCTCAATAAAAACCTCAATGCTTTTTGGGGAAAATTAATTAACTCCATAACACTACTACTAACTCACAAAAATACTTACCGACTAATCAATGTAAAAATTGATGAATATGGATGTCCATTCATTTGAAGGCAGCGCTGTTTTATTTTTAGCCAGAACAATTTTTATGGACTCTCAAAGGAAAAAATAGGGAAAATAATTTTCAAAAACATAACCTCATCGTAATTTCCAAAAATCGAAAGGAAAAAAGTAAACAATTTCAATTAGCTGTCCGGCGCGTTTGATTTTTCTCGACACTTGACCTTTCCTCGTCTTGACCTTTGACCTCTGTGCCGATTGCTTCCACTTTGTATCTGAACGAGCAATTAGACGCAGCGTACTTGTCCTTTCGCTGGTGTTTCTTTTCCTTTTGTTTCTTTCTTCGTAACATTCTCGTTAATCAGCTATCAAATCGTCACAATATTACTAATTCTCGACGATTAAAGAAGTGGATTAATTGGAGACAGTCATTTGAGGCTCTGTAATTGTTCTGAAAATAATATTTAGAATTTTGCACTATCAGCTCTTACATGAGAAAGTTATCATGTCTACAATCATTGTATTAAATAATGAAATATACATCCTCTGTATAGAGTTTAGTCATGGTTCAGTTTTAAGGTACAAGAGAATGTAACTATTAATTTGTGTTATTGTGGTTTTTTTCTGTCGGGAAGGTCGGAAAATATTCATCCATATCCTCCCCAAGACCTTGCGATCCCATTCGCCATGATATGTCTAAGTCAAGGACAAGTAAAATTTTCCATTTCCAAATTTTCTGGTGTGAATCTATTGTTAAATCACGATTCATGTTTACTTTTTACCCCTCTTTCTACACAGCTACTGGTTTTATTATGAATGAATCAATATGCCACAAACTGTAAAAACTGATGCAGAATTCACAGACACTTAAAAGGAGGAAAGGTCAGTCTTCTATACAGAAGATTCGGTCAGTATTTGGATCTATAGCAGTTTCCTCCTCCCCTGAACTTTGCATCGTGGTTCGACATACCCTTATCAGCGTATACAAATAATAATATTAATATATACGTATTCATTTCCATCCCATCAAGCTATCATATCATTGTATCCTCCCTCCTGTCCCTCCTCTGACTCCCTTCATTTCCTATCTGACCCTTATACCCTCCAACCCCTTGTTTCTCCGTTCTCCACCCACCTCAGGCCAGTTGTCACCAACCCTATATGACGGTTAAGTGTGCCCAGGGCCTAAATACAAGTTGTATATTCGTGTTACCCCGGTGGGGGTGCGGCGGGGGTCGAGGTAATTATGACCAATAGCAGTAAGGGCCTCACACTTTGGCGGGCCCGAGGGTCAGCGCTAAGGGCCCGATAGGGGGCGGTAAAAAAAGCCCCATCAAAGAGACCCCGGCCATTGACCGCCGCTGGTCGCCGCCTCTTTTATATACACACACGCCCGGCCGGCCGCCTCTGATGGACGGCCGCCGAGCACCAGCGCTAAGATGGATCCAATAAAGGGCCAATTGCGGCGGTCATCGTCGATCTGACGGGCCGCGCAGTTTCCACCTTTTTGTCGGGGTAAGCTGCCACTTCCTATGATCCTCCCCTCCCGCCAATGTCCATACACCCATATCGTATATAAATGTATATAGATGCATCCTTATAGTCAATTACACGAGGCATGGGAAGTCTATATGTACATAGATCTAGATACATACCGACGTTTATGATATATACATTCTGCCGCCCTCTGCATGCAGCGGCCAGACTGCAAGGTACTGCAACCCTACCCCGACTCCTCCCCCACCCCAGCCGCCCCCGCCTACTCCCACCGGCGCCCACTGACCAGCCCACTCAGTGAATGATTCAATCAGGCCCACTGGTCAGTTCGCACTCAATGACCTCTTGACCTTTGACCCGGCGGCGAGCAGCTCGGCCGAGGAGAAAAGCAGCTCGAGCCGGTCCCGGCGGGCGCCTTCTGATTGGCCGGATGGGATTAGAGACATGATGTTGGTGATTTGGTCGCGTCATCATCGCCGGTCGTAACTTAAACGTGTTTGATAAAGACCGTGCGGCGTTACTCTCACAGGGGAGGCGTTGGGAGGCAAGGTGAGAAGGGGTTATGGGGCGCCGGCTGTAAATCCCCTTAAACCCCCTCTGTTGTTTAGTTGTTTGGCATAAATGACCACTTCATGCAACGTTACTCGGGGTCTTCAGACGGCAGTTACATAGCATTAAGTATTTGGCAATGGTTTCCGGTATGTTGACCTTTCTCTAAACGATTTCAGACACCCGACCTCCATTATAAAATTTAGACTGGTTTGGCTGACCATTTCCCAGCCTGATATCCTGAGAAAATATAAATTGGATTCCCCATATATTTCCATTTCCCTTTTTCCACGCCTTTAGAACTGAATGAAGTGTAGGCCCCCTATAGCACTATCGTTTGTAAAGGGAAGTTGATTATTACTTCATATTGTCCTATATTCCTCTCTTTTTAAGGGTTTTGGGGTATGGCTCCACTATTCCTAGCCCTTATAGGCCTATTCAATCGAACTCCTATGTAATGGCAATTGCATATTCTTAAATATGGGGTTTACCCCTGGCGTTAGGGCATGATAGGGTGATGAGGTGAATGGTCATTGGTGCCCTGTCGCCCAGTAATTTATCACTTATAAACAGGGGCTCTGTGATAGATCCCTCTTTTATCGCCCCCTCTGATACCACCAATGAGACACTCCCTCTGCCCTACCCAGCTACCGGCATATCAAATAGAATTAGACTTCCATTTCCCTTCAATGATGATAGGAATGTTTTTTTTATTCAATTCCATACATTTTCTATGACAGTCATAGATCGTCGCTTCTTTTGAGTAGAACTATGAGCCTATTGAGTAGAACTATTGGAAAAGTAATACCCAATATGATTCACCCACTGTTAACTGTCGGGCTGGCTTGATTGGATTTGGTTGTTGTAAAAAAAACAGGCTGTATAACCCCAAGGTTTCTCTTGTTACCGTTCTTTAACAAGATATATATCACCCCTTTGACTATACAAACTTGTCAAATTTGTAACTTTTGGGCTTCTGTCATTTTCTGTGTAAAGCCCGAATTGATTGGTCGCCGCAGGAGGCATGATGTCACGTCATCATTCTGTCACGCCCCCTAGTGGTCCTGTCAGGCGCACCTCTGATGTCACACAATCACATGATAGGCAACTTGTTCTGATTGTTCCATTTATATTTCATCGTCTGTAGGTCCATATTAGGCCGCAATGGACCTTTAAGATTGATGGGACTTTCTTTGTCACAGAATCAAACTGACGGTTTTTGTCTGTTGCTGTGTACCAGTGTATATACACATGTTGTATTTGATTGGATTATTGTATAATTCAAAGTATTTTTTGTTATCTGAGTTGAAATGAACGATTTATTTTGTAATTTGAATCGACAGTAGATACATATAAAAAAAATCAACAAGATCGTATGCTATAATAAAATGTCGTTTATGAGCAATGTCCAATGACACTAGCTTATTTGCAAACGCCGTAAAAAATCTTCCAGTAGTATGATATTATTGCGTAAATAACGGCCAATAATTAGTTTATCAATAGAAATTGCATGTATTGAATTTTATCATAATTATAAGTTATCATAATATTATTATGATGAAATATAAAGGAAACATCCGGTTTTAAACCGATCTTCTCCCTTCGCACCCCTTGGAAGTATAGGCCTATGTATTTCTGCCTACGACGTCAGTCTCCCCCTGAACGCGTTACTAGCCATGGGGAAATAAAAGGTGTCCCAATTGCGTTTTAGTAAACCTTGTATATTGATGACATAAAATACCAAAATGAATGCTAAATTTTCTACGCGTTGGATTTATGAAAAAAGACACAGATGGAGATACGAAAAAAGACAGAGATCCTATTGGATTAAAATGCGCATCTTTGCCTCAAAATTAGGCCATAGCCCAGAGTCCACCGGAATGAGCCTTGAGGCCTTGTTAGAGCAGCTGATCTCATGGACGGTTTGGAAATTCAGCTCCTGCTGTTTCCAGCCCTTCTAAAAAAAAACTGAATTCCAAATCTCTGCCGGCTCAGTACAACCACGTCAAGTGTGGCGGACTGTCAGTTGTGACCTGCATTCACGGCAACCTTTCCACAGCCCTCCAAGTTTTCTCTGAATCACAGAGCCGCGGCGGCAGGGAGGTCTGTCTCTGCCTTAAAAAAAAAGAGTTCACTGAAGAGTTCAAATTCAAATTACGCGTCGTGACTCACCGCTGTATCTTGCCGCGCGCAACCGTAATCGCTCACATGCGCAGACGACAATCTTATTTTGAGGTTAAAACGTTTTTTTCTAAGTCAAAATCACGTCGGCTTTTCTTTGCAAAATTAGGATTTGATGAATGACAATACGCAGCGACGTAAAGCAAGACTAAAACACGTGCGGCTGAATGGAAGGGAAGGGTGCGGGGAAAAAGAGAAAGGGGCTTGTCTTAATTAGTATGAAGACAAGTTGCAGTGGGAATTGGAAAAACAGATAGCGGGTGACCCAGAATCCTGGGATTTATTTGAGGAATTGGACATGGATAGCTCACCTGCAGAAACACGACGACAGGAAAGGCTTATTTTAGGAATGTCTCCACTTTTTAAAGTGAATCTTGAGAACTGTGTTCCGAATTTAATGCAGAGTGCTTTATCCTTGGACGGCGGTGACACGGCGGGGTCCGGATTCACCGAGTGCAGGTAGACGGCACAGGTAGCAGGTCGAGGGGGGGGGGGGATCCAGGCTATTACTGTCATCTGTCACATTCATATGGGTCTGGACCACCAAATTCGACAGCGCGACACTGCCATTCTTAAATTCATTTAGCTGTGGGTCGACCTCGAAGACAAAATGTCCATTTGTCAACGAAGTTACCATGTTACTTGTTTTAAATAGAAAGTATCGAAGTAAAATAGCCGATGTCTCGAGACCCTAAACATTAGAAGGAATAAATATACCTTGTATGATCCGGTCTGCCAGGTAACCAATCGCTCACATGTGACTTGCCGGAGGGAAAGGATACTGTAAAGTAAATTGATAAAAGTATTTATAAGGCTTATGTATAGAAATTTGTTTGAAGGATTGAATTATATATATATATAACTCAAAGCAGTGCAATGTAAATTAAAAGTTTTATTTAAAGATTTTCACATAATTCGGAGTTTTGTTTTGCCTTTTTCTTACGTGGGGGTGGGGTGCAGTTGAAGGTACATTTTGAATAATGAACCTTATCATTATAAAAATAAACCTTTATGGTGTAATCTTTCACTTTTTTCAATAGTTATTAGTCGGTTCATGTCATGTGAAGTAGGGCAAACCCGATTTAAAAATAGGAAGTAAAATGATGTTCTATTTGCACTCATATGTGTGAACATTTTGTCGGAGTGATTTCTTATCACAGTGAGCACATTTTGGTAAATTACGAAAAGGCGAAATAATAATTAAAAGTCTTAAATAGAATTATAACTGAAAATATTAAGGAGAAAAAGAAGAGTTCGCCAGTCGGATACGTGCTTGCTAATTATTTTTTAATCCTAATTCCTAACTACTCCCGTTTACCCTGCTCCGCCCCTAACGTTTTGTTTCCACGCGTGCCTCTCATGAAGGTGAAAATAAAAAGAATGGTGCAAAAAAAATGAAATGGAAAAATATAAAAAGCATCATAAGGATGCTGCAACCCCAAAGAGAAGCCTAAATCCCACCCACTCACTCTGCCACCTCCCACCCTGCCATCCCAAGCCTTCTCCTGCAGCCAACCATAGTCGCCGTGCAGCGGTAAACGCTCGTGTGACTAATCGAACTCTTTTTCAGTTTCATTTTATCAGAATGCTTGTGTTTTAAAAGCCTCCTGATAACTTAAAAGGTTTTGGGTGATACCGGGCGGCGCCCGAGGCCGGCCGTGCGCCTTGGCTATTGAGTTCCGTGCGTTTTTAATGATGCCGTAATAGGCCGGGACGGGCCGGATCACTGCTCCTCCTCCTCCACGGCCGGTTCGGGCGGGATGTGTGTGTGGGGGGGGGGGGGGGGGGCAATGAAGGTCTTGATCAGATTTATGTCTGCATACAATATTTCCACAGAAGAAACGATGTTTTAAAACAAATATTCCATGCTCAATTTTAAATTACCACGACTATTATAAATATGATGTGATAATATAATTCTGATCAAAAGAACTGATACTTAATTTTTTTTGCTATAGAATCCATTTTTAATCTCTCCCTGTCGTATTTTTCCAAAATAATATTTCCACAATTGTGCTATATCACGCCGTTTCTCGTTCTTTTCTATTGTGTTTGGAACCACCTCAGGCCGAAGGTTCAAACAATAGCAAATTAGGTAGTTGTTGTTCACGGGAAAACCTTTAGATTTGGTAGCAACCACCTCATAGTTTCTTGGAAATCCTTCAGATCTGCCGGGAACCCTTCCGATGATTTGGAGTCCCCTCAGATATCTTAGAAATCTTCAGATTTTCTTGGAAACCCTCAAATTTGGGGGGTAAGTACGGCCCTGTCACCCGCATCACCCTGTTAGCTCCATGGACCACATTTCTTCCGTTTGCCAACCCCCCATCTAATCACTATTTTCATGTTCCTAGTTCTAACCATGTATACAGTTTCTCAATCTTCTGGTTTCTGGATAATCTGATTTCTAAGCATGATGTTCCATGGTCGCTCCATCCCCTGCATCAACTTCTTCCAAGAATATGTTATTTATAGATCATCCTATTCATAGATCGGTTCAACCTGTGTTCCAGATACGATATTCCGGAAGTTCTGTCCCATATTTTCCCTAACTTCTCTTATTTTTCTTTCCTCCATTTCTTTCGCTAAATAATTATTGCTCCGAAATTTTCCTTCCATCTTTCCCCATTTGAATACTGCAATAATTTACCTAGTATACTTAATCATGTTTTGACAAAATATACCCTATGCTTTAATTCACATGGCATGACATCTTTTTGATATTTCGTTTAGAACTCTTTGACTTGTGTCTGGAGCAGGTATTTCAGTGGTTGCTTGTCTCAAAAATATTTTATTTCTATTCAATGAGCTAACATAAAATCCTAACCTTATAATAGAGTTATTCATTATATATTCCAAAAGGCCTGTATAATACAATGGTTTTCTTCACAGAGTTGAGAGTCCTTTATAGTAAGGAGACTTGAGAAACTATTATCGTTGTGCGTGTTAAGAATGGAAGAGGTCATTGTATGGGAAACACTCTAAAATAGGGAAAAGAGAAAGTTTCTTCTTAAGTCATCCACGTTACCACGATTAGCATTCAGTGTAAGTATGAAAGTCGTGTTCACCTTCGGTTTCGGAATTGGCTAACAGCGTCGGGTGACCCCCGAACATTGCGGGTCTGACCCAATTTTCTATTCCATATATGGAGTGTGAATGACGATGGTTTCTTTTTACAGGCGGGCACATTGTTGTCACATGAATATTCTAAGACTAATGAAGGAGTACAACAAAACCTGTCAACTTGTTATGTATGTGCAAAAGGGAAATGCACGTTTTCCATATGGCATCATGAACGACCAAGCTTGTGGCAAATTGGTTTTCAAATAAACTAAAATATCTCATGACATATTTGGCTGTCCCTATTAAAAGTATCCTTTCAAATAGACTTTTCCTTTCCTTAATACCCTTTTAATCAGCACAACTCTTTACGTATTGTGTATTTAAGTCAGCATCCTTTTATTTATACAGCTGTTTTGTTACATGTATTTTAGTTTTTACCTTTGGGAGGGCGAACTGGATCATAAAAACGCCATTGTTCTAAAATGGGGATGCGGGTTGGCCTTTTAATCATTCTTCTTGGTGCATGAAAACTGGGGCAAATTAAACTCTTTGTAGAAATGGGAAAAAATACGCTAAATACACATACTACGATAGAGGATTTATTCTATGCAAATAGGACTCCTATTCTACCTTGTCTCTATTGCTTACCGTAATTCAGTATGGGATACAATTTATCTTCATGTTTGGGATATGATTACACTATATCTTCAGTCATTGGGGCAAAACCGTTCTTTCCAAATCCCATGATAAGAAAATATAGCTTTAATGTATATTTCAATACAAACATGAACAATTTCTTGCGTGAGTACTACAATAAATATTTCGTATGACTATGCGGGTCGATAGGCGCATGTTTCTTATAAAGAAATGATTTAAGGATAGACAAGGGGGCATCGTACGATACTTACCGCACCTACACCGGCCTTAATACATCTATTGTTAGGATTTAGAATCTACGTATAAAAGGTTTTTGGTAATATAAAGTTAATGTAATGGAGATGAAAATTCACTGAAATACAGTTTGGTTAAAAGAAAAAATAGATTTTTCTTGACTAATTATGAAGAAGGATCCTTGGCTACTATAAGACTTTGGTTGATTTTAAATTAATATTCTCAAGGATCTCAGGGAAAATTTTAATGTAGGCCTAGGTCTAGGTTTCATTTTATCCGAATTTAATATGAAATAAAGAAAAATGTGACCTTTCATATTAAGGTGTACAATGTGACAATGAACGCGGGTTAATTGTGGCTGCCTGTACCCGAATGAAGAGCACCGCCCTGAGGCCCCTTGTCTATCCTCAAAGCAGACAAAGACACTGTCAGATAGTGACAAATAGTCCTTTAAAATAGAATTTTCCAAGAGGAATGGGCCTCACAATTTTACCGTTATTTTGATAGAACTAGTGAACTTGTGAACCATCTCGCATCTTGCTACATCAGGACATTAAAATACAATTAATTTCCAGGTGCCACATGGGCCTGATATACGTTTCCGCGAATGACATTGAATTAGAAATAATGTAAGGTTTTTAATACGGAACTAACAGTTGGAAAAGGTTTAATATAGTATTGAGTTTATATGTTCATCAATTAATGCAACAACATGTATCACTCATAGAAGTGAGAATGGCTACGTTAATTCATAGTAACTGTTTAGGCCTATTGAACCACAAGCAGGCCAGTTGATATAGGCCTATTGGCCTATGATTAAATGCATGGATGAACAATATATTGTGGAATAATGAAACTAAAAACGTGTTATAAAAACATTTCTTTTCGTCTTGTCAGATCTTACTGTTACTTCTTGAGTTTAAAATGGCTAGTTTTCACATACTTTTGAAGGTAAAACAATAAACTTATACGAAGGGTTTGTCATGGATGACTGCAATCTGAGGCTGGAAGCTCTATCGTCATTCATTGATTTTTTTTTTTGAAACTGTTTATTGTCAACTTCACATAAACAAGTACGTGGTCTTCCAGCCGAACAAGGTGATTAGATGAAAATGAATGAAATGATACATCATGAAAACAGCCTTGTACACATTTAGCGTTATTGTTATTATACCATCTGTTCAATTGTATGTACCAGTCTTCCTTTTAAGTAGCCATACAGCGCTACTTAAAAGTTTTAGAGCACATTAATGTCTTAAATTTCACTTTTGTTGTCGCCTTTTGTTCACTTTCTGAGAGCTGCGACCATAGGGATATTCCTCTTGATTTGCAAGTTACTCGGTGACCCATTTAAACAGGAATATATCTCCTCGTACGTCTTCACTATTACATCATCGCCAGTAGATTGTTGGACCTCGTATACTAAATGCAAAACCCTGCCTTATATTACTAGTACAGTGAATCTTGTCGAAAGATTACTAAGATTTGTTGAAAGTGTCGATTGATGCAGTGCTTTTTTATATTGACTCATTAGGAGCGCAATAAGCATGCAATTAAACAATCGAGTTTTGCATGCATGATAAATGGAATGAATAGGCCTTTATATTTCCGAATTATTCTCATTATCATAGATACCATGACATCTTGTTCAGAATATTCAAAGGATAAATGGAATAAGTTAACTATAGAGATAGTATGATTCCATATCCAGCTTTATGTATGCATTAAACGCCTATCCCCTTGTAGTAAATGTGATTGGGTATCTTCCTAGTCCTCTTTTTCCCCCCGAGGGGTAACGCCAGTGCTCCAAGATTGGAACTGAGAAAACAAGACAAGACTCCCCGGTGGTTCTTGATTAAGGACCTTATTTTTGGCAGGGTTTTTGCAAACTTTCCTCCTCCTCCTCTGTGACCCTGTCGTTCTGAAAGGGCGTTGAAGGAACGGAAACATTAGTGAAAGAAAGCGCGCGAAAACCGTCAACAGTTGGCCGGCAGAATGTCGTCTGCTCCGATTGCGGGCCGTGTGCAAACATTTGAGAACACTAATGATGAGCGCACGCGCTCTCTCAAGTGCTCGGCAACTTTCATATAATCTTGTTATCGTGCCAGAAAATGCATTAGAACCTATTGTTTGCGAGAAGAACACTCATAATGATAGATTATTATCGTCGGCAGTGTTTTTCCCCTTTGTTTCCCCCCCAGAGCCGGGCCGGTTCCTCTGTTCGTCCCATCTTTGATCACGCCCAAGTTTGGTAATATAGGAACGGTAGAAAGACCCGTCCACCAGCCTGCCTCCATTATGGATAAGCAGCCGCTATCTTTCCTACATAATCCACATCTTAGCGCTGGGCGGACAAAAACGCCGTCTGATGTCGGAGCACAAAGCGCGCCATTTTCAGATGTTGTGTACTCGGCGCGGCTCGCCCAAAGTACGCGAGCGCCGATTTTTATTGAATATTCGGTTCTGATGAAATCGATCACAAGTCCAGATGGACAGGCGGAGGTTTAAGAGTATGAAAAATGGCCGACATGAAAGAACATACATTGGTTGCGGCGTTTAGCTGAGTGCGCCGAGCTCATCTCGCTTTAGGGGATAGTGGTGGGGGAGGGGGAGGCAGGAATTACCGCCTGTGATTTCGGTCACATTGACGCCAGCAAATTGAAGAATGATGACAACTTACGTGCATGTGCATACATTGCATATGTGATAGGTTTGTAGCCATTTCGTCATTTTGTCGCTCAAGGTATTTCAGTTCACCAATTTAGCTGGCTGGCATCCATTTCAGCTGACTGGCATCCACCTTGTATGTGATACCTTTTTCTTTTTGAATCATACAATTTGAAGGAGACATGCCAGTAGAATTTACAAGGAAATCTTGTGATTTATTAGTTATAAACAATAAGTTAATGCGACCACAAAGCGAAGCACAGGCATGACGAGTTCCTGCACCCTCTAGGGGGAAGGGGCGGGGTATTAGGAATAGTTCCTTTGAAAAATTGATAGAAAAGTTGATACTACGTGGTTATTTCGCCAGTATTTATGCATGACCATGATAGTATAAAGAATTGTTTGACCTGGGTATCTTTTTTGTATATATTTTAGTGATAATCCATCCAAACCCTCACGCTTAAACCATTGGACCATCATCAGATCATATAATCTTACAAATTTGTGACAAGTGTATAGTTTTATCTAGACGAATGTTTCATCATTGTTTCCATAAAATCTGTCACGTTTCACTACAACCTTATATCCATTTTATAAGACCGCATAACAGACATCATAGTTTTACATCATTAACGCATTGCTCAACCATGCAAGAACATTTTAGCAAAATTTTAGGATACCTTGAATACTTTGTTTTCGTTGAATCTGAAAATGGCGCGATTGCCTTCAGTCCACAGAAGAAGTATGCGGGATTCTCACTTCATAACCAAGGCAGTAGAAAGTGGTACTGATTATACACACTTATTACATTGTTGTCATTTCCATCGTTCCAGGCCTAGAATCAGATGAGGTCAGAGACTGGGAACCGGCGGCATCATGTTGTTTTTGTCAATCCAGGAAAAAGGGCGACCAGGTAAGTGACAACATCTCTAATCAAATATATAAGATATTATACAACTATTGGTATTATGTCTTGGGATCACAATCTATTCCTGTCTAGTGAAACAGGTAGTTGAAAATTGAGTGCGCACTAGATTGGATGCTTTTTAAGGATAGACAAGTTGGATCAGTAGGATGGTTACCTGCAAATCTGTGTTTATAAGTATTGAGATATTTTATGATATAAAGGAAGTACATGTAATAGTATTGGCCTAGAAGTAATGGACATTGACTGATATCCTAACCAAAAAAGAGGACAATTCGGTTTTCCACTTACATCTGTTGATATATCATATCATTGAAAAGGGTCAATCATAATCATTCGTATGATACATAGAATATCATGATAGTTTTCTGATAATTTAATAGAAGATAATTTATGAGCCCTAAGGCAACGCATGACCTCAAGATCCCTTGCCTATCCTTAGCGACAATTGACTTAGTGAGACGTAGAACTAGTCACTTGCACCTACCTAAGTGACCGTCACTCTTACTAGGATGGTAGTCTGTTTCTTCATTTCAGAAATTTTCATATGAACGGCAACTTGTTTTCTACTGTACGGGGTCTTCAATTAATATACGTTCACACATTTTGAAAAATTCCACAGTGATCTCCCTACCCTCTTCGGCTAAAATACTCATTGGATTTGTACAGGAGCATACACACATTCAAAAAAATATCCAAACCCTCATTTGTAAATACGTATCGACTGGAAGGCCCATGTTCATGACCAAATACTCGCAGTAGTCCGATATTTTGGTCTTGTAAAACTGATAAAGCATGTGCCTGTTATACCTGATTCTACATTGGTTCCGGCTTGTGTAGATTCTGTCCTTAATTTTGTACATGTACAAACAAGACATCACGTCCGGGAAAAAAAACCTTAATCCATGTTCATGACCAAATACTCGCAGTAGTCCGATATTTTGGTCTTGTAAAACTGATAAAGCATGTGCCTGTTATACCTGATTCTACATTGGTTCCGGCTTGTGTAGATTCTGTCCTTAATTTTGTACATGTACAAACAAGACATCACGTCCGGGAAAAAAACCCTTAATCCTGCCACTTAATATTGATTAGATTAGTTGTAGCTGCTTTCTTGTTTGGTGACCTACTTAAGTTGACACGACAATACACTTTACCTACATCCAAGATGAGAAAAGATCGGAATGTGTTACAGGATGTGTTAAGATAATTGCTTGTTTATCAACTCATCTTGGCACTATAAAAAATATAGGCTAAACACCAGTACCAGCGAAATACCATGTGATACCCATTTCGTGACCCCATATAGATCTAGTGAACCTATCAATGGGGGCCTAATAGGTATAGGCCTAACATCCGCTTACCACCATTACGGGTATGGCTGTACCAATATTTGGCCAGTATGAAATGAAAAATGGAGAAAACATCACAAAAGGAGGTAAAACAAGAATATTTTTTGTGAAGCCTTATTTAATATGGTTTTACTTCTTCATTAGTTCTGTCTATAGATCTACACGCCTTATCGCGTCAATAGGCTGCACTATTCAGAAAAAAATAGCGGACTGAATGGGGTATTGTGTGCGCGACTGTTTTTGTAAGTAGCATATAGAAATGAGAATTTGATACATGTTGCTTATGTAACATTGTGCATCTTCTGCACGTGACGTCGCTTATATAGCACTGCTTATAATGGGTTCAGTATAAAACCAACGATATCGCAACAATTGACTTTATCGAGTATATGCGACAATTAATATCCGATACAGCCTATAGTTGCATGAGTAGCATACAGAAATGGGAATTGTGTTCTGTTCGCATACACAGTATAAACCTACAGGTATTTAAACAAGCGACATGTCGCGTACATTGTTGACCTTATCCAGGCGACGTCATATAAATACTCTACCTATACATGGTGTCGCGCACATAGCTAGTTCATCTTCAGCTGTATGACAGAGTCGTAGGATCACTTTGGGCATGGGCCTACCAATATCTGAACCAGCATGAAATGAAAAATAAGGATGATGTCAGAAAATGAGTTACCCAAATGCGTTTTAAAGACCTACATGTATATGGTATGGCTTTACCAATGTGCTGCTTCCTACAGGACTGTATAAGGTCTATACCGTGGGGATGCGCTTGGCCGCGTTACCATGGGACTAGGGGTCAGGGAGGGGGCGTGGCCTAAAGGATGATTGGCGCCGTGCATCCCGGGTGAGGAGGACGTAACCAGTGGCCGACCACTATGGGCCTAATTGGCAGCACTGCGGGGTGTTGTGTAAGAGGGACAGGTCAGCGCAGGGGTCATCAGATGGCCAGCCACTGGTCAGCCTAATCTCCCCTGATCCCGGCCGGCCACAAGCGAAGGTCACAGGCTTACGGCTAGGGCACACAGTCCCGCTGGTACCCTGCAGGTGGGGCCTTATTCCCTATCAAAATTACCACTTGATAAAAGTAGGACAACTATAATAATCGTATTTCCCTACAAACAGCCAAAATATCAGACCTTTTCAAATTTGAGAAAATTCAATTTTCAATTTATTTTTTGATCGTGGCTAAGATTTAGGCCTATAATGTGACTTTTTTGAATTTCTTGACCAAACCTGTAACTTTGTATGGCCAGTCACAGCCTGCCTCCCACCAGGTTGGTGAGGTACACAGGTACAGCAATCCGAGCCCATTTAGCTGAGCTTCTCTGGATTTCAAATGGCCAAACTGCCATAACATCTATATGTTTTTAACTATGACAAAGATTAGCCTATAAGAACTATTCAACCTACACATCGACATATTTAGGCCAAATCTTAGTTTTGGGGGTACGTTTCGAAATTTAATACTCCTCGCATAAATTCTAGACTGATGACCTTTAGACATAAATTCATCTTTATTCATAGCCAGGTGTTGACAGGGTTGCACAGGTATCCAGGGAAGTGCTCAGGTAGCCTGGGCCAGCCAGGTATGGTAGGTGTCAAGGTGAGTGTCACCTACTCCAGGGTCCTCTAGGTGGACAGGGACCACGACACCTGATATACCTAAGTCCTGACGCTTTACCTGAAGCTCATCCTATCTCTCGTCTTTACGGGTGTCCCTAGTTCTCACAACACCACTGTGTTCATATCAGTACGCTGTTGTAGGGTGGTGGGTGCCCATAAAACAAAGAGGCGCATTGACACATGTTTTACAGAGGTTAGAAAAAAGTGGCATTCAAGAGATTCTGTTAACACCATTTCTCAGCTTCCCCACATGATTCGCGAGTTTTAAGTTTTTAAAGCTCCCTGTATGTAAAACCTGTATGAAGCGACAGGCAACATTGAACAAAAACTACTGTATTTTCCAAGGATCCATAAAGATGGGTTCTAGTCATTGAACCAGTAACACAAGAGAGTGATCAAAATAAACAACAACAAATAGACATGGCCATTTTGATGAAAACAGGGACGAACTTAATGGGAGGCATATGGAGCTGGACGACCATCTCAAAACCTGGATACATGTACCTGGAAATATAGATATAAGGCTCTATAAATAAGGTGATGAGCAAATTAGTCAAACGACTCACGGTTGCAAACAATATCAAATTACTATCTTCCAATAGCAACCGGGCTCATAGTTCCTACCTGAGCCTACTCAGGCCTAGTTTACAGCCTGTGGCTTACGTTTCATTGGAACATGGTCTGATTATAAACGTACACGTAGAGCCGTTTGTGGATACGACGTAGGTCATGGCCTAAGGTGACCCCAAGTATATAGGCCTAGTTGGTCAACATGTGTGTCATCCTACCGCTCATAGTTGGTTAAAGAGACTATGTACTAGTTAATAGATTGTTCCATAAGACCATGTCTGATCTAGTGTTATCGAAAGAAACATGATAGGACATTTGTAACAGGGTAAAAAGGGATATGTGGCTTCCTATTTCATACTTAAAACTGCATTTTGAGCAGAATAGAAAATTCTGTCTTTCTGTGCATGAATATAAGTTATGTTCACTTGGTGCCTGGAGAAGAATTTTAACTCAAGGGAGTGATATGATCCATGATATTAAGATAATTCTCCCTGAATTGTTGTAAAACAGTTGTAACTGTCAGATAGAGCTCTCCTGTCTCCCACCACTGGAGGTGAAGAAAGTTCTCAGACAAAGAGGGTTCCAAAGTTTCAGTCTCCCTATAGCCATGTAAACAAGCAAATCATTTGATCTTAAGAAGGGTTTTTGAACTATGAATTAGTTTATCCCTTATTCCGGATGGGATCCTCTATACACTAAGAATATAATGAGTGATAATCTACAAGTTGATATTCTTTAGAATACATTAAAATGATTTTGACAGTTGTCAACAGTAGTAGTAGTTGTGAAACTAGCTGGGGCCCTGGGTCTGCCCTAAACAGGAAATAGCTGGTGACACAGATTCGAAGTTTGACAGCTTTGGTCTAGAGACCAAATTTCCACTTACACCCAAGAACCCCAAGAACTCATTTATTGACTAAATTAGAAATAATTCAAATTTCTTTCAACGGTCTTTTTAACGGTATGTAGGCCCTGAATGCGTAATGAACTAAAGCCGTAATTACACTATGCGTCGGGTCTAGGGTCACGTTGGGTGCTATTGCCCAACGTGAACAATTCACGTTCAGGCTATATTACACTACGCGTTTTACCCAACGCGAAATATATTACACTACGCGTTTTGGGGTATTTTACTATATTACACTTTGCGTTTGGTATCCTGAATCGCGTTTTTTATTCGCGTCGGCAAAAACGTGTTTAAAACAGCCCAAACGCGTTTAAAACACGCAAAGTGTAATACGGCCTTTATTGATGCAGCATGCAGTCCTCGTATAGTTCCATAGGTGTAAGAGATGCAGACATCTGCATTTTCCTTGTCAGATACGTCAAATGATGTGCCAGTAATTCAATCTAATAATGAAAATCCTGTTTGATTACAAAACAGTCATGTACTATAACATGAAAGGATTGTGTCAAACAAATCCATCATTTGTCAAGGTCACAACAATTAGACGACATTGGACGCTCACAACCCGCAAAATTCAAATTTGGGCGGGAAAGCCAAAGCTGTTCTAAGAAGAGCCTCTTTGGCCATTATCAACGCATTTTGCCTAATCTCTGATTGTTATCGGCCGAAAAGGTCGTGTCAGATAATCGCCTGGCGTCGTTTTAGGTCGCATTCCAATGACATGTTGCCGAGGGTTATTAATTATTCATTAAGAAGACGGGGTGCGCGAGCAGACAAAGGCGGCGTCCAACCCCGTCAATGCAAAACAGAGATAAGAAAGCGCGCGGCCAGACCGAAGCTTCTCAAAAAAGTTTTTATCAATTGTCTCGCTGTTGGGAACGCGCCGATCGATCGCCGAACGGGCCGCCGAGAACGGGCTCATTGAAAAATTGAACAAATCTGTCCGGCCAATGTAAAAGCCCCACTTGACAGCGTCCGTAAAATATCCATATCTGTGTTGGTTCTTCTAAATGCGCAGTCCTTCTGGCCGCAGATCGGAGCCTGTCACCATTTGAATCGATCATTAACGCTTCCAAAGATACGCAGAAGAAGGATAGGGATGGTGGGATATAAGGAGAATGGGGTTGGGCGGAGAAAGGGGGTGACAGTATATTATAGATGGCGGCTGCTGACCGGAGACAGGCGAAAGACGATCTGAGATCCAAATGTCGTCTGTTTATGATGACTGTGATGAATGCCTGATCACGGGCCGGCCTGGTGGCGCTGGTAAAGCAGACTTAAAACTGTGCCTCCCCTCCTTGAAGGGCTTCGGGGGGCTTTGTTGTGGCTTCGGCGGCCGGCCTTCGCCGTGCTTGACCGATTTGGTCAGAGCCCAGAAAGCTGATAACCCTGACGGCAGAGTCAAAGCAGCGAAAACCGTCTGCGTGTCAGTGGGCGAGTGGACCCTGCGTCCCACCTATACCCAGAGGCCCCCGACGGACGAGCTAGAGTGGGGAAAACGGATTTAATTAATTAACGCGGCGTGTCTTGACTGCGCAGATTGGCGTCCGATGAACAATTAGACTTTGAAATTACACGCGTCTCTGCTTCCTCGAGTCGATGGCGGCGGTCGAGCGGTGTGGGTTTTGGGCGCGGCCTCCGCCACCAGCACGGCCTGCCGCCAGGCGGACCAGGCAACGGAGGCCAAATTTGACAGGTCCGTGACAACGGAATTGTGTAATCGCCGCATTGCGTCATTAGCATCTGACGCAGCCCGATCTCGGACTCTGATCGAAAGGCGGGGCGGCCGACGATTCATCACTCGAGCTGTCCGTCGTAGGGAGGGGACGTCTGAAAACGCCTTCCTCTAAAAAGACGAAAAGAAAAGACAGAGGGACTGAAAGAAAAATGTTCCCTGCATGTATGGCGGTCTGGCCTTTTCTTCCATCTTTTTGTAAATGAATTGGAAGGGGGCAGAATTAGCGAAAGGGGGACATAGAATAAGGTCCGCACGAGATTTTCACAGAATGGCCGACGACTTCAAGCCTTTATGGTACCTCACGTGAATTGTGTGGTTTGAATGCTAATTTCTGAGGTGTGGACGGTTCAATAAGCATCGGCATTTTTACAACATTGTTCTAAATTCAGGCAAAAAGCTTTTGTTTTCAATGGAATGCAGTTTTTGAATGCGCTGGAATGTGAGATGGCGCTTAACACGAAGGAGGGTGACTCATTCAGAGGGAACATCATTCCTCCCGCTCTTTTTTTAACCCCTTTTCTTCCCCGGGTCCCTTCTCCCTCCTGGGTTCAAGAAGACATTTAGAATAAGGCCATCTGGATGTGACAGTCGAAATAAAAAGGCGTCTACATCAAAACCGTGTCCTTTGGGTAAATTGTTAATGGCCCAAATTCAGAAACACAGACGGCAGTGAGCGGGGTGCCAGGGGTTCTGCCCCTGAGTGCGCCCTCCGTCAGGGGGTGGCAGATATACACAGTATGTTCTGGGGTAAAATCGGAGATGAGTTATTGGTGTCACCTCGGGTCTCTCGCCCCTGCCTGTCCCGCGGCGACGTGCGGCGACGGATTTCATTGGTCAAAACTCGCCTGCTCCTGTGTACCCACAGGAGGCCCGGGAAGTTGGGGCCTGCTTAAGGAAGGTCATGGGGAGGGGTCTGCGGGGACGGCGACAGAGGCACAATCCAGTCAATGGGACATCATAAATCCTATTAAGAGCATTATTCAAATTTCCATTTTGTGCGATACTGATCCGACGGGGGACTGTTTTAGGTGGGGACGGATTTAGGGGAGAGATCTTTTGTCATCTCCAACTTGCCTCTAGATCCCCCGGGCTTTGGTTTGCCAATGACTTCTCCGCTGACGGTCGTATTACGCGGCTAATTCTCTCCTACGAGCGGCAGAAAAGTAATACCATGCCTTCCAGCCAGATTTCATGTCCAGGCCTAAGTTTTCAGGTCGGCGGGAGTGATATTTTTACGCCCTTTCCTTTGTGTAATAACTAGACGACGGCAAATCAAGTGATGCCATCAGGATTGCCTTTATTTTTTATGTCTCTTTGGGAAGTGCCCAGTTGCACTAATGCAGATCGGTAAGCCTTGGTAGAATGGGGTATTTTTAGCCTTGGTTCTTTAATGTGCTGGCCGCTCGACTAGAGTTTCTCCATATTACAATGAGAGGACCGATGACAAAACACGAAAACAAACAGACCACACTCACCAGCCAAATAATAATCAGGCGTCCGATAATACACTGATTATCAGAAGTCTTTTCGTCTGGGAGTATTTATCAAGACGGCTGCCAATTGAGCTCTCATCATTTTCTCCTTTGGTCTTAAACTGCGCAAAACACGGCGGGAAGTTTTAGCCGATCAAACAGCCACAATTAGGTAGCGGATTCCACGAGAATTCAATGGGAAATCATAACAATTGACCCGCTTTTCTTCTCTCATTATTCAATTTCGACTGGATTAATTGAAAACTGAAGTGCAAAGAAATTTCAGCGATTGCATTCAATTACCTTAATGTCGAAATCGCTGGAGACGAATCGGATTGTTTTGTTTCGTGACTCGCAGATTCTCTGCAGCGAATCGAGCGGCGGCTTTTCTTGGATGGGATTTCCCGGTGATTCCGGGCATTTCCCGGCTGGTTACTCCTTCCAAATGATGCGCAAATCATCAAATTCCATCTATTCCCACAGGGAGAAACCATAGGCTAGCCGAGGGCAAGCTTTTGGCAGAGCTATACCGTTCTGCATATTTAAATATACAAGTAGCCACCCTCCGACAAACCCCCTATACACTTCCCATTCGTTGATTGCTCAATGGCACTTAATGATGGGATCCCAACCACCCCACCTCCCCACCACATCCCACATCTCAGCTCCCACGTCGCCTCCCTTCCCTTAAGCCTCTACTGACAAAAAATGCTTTTCAATTCATCTTCCAATTTTCTCTGACAACCGTCATTTTGATAATGCATACGCCACAGAGCTAGAGGGTGGCCGACTGCGTTTTTCTGCACGTCAAGAAGCAGGAGGCTGAAGGGCATACATAGTGGAACGGCCATTATATATACATGGAATCTATGGGATACTTAAATAATAACTCGGTGCCAAAAGCCTGCAGTGCCTTTTATTAGGTTTTTGACCACCAAGATGTGGAAGGAAAGACAATAGAGGGAGACACTAAAGAAGGAAAGATTTGGAAGGAATGCGATTGAGGGACAGAAGATAGGGTATAGATTTGGAAGGAAAGACAAAAGAGGATGGGAAATAAAGGGGAGCATTTAGTTGGTCTGAAAGAAAGTTTGGCCACGCCTGAACGGTTGTGTGTTAAGAAACAAGCCTGGTTACAATAGGCCTCATGGTGAGAGCAGGCCCCTCGTGGTGGGAGAGGCGATCACCCACCGGGAGGACCAACACAGGTTTTGTGGCCACCACGGTCGTCGTTACTTTCGGCCGCCTCCCGACACAAAAGGTATGCTGAGACAGTGGAGGGAGAGGACGCATTGGGCCTGGCCGGTATAGGGAGGCGACTTGTCTCTTCATTAAGGCAGGTATTGTCTCTGAGCCCAAACCAGCCGACGAATCTGGCTAGGAGAAAGCAAGCCCTTCCTCCTGTACCAGTGTACATGATTGAAAGCCCCACCCAGGAGAAGACAGCGGGTCTCCAGTATGCAGGTCCCCCCGCCACCCCTCCTGCCCTCTACCCCTCTCCCCAACGTCTCCTGTTGGGTCCATGGATGGGGCTACATGCAGCTTACATGACGGCTTCCTACAGGGACCCCTGAAAAAGTAGCTATTATTTCTGGTCACAATTAACGTGCACGGCTCGCTCGCAGACAATCTATACAATCAAGACGGCTGCGTCCAAGCAAACCAAGCCCCATACTACCCACCAATCGAGCCGACCACCTCCCCACGTCGACGGGGCCTGGGAGCGAAGTATTGACGAGGCGAGGGGAACATTTGGAACAACATTTGGGCTTTTGTCTCCCACGTGCTGTTGAATAGGTCTCAATTACCAAGCATTTACGCTTGCCATATTTTCATTTAGGTGATTGTGCCCACGTCTTAATTGATGTAAATACATGAATTTCCGCGGCCGAAATGCCTTGCCGCCTGCCCGGGCGCCGCGCCTCCCCGAACAATAGCGGCGGTCTGACAACCATTTTGAAGAAGCGAGCTTCATTAAAATCTGAGGCTAAAAACAATGGACATACATATATCCTCGCCTCGGGCCTGCGCATTCTCATTAATTGTTACTTGTTACTGCGACGGCGGCTATATGTAACTACTTCCATCGTTTCGAAGTTTCTTTAAATGAGTTAATTTAGAAACGTAGAGTCATTAAGAGGCGCAACTCTGGCTCGGACCTGAAGATAATAACGTGTCGACTATTTCCTGCCGAAGCGCCATCTCAATTTCCCATCTTTTGCCATATTTAGTTAGTCGGGTTCTTCATCAGAGGGGGATTGTTCTGGACGAGGTGGTATTAATGCCCTGCCAGGAAGGAACAGTCAACTTTTTCCCCTCCACGTTCACTTGTCAACTGCTATAGCAGAGGAAAATTACCACGCTATCCTACCGCGCTCTGGAAACTTAAAGGGAAGGAGGGGGTGCGTGGCGCCTAGAGGGTGGGCTGGCTCCATGTGAATGGAAATGGAGTGTCCAAAAACGCCTATATAGAAGGAAATATGATAGATGCGGAGACAAAAGAGAAACTTTCTTGGTGAAGGTCATACCGCATCTAGAAAGGAGGTTTAGAAGAAATATGAATATACAGGGAGGATTTACTAATAGGCCCTATACCTTTATGAGTTGATGTACTTTGGTAATTCTGTGAGTTCATGTAAAAAAGCTAACTATTATACAGAGTCGGTCTCGTAATCAAAATGTAGGTCAGGTTAACCCAATTTGCTTAAACCGGTAGGACTATACTTATCAGCCAAATCTAGCCATGACCTTGTGTATAGGCCTAGCCTATATAGCTAACACTCAGATTTTCAAATTAAGAATGATATTGTTAATTGTCAAGAGCCTTGAATAGGGCCTATGTATGACAACATGGTAATTCAACTCTGAAGGCCGAATCATCATATTTGTTATCTGTATAGACCTACTGTAGCCTATATCAATTTTTTTCATTATTATTAGCATACAGGATTGTGCAACATGTACTGAGAAGGGCAAGGCAAGGACTGGTATGCCACTAGAACTGATCTAGCTTTACGGCTACGAAAGGAGCCATGATAGTGAATTGCGAGTAGGCCTAATTGAAGATCTAATATTTATCCTTATTCTTCCAGACATCACCATACGTATACATACTAGGAACATTGTTGTCCAAACCATTATCAAATAGTCTAATATTTGGGCCGTACACAATCTACAATGATGAAATCCAAAATTGGTCAGCGGATGTTGTGTCATTGTTATAAAGGACGGTTTCATGGTGAAAATAGGATACTCTGTCTAAAGATGTGTATCTATGAACCTCACATCCGGGTCTCTCCAGCTGCCCACGTGACCCCTTGTACGGCGGCTGACATCTTTCTGGGGACGACCGTGTCATGGGACACCGCGGTGGGCGCGGCCATTGTGGTTCCGGTCGGAGGTCGCCTGGTGCTTTTACCTTTTTTGTGTTTTTTTTCCATCTTCCTTTTTTTTGTCCTAACTGCCCCTTGCCTCTGTCAGACAAACCCTCGGCGGCCAGGTGCACCAGGGGGCGCTGGGCGCTGGTCTGTCGGGGGAGGTCAGCGAGCAGGCGTCACCGCAGGGAGTGAACCCTCGCAGGGCCAACGACCCCGGCTAGAACCACCACCACCCTACCACCACCTCACAAACCCACCGCCACCACCCCGCCACCACTAATAGTACCAGTGGCGGCAGCGCCCTCTCCCCCAAAACCGAAATCACATTATCGTTGCTATGGTAACCACCTCGAATTGGTGCCCGCGCTTAATGAGCGGATCATTGCGGGGTTTATGAATTCCTAATGAAATAACATTGAGAAGGTCGGCGTAAGTGGTGTCTGCGTAGAGGAGGGAAAACCGAGGGGGACCCCCTAATTAGCATGACATATGCAAATGGCTGGCTGGCCCGGGCTGCGTCCGTTTGGCGAGGCAATGGCGGCGGGCCGAGGGTGAGGCGGGCAGGGCGGCGGGCGGGGGGTTTGGGCACCGTCCCCTGAGGTGGACTGGGGTCAGGGGATCACCTATTGTTTGGTGTTACTCCAGGGTAGTTTATGCGGGCCTGCCCAGTGGTGTGCTGGTGGAGGTCTATTGAGTCCTGTTGAGGTAGGACTTACACAAGGTGCGCAAACTACCAGTGGCATATGGCATGCAGGAGGCTACACGAGGACAGAACCATGTTTATGAGTGTCATTTAGGCCTACATTAAATGCAACCCCAATTGATTTTGGGGAGAATAAGTTAATGCCTATTCATACTATACTGAAACATCTAGGTTCATTATAACAAAACTACGGACCCTTGTCCTTGATCTTAGTTAGACCTAACCAATTATCATGTGAATATAGGGGCCTATATGCGAATGATAATTCCCCTATTTCCGGTACATTGGCCAAGGCCTCTAGGCCCTTTCATATGATGGGACCTGTGCTCGCACAGGTGTGTGTAAATGAATCGATATTTATATATAGATTTATAAGTATTTGTATGGATGATATTTATGGAAATTGTATTTGAAGATTTGAGGATGTGACTTGTATGCGCCGTAAAACCAACATTGCTCTATACTACTTAGAGAGAGTCCGCAGTTTTATCTTTATTACTTACCGGACTTCACCTGTTGTAAGTCATGTATGTCTTTTAGTTTAATTGCATACCTCGTGTGTGGTTTCCGCTTACGTCAAGCAAAGGTATAGACTATGCCAAACCCACCTGCTTAATGAACGAGGTTTAAAAGACAGTTTTTGACGTACGACGACTTAATAATACTGGGTGACTTAGGCCTACAAGATAATACGCAGATATGTACATTTTGAATAGTAAGGATGTTTAATCCTTAATTCAAATTAACATGTATCACTGGGTTCTTCAAGCTGTAGCTGCGCAGTTTTTTTTATGCTATTATACCATTTCTAGTAATCCCCATGGACCTACTGTGTATACACATGAATAACAGTAATGTAAGTAGTATATGAAATTGACAGTTTCATTATGGCAAAATATCTATGAGCAGATCAATAATAGTAGTCAACACAATACGGTCCAATTGTTCATGTTATAATGTGGTCCAATTGTTCATGTTATAATATATGTCACAATGAGAACTAATTAGAGCCTTTACGGTCCACGCTAATCAGATTCCCCTTTCAAAACGTGGACTGTTAATGGCACATGACCAACATGCTCATGGCTTTCACATTCACGCCTTTCAGCAACGTGTTTAAGTTTTTTGTATTACTACTAGTATTGATAAACACTGGTCGGAATACTAATAGAGGGACGCACTTCTTAAAAATGCCATTTGATTTCTATAATAGCTCCCTCGGGCCCTTATCATGCATCGCCAGAAAAATCAGGGCAGAACATGTCAGGTGCATGCCCGAATGCAACGCCAGAAAACCAATCGATATTTTTTTTCACTCCTTCAAACTGGCGTATTTCAAAGGCGGGATTGAAGACTAACGACAACGTCTTTGTTTCTAAAGATGGCCGTTGGGGGTCGCTCCATTCTCGTCACCACCCGTCTCAACGTTGCGTGTAGCTGAGGACGCAGTGCACCCACAGACATAGCCTCCTACGATTGGAAAGTGGGAGGCTGGCAAGGCACCGGGCAAGGAGGTAGAGAGAGACGGAAAAAAAGATAGAAAGGAACTTAATCAAATTTCGCCAGCGGGCTAAATTATGTTGATTATTGCGCAAGTGGGCTGGAGTGGAGGGATGAGTCTGTGCAGGCGGGCGGGCGGGCGGGCCGGTGGCAGGCCGCCCTCCGACTGTCTGACATACTGACGATTAGCAGTTTTAATTAATGATTCGAAATGAGCAGGCGGCCGGGCATCTGACACCTGCTCCGTGGGGCGGGCTTCTTTGAAGACTCACAGAGATGTTAAAATTTGATATCCTATTAGTTTTTGCCATCATTCACCGTCCGCTGATCCTATTTGGGCGAGGCGGCGGAGAACAGTGGAAGAAATCAAAGAAAATTAGAACTGAATTTGAGATGATAGATTTATGACAGTGCGACAGTTTTTAATGAGATTGTATTGCGCCGTGGGCCCCGGGAAGGAGCCGACAATTTTCCTCCCTTGCAAAATAATGCCTGGTATAAGTAATCCCGTGCAGATACCCTGTCATCCGCATCAGGAATAAAGTGTAAATTTCATTAAAGCACTGCAGGTCCGGGCAGGCGGGAGGGGCAGGCGGCGAAGGGAGAATGTTTTCTGTGGATTGTTTTCTTGATCAGGCTGCTGCCTATAAGGATTCCCAAATGGGCGGACCGAAAGGCACACTTTTAAAACCCGGTCTAATGATTTAATGGTCTTCTCCCCCATCGATTCCCGGCCTATTTCGCACCACAAGAATAAACACATCGCCGCCAAAGCTTAAAAAACAAGAAAGTCAATTTGGAACTTTAATGACATATCTGTCACAGGCATTTCAGGTTGCCATAGCAACGACGCCTGCCAACATATATTGTTTTACACGATGTTGCGTTTGTACTGAATTATGTCCGCTGGACTTCAAACGCAAATGGATTCGCCGCACTTTTTTCCTTCTCCGATTTGGGGAAGTAAAAAGATTTTTTAGGGAATCTCTGCAGATGTAGAGTGCTGCAATGGCCCTACGGGCATCTCCGCGGAGAAGCCGGGTGCTTTTACACCCCCTCCAAAGTTGATATTAGCTTCTATGGAGGTGCATTACAAATTGGCGTGAAATGGGATCGGCAGTCGGCATCGGAAAGGACGCGCAAACCTCGTCATTATCGGCACAGATAGGACGCCTTATACAAAACTGTTTTTAAGATTCCCTCTTTCCAAACCTCTCCCCCGTTCCGTGCGATTAAGCTCATATCTTTCCAGGAAACGTTTTGCTCGTGCTGTGGCGCTGACCCACGGAGGGGGTTGAGTGGGTCCGCGCTACCCGTACGTACATGTCCAGTGTGCATCCCCCTATTACACTGGAGGAGGGCTGTTTATGCCTGTGGCCAGTGGCGGGCGTGACCCAATATGGACGCGCATATCGAGCCGGCCATCAGCCATGCGGCCCCTGTCACCTGCCCCCTGACTCGCCGCCCGTTGCCATACCAACATCATGCTGACCTAATTTCGTGACGTAACACCGGGTCATGTGACAGGGGTCGTGCCATGCTGCTCCGCCGGTCTTTGTGGCTCTTCCATTGCGGCAACCCCCCCCCCCCCCCTTTAGTTCCCCCTCCCCCACCCAGCCCGCCGTGCACTAACCATACCCTGATGGCTGTTCTTGCATGTTTTGAACCTCCCCCATATGCTGCACCCCGCCCCTACCCCCTGGAAAGGGCTTTCACTCTCCACCCCCTCCCCCACACTCCCCCCTACCCAACCGCGCCCCCTCACGGCGTTTCCGGCGGCATTGTCACACGTGACCTTTGGTAGGCTCTCGCAAGGGGGCGCCACTAGGGGTTGGTAAAAATCTGTGATGACCTAATTCGTGTGGAAAAGAGGGTTGGGAGAGATGGGAAGGTTCGGGTGTGAAAGATCATCCAGGGGAGCTTTGGCAAGTGGGCCGCCACCGATGACCTTGACCTCTCAGATCCCAAATTTGGGCAGGATTGATTTAAAGTAATTCCCCCAGCATGCTCTGGACAAATAAAGACGGCTCAGGGGGAAATCTTTTTCCGCCTCTCCTTTAGCGGGCCCCTCTTTTAGAGCTTGACCCAATCTAAGAAATCTCACGGCCCATTTTTACCAATTGCCTTTTGCCAGTTGTCGCCACCCAAAAGCTCCACCTGTGCGTTAGCCCATTGTACACACCCGAGTTCTGTATAAGTAGTGGACCTACTTTCTTCTGTTCCACCATAGATCGATTCTTTAGCAATTTTTCTACTGGAGCGGGCTTGCATGTCATTTTTGTCACCACGGGAAGTTGTTCAGAAGATGTTGATAGATATCTCGCTTCCAGCATCAATTAAAAGCAGTTTTTATTAAAGTCCCCTTGACTGCTTTTGCCTGCACAAAGAGCTTTTTGAATCGCTTTATCACACGCTCTACAGTGGCGCCGAGGTGCGGACCTATTTGTTAAAATCTTCTGTTCCTTACTACCCGTCATTCATCAGACCCGCGTCCTTTCACATAACGATGACTTTGTAATCTTTCTAATGGATTTCTCCGCTGGATTATCGTCAAATTCTATTTGATCTTTCAACAGCTCGGCTCCCGCCCTTTCCCTTTGATGCACAGTTTCTGAGGAGCGATCCGGAATTATTCCCCACGTTCCATACACTGCTTTCTTTTCCTGCTCAGTTTTAAAGGTTGGACTCCCATTTAAAGCGCTTTAGGCCGTCTATACACACGGCTCGAGTTGTTGACCCTCCAAATAAAGCCTCTACAGTGACCTATATTCTCCATGTATTGTAGGGTCTGCTCATCCTCTCCAAGGCGAGCTGCTCTTTGTTGTTATTATTGTTGTTATTACCCCCGAAACGCGCCCGGTCCACCCAGGGAGGACATGCGAGTCTTTCATTAGTAAACACGAGGGGGTGCTGCAGGGTGTGGTGGTGGCCCACTTCTTTTTGTCTCCCCAAAATGAGAATTAAGCGAGACGGGATCGAGGGGTGAGATTTGGGGGCCGGGCAGCTGGCGGGAGGCGGCGTGTGACCTTAGATTGGGGTACTGGGGTAAGGGCCGGGGCGCTGGGGGAGGGGAGGCAGGGGGAGGGGGAGGGGAGCTAGCTCAGGGTTTCGGGGGACAAATTAGGTTTCCCGCCACTCCACCATGGCAGCAGCCCGACTCCCAGGGATCTAGGCCTCCCGGGGCCCGGGGTACCCCCCCCCCCCCACACCCCTCCACTCACCACGTACCATCACCGTACTATCAGTCGCCACCCCGTATCCAGGGGCGGGAAAAACTCCCCCTCCCCTTTTACCAACCCTCTACCCAGCACCCCCTCCACCGCTCCCTCCCCCCCCCCCCCTCCACCCCCGCCTACCCTAATCCGTACCCTCCATCCCGCCTGATATATTAATGACGACGCGCATCCTTTTGGCACCGCGCAACTAAAGACGCGGCAAAAAAAAGTGAAAAAGAGTGCGCTGAAGAAAAAGGGGGAAGGAAGACGATCAGTTGGTCTTGGTTTTTATTAATCTTTGAGACGCATCTGCCATGCAGTGCATGTCAGTAAACTTTCACTGTTGTCATTTTTTTGTCGAGAGGCGTACCAGTGTCTAACTATCATAGACCTGTTGAAGACTCGCTCTACGTCCTCCTCTTTCCCTTATAGTAAATAGGCCTACTATGGGTACAGAATAGGATTTTCATAACGTAATAACATTTATGTACAAAATATCGACGCGCATGCAGTTAAAAAGAGAATTTTAACACTGCTTTATGAGCTTACAGGAAATATTTGTTCTAAGAAAATTACCATATCAACCAGGGTCTACTGCACCTGACACTCCACATTCTAATGTTCAAATATTGGTTACTTGAATTTCAACTCGGTTATAGAGAAATATTCACATCAAAAGATACCAAGTTACCATAGGCATATACCTGAGACCTCTAATTTAGCCATCTCTGTGCAAACGTCTTCATTAATACAAACTTGCTGTTGCGTTGGTAATGTCAAAACTTACAAATGTAATATATCTAACTACCTTAATTCAAACGACCAGTTGAAGAGTGTGTACCCCGCTTCATTAAAGGCGTGACCTCGGATGACTAAGCGGTAATTAATGACGTCAGAGTGACGTCAACCTAGTGTTTTGGAATTGACAACCCGTACAGTAGGCTTACCTGAGGATGTCTTCGCACAAATGGAAAACTCTGCACCAACCGCAGGACCAACCTCCATCGTGTTATTTGGTGCCACTTATCTGGTTGAGTCCTAAAGTCATTGACCCACAACTTGTACACACTTACAGTGACACCTAAAGATGAACCTTTTACATTCTACACACCAAAGATATGCCCACAGATAAAATAACAATGGTTAAGTTAGCAATAGGCATTTCGATTACATTTTGACATTTCTGAATTTCAAATCACATTAAGAATATATTGGTTCTGTGCTATGCTGCACAGGTTCAGTGCTATGATGTACATATAATTATGATGATCTGCTTAGGTTCTAAGACCTTTATCTGTGATATGTTCTGCTAAACGGTTCGGGCATATGGCCTAGAATGCTCTGGCGAGAGGAAGTACAGGTGATCCGATACAGCTGTCGGAAGTGGTGTGTGCCGTCGGGCCTGTGGTATACCCTGTGCTTGGTCAGTCCCACTGCATACACAAATGGGTATATGGGGTCAAATCTACATGTGCAAAGGTAACTCGTTCAACAGTGTATATACCTCGCTGAAATAAAATGTTCCCGAACCCGAAAGCATCCCAGGTCTGTCGCATTAAGATCAAATCATGCATTTAGGGATAGAAAAACAACAGTCTGCTGGGACAGTGGTGTACATTTTATTTTTGAATATAGATATTGTACTTTGTAATAGGGGTAAAAGAACACAGGGTTATCATTTGAGAAGATAGAAATATCACAATAGTCATGAAGCAGATAATGCTGTCATGAAAGGGCAGCATCAAATGATTCTATTGTCAGATAGTACAATGCATGCATAAGTCTTACATTGTCAGACATTTTAAGTTTTAGATATGTAGTGACCAAAGATGTATGATAACATAACATAGAGAAAATGCAAGAGAAACTGGAAATAAGAATTAAGACTGGTTATCTATTGTAACTTCTTAACCACTGGTTATTTGGAGAAAAAACGACTTGGGAGAAAGTCTAGGTTCTGTGTGTGTGTGGCTACTGCGTGTGCTGCCCCTGTCGGCGTGCACATCAAAGTGGGCGCTTCGTGAGGTCTGTGCACGGTCCACGGGGTGTGGTCGGCAGGGGGAGACATGCCGACAAACCTTCTATAGGAAGCCACACACGCCTTTTTAACAACGGCTACAGCAGGGCTTTGTGAAGGCACGAAAGTTTCCAAACTCACACGTCAAGAAAAATGAAGTGTGCCAGGAATATGGGGCGTGACTCGCACAGTCATTTCATCGCGGCACCCTCGACTTCCTGTACTTTCTCCCCTTTCCACTCCAACCGGAGAACAAATATTGAAAGCCTTGAGACAATAGATTGTGAAGAATGTTTCAATTTTATTAACCAGGACCTCAGCGACGTTAAAAGAAATACTTCTCTATTGAACTGTCTAATTGTATAGAGAACATTGGTGCCTTCTCAGGAGGAGACCAGCCTTTCCTCCAGCTCGTCCAATCAGGTCTATCTTTCTACATGCAGGAGAATGGGACACCTTCTTGCCTGGTTGGTAAGATTATCTCCTATGAGGCAATTAAGGGCCTAAATTTTCAGTCCGATTTTGAAGTATGATATGGCGCGAGGTGGGATGATGTATAGAGACAGAGGCGACTTATCGCTGATTACGCACACAGTATAGTGTTTGGGCTCTGATTGAATATCGCCCGCCGCCCGCCACCCCTTCCCGGCAATCAGAGACGACGCCGGCCCGCGTCCTACATTAGAGTGCGCCTATCAGATTTTAAGTGTCGCTCTGATTAAAATTTATCAAAATGATAAGTAATTAACTAACCTGGCAACATGACTGAACATACTTCTCTTATAGGGAAGTACTCTCTCGATCAAAGGCATGTATGGCGAAGGCTGTATGGCCCGATAATGTATGTAAGGATATAGAGTTCCTTGGGAATAGAAACTCGAGACTCTCCTATAAATAAAAGACCTCATATAAAGAATGGATATACGTATGTGAACGTTAGATCCTTTTGAATTGCAGGCTGGGCGGGAAGTATGGCGGTTGCCATTACATTTCATTAATTAGCTTTGGGACACTGGCGTTCTGTAATCCCCGCTACCTGTAGTGTTTGTATGTAAGTCGGTCTTTTCGTGGGGTAAATTAGGCTGAACAGCTCGGCGCCGCACTCAGTGTATGGCGTCAGAGACTGGTTCACAGAAAATGGTGCCGGGCCGTCTCTGATCGTGGTGGGCCCCGCTGCCGCTCCCCTCCCGACGTCACCAGTGCTCTATTGACTGACTTCAATCTTGAATTTAAAAAAGTCCTTTCTTTTTTTTTACATTTGGTACGTAATTATGTCGTGCGTCCTCGCGTCCCCCTAATCGATGCCAAGTTGAATATGCCTCTGATATTGTCGGCGGCGGCAGCGGCGCGGATTGGGCGGCCCCCGCCTCCACGGCAGACCGTGGAGGGACTTGTCTTTTTGCCTACCCCCTACCCCTGCTGCCCCCCAACTGGAGGAGATTGTATTAGGGGGTGAAGGGTAAGGGGCGCCGTACGGGCCTAGTTCGGGTAGGGTTGGTTTAGGGGTAAGAGGGATGGGAGGAGCTGCCCGCCCCACCCCTCCGCCCCGCGCCGCCTGCGTTCTAGCCATTAATAATAATATCACAATCAAAAGCCCAGCACGAAGGCATACAGAGAACTAAGACCGGGCATTCTCTATCAGCAGCTAAATTAATTGCACGCGGCTCGGCCCAGATTGGGAAACAGGAGGCAGAACCGGCCGGTGGGCGAGTGGGCCGGGGAGCGGCGAAACAACAGGGTAATAAATACAATGGCAGTACGTCGCCTAGCGGGGCTGGGGGCTGGAGCTAGGGGCTGGGGCTAGGGGCTGGCTGGGGGTTGGGGCTGGGGTGGTGTCCTGGTGGCGGTGGAAGGGAATTGGGAGGAGGCGTTGGAGAAAGGAGGGGTTATAGAGGCAAAGTGATCTAACCCATCCAAATCGGTTGCACCCGAACCCTGGGACCCGATCAAAAATGATGACATTATTGGGGGAAGCCAACTCGGCCATATTGATCCTTTTCTTCTCTTCGTATCCCATCTCCAAAGTCAGCTACCATACAGCATGAACTCGAATATACGCAGATATACCTCTCTCAAGAGATACAGCCCAAGTGTTTATTTTATTGCCTTGTCACCTCTACATCTTTTTATTTCCACTTTGTCTTATGGGAAAGGTATAGTGTACCGCATGTTCTCATCTGTAAATTGACTTAGTTTGGGTCCAATCCCATTGAAATTCGTCAACATGATTAAGGTGATCAGACTGGAAACGGCAGCGCCTTTCAAATTATAGAGTTGCTTAACATTCATAAAAAAAGTAGTCATATGTTTCTCACTCCATTAGAACCTAAAAACATGATTTACACTGGGCCGATATGTGTTAATCGCTCATACATGCATGCCCTTTCCCTCCCACATCAGGAAGTTACATATTACTGAGTGTAGCTCATTTCTGTGGCATTTCCTTCGTCAAAGTGGTATTTTCAAGTTCGTGTTATATCAGTTTCCACGGAAGTTATGTTGTTACGTTCATCTTTCCTAAGTTCATCTTTGTGTGCAGCAACTCATTCAATCGAAAGAATGTACATAGAAGCCACTGAATGGCTTCCATGGTTTGTTAATGTATTCTAAATGAAAAGATTCCATGTATTCACTTATTGGATGCTGCTTAGTCCATGCAAAGTGGGTTACTTCATTATATTTCAAATATTCTTAACACTTGATATTTGCGTTGGTCAATGGTTGATAACAGGAAGTTGTGTTCTTCCCCGAACCACGAGCTCGAATCGTGGAGTCATCCGGAAATTCGATCTTCCTGCGATGGGTCTACTATTGAGTGGGTTTTCTTCAACTGCAACTTAAGTTGTTAAATTTACATATGTAACACTGACCATACATTATAAGTGTAGGGGATAACCCTATGACATTGTATAGGTGTATGTCCTAGGTAATAAAATTAATGTCCTAAAATAGGTGTTCGGGGCGTGGAGGACCTGGTGGGATTGTGAAATAGGGTCGATGTAAAGAAGGCCCTACTAACTCACTCACACAAATAAGCCCTCAGACATGTTTCTTCTCAGACTAAACGTTTGGAAGCAGTTACCATATTTTCATTGAGCATTCTCTGACTACATACAGGATTTAACATGAGACAGCTGTCTTTCTATCAAACTAACAAAGTTGGGCAGACCTGTTGGAGGAGAGAACCAGAAGGGAAGTGGCTCTGTGGTGGAGCTGGTTAACTCGCCGTGCACTAGGCCTGTCGGGTCTGTATGTACACCAGGGGCCACCTCCTCATCCTCGCCCACCGCCTCCAGCCCTCCCGGGAGGCGGTCAGGGCCACTCATTAGAGACCCCAGTCCCAAATTTAATTGGACACCCAGTCTGTCATAAGTTCATTAATTTGGGTCATAGGTTTGTTAATTACGCCGTGCTCGCTGGTCCTCATTACTGCCTGCTCTCGGACCGTCCGCCAAGATGGATGGACTGCACAGGCGCCACAACTCTCACGTGGATTTCCGAGAGTGCAGGGTCATAGGTCAGGTCAAATTGGTAACGTTCACATTCCTTCACACTTCCCCTGCCCGGCTGCCGAAGCCCAGGGAGGCGGAGGGAGGTTGTGCAGGCTATTGTAGGCTGTGAACACATCCTTTTATGGGTCGATCGAGGCAGTCAATCAGGACATAAATATATCAGGAAGGGCCCACAAAACAGCGCCCAAATGCGCTGGGGCTCTCAATTACTTACCAACTTTAATAGTGGGACATTACCGCCGGCCGAGTGGCTATGGCCGCCATCTGACACGTTATGAAGATAAATATCACCCCCGCCTTGTTGGACAATTTGAGATTTCAGTTTAGGTAATGAAATGTCAGTAGACGGCTTTCAAGATTTCGGAAAGTCATTTTAAAGTTACTGTTTTTCCCTCGGAGATTGGCCCTTACTTTGCCATTCAGCCACCATTCATCACTTAGTGGGCTGACAGTCTAGAATCAAGTCATTATCTTTAAAACGACTCCGGGCCACATAGCACTACATGCAGATCATATTTTGTAACCGAATTCCATCGGCAAAATCAATACTTCTCAGTCTCTCGGTCATTAGATATTCATCATGTGCTTTTACTTCATACAAAAACCACTTGACATTCGCGACGGGGCCCCCTATATAATCCAGCCAACCTTAAATTGCTTAAAACTGAGGCCTCGATTCAATTATTTCTAATACCGGTGATACATTTTCAGTGGGACAAAAAGTGACTGTTGCGCATGACTTTTTCAAGAGAGGAAGTCCACTAACGACGCAAGAGATGGTTTCAAATTGATAAGTTTTCTGGCGGCCCACCCCCATCGCCGCGTGCCAGAGCATGATTTAAAACATACTTATTGTAATGCGACATGGAAGTCTATTTCGGGTTGGTGATACTTTTTTCTATTTATACGATTCAGAAAGTTTAATGTAATTCTTGCCAAACAATGGTCATAGTGCGTGTGCGTGTGTCCCCGTATGCGTACTGCGTGTCCAATTAAAGCCACATAATGTTTATATTCCAGTTGAGTGACACACGATATTTACCCATTGAACTTGTGATTAAAAAGCTATACGTGATATTCCACTGGCGGATGCATTGCAGTATTTGGAGCAGTGTTCCCGATGCTTTTCAGTCATTATCATTATCTTTAAAGAAAAAAACACCTCAACATATACATCAGACAAAATTCAGAGCACGTGGTTTTGTTCCCCATCCGCAATCTAGCCGGTGCCTGTTCCTCTTCTCTCTCCACGATCTTGTCAAATATTTTTCCTCTGTTGCCCCCAAAGGCGCATCATGCGCGGAATGCAGTATTAGAGGGAGAAAGGGGCTAAGATGCTTAGTTCAGTTGATTAAAAAAAGGTAAGGCAAGATTACATTAAAGTCGGGTGTTGGTTGGTGAACGGGCGGGCCCCCGTCGGAGGGAGTGTCCGCACCAGATCCAGCCGGCCCCAGCAACACATTGTCACATCAAATTTAGTTTTAAAAAAACCAAGAGCGTTGCCATAGCAACGATCATTTTATCTAATGAGAAAATCTCAGCTGGCTATGTAAATGAGGCGGCGCCAACTGGAGGGAGTTTATCACGGTGAGCGGAGGGGGTGCTGGAGGTTTGGAGGGGGACGCGGGGAAGCGTAGAGATGGGGGTGGTGGTGGTTAAAAAAAGTGAGACTGAGAGAGAGAGGAAGGGTGGGGGAGGGTTTTAGAGGGATGGGGTGGTGTAGGGGTAGGGGGCTTGAGGAAATATGGACTTATATGGGCTTAGAGGCGTGTAGGATACGGACTGCAGGCCGAGCGGGGCCGGGTTAATTTATGAAGGTGGTAATGAGAGCTCGGCTTAAAATTGAAAACACGCACGTTTTATGGCCGCGCTCAAGTTTTCGGCGGGCGGACCGACGGGTGGTGGAGGAGGACAGTGGGGGTTGGAGGGGGTGAGTGGGAGGCGCTCCCGCCGCCTGGAGGAAGGGCACCTCCGGGCTGTGAGTGTGTTTCACCAGCATCTACCAAGGCCCTCCACTGTATCACTACATGTATATGGAACTGGTTACCAAGTATACTATTTGATTTAGACACTTTGGTAGTCCATCAAATTGACGTAGACGTGTTTGTTTTAGACGCTGATCCCACACCCGCCCCTTGTTTAAATAATCCCGTGGTTCAATAACCGAAGTGGGCTTTCCAACGATGTACAATTACCATTTGGCAAACTCCTACTCCCCATAGACAGACATAGCCTATCATATGTATATAGATGTAACTATTGCATAGAACGCTAACCCGCCGATATACGGTTTTGCAGTCTATTTGCAAGGCGTTAAAAAAAGTGTCGGCAATAAGAGCAGCTCGGCTGCGTCCCCTACATTTCCTCTGGTGTATGCACCGCTGTCGTGTTATACATATCGTTTATCGGTCGACCTTATCACCGCTCACATCTCAAATATAATGTTCACCGCCCAAACGGACTTTTTATTTGGACGGTGCAATGTGATCGGATGACCCCAATTTTCGACTGGAAATAGGAGATGATTAAAACGGCGCCCGACACATGTCGCTCGAGCCGGGCCGCCATTGTACAGCGGACCTTTTAGATTACACCTATTGTCGCCGTCCGACCTTCTCCGAAAAGGCTGAAAACCGAGCCCTTTACATATACATTTCCCGCCCATCAGAATTACTTGCCCGCGCCGCCGCCGTCGGCGATCGTTGAGTCACGATGTCTTAGTCCCGGGCGGCCACTTTTGTTTGAAACCTGCACTGGTTGTCGGCGTCCTGAATTACACTTTGTATATATTGCTGCGCCGGCAGCCAGGAACCAGTGCGTGTGAGAGAAAAAAAAACTCGTCCCAAAACGCGCGCAGTGTAGAGGCGCGTCCAAAAGAAGTGCCTGGATGGTAGACGCAGTCCTCCTGGGTGCACGGCGGGTCAGGTGTCGTGCACACATACGTGAGCGAACCTCTTCTTGTCATTGTCTCTTAAGATCGGCAATTAAGTCTCAATAAAGGTTCTGTTCTTAACCAATGATTATGATAGGAGTTATCTAAAAGGATCTTATATATCAAATGGCCGCTAATATTTTTTGATAAAATCTAATGTTATCATTGCTAGGGCTTGAATAAGGGTTATAACGAAGAACATACATGTCGTCAAAGTTTGTTACTTTCCACATGATTGCGTCCACTTATATCTTCATATAGAACAGTCCTGAAGAGGTATGTTTTATTTAGGTTTGGCTGCTAATCGGTATTGTGGAGACAGGAGCGGGCGCTTACACAGGGTATAACCAGTTTGAGTTAGTCGCTGTCGAGTAGCTCACAGTCTGTCAAGGCAATCCATCTTCATCGCAAGAACACTGGAGGTTGGGCTCTGTATGCTAACGCCGCCAGCTCGCCAAAATCATAATTGAAGTCAGACACTCCAAATTTATGGCGCGTTACGGGCCAGGAAGCCGGTGTCCTCGAGAAAAAATCGAACCCCCGCGCACCCTAAAAGAGAAAGCACCAGATGAAATTGATAGAGCCTATTACATTTTTCAAGGGGCGGAGAAAAATGAGAAAACAATGCTGGTAGTCATCACATGAGGATTAGTTTTTAGAGCACAGCGGATGAGAGTGGTAATCCGTGTGTAATACGAGTTAAACTTCAATCGAAACATGTACTTGGTGCATTGTGCGTGTTTTGTACTCATTGTTACATGATCCGAATTAGTAATATAACTGCGTGCACATATATGAAACTTCCCAAAACATTTAATTCAAATGAAAGCATTTTTGTCTAAGCAATCAGTGTTGATTAACACAAAATGCCCCGTGGTTCGGTAATTTCTTATAAAGTTCACATCCAGAAGGCAAAATGAGTTTGGACATACTAATGGAAATCTAGATATTAATCAAAAGTGGTTTGCAAAAGCTGAACATTAAAAACATTAAGATTGGTGTAGTGGTAATAACGCATATCGTTTTAAAAAGCACACTCACTTTAGTTCAGGTAGGCATAAATGCAATGTCAGGCAGAACCGGACGAGTGTTCATGACATTTGTTTTTTAAGCATTTTAAGCAAGTATAAAAGCGCAATTAAGAGTTGGGAAAAGTCTGAGTCAGTGCTAAAGAGGAGTTGGAAAGGGGTAGTAGTAGGGAATGGTGGGGTAGGGCGGTGATAGAGCACGATCCGCTCTCCACTCTGATTATATCGTAATTACTGCCGCTTTGTACAACTCGTCGCGTGATTTCAATATGCACATTGCCTACCAGGCCACTGTTGCATAACCGTACCCGCCAGTCCATGAGAGACAATATGGCCCGAGATTATGTGTTTGCTAGCCCCACTTTTTATTATTTTTTTCTCTCCCCTACTCGGGCACATTTTACGTTTCCCTCCATGCCAGGCGGTGCACGCTGGGGCGCAGTCGGTGCATTTGAATTTAGCTGCGCTGAAGAAAGGAGGCTGAAAAACTTTAATTGGTCAAGTTTTAATGGAGAAGACTAAAATGCCCACGTGGAGCGGCGGACGGCGAAGAGTCGCGGTAATTCAGCTAGACATGGGAGTGGAGGCTCGCCTGTGGGCGCGAGGCATGTGAGCAGTAGTAGAAATGACCATTAGCATTAGGCCTGGTCGGGGGGGGGGGTGTAGATGGGCAGGGCGCGATGAATAAGACGGCGCGTTACCGGCCCACACACCACACATATGCATCAGGTGGGCATGCATGACTCGACGTTATGTAACCCCTGGATGGATAATCACTAAAAAGGATCGTGTCAAGGGCGCTTAAGGCACGTCCATATATATCCATTAATGCACGGGGCGCGGGGGAATGGCGCGGCTAAAATAAAGGGATATGAGTTGAGGGGTGGGGGAGGTGGGAAGGGAAGGGATTTTCATTAAAGCCAAGGGGGAGGGGACCGACTACTTGCAACACGCCTCGACTCACTAAGGCCCACGATGGGGATCCGCCAAGCAACAACAAACATGGCCAAGTCGTCGGGGTATTTAAGTCCATTAGGAAAATGATCCCGTAAAAATTATCCACTTTTTAATTCAGAAAAGGGTGCGCGGGGTGAAAATGCTAGGAGGCCATAAAACGCGGGCCCAATCTGCATCTGATTGAGGCAAGTTTTAAGTGCCCTTATTGGATATCTCCGCCGCGCCCGCCTCCTATCAGCATTACACGCTCGGCGGCCCGGCGCGGGTCACACTTAGTGCGCCACCCGCTCATTTTTATGGCACATTTATAACAACTTGAAATAGTTATCAAACTCTACAAGCACCCAATTTCCAATTAAGTGCGGTCCTGTCAGGGACTGTGTGGCCCTCCTTGGTCGTATGTGTCCAGTGTCAATGGAACACGTGTTGTAAATTGTTTTAGATGACATGGCTTAATAATGTTCAGTTTGGCAGTGGATATCAAAATTTGGCAATATGTTTTATTTACCAGTAAGTCTAAGGCTACCAATTTGAGCATTGAAAAAGGCGACTCCGTATGTAGCTAGTGCAAATGCAGGGAATGCCATTCCCAACGTTGGAAGCCATATCTGACCTTTGTATATTAATGTATACACGCAACTTAGAAGTGCGCATAACTATCTAGTTCATGTACGTGTTTACATGTTTCTATTTATAGTGACTTGTATTACTGGTGGCAACAACATTAGCCAACATAATGTCAGATAACAACACCATTCAGGCCTAGGCCGGGCCTATCTGTAGACTGTTTGGTACCACAAATCATCTCTAAAGGTGACTGCCCATACCTCTGACCCACCCCATATCCACCCACCACTCCCCACCCAGCCCCACCTTCCCGCAATGACCATGCAGTGACCGGTCCACTCTTGTCTAGTCCACTCGGCGATAAGCCGATAAGCCCTGATAAGCTGGGGCCCTCGCCGTCACCCCTACCCCCTCCCCAACAACCCCTGACCAGCCTTGCCGGCCACCCGTTACCAAGGCGATGCCCCCCACGGAGATGTCCCCTCGCCTCGCAGCCAGCGTGATGAAAAGATAACCCCTCCCCCAGTTCTTCCGCGCTGAAATACAAACCCAATTTGGGCTTGATTGTGGCGATCTTGCATATTGCACTTATTCATCAGCAGCGCGGGCCCTGACCTGCTCATCCCGTGGCCACCCACCCACCGCCCCATCCTGTCGGAGCTGCTCCTGTTTACAGGGCGAGCCGCTCGCAGGGAGGGGCCTGTAGTAAGGCGGAGGACGTAGTCGTCAGGGTGGTAGGCGGGCGGGCGGGCGGGCGGGTAGGGAGGAGGAGGGTGAGGGGTGGAGCTGGCGGGTAGAGGCCAGCATTTCGGGCCGGGGGAGAGCTGCTCAAATGAACTGAGTAATCAGGCAAAGGTGAGGGCCTCATTCGGCGGCCCGGAGTAATGATTGCTCGCCGGGGCCAGGGCTGGACAAAGGTAATTCGTATGGGAAATTGTGGTCACTGCAGGGGAGCGCGGCGGGCGGTGTCGGGTTCGGCGCGCCGGCCGCCGGCTCCCCTTACCTACTGCGGGCGGTGTAATTAAAGAGGCGGCGCCGACCCACTGAGGAGGGCTGGCATTGTTCACCGCGTCACCGTGGAGATCTCCAGTTTCCTGTCGGGCCTACATACACCAGACCCTAAGGTGACCGGCCCCCAAACCCCGCAGGTTACCTATATAGCAAGCCGGCTACCTTGTCGCACTCAAGGGGTAGTGGTATTTAGATTTGGGGGTGACCTCTTTATGGTGTTTTCATACACGTGTAAATGTACTTTGCTTGTCGTGCCATAGTAGTATATAAAACTGGGAGTTTTTAGTCATCTATAGGCACACGTTTAGTTATGTTATTTTGAGAACAGACGCGAATAACAAAATGTTCTTGTATAAAACATAAATTGAAGATGTATATTAGTGAAATAGTAGGCAAAATTATGGGGGTGACATATGAAGGGGAAAAGAGAAGAGAAAAACGAAGGGAAAAAAATTCGCATGTAGCAAGTAGTATATAGAAATAGTACGTTGGTGCAGTTTCCACTTTAATGTTATGTATCAATTTAGTGTTAGTAGTATATAGAAATGGTGAACCTACGCAGGCACAGTCGGCTCCACATTTAAAACGCCAAGTAAATAGATATAAGGCGGTTGAGTACGTCTCTCTATCTGATTTTTTCCCCCAATTTGTGACAGAAATATTAGAATGAGGAATTTATCCATGCAGGTTGGCTTTATAATGCTAGGGAGAGTAACAAAAAAGAATCATATTCGGAAATAGGGTATGAAAAATAATATAAGTAAACGTACTATATTGCATTAACATGGGTTCATGGAAATACCTGTAGATATAGACGATAACGTCCGTCTAGATAAAAGGGTACCTATGCGTATAATATAGCCTATATATGCATTCCTTCGCCTGTTTTCGTTGCTTTAATTTAATTGTGGAGGCAATCCTGCCATCTTAATGTGTTCAGTAGTATGCATAATAATACGGGAAAGGCAGGCAGACATTCCATGTTTTACTAATATTGTTCATCCATGTGACTTAATGGTTAGATTGTGGTACACGTACATACATTTAAATGCATATTGCAAGGAAGACCCGATTAATTATGTACTCTTCTAAGTCAGTAAATTGTTGTAGAATAGTTCCTCTGAGAATATGATGCATACTAATATCTTCTCATTTCAATTCACAAAGCAGCATCTTTTGATCAAAACAGAGCCTTTATTACTATTATGATGTATAGCTGTGTCGTCACATAGGGGCATAAAGGCAAGCCTGATAATGAAACTGCTGTTCTAGGGGTACACTATATTGTTTTAGGTTGCTGGAACTATCTGTACCATTCCGCCAGCAGGCCCATTGTCACAATAACCTAATAAGGTCGATGCTAAGGCAAGCAGGGGATTCTTAGGAAGCCATACACATAATTGCTAAAATATGATACAGTCCCACAGTCTGGTACCTGTATATATTATTCAACGCGGCATATACGCATTTGCAAGGGATAAATATCTTGTCGAGAAATGGAAAATGCAACCAAAAGGTAGCTAGAGAGATTCCATTTCCTGTTCCACTTTTAAATTGTTATATCTATGAATTCCTATATCAATGATAATGATAATATTATAATCAAACATCGGTTACACATTGTAAAAGCAATAAACACAACTGTATATTGGCGGTACCAAGAAACCATAGTTACATTTACTGATCGCTGAATGACCCTAAATGGATTGGTTGATATGTGATACTGCAATTTAACCTAAGGGTCGCTTGCCTATGATATAGAAAGGAGAAAATGACCCCTATAATGCTCTTGTATGCTTGACTATAGAAGATTGTAGACGGTGGCATATTTAGCAATGGCGCCGTGAGTCTTAAGTAGGCAACCTCTGAAGTCACATGCTGTCTTCTACTGGGTGTCTAAAAGTGTTGGCCGAGTGCCCTTCACCCCCGGCCTGCCGCAGGTCCCCTTACCCCCACCACCCTGGAGGGACGCGGCGTTGGTGTAGGGGGCTGGGGTTAGATAGGCCCCGTGTATAATTAGGATCAGGGGATCAGGTAATTAATGCAGCGACGCGCGCCATCATGCGGCGCCTGGCGACACCAGGGCGCCCCCTCCCCCCGCCCACCCCCACCCGCCGGTCAGCCGCCCAAATCTCTGATCTCCAGCACAGACCCGTGTCTGGGATCGATCTCCACCCGCAGTCGGCCTGTTTTACCTGTCAGTCGTCGGTAACCCCCGAAGTGGGTCATGGTGAAGATGGTATGTGCCAAAGGTAGCAGCAGGGGTCAACTCACGGAGGGGCCAGCGACTGGCGGAGCATTTATGAACTAAAGAATGACATACGGACAACTTTTTTTTTCTAACAGTACAAATGTATGCACCTGTTTTAAGAGTACCCCAAAAACCAAAAGCAAATGATAGGCACGCTGTTTGAGTGAGGCAATACCTTGGTGAAAATATCGTGTTGTTAAACACATTAACTTTGATAAAATCGGAGATTTGATTATTTGTCAGGTACTTTTCCTCTCATTGTCGGTAAATGATCACGTAAAACCCTGCGCCACGCCGATTTTGTCGGTGAAATTTTAGCGCGCCAAACCAAAACATGGCGCCCATTAGCAGCGGCAGAACAGATTGCTCTGGATTAAGAAGAGATCATGAGTGCTGTCAAGACGTCGTCTCTATCAGTCAATACTGGTCGTGATAAACGGCCTCCCCCGACAATTAATTCTACTTGATGCATCGGCCTATGCTGGTGGTTGACGAATGCGGAGTGTTGAGGGGTTTATGTGTTATTCAGTTGATTCTGAGTTGAGCCAAGGAGTTATACCTCACATCACAGCAAAGATATTGGCTTACATGATTATGTATACACGTATTCAAGATATTTATATTTAACGTTTGGCTACGTTCAATGATGAATTTAGGAAAGTACGCGAACCAGACGGTATCAGGACGCCCCCCTCCCCTCTTTAGATACTTGCCCCCGGACACATAACCCCCTGGACACCTCCCCTCGGACATTTACCCCCAAAACATATACCCCCTCTACGGTTAGGGTCACGACTTATGTTAGGGTTTGGTCAGAGGTATGGGTACGGAAAATGACGATGGTAGATTGTCTGTGGTGTACCTTACTGTATGATATGCATGTGTTATACTACTTTTGGGTCGAAGCAAGTACATTAGCCGTGTACTTTCTAGAGAATGCCATTGTATATGTCATGTCCTAGTTAAGACTGACAGTCGGACATTACAGTGTTTGAAATAACCTCAGGGCTCTTATTTCCAGAGTTAGTGAATTGGAATGTTAAGATTGATCGGTTATTTGAAGGATACGTAATAATATAGATTATATCAACAAACATAAACTTAACATGTCTGTATTTGTGGGCAAAATAGTAATCAGATTTATTATATTCGTAACTTAATGTCATAAATAGGCATACGGAAAAGTGCCCTGACACAGCTTGGGTTCTCACAATGGTAGTCAGCATCCTTTGGTAATCTGTATCAATATAACGCACTAACAAAAAAGAACTTTTGCTTAGATACCCTAATATAATATTTGATATTGAAACTGTTTAGTGTCATATTCACAATAAGTTATTTGCAATAAGATTACAGTTATACAAACTGAATTGAGTTTTGGGAGGACATTTGGACGCAGATGGGTTTTAATGTTTGTATCTGTAAGGTAGGTGTGGCCGGCCGCCCGGTGTGGTGACAGGTCGACCCTGCTGACTGATGGTCCCCGCCCACCACGCCCCGTCCGCCCATTGTACCCCCGCCCACTGCCTAATCGGCCCGCAGCCTACACCTTGTGGGCCTTTTGGGGCCGGGGTGGACAGCCGGCAGGCCTTATAATTATTATACGAGTGGTCGGCGGATTTGTACAGATTGTAACCGCCTCCTAACATTCTCCCATCAATGCACATATAGTTACCTCACCATAGGCTAAAGGGCTAACAGTCTCCTTTTGTCTTCAACCATCACCACCACTACCCTCCACCACCTACCACCCCAACTCGGAGAGGGGGTTTGGGAACCCGGGGGCTGGCCCTGACGTTTACAGCACTGGTGTCAACCCAGACAAGGATGCGACGTTATTGCAACGTTGCAGTAACATTCTGGTTGGTTCTGTATTGGTTCTTGTTATGTCCATTTGATGACTCCCAATCCCGTTGCTGCAGCATGCACTGTGATGTTATTACAATGTCCTGGTTATGTTCTTCAGCCCAAACAAAACGTTCTTATAACATTCTCTTATGGTTTAGTCTTAACCTTGCCAAATAAATAGCATAATGATAATGTTTGGATTTGGTGAGTTATCAACCTCACCATCAATAACGTAGCTGTTATGTGCCATCATATTAAGTAACAGACTGACCGAAAAAGTATGGTTGCAGAACGGTTTTGTTACGTCACAACTTGTCTTGGAAGGAGGGACCGAGTTGGTGGTCGTGAACGTCCGCACCCGATGTTGTCATATTTCATTACCGAATTTGACATAACCCTGGCCGCAATATGTGAAACGGCTTGATGTGTAGATCGAGTCGTATGCCATGAGATGGGGTACAGGCGGGGTAGGGGAGGGGAAGACGCCGAAGGTATGTAGAAAGTATACGGGGTGGTAAGGACAGGGGCTGCCGCAGGGGGTCTTCCTGACCCCCATACGCTATATGCGAGCCTTCCGGCTACCCCTCCTCCATGCCATAATCACTCGCTCTACTCCCTTCCACCTCTCTCCAGGCGTTGTATAGATCATTCACAGAACCCCCACCACACCTCATGGCCACTTCAACCCGGCCCAACCCGCAACACCCTGGAGGAGGACCACCTCCCCCTAAAACAAGGCCTCCTGTCTCCTGGAGGTGTCGCCTGCCACTCGAACAACGCCTACAGTTTGGGAGGCGGCCTCGGCCCATCTCATTTGTCATATAAACCTAAATCCTACTGGAGGCCCTGTCCCCCCCAACCCACCTTCCTCCACCCCTCTGCACCCCCTGCATATACCTCCCGGGGGTGGGGGTCGACAGTATGTTTGCCGCACTTGGAAGTCTTCCGGTGGAAATCTCCACGCTCGGGAAACAGGAAAAGACTAATTACGACAGCAGTGACTTCCGGGATCGGGACTTTAATTACTGGCATTACAGAACGAATACGGATGAACTCTGTAGTTGTGACTTCATTCGGAGAAAAAGACGGACACGAAAAAGAGGCTCCCCGAGCCCCACATGCCCGCCCCTCCCGCCGACGTCCGTGTCGCCCTCCCATCCATCCATCTCCATGTAGGCCTATAAACGCCCCAAGCCGTGGCCTGCCTCATTCTTAAAAAGTCAAAATAAACCTGGCAACTACAGAGCCATGCATACTTATATCCAATGCCAGTATGACTAATAAGGTCCAATGCGCAATGGGCAGCCCCCAAGGCCAGCTCCCCGCAGAATTCAAGAATCCCAGTAGATTTTTGTTCATTATAATATTGGTATTAAATATCCTCTTTTTTGCCTGGATAATGGAGTAACACTGTAGTCTCGACCGCGGGGCTTAATTCTAATGAAGATGGATTTGATGAAGCTGGAGGCGATGAGGAGTCGGCGTACTTGGGCAGATACCTTTGGCAAGACGAGAGTGGGCTGGGCCCATGGCTGTGGAGGCAAACACCACTCGCAGAGAGACAGAGAGGAACAAAAGCTAAAAATACTTGAGGGGCACATCAAACACCACAGTCCTCTATATTTCGAGGCCGCTGCAGAATCCGTGCATGGGGAACTGCGATACATTAGACAGCGTTTAATAACCAAAATGAAATCATCTTTTGGCGAGACAACCAGAAAGTGTGGCTCACTGTAGCGCAAGCGCGACGCTCTGGGTTAAACGAAATCATATCTGCCTCTCTCCGATATTATTAAAAGCCCGCCATAAGAAAATGCTTATCCCATTTGTTCGATTGAAGTCGGAAGAAAGGGGACAGAAAATGAAAAGTAGAAGGCGCGTATTGGATTGAATGCATTGATCGTGCCGTTCCATATGGCAGCTTTCCTCGCTGCGGAATTAAAGGCTTTGCCCGCATAGATTTTGAAAACAGACGTACACGTTTCTTAAATGAAATCCCAGCGCCACTTAGATGCCGAAATTTTAGACGGCGGAAAGGTTTGAAGAGCTCTTGTCGCCCCTGCGATAAAAGGGGTGTTATATGATTAAACTGATTATAGGGCGCGCGTGCGGCCTGGGAGGGTGCTGCGCCGACTGGTGAGATATGATCGTTGTATGATCCGAGTGTGGATCCCGCCGACTGACACCAGAGATCAATTTATTCCCAACCCCAACCCCCACCATCCACTCTGTGTCCAGAACTTACAGGACCACCCGCAAGCTTATGTATTATGGGTAGGCCTATTGCTAGGAAAAAGTTGCCCAATTGTCTTTGAAAGTTTCCTTTACCAACCTCCTGAATTAGTTTTTATAGAAGGCAGAAAATATAATGGAATTACGCAGAAGGATACATTATGCTGTGTAGATATTGATATACAGTTATGAAGTACTTAAGAACTGATTTTACCAGTGAATTGTATATATTTGTCACATATATATGTGTAATAATTCTGAAAACCAAGGGAAACCTTGATGATTATTACTAATAAAAAAAAACTTTAAAAAAGTCTTGCAAACATGCAATGTTACCAGTGAATTAAGTCTCTTAGGCTACATTTCTATGTTATTCCGTAGGTCAGCTATTATCTATACGCTTTTTTATGAACTTGGGTTTAGACCGAGACATCCCTTGGCCTGACGGTCACATTTGGGTCAAAAAGAGAAGAATGCATATTTTCTAGAATATGCAGGGTACGGACCTAACTTTGATGTGCAGATTCCGACCAATTGACTTGGATTCTAGGCCAAAACATCCCATCTTCCACGTCGGCATCTATATTGTAAGTAAACTTTTCCCGGAGGGTTATGCTAAGAGCGAGGGCTAGTGGTGAGCATGGTTTTGGGTAAATTGTTGCCGCTGTGTGTCGGCAGGGGTAACCGGTACAACACCCACAGCCAACACGCTGGGTACCGACCCAAGACAAAAGACCCTCCTCAGAAAGTAGCCCTCCACCAACCCCTCCCCCTCACTCCCTCCAACCGCCATGCAAATGATCTACGCCTTGATTATAAAGATCTTCTCTACCCCCGGCCCTCCGGCCCTCCCCCCTCCCTCCTGGGGCGTGAATGCGGCGCCCGTCCCGAGACGCATTAGGCGTGCCTCCAGTGACAGGTAGCATTGTGGCCCCCTCTGTAAAGGAGTCTTGTCTCGGCCAGCCCGCCGTCTCAATGTGATCAATCCGGGCCGCCGGCCGCACACACGGCCCAGGATTTGGGCGCCCGCCCCGCCGTAAGAAACGCTATCACCATTATACATGCTTTTAGCAGATTTCAGATGTTTGGCCATGTTGGGTTTTTCCTCTGCCGCACGTCTTTGTCGGAGGGACGGGTGGAGACAGGAGGCAGACTTAGCCGGGGAGGGCCGACAATAGGCCTGCTACGGAGACAGAGAAGTAGATAAGGACCGATATATCCGTCGGGCGATGAGGCGCTAGGCCCTCCTCTTCATTTAGCGCTGAAAGCGATCGGCCCTCGGAGGGCCCGCACCGTGCATCGACAGCCTCATGATTGGGGAAGGGGGGGGGGGGTGCTCCTAAACCTCCCCACCCAGCGTACACACAGTGCCGCCAAATTTGTACACTTTCCCGAATGATATGTAAAATATACTTGGTGTATGTTTAAATAGGTATGTTGTGACGCGACATAACGTCTTATTGCAGAGTCATAATTATGTATAAAATGTCATGATGAATCTAGTCAATTACTGCCATGGCGTCATACCCCGTGCAATACACCCGTCGTTGCACGTGGCATCCAACACGCAGTGAGAGCTTGGTGGTTTGGACGTTTTAATAAGAGCACCATCACTCATTTTCTGTGAACCACAGCCTGAGGTGTTTCTTTGGGCGCCACTCGCAATCGGTGCAGTGTCCCCACCTGGTAGCGAAATCTGTAACATGGTGGCAAATTGAAAGATTTGGCAGGTAGCTTAAGTTTCGCCAAATTGGTGTTCTTAAAAAGATTGATTTAAAAAAATGAAATCCAAGTTCTGTGTAACATGATACGCACGTAAAACAAGTAGGTGAGGGAGGCAGGAAATGAGGGCCTAGTTCGAAGACTAAGTGACTCGTATGATAAACGAACTTTTTAATTGGTGGAGAAAGGTGACGGAAGATTAGACGCAATATTGCTGTCAGTATTGAACAAAAAGGTCCTTTGTACGGGTTTCTTCTAGATCTGAAAATGGGTAGATTTTGATGGCTTACAGATTGTTGTATGGTCCACGTTGAAATTACATTTTTGTTGCATCCATACAAGGTTATTTACATGTATGACTTTTAGATTTGGCCATTGTATTGCAGTCGTTATGGATAAAACGTATAGATATGTAAAAAGTAAAATTGAGTTGAGTCGAGACAAAACTAAACGATTGTATTGGTTTCCAATCATTGACACAACAATGTATTTCATCTGGCCATGGGTCCCTTTCTCACCTGCTTTTTACTGCAGGCTAAAGTACGCAGTTCATCCATTCATCGGCCAAAATAGGGGGAACCCAATAGACAGTATAGGTAGCTGCTGGGTCCATTAAAAAGAATCTAATAAATGCCAGTTAAGTGGAAGATCTATTGAAGAAAGATTGAGATTCATATATACCGCCACATACATTTGGCCGGGCCTCGGCCGTCAGGTTCGGACCCAGTGCTCATTAGAAACACCTGGGTGGCCCACCTGCCTCACTCTGGGAAACCCTCACCTATACAACCCCAGCTCCCCTGGGGAGGTCTGACAGCTGCCCAGTGCTATTTGGAACTCAAACCAAGAAGAACAGGTATGGAGATTATATAGAAGACCGCTATTGGTGTGAACTATCTACGTGACGTCAAGACTGGTCTGCAGTGGCGTCAGTTCAAACCCATATTTCACCAATGAGATGTATATCTGCCGGAGTCCTATATTTGCCTAAGGTGCAAAGACACTTTACTGGTATTCATACTAGGCCTATAATCTTTTATAATATGACCTACAGGGTTTATCGCAATGAACAAAGCTTATTATTTTAAAAAAGTTATAAAAGCTCATATGAAAGTTCTCCATTACATTGGGAGAGGCATTTAGCATAAGATAAACTGTAGCAAAAAGACAAGAATGGGAAAGGTCAAGGCGATAGGGTGTCACTTCATTAGGAGAAGAGCTATGGAAAAAACTGACAAACACTAGAAAGATGCTGGGTGGGGAGCGCCATTGTGTGTGTGTCACACCCCACAACGCCCTACAAGGGGATCTTCACACCGGAGGGGGGAAAGGATAAACCGGAAATTACGTCACAGCAGGTGATAGTAAACCACAGGAAGAAAGAATTAGTAGTGACCAAGTGACAATATCACAATGATAGGTTGAAAAGAACCATGCGTCTAGCCCCAAACTCAGATGAAGCTTCTGAAGTTGATTGCGCTTTATGTATTAGAATATTGAATAATTGTCATACCAAATCTTGCAAGGCTAAATAAAATCCAGATAAGTCCTTGAACTACTAATTGGTTTTTTCTCAGTCAGGTAATACTGGGCTTGCTTTTGGTTACAAAGTTCAGTCTTTGCTTTGATAACAGTATTGCCATCAAGAAAAATGATTTGTCTCTCAGTCTTCCGTTGCATTAAAAGTTAGAGGTAGTGCCAAATCGTGCCAGCATCGAAAAGATTGCTAAACACCCCGCTGCAGGTCGCCCACCGTTGTGGCCTGGGTCAGAGTCTTCTTTCCTGATACTACTACTGCTCTAATACAATAGGCAGCCCTACTCACAGATGACGTCATAGTCTTATGTAACCAGGTCGGCCCGCGTCACGATGGCCCCCTTCCCGTTCACCAAACTGTGCCTGGAATGCCTGGTCCGCCGAGACCGGCATTTGGCATAGCGAACAGGTCACAGCACGGCTTGTAATGAGCAGAAGGCCCACATAGCAAAGTGTTAAACCATTCCCAGAAAGTATATATCATACAGAATATTCGCTGATTAGCTCTACATTTGTGTTTTTATCCAATAGAAGACAGTATGGAATTTACATTAAAAAACATGAGATTAATATCATAAGAGTCTTACTTATCGCAATTACAAATAAAATGGCAGCATTTCATAGGTGTTGGAGGTAATATTCTACATTATCCAAATACAACCTAATTATGATTTAATATCTACATAGAACATAATTACAGGCCTTATAGATAATAATTATTTCTAAACAAAGGTTTAGAACAATATGTCCACAACGGCAATGTTCTACATGCACGGTCCTGATCAGTTGCCCGGCGAGATGACCGCAAACAACACCTTAACGGCTGACCACGAGTGGGGCGTTTCGTCCGATGGTGGGTTGCGATGTCCACTGTCACACACCTCTGTGTTATGGGCGGGTTGTGATAACGCTACTGTCACGGAGCAGCTGTCACAGTGTCGGTGAGTGGGCAGTGTTACCCTGTGCCCGCCCCCACCCCCTCGGCCCGGCTGACCAGTGACCGTCAGGCATGTGGCTTTGTTAGCCCCACGAGTAGGGGAGATTTATGACCTCAGCGGCGCCCGACTCTGTTTGCCCTGACATGACGGGTCAAAGGTCACCCCCACCCCTGACCCCTAATATGGTAATGGGAGCGGCACATAAGGGGAGGTCCCAGGTCAGCGCGAATTAGGAGGCCACATTCTGTTAACTTGATACCTCCAGTACAAACCAAAAAAGTAATCATGATTCAAAGTATTGATAGCTTCAATAAAACATTTAACTTGATATTTTTGGTTAAACGTTGTGGGAAGGTACGCATGGACGGAAGGATATCTTTGTGCTGATTTTTGGATATTTTGAAATGGTTGGTTATTTTGAGGGGTGTAACGGTTAAGGGGTGGGAGGAGATATGCTGTGGGCATTGAGGCGTGGCAGATGGCCAATAGAATTGACCAGCCAGTCGGGATAACAATATGATCGCATTATGTCGAGGACAAACAACATTGCCTTAAACAGGCCTCATTGATTTCGCGGCTAGCTATTATCGATTAAATTCGGTCGGGCCTAGCCCGTGACAAACCGCCCCTCACTCCTGAGTCAGCGACTGACACTCTGACGGACAACAAGTGTCCGACGCCGGAAAAGGTTAGGGATTTTCTGAAGTATCTGTTGACATTTCCTCTTGTGATATCGAGATTGTATTCTTATATTTAACTTTACTGCTATTATACATGTATGTTAAACGAGAAGGGTCGATTGGCCCGTGTTAGAATATCAGGGAAATTTGATGTTATGTTACGCAGATGATAAACACTTTACCATATAGACCTAGATATATAGACATTCAGGATAGGCAAATATGCCCTATCAAGCGATATAGACCTAATGAAGTGCAATATTATGACTCTTTAGGAAAGCATTCAATCTCCTGACAGCACTTATCTGGTTAGCATAATAATTATTTTACATGTTAATCCTTCATGATATACAATTTGACCATTCTACATTGCCCTTCTAGTTGTCGTACAGCTTGAATTGATAGGTCCCTAATAACAATTTGTTAAGAACGCGGTCACTGACGTCCGTTCGCGCTGTTCTAAAGGGTTGTTTGACCTGGTTTCAAAGATGTTGAATTTTACATAACTTTGAAATGCCAGTGGACTATTCTTCCAAATCTGTGGAAGACCCACATGATGATAATTTGGACTCACCCATGGCTTGAGACAACCATCCGGGCTAGTCAACACCTCATTATGAGCCATTGTCGATTGTGTGCAAGCCCATGACTTTAGATTATTTGGGAGAGTTTGGTATGAAATTTACAAAACTGAAAAATGTTTTGCACATACAGCTAAAACCTTCAGCTGGTTCCGGGTGTCATCTCCATACCAAACACCCAAACACCGGAAACCAGCGTCATGACATGGTCACACCTGCAGACGACTTTTGAAACCATCTCCGGCCTTGACCCCCACGACGACCCGCTGACCCCCAGGTCCGATGACGTCAGCAGGGGCCGACGCTGGCCTCTTGGTGGGTGGCTAATTACCTTTTGATTAGAGCCTAATTACACCTGGTTCTCGCCCAGGTGGGGTTACGTAACCCAGGTGACGATTCGGGTCACCATGACAACGGAAAGATGGGAGTGTGCACGTCCGCACGGTTCTCTGTGGGATGTCACACGAATTGGCCTTTGATATCTTTGATGTTGTTCTGACTGTTTTATTTATTTTATTTTTTTTCTGTTGAATTAAAACCACATGGATTTATGTGAGCCTCCTTCTGACATGAGAAAGAAGAATCATCTTCGTGACAAGTACCTGGAAATAGGCCTACACATTGTGGTATAATACCAGATTTAGGCCTTTTTGTCACCTGTACCGATTGATTGCCACCGTTTCAGACTCTGTGGTGGAGTATTATTTCCAAACATATAAATAAAAAGCGCTCATGTAAAGATGGTTAAAATTCCAGGATAGCGCCCTTCCCAGAGTGGATCCATCCTCCTCACTGTAGATACTTAAAACCTCACCTGTGTTGGTTTTAGAACTTCGCTACGGATTTGAGTTGTAGGACCTTCCAATCAACCTAGTTCATCAAGGCATTGACCCAATTACATGAAATCCCTGTGCATTAGTTGCATGCATACTAATCCACATATTTTGTATACCTTCTAGAAACGTCTACTTTTGATATGTTTTTCGCACGAAAATATTTACTAAATCAGCTATCATACACAACAGAATACCATTTACATTTTTTGAAGCACAATGATACCATTGCTTCTCTCTATTTGAAGAATTTGCTGCCCTGGACCTACATACCAAGCTTGTTCAACCTGACAATGTATAAGATATAGGCTTATGCGTATCTAGTCCAATGTGAAGGTTCTTGACATAGCTACCGCAGTCCAGAAGGAATGCACAAGAATTAGGCCTATATTCGTTCTGACACACTCTTTTCACGTAGGCCTACTGGTTGAAAGGGATCTCTGTGTGAAATTGGAAACCTCTTGACACGAATGGCGCTAAACATGTCGTTTACCACCCAGGACGAGAGACGCGACACATGGGGTCAACTATAATACTTGTATGATCATATAACTGTAATAGGCCCATAGACTTCACTGCCCACTGCCCAGTAATAACCTGGGATGACCATTAGTACCCTGAGGGGGCAGGTGTGTCGGACATTGTGGTCAGAAATTGGGCTTCTCCAGCGCTGCCCGTCGTGTGGCTGACGCGTGGCTGAGTGACCAGTCATTGTCCGGCCCCTCCAGGTGGGCGGGAGATGTGGGGGCTGGGTTCAGGTGTGCTCGGTGTACCTGTGAGTTTAGGGACTGGTCACTGGTCTCAGTACGGAGGGGTTAGGTGATATGCCAGGTAGCAGCGCTTGGTGACGCCACCTGTCTAATTAGTCGGGTGATAATTGGCCAGGGCGGCCCGCAGGGAGGCGGTTTAGGTGTATGAGGTGGATGGTGGATGGGTGGCGAGTGGGGGTAAAGGCCCCCGGAGGCCACACATACTGTATAGTATATATATGACAGGTGGTAGCAGGAGGAGGCGGGGAGCTAAGTGCGGATGTTACATGGGTTAGACATGTCACCAGTGTCCACTGCCTCCAGGACAAAGACCTCCACCCACTCCATCTCACCTTCACTCACACCGCCACACTCACCCGCCACCAGCGACACACAGTATAACATGACCCAACTAAGCACTCTACGCGGAAAAGGCCTGCTTAAATGTCAACAGTATCAACATCAGATTGATGATTAGAAAAGTAAACTTCGTGATTTGAAAGGCGGTAATTCTTAGGATTTTAATTTGGAAAAATGCTTCTTGGCTCTAAAGAAACAGTGAACTGATGAATATCTGTAATTCAGATTGACTAATCGTTGAGCTTGATATTTGAAATTGATACCCGGTCCAAGATGTACATGGTAATTAGTGAAATGTCAAGTGATATGTGTCGTCAAGTATACAAAATGACGCGTATATCTGGTGGAACGTTTTCATGAGAAAGGAGTTCTTTTTACATATGTCTTATGTTACTTGTGTTTGTATACATGTATTCAGTGTTACCGACTTTTGATATCCATATCATGTAGATTTATACAGCGTAGATACTGATGTTTTAGTTTAGGATTTCTGTTATATAAGCCGCCAATCATCAATAATATGAGTAATACATATTCGTTAAAACTATTACATGTATATCAAATCTGAACGGGGTTATTTTATAGTGTATCGATATGATCTACTTGAAATTTGACAAGGAAATCGGAAAATATCGATATTACATATACACCATAAACACCGGTCAGCATTACTTACACGTAAGACATACTTTTGTTGATGATCTTGCCATATAACTTGCATGTAAGTAAGCACCATACTATTATGTATATTGAAGACAGATAGAATGACAGATATAATTTTGATTTTCTATCGAAATAAGAGTAGTCATAAAATCAGTTAATCTGACGCCCCACTTCTTATGATGATCAATCAGTTGGGTCATGTTACTTTAGACACATAAGGTATAGGCTTACAATCAGCTTCATTCTTTACCTAACTGATTTGATCCATTAAATATACCCAAAACATGACGGGCTGACTGCGATAGTCAGTCTGCCAGGTGGAAACAGGAGTAGCTCTCACAGGTATTTCCCAAGCCGTCATTTCGGGGATGGGACACAGGTACACAGACTGGTGACCACGGCCTGGAGCGGGCGGGGCGGGCAGTGGGGTAGGTCGATAAGGTAAACAGGTGGATCGTTTAGCAGGTAGACGCCGTGTGGCAGGGTGGGACTGGTGAGGTTACACCTGATGGGCCCCAACCTGGCCACCCCAACCCCACCCAGCCAGCACAGGTCGGGACCCGCTAATTGATACCTACATGGCAACGCCCCTCGGACAACTGCAGTATAGAACAGCCACCTCCACCTCCTGGAGGACAAAATACACAGTGAGTGTATGTACCTTTAATATATATTCGCCCAAACTGCGAGGTTACCACAAGAACAGAAGGCGGAACTGTTGATGCGCGTCAGAAATATTGGCATTAAACAGAAGACAAAACTGTGTTGGCATAACTAAGACATATTGCTATTGTTTACGCAGAGATTAACATTATATCTTAAAATCAGATGTTCCCACACAATTATATTCTACCGACATTGACATCCTTTGGACTATCTAAATTGTGCTATGAACCAAGATAACATGTGTCCAAGATAACATGTAAAGGGAAGTCGCAATATGCCTATATTTCTATAATTGGTTGTAACGTTATATAACTGTGGACAATACGCTAAGGTTAAAGGCGCAGGGCCCACCCTGTTGCAGTAGTCCCCCTTATTGGGTCCTCTCCGTCTGTCGGTGCTCACTGTTCACGCTACCCTTTGTTTAATAGAATTGGGTCGCCTTGAGTGTCTCCTATGACACAATACGACAAACGCACTCAGGTGACTCGCCCTGCCTCCTCCTCCTCCTCCGCCTTCAACCGCCGCCATATTTAAAATCCCAGCTCCCTACCCTCCCGTGGATGGATTCAAAAAGCCGTCCCTTCCTAATTATCCGCCTGTCCCACTCCAGCCTTGTAATGTCATTTCCCGTACGTCCTCTCATCTACAAACTGCCTTTTTCTCATGGTCAGGGCGAGTTTTCTGTTATTGCCGAAGGAGCAGCTCGGGTTTGGTGAGGCCGGGTTCCGAGTTGCTCTATACAGGGGGAGGGTAAAAGGGGGTGGTCCCGTGGCCGCCATCTTTTATCATGGTTTCCTCCAGTGTTTTACTCCTCCCCTTCTACAGTCTCCTCGTGCTCCCCACCTCCTACCTCCACCCCACCCTCTAACCCCCCTGCTCCCTCCTCTTCCCTCCTGGCGCAGCACGCCGCGATCACCCACTCCCCACCCCCACCCGCCGCCCGCCGCGCGCCGTTTTCATCCGCCGTTTTTTACAAGTGGTTTTCAGGCGCTCCACCGTCGTCGCCCCGTCGCCGTTCAGGGTGGCGGCGTCTAATTTGCATAAAGCAATAGTCATGTTTTAAAAGGGGGGCTCCTATGGGGAAAACAGGCAGCCGGCTGAAACGTCAATTAGTCGCCATGGACGGGCGGGCAAACGAACGAACCAGCGGCCGGCGAGAGGGAGAAGAGCGGCAACTTGGGGGGAGGGGACACAGCGCACGAACCGGCCAAATCGACGCTGATTTATTTCAATATTTCGTTTTTTAGGTCTGCTCTCAGGGATTATTGGTGGCATGGGTTGGAGCCATCCGTAACTGTCCGTGGGACACTATTCATTACAGGACAAAGCCAGCGGACAGCCTCCAAATTTTGCCTTTTGTTTGACTTATTTTCTCCATCTGTTTTGCCGCTGATAGATTTTTCCATAATTTCAGCAGGCCGCTATTATTGATCTGCATTACAGGTTTTTGACCTTTCAAAGAAAACCTGCATGCAGGGTTGCTTTGGAGACAGCCTCGCAAAAACGTCATTTCCCGGTATTGCATTACATGACGTTTCTTCTGCTTTTTTATGTAAAAGCAAATGTGAATGCAGACAGAATTTGGGTTTCTTTTTGGGTAGGTTGAAAGTTTGACATTGTTTGATGATGACAGATTCACTACATTTCAAAACCCGAGAACAATGTTTTATACCGATTTTTCAAACGGGAAACGTAACATCCAAAACGTGTATTTTTTTACTAACAGTGCACACGTTCAAAATACCGATGGTTTCAATTTAACTTGTTGAAAGTGTGTAATTGAAGCACCCTCTTAAACGTAATGACAATGGAATTTAAAATGAAGGGAAAAAATCCAATTTAAAAAAAGTCCTTAAAAAATGAACATAAAAGCCTGACTCATCCTTTACTCTTAACACTCCACCCCAACTCGACCTCTGTGGGTGACTTGTCACGGTCACAGCTGAGTAAATCACGTTAAACAAAGAAAACCCAATTAAAAAACAAACAAAACACTCTGCAGTGACTCCCATTATGAAAAGAAAACAAAAGTTCATCTGTTTTAATGACTGGAAAAAGAGGCCCCAACATTTTAGTTTCAGTTTAATGGCGTTTTTCTTGAATTGGGGTGGCATGAAGAAATGACACATTAACACCATGAAAATCTATTTGAAATAAAAAGTTGCAATTTTTGTGCACGCGACACAGATCGTTTCTATTAACATTCCAGTGCGGTTTGGGAGGAAAAAGCTCAAGGTTTGCACATTGTCTGCAAACAATGACCCCAAAACCTTAACTACCCAAAACCGATAGTGTCATAGGGAGGGAGGGAGTAGAGACCCAAGTTTTCTTTATGTTACTGAACATTTGTCTTCCTCGTCGAATCTCGTCGCATACATTTACAGCATACATAGCATATTCCAGTGCATCGAACAAAACAACTCCAATGTCCAATGTCGCTCTTATTTTAAAAGTGTTGAAGGGGATGGAGGGAAAGAATGAGAGGCTTGGAGAAGAAGGGATGGTATAGAGGAAAGGCTAAGTGTCGTTAATTGTAAAAGAGACGACAGAGAAGTGGACACGGTGGACATCCGGGTCACGAGTCAAATGTCGTCTGCCACGGCCAGGTGCACGGCGTCTCACCTAGAGGTCGCTGCACGTAATACTTCCGGCCTCTCCAAACGCCACCGCCACTGATATACCTGGGCCCCTCAGGGTGTCCACCTCCTCCCACCCCCTCCCCCTCCCACCTCCCCGAGCGTCGCACCAGGCGGGCGGAGGCTGCTGGGAAACTAATGAGAGCTGTGGGCTACACAGATTGTGTGACAAGGAAACGCACCCCCGGAGATCGGCGTGGAGGGGTGGGGGTGGAGGCGTCCCCCCCCCCCTACACACACCCCGCACGTGGTGACGGATCAGCTGCATCCAGGGTATAAAAACCCAGGTGTGTATGAGGCGGGGGGTGGGGGAAGGGGAGGCGGCAGCAGGGGGTGGGGACGGGATGGCGCAGAGTTTTTTTAGGGTGGGATTGGCCCCCGCCGCCTAAATGATGACACTCCCAGGGGTGGCGGATGGGGGCTGCAGCACAGGCGGCCGTAAGGGGATGCCTACCCCACGGAAAAAGGGGGCGGAAAAAGCTGGGGGTGTATGGAAGGGGATGAGATGTGGGTGGGTGGGGGCTGGGAGGGAGGGAGGGGGTGTACGGAGGTGGTGGTTGGCTGACTGGTGGGGCCACTGGTGATCGGCGAGCGTGGCACACAGTCTGCCAATAAGGAGCATAGCAGGCTGGGAACCAGTGCAAGTAGTTTCGGGGCCGGCGCTAGTTTTGGGCACGGACGACAGGTCTGCTCCTGGTGGTGGGCTTAATCACAACTACCCCCCCCCCCCCCACAACCTCCTCCAGCTGCCATAGGAGCGAGCAGTCAGTCCGCTAGTCAGGGCGGAAACTTGAACAGCGCGGCCTCCCCATACACACACCGGGCCTACTCACACACAGACACACACGCTGAGTGAGCGCCGCTCGCCCCGAGCACGCGGCCTGCTAGCAGTATACGCCACGCGCCCACAGCTCGCGGTCGCCGTGCATCCGCTAAGCGAACTACTAGTAGTAGTATACAAGAAGAGTGGTTGGCGCCGGGTTCGCCAGTAGCCGCCTACAGGCCGGACTGCCCGCCCGTCGTTACCTAGCGCGCGGCCACGTACCATGCTCAGCTGGGGCTGGGACATCACCACCACCAAGTCGACCCTGCAGTGCTGGTCACCTCTGCCCCCTGCGAGTCCGACCAGTGTCCACCCTCTGCTCCTACCCCTACCGCCTCAGCCGCCTAAGACCAAGACGACCACCACGTCGTCCTTGTCGCCGCTCCCACCCACGCCGTCGCCGTCGTCGTCTCCGCCCGCGTGCTCTTTCCCCTCCCCGGACGGTATGCACCTCCTGCCGGGCGCCGAGCCGGGCTGGCCGTGGGCCGCCCCGAACCCCCTGACCACGGCCCCTCTGCGGGCCCTGGGCCGGCCGCCCACCTCGCCCCTCACCGGCCACCCGCCGCTACTCGGCCCGCTGCCGCCCCACGACCTGACGGACGACCCGGACGACGTCTACAGGTACAAGGAGCAGCTCCGCACCGAGCAGCTCGTGCAGGCCTACATGGTACGTCACTCACTTGACCCTTGACCCCCGTGACCCCTGTGACCCGCGCGTCACCTGTAGTCCGTTCTCTGAAGGTTAGAGCGTTGACAGCTAGTTTGTAGGCCTCAGAAGGCGTGGTTGTCTTTACAGGTAGGCTTGTCAGGGGACAATAGCGTTTTTACCACGTTACACCGCCTATTGTAGTACATTGTTATTAGCTGGGGGTCGTGTCAACAGGCATTGTCAACAGTAAAGCACGGGAGGTGTGGGATTCCATCCATGATGGATACTCGCCGTGGGGAGAAAACTGGTAGGATTCGGGGCTAAACACTAGCAACGCTGTTTGAACGATTCCTAGTAGTATATCGAAAGTTGACTTTTTTCGCGGCACTTTTGAAGGTATACTTTTTAATTTTCGGTGAGCCGATCAGGTTGTTTGGAATCCTTTCAAATCTGTCCAGTGTTTTTTGAGACGCACTACTTTTTTCAGCGCTGTGCGCGTGCTGTGCGCGTGCTGTGCACGTACCGGTGTATTACACGGTGATGACGGCGCATTGTTTCAGGGTGTGTGATGTACGTGTACACGACTAAGTCGGCCGCACATGACGCCGCTCTCCCACATAATCGCCGTGTTTACGTTCTATGATGATTGTGTTACTTGAGCCTCCATTGGCCACCCCTCGAGAAAAGGAAGGAGGGAGGGGGCTTCCACTGCCCGTCCTCCCGCACTATATGAGTATTTGGGTGTAACAGTAACTGCTGTCGGTCTAAGGGTACCGGATGTTGTACAATGGGTGGGGGAAAGGGAGTGAAATAAGAAACATCAAGGCCGAAGAAACTTTCTGAGCATAGGGTTGTCCCAGCAAAGGTGTATATTTTCTGACCTCTCCATGTCATTCACGCCTCCTGCAGCAGCTCGCCCGACCCGCACTACTAAGGACAGATCAATAAGAACAACACTCCCTGACCTCCCGTCTCACCTCCTCCTGGGTGCTTGATCAGGTTCACCACCAGACGGCGTCCTGACCAGTGTGTTGGGGTAGGGAGTGTTTGTTTGACAACCTTACCTATCGATCTTAACACCCCTCCAGCTCCCCCAGTCCGCCCCCTCCCACCCCACCCCCGCCCCCATATCAGGCTGCGGCCAGTCGTCGCGGGGGGTCTGTCCTTGGGGAGGGGAGGTGGGGGGGGGGGTATCAATCTCAGACAGGTGCCAACCCGTCTCCTCTGAGTCTAAGCCAGCTTGGCCACCTTCATTCACATATCTTTTCACTGCCAAGTTTTATCAAATCTGAACCAGATGAGTTTGCACACTTCTTTGATAACTCTTTTATACTTCTGAAACATCTGTGACGCATAACCTTTTTTAACTGTTTCCTATACCTACATGGATATCTGGACATTGGAAGGTGCATTCCCGCTATGTTTTTGGTTAGAAAGGTGAAGGGTTCAATATATCGATATTGCAAATGTAAATTGTACGTGTATTTATGAAGATTATATTGAACATGCGGAAGGGGAATCAATTTTATTTTTAGTTAAATCTTGGGGTATTGGAAGAAAGTATAAGATAGTTGGAGTAAAAAGGCGGCCACATACAAAGGGAGGCGTCTTCTTACTTTGGGCAGGGGCCAGTTTTACTGTTTGATGCTGCTTTTTGTCAAACTTCATATTACCTGGCAGGGGTCGGAGTACTTTTGTCACTCCGTAGATTTCAGGGACACATCAACACTGCATATTGACACGGAACAAAAAACCATACTTCAGAGAGGAGAGTTGAAGAACACGAGGATATTAGCTGTTTTTTCTACTATTTTCTTTAATCAAACTAGTCTCCCTCAGAGGCCAATTACCCAGGGTGGGGGTCTGCTGGGGATCGCTCTAGGCCGAGACTGACCTATTTCTAGGCGGGCGGCGGCCTAATTTCTGCTTTGTTTGTTCTGCAAACATTGTGACAATGCAAGCGATTGCTGATCCAAAGGTCCCTTGCACCAGACATGAATAAGGAGGGTGGGCACGTGAAGGGTTCATAATGCAAACACGGTCATTCTGGTCATTTCCCCCGTTGTCAGTGCCCAGGGCCCCCCTCTCTGGACAAGGATAAACCGGGCGGGGCTGACCCCTACCATTTACCTAAAGTCTGTGGGACGTATCTCTATGACTGGTCACAGGCATCCCATCTGAGGCTTTTTTAGTTCAGCTTATCCGGGGTAGAAATTATCCCACAATCATACAAAACAAGCTCATTGATCATAGGAGCAAGCCTGGTTTTCGCTTGCTGGTGTGTCTACGTGATTAGCTGCATTTGTATGTCTTCTGTAGATATTTGTCCCCTAACCAGAAAAAATGCAATTGTGAAAATTGCATTTGGGCATGTAATTTCTTACCCTGGTATATTGTGTACATGTGAAAGAAAACGTTCTCTTTCAGTGGCCAAAATTGAACTGCACGCCGCATACCTTGCTGTATTATCGAAATCATTTTTTAGCATTCCAGCATTGACCTTGTATTGGGGCCTTAGGTGTGCACACCTACTTTTGAGGCTAGCTACGCCGCTGTCTGAACTACAATACTGCTACAATACATCGGCAGCTACCACTCTCACCATAACGGTCGACTGTTTAACACTCATTTTAATCCCATCTCTCCCTATGTTCACAGGATGCGTTCCGACAGAGCCTGGACCAGGAGTGCAGCACGTCCGACCCGCGCGCCCACAGTCCCACCTCAGCCGGGGACACGCCGGCCCTCCGCTACCTCCAGCAGCTGCTGCCCTTCGCCTACCCGCCGGGCCTGCTGCCCGACCTGCCCTCCACCACCGCCCCGGACGACGGCAAGCCCCTCGACCTCAGCGCCACCTCCCAGGCCCACCGCGCCGCCAACGGCAGCGACGACCGCGACAGCGCCGCGTCGCCCGTCGGCGGCAAGCCGGCTGTAGAACTCAAAGTGCCTCAGATCATGAAGTCAGGGTGAGTCATATAGACTTGATCATTGTGCCTTCTCTGTGTTATCGTGTTTTTTTTTCAAGTTTGGCAGAAGGGCAATTTAAAAGGTGAACTTCAGAGGGTTTGCAGGCTTTGAAATAAGATTTTTTTTCTGCTGTGCTCATTAAAGCTTGTATAGGTGTTTTCAAATATATTGTTTAGTTCACAAGAATACACAATACATTCAGAATAAGTGTTTCATTTTTTCCTGTCAATGGTTTCTTTGATTTCTTAATTCTTTGTAATATTTCACAGTATGTACTTTATGGCAATTAATCAATAAAAAAACATGCCTTAGTCTAATGACAGGTCATCTTCTAAATCTATTTGATTTGTGTTGCCATATGCAGAAAGAAAAAAGACCTCAATGGGAAGAAAGCCTACACAGAAGAGGAGTTGGCGGCGGCCGTCAACGACATTCGGTCGGGTAAACTAGGCACCCGGCGGGCCGCCGTACTCTACGGTATCCCCAGGTCCACCCTCCGAAACAAGATCTTTAAGTTGGAGTCGGAACAGAACGGTGGGACGACAGAAAACGGGGCCGCCGCGCCCCACGACAACAAACTCTCCATGGTGGATCTCCTCCAGGGCATGCCCAACGGGGACTTCCCCGCGGGAGGCGGCGGACTGGGCGGCTTCATGGGTTTCGGCGAGGACAGCATGCTCTCCAGTAAGCTGCTCTTCCCGGGCGAGGAGCTCTGGGAGCAGAAGCTCGAGCAGATCCGCCGCAAGCACAACCTGCTCGAGCCCGACCGCAAGTTCGGCATGCCGCCCATGCACTTCGCCAGCGGCCACCACTTGTCAGACTTTGAGAAGAGTTACTTCGGCAGTCCGTTCGGCAGCGACCTGCGGCTCGCCTTCCTGCCCGAGCTGGTGCGGCGCATGGCGGAGGAGCGCATGGAGATGGAGCGCCAACAGTCGTTACAGTCCCTGCAGCTCGACCTGCGGGTACCGAGGGGCATGCACGGCATGGGCGGCCTGGGGGCCCTGAACGGGGCCAACAACCACCACCACCACAACCACCACCACCACAACAACAGCACCGCCAACAACACAAACAGCCACGCCAACAACGCTGGAGTTGAGCTGAAAGTTCCGTCCTATAAGCCCATGCGGACGACGTTCATGAACGGCTTCCTGGGGGGCGGTCACCACCACGCCGATGGTGAGGAGGACGGGGAGCGCACCTCAACACCCAGCTCCAACAACAATGCCAACAACACTGCCAACAATAACAACAACAACGCCAGCCTCACGCCCAAGATCGGCGACACGCTTAAAGACATTATCGCCAAGACGATAGCGGAGAAGATGCGCTCACGAGCTATGATGAGCAATAACATGCACCAGCTCAACATTAACAGTAATCTGCCGGGGGCCCACGTCAACCCGGGCCCGCTGAGCAGCGACAGCAGCAGCATCTCGTCCAACGACATGGGGCCGGTGGAGAAACGGCCGCGCCTGTCGCCCAACTCGGCGCACCACCACCACCACCACAGCCACCACCACGCGCGGGGGTCGGCCGAGGACAAGAAGAACTCGTCGTCGGACGGCAACAACTCGAGCAGCGAGAACAAAGGGGCCAAGAAGACGCGTCCCAAGCGGGGCCAGTACCGCAAGTACAACAGCCAGCTGCTGCTGGAGGCGGTGAGGGCCGTGCAGCGCGGCGAGATGAGCGTGCACCGGGCTGGCAGCTACTTCGGGGTGCCGCACTCCACCCTGGAGTACAAGGTCAAGGAGCGCCACCTGCTGCGCCACAAGAAGGCCCGGGAGGGCCGCTCGGCCGGCGCTAAGGGCAGCAGTAGTAGTAGTAAGGAGGGCGGCGCGGGCTGCCCGGCCACCACCACCTTGACCAGCAGCAGTCTGACCACGAGTAGTAGTAGTAGTAGTACCCACACCACGGCCACCACCTCGTCCACCGCCGCCAGCAGCACGTCGCCCAACTCCCAGTCGAGCAGCAGGTCGCAGACGCCCGTGTCGCTGTCGCCGCCCCTGCCCATCATCAACTCGGCCATGTCGGTCATCTCGAGCCTGGCGCACCAGGCCGGTTCTCCGGGCGGCCCGCTGCGCCTGACCACCTCCTCCCTGGGGGGCGGGGGACTGGGCGCCCTGGCCGGCTGGGCCTCTCCGCCCTCCTCCAACGGGAGCAGCTCCACCAACGGCAGCCTGTCCCAGCTCCTGCCCGTCGACCCCAGCATGGCCGGCTACCCAGCTGGATTTGCCCTCAACACCTCTGCCTCAGAACTCCTCAAAAAACTGCAGCGAAAAGTCCAGGCCAAGGCCAGTTTGACGGACACACAAAACACTAATGAGATGGCGGCGGCACTGAGAGCGGCGGCGGCAGCGGCGGCGGCGGCGGCGGCGGCCACCTCCACGTCTAACCAAGGCAGCTCGGCCGAGGCGGCGCAGGTCATAGCCCAATGAGCAAGGCCCTTCGCCGGGCCCTACAGACTTGACACGCTCCTGTCGACCAGCTTCTGCCTTCTTGTCCTCCATCACACAACATAAACAGAGACAACATGCCACTTCCTGACCACTTTCTACTCAGTAAACAGTAAAGTACTTTTTGGGGATGATTACTTTTAATTTGAGAGATATTGGGGTCTGTTGGCCTTCATAAGCATTCATGCTATTGGGTATCTTGTAAGTCAGAAGACCTCTTCCGAAAGTTACCCAAATCCGTAAGAAGGGAACAAACAATAAGCCTGGCCTACATTTGCTTGTACCGAAATCAGTGATCTTGTAGAAAACATTCATACGCATTTAGATCAGGCCTTTTACTTCAGCTACATAAGTTTGTGCATAAGATCATTTATCGCAAAAAAATATTCTCACATATTAAAGCGTGTTACATCCCAGGGCCTAATATCCAAGGTAAGCAGGTAATATATTATTCTAGGCTACATAACATTATATATATTTATTACACAGAGATTGCAGCATATTAGATTATGGAGGCAGACAGTGCTACTATTCAAAGTGTGCCTTGCGGCGGGGGACGCAATACATCTTGTCCCCAAATCAAACACCGTCTCGCTTCCATTGGGGAGTGCTACCCAGCTGCGGACATCTAGAGTTCTTTTTCTGGCCCTCGAATAAGCAAACAGATATCCCATTTACATAAAAACAGGCAAATAGAGAAATCTGTAGGCGTAGATCATCTGTGTTTGCAGTGAAGTCCAAACTAAGGCCTCCTGGTTTCGGTCTGTGGAATGTCCCCTAAGCGTTCCTGGTGTAGAATTTCTCGATATTGGAGGGACTTTAATGTGGGTACAACCTTTTTGTCAGGGGCAGCTCTTCCCAAATTACTTCACTAGACATACCGACTATTTTTAATGAGCAGGGCTCCGGGAACTCCCCCAACAAGTTGTGAAGCGCGGACGTTTGTGTTAGGCTCGCCGGTCTGCACTTACATCGGTTTTTTCTAGTCCCAAGAGGCTTATGGGCACATTATCTTGTATCAAATACAGTCTACTCGGGTACGAGTGACTTAAATATAAATCTGTCCTGCTATTATGTAGGATGATGATTACTTATATTCTATTATATAGGACGGTATTTTAGGTGGATTGTTACTTGGCTGAAATGTAAAAGAGTGGAAGCGACAGTGGTGATGGTCGTCATGATTAAGATGAGGATTAGGGTGATGAAGATTAAGATAATGATGATTGTGAGATGGTGATTTTTGGTAGAAATGTTGGTGTGAATGTTGGTAGCTGGGCCTAGGCCTAGTCATGAGTATTTGCAGATATCAATGCTTGCTGTTTTTACTGATACAAATAAGTGGTTTCCGTGTGCGTGCGACTGCCAGTGATTCCCGACGTGTGATTGTACTAGTCATGAATTCCGCAAATCTGGTTAATTCTCGTTTGTTTGATTCATACATAACCGTTCCATGTAGATTATATAACAGAAATCCAGTTAAGTCAACAGATTTCTATACAGATTGGTAACAATGATACTTAATATGTACATATTACTCAGATGTTTTACTGATTACCAGGTTTCTTTTCTAGTCGTGTCGGTCGGTTTTGGTCCGATAGGAGCCTACCCTTTTGGTTCTTGTATAAACAGAAAGTGACTAGCCTGCTTATAAATAATACGATTGTATAGCATCACCAGCGTAATTTGTTTAACGTGGATCAGTTTTAGTATGCTTGGCTAGCTAAAACTGTATTATAGCCAAGGTGAAATATCAACAGACATACATACACATAGCCAATTTTACCTCAGTCTGCGCTTTTTGGAGGTTTTCTGCACATTTTGAGGGTTTTAGAACCCCAGATGTTTGACAATGTAAAATGGTCACAGCCACTTTTGGCGCTCCCTGTGGCGCCGGGCTGTACCATCCACCTCAATTACATGTGCAGACCAGTTGCAAGCGACATCTAGTGTGATCATAATGAATAAGCGAAGCTGGCACTGCCTTTCTAGTTAACCGGATAACTTTTTTTTTTTACTTTCATCAAAAAGGGGTCCATTTGCCTTAGAATCTCTACAACCGACTAGGATATCCTATATTACTGAAACCTTAGAAAAAGCTCCCATATGTTAGGATATCCGTCCCCGACCCCACCCCTTCTCTGCTAAGTTTTAATCACCATTCTTTGTTATAACACTGTATTTTGTGTCTTCTAAGAAGGACCTTCACAGTTGAAAAGGGAACTAATTATAATCATACTACATGGTGAGCTTCCCATTCGCTTGCTTGTTGTTTTTCCCCTGGACCCAATCACAATGATTTACCAACTAGAAAACATGTACCAGCTTTCCGCGAATATAACGGAGCCTCTCGGTTCTCCCCGTACCTCATAGTTATGTTCCTCTCATTGGCAACTTTTCAAAAGCAAGAGGACATTTTCCGCCCCTTGTTACACAGTTGCCTGACTGAAGAGCAAAGAATGCCCCTTTACCTCGTTCAGGGTGTAAATTATACACACCCACAAAGTACTTTTATTTCAAATGAGAAAAGTGCTAATTTTAACTTATTGAGACGATTTGCCGTGTGCAGTTTTTGTTGTGTATTGCCAGTTGTTACAGTGTTGTATAGTTATTATAATTATTACGTATTTAAATTCCCCTTATAACAGAAGAAAGTTTTTCTCACTGGAAAACTTCTGGATGAGACAGTCCCAGAGAACTGCCGTTTTCGATATTACCAAGTGAGGTTAAGCTTAAAGAGAGAATTGCATTTACAGTGTGTAAATATATGTACATCGGTTTTTGTTAATTCCGAAAGAATGTGTGCAATACCTGCCGATATAATGCTTATCGAGATTGATCCATTAATTTTATTTATGATGGCACTGTTACATTTGGGTTTCCTGGTCTGACTTTGTTGCATTCCATAATGAAATCTCTTTATGTTAAACACTCTAGTCATGAATCTATCAATTAATATTTGTCCATTTTGACACTGATACATTTATATTTGTTGTTTTGTATATATATTGATGCGATTTATTTATCTATTTAATTATTTATTTATGGCGCCCTACAAGGAGAGATTTAAGACTGTTTCTAGCGGGTTATTCATTTATTGAAAAGGTTTGCTCTGTTCAATTATTTATTCTGTTTATTGTAATGTTGGGTGTAGATATAAGAGAATGACAGTAAGCCTTAGAGACACTTCAGGGATGATAACCTCATGTTTAATGCTTAATTATTTACAAGGAAACGTTGAGTTAATTTAGTCTTGACGTTTAGGCTATGATTTATTCTAATCATCTTTAGGTCAGCCTTAGTCCATTAGTCCAAGGAGTGTCCGACAGAATTGTCAGGGAATTTGTACAGATTAACTCATTCCTCAAAGTAGTCAGGGATATATCCGAAAATCTAACCTCACGCACACTGAACATCAAACAAGATATCGAAAAGTGCTCTCAACTATTCCTATAACTTTGATGGTTTTCTAATGCAAATCCTCAATGTTGATATAGGCCTCTTCAGATCTCACTCTACGATTCTTTTAAATTTATACTTTTGTTCAAGTTTAGTTTTTTACATGCAACAAACACAAGTTTTGAGATTAAGTTCAAAAGCAAACGCTTTGGCGTACTAAATGAAAACAGTTATGTAGAGATGTTCCGCTTCTATAACAAGGAGACAGCCTTTCTCTGAGGGCGTTGATCGAAAGGAGATTGTTGAGAAAATAGGGAATTCATTAGAAAGTTCTTGGCCAATTACAAGGCATCCCCCTCGACTAACTAATCAACTTGGATCAGTCTCTTGTTATGCAAATAAAGTGCCTAGGGATAGGAGTCTGAACTACATCAACATTTCTACAATTGAAAGAAAACTATAACCTATAAACTTGTTAATGGTATATAGAAAAAAAGAATGGGGACAAACACAAATGACGCAGAAACTCAAATGTTTTTATGGATAATTTTGATGATAGATTAGTAGAAAAATTACGAGAGATATATCGCATATATATTATAAATAGTTATATAAATAGTCTGGTACTGGACTCTAAAAATGTATGATGAAATGCCTCAATTTTCATTTCCTTTATCCTTGATTCCCGGAGAATTCCGAGCACAGTTATAAAAGTACTTGGCCTACCTGCCTGCTTTCTCTAAGACAAACATGGTGAATCCTTGTTGTTCTTGTGTGAATATATTTGAATACGTGTCCTGGTTCTCAACATCTTAGGTAATACTTATACAAATAGAAAACTGATAGAAATCCTCCCTGTGCATTGCATACTTGTCAGTAAAACAGACAATAGGGGACAACTGTTGCAGCTAGAATTAACCAACACATACAGAATAATACGAATTGGATCTTTCTCAACTGGTTCTAGCCAATAGACACTGAGTCTTGTCTATAAACGAAAAGAGTATATAATTGTAGAATCATAGGGCAGAATCATATCTCTATGATGCATTTTGAGATTTTGTAATCGCTGACGGCTGGTTTTTGTCATGCAATGATACGCAGAGATTTTCCCTTCAAACGTGTGTCTAGTGATTGATTAAGTGATACAAAATAGACTATGGACAACTTTGTTAGTGTAGCCGAAGTACTATTTGGCTGGTTTTATGAGTACAGCTGTCAGAGGTTTTCCTAAAACAGGGTATTTATCAAACAGCTAAGCCTTTCCCTCGCATAAATCGTATTTTCATTGTACAAACGAGAAAGAAGACATGGAATATATGTAACTATTTTGAGTACGTAAATAAAATCTGTATCTCAATCATCACAACTTTTTGCACGCTTCTCCCAGAGACGAAAGTGTACACAAATTGGGAATAAGAGGAGAGAACCTAATTCCAGACGAGAATGTAGCCATGGAAGCAGTCCGTAGGTTAACTACTACCAGCTGTGCATTTTTATCTTTGGAGTATTACTATGACTACATCTGTGTTCCATTAATGTGATAGTCGTGTCCTAACTTTGTATGTCACTTGTGTCTGTCTGATTGGTGATTAAATACAAATTCAACAAAGATCCTGATGCCAGGTATAGGAGCGCCCTCTCAATAGTCGACTCAGTGGTAGAGTGCTGACCCCTAGTGGTGAGCAATGTGCGCCATGCCCTCTGGCGACCAGGACCGGAGGTGGGTAGGTGTATGGTGGAATGACTTCTCTGCGCGTTGTCTAACATAATTTCACACTACATCTGTGTTGGTGAACATTGCAATAAACTTATTTAAATTATTTCTGTGTTTGTGTTTTTCTATATTATTATATTGGCGACTGATGTTCGATTATGGTATCTTGAAATGTTAGTTGAACCTAAAATATATCGAAATATCTTATTCAATTCAAAACTGAGAAACTGATTGATCTTTGCAATTAGGCCCTAGCTGCCTTGAAGCACGCATATAAAAATACGAATAGTTATACATATCTAAACTTACTTCAAGAAACTTGAGACATAAAATAATGTTACCGTTTCAAGTTTGCTACTCTACCGATATCGAATACACTGGCATCTACAAAGTGGTTGTTGCCGCAGACTTATAGGCATGCGAGTGAGTGGAAAAGACTTGTGCGGAAAATTGGAAAAATCAATTAAAATACCCCTATATTCCAATTCCGCGAGGCGACCAACGGAACGACAAGTAGGTTTTCAGATTCCTACACACACTTCTTCCTTGACAAAAAAGTCCTATCTACCTTAATATTGAGGACCAATTTGTCAAGACAACTGCCTTATCCTGACTGCAATCTAGACCACACACGGAATGGCCCACTCTGTGGTTACTGTAATACCCACATCTGAAGCAACCACACACGAAGTTCGTGAAAAGACCATGTGAGAGAAAACGTTTTTTAATGTCTTCAATTTTCAGAACGTTTTCTCCCCCCCAAAAAAGCAAAATCCCTGAACACTGAGACTGGCGGTCCCTTCTAGTTTCGATCTAATGAAGGAACACATAACGCAAAGTAAAAATATCAATTTAGTCCACTCTCGAATCAAGAGACACAAGCAGAACCATCCCATTCCCCGAAAAGACGGGATATGACCATGATTATGTACAAACTGCATCTATCGATGCGAGAGTAAACCTCATATTTATTTTTCTGTCTTTCCCTATAAACAGTAAAAATCATATAACTGTAACGTCTATAGTAGTATACAAATGACATAGGTCTTATCTGAAGTTCTTTCTTCAACAATGAGAACATACTTCCGTTTTTCGAACGACTCTATGTGTTAACTGCTGCCTTAAAATTTCCACTCTTCAAAATACATAAATTTAACAAAAAAATCTTAACATCAAACATGAAGAACCTCTGCAGATAACTTACTGGGTCTCCCCAGATAACCGTTACTGGGTCAACATTCCGATCTGAGGACTTAAAATGCATCGAGGAAAAAAATCTCTTAATTCACGAAATTTAGAAACCTTGTTATGAAACGATTAAATACCTATGAAATTAGGTGTATCAAATACCACATTGAATTTGTTGATTTAATAAGTTTGTGCAAGCCAAACAATCGTTTTCCTATGAAATCAAGGTGGATCTCTTTTGAAGATTAAATTCCTAGATCACTGATGTAAACAAGGTAGCAACAAATGCATGCGAGGCAAGTTCTCTCATAAGACCTATGTAGAAACCCTAATATTTACATATATAACTTTAGACTTTTTAATTACTCTGAATAAAGATTGACTGAAGTATGATTTGAGCAGTTCTAAATTGTTATTTCCTTTTAACAAAACTCCTTGTTGATTCGATTTAGCAGCGTTCCACGTTATATTCTAATCTCGGGAGGCAACACAAGCCAACCACATGAAACTTGGTTTTGACTGATTCATAAACTTCCGTTTTTATGACGGTCAATAACTGATTTAGGGCAGTGGATAACTCTGAATACATCTGGGTCATATAACATACTGTAAACGTATATATCTTCGCACTGCTAAATATCCGCGCACCTGGCATTAAGGAATTATCTTAATTTGGCGCATTTTGTGTTTATTTTTATGTGATCTATAATACGGTATTTTTTCACTTAAAGGTAATTGGGCGTGTTCAACCTGATTTTTATTGACCAGTTAAATTTCTTAGATAATTTTTTTAAGCAAAGCTTATATCTATAGGAGTAAATTGAAACTGAAATTTTGATCTTTTACCGTTTGTGAAAGAAGTTACAGCCTAATTAAGAAAATTGCCTTTACCATTGGTTTCTATGGGAAAAATGGGTTTTTGTAAAATCATACAAAAACTACCAGTGCAATTCCCACCAAACTCAGTGTACAACAAGAATGGGCAATTATACAAATTTTAGAAAAAAATAAAGAACATTTACCGTTTGTGAGATCAGTTATGGTGAATAAACCTAAAAATGGGGGTATTTGAGCACTATTTGCTTGGATAATACTAGGAAACATTACTTGATTCAAAGAAAAAATGTGTGCATTGTATTTTTTTAAGTGTCAACAAACCTAAGATAGCATTGAATTTGGCTTAAAATCAGATTTTTTTTCTAGTTCTTGATACACCTCCCAGGTGGCGCCCTGAACGCACCCCATTACCTTTAAATCATAATTCGTGCGCGAAAATATGTACAGCCCGAAAATCAATACGTTCAGAGTATTTGAAAAGAAAGTCAATCTAAACTTTTTCCCGAATAAAGTTGAATGTATGACACAAAAATAATTTAGCTGCAAGCATCAAAACATTATTCCAAAATACAATTTTTCAACCTTTGATCAAAACGTGAACCATGAAAGGTGAAGGTTTCTTAATATGACACATTTTCCTTATCGTTTTGGTCGTACAGAAATATGGTTGTTGATGAAATGAATAAATGATGGATGTGAACGAATCTCCCTTTTCGTGGATTCGTGACGGTTCAAAGCTGCCCTCTGGTGTTTGGATGCATTTCAATTTTGAAACTAGCATTAGGTTCGCGGTAGGTTCAGTAAAGTTTCGATTATGGAATTTATACAAAAACCCCGGGACAAAACATATATACAATCTCATTATTCCAAATAGAATATTAGGTAGAAATACCAATTTTCACATTCAGATAGAATATTAGGAAGAAATACCAATTTTCACATCTGCAGCTATATTCCACTTGTTCATGTTGCTGCCTTCTATGAATTCTAACAGTTATATTCTTGATATCAAGAATATCAAACTTATAATCTAAATACAATATACAATAAAAAGACTTAACGAAAGCGTTGGTACCAAAATGATCACGTCATTTCGGTAAAAAGAAAAGAAAAACTAATCAAAATGGTGACGCAAATTGTGCATCAACAAAGAGGCAATGATTGGTAGGACTACATAAATGTCTAGATAATATAGCAACTTATGAAAAAATAAAGATATACGTCCTTAACCAAGTCTAGATTATTGATATTCACCAAACAAAACGAGAATACTACTGGGAAATGTTATAAGAAACAATCGAGAAGCACAATTAATACGGGATATATGTGTGAATTGTTAAAAGTAGACTTAACCAAGTCTAGATTATTGATATTCACCAAACAAAACGAGAATACTACTGGGAAATGTTATAAGAAACAATCGAGAAGCACAATTAATACGTGTGAATTGTTAAAAGTACCCTGGCATCAAACTTAGGAAAGCAGAGATGTAAGTTTGAAACATTGAAGAATTCAGAAATGGCAGTAAGAAAATCTGATTGTATCCTTAAATGTTAGGAAATGTGTTCTAAACATCAAATTTTGAAAATAAATTTTGAACAGAAAAAGTCGGAAATCCGAAAAAAATCTGAAAACTTACATCCCTGGACCGTAAGTTTATATAAGCAAAGCGCCTCTATAGTAAAAGGTGCTACGTGTGCGGATATTTGGTCCACAGGGCTCGACACACTGGTTAATAATATACACTAGCCTGGGACCAGATAGTACTTCACAATTATCATAGAATTTTGTGTCGATTACGAAAGAACTTAGAAAAAAATATGTTTTTTCGTAATTGAAAAAAATAAATATTTGAAATTTACATAGAAAAATCTAATCTAAGTACACAATATGATACATGTTAGAAGCTATACTTTACATATATGGTCCTGACGAAAACATAAGTGTGGAGATTAATATAAATGACCAACTACATTGGTGTTTTCAGCTTTTGCGCGGGCAGTTTACCAATCAGGTACTTGAGGCAATACGCGGCTACTTTAGTGTAGAGCCCTGTGTGAGGTTTGTAGTGTTGTGTGTCAGTACGAGCTGAGATCTGTGTGTCTGTACTGAGTTTGGTTTTAGTGTGTTTCATGTCCTGGGTCCGGCGCAGCTCCCCCTTTTACATGGCCAGCAACTGCTTCAGTCTGCAACATAGCGCAACGATATGGACACGTCAAAATCAAAGTAACAACAGACAGGCCCGGCCCACTTCACTGTCAACACAACGATTAAGGCCGAACCAAAATAGGTGAACACAGGCGCATGGAAGTAAGGGATGAACGGTCGTGGGAAGTCTACATAGTAGGCACATGGTATTTTCTTATGCACAGTCACATATATAGGTACATATATACGGCAGTTTCAGTTTTTCAAATGTCTAAAATAATTTCCTCTTGGGATGTATAAAAGACTGTAGGAAGTGTCTAATCTCAGACTGGGACAGGCGAGGAGGAATCAGTCGGCTTAGGCTTGGCAGTTCTTGAGCGCTGCCCAAATGCCGTTGTTCCTCGCTCTTCGCTACCGTCCCAGGGTGGCAGGATGAGAGTGGTTGTGGTGCAGAATAATGATGGTGACGACACAAGTATGGCACTGTATGAGTGGTGGGACGTGAGAGGTGAGGAGTGATAATGATAATCTCTGTCCACTTGACTACGTCGAGGGACACAGCAGTCTACGGTTCACCGGTTTGTTAAAAAGAGGCCCTCGTCCTCAACGCTCACCCTTGGGATATGACCAGGTCTGACATGTCTTCGTCACTCTCGATCTTCAAAGTCTGCAACATAGACATTGAAAACGGTAAGTTATTCAGCAGATATAAGTGGTCAATTCATAAAGGTCTTAGCTGTGTAGATTGTATTCAAAATTAATTCACCTTGAAACCTCAACCCAAGTTTAACTGTTATTTTAATTAATAAATGTTATTTTACATTTGCCATTATAGTCTAGAAAATAATTGTAAGGGCATTTCCAATGTATCTGTCCTTCTCCAGCAGAATCGGCCACACCAGCACGTAATACATGCGCTGTGGAGGGATGAGACATACTTTGCTGACACTATGTCTCTGCAAATAAGATTGGTATCAGAGACCTTCTCTCACCTTTTCATTTGCTAGATGCAACAGGCAGACAAAAGCTATGGGAACACTCAGGTTCTTGGCCATATTCTTGGACACGGTTTTGGGAAGATCTTTGACCAGTTCACTAAATTTGTGTTCCCCGGCCACCTTTTTCCCTTCACCGCTAGGACCAGGCTCCGGGTCGTTCTTTTTCTTCTCTTCCTCCTTCTTCTTCTCCTCCTCTTTGATCTTTTCGTCCTTTTTGTTCTAATAAACGGTGGGAAAGGTAGGAATTTATCGGTTTTTGATAGCTTATGGACTAGTCGAAACAAAGAATGCCATGTCATCAAAAATCACTTAAAAACAAAGTAATTTCAATAGCACTGACGCTTTTAGAGCAGAGAAAGTAAAAACAGGTCCGACGGAATTTTTCAAATGTCTTTAGCCAAATGATCACCGATTATCTCAACATAGTTATTATTTCAAAACGAAATTATATTTCAGAAGACCATGCGTTCCAGAGTTGTCCATCCCGCCCTACTCACCTGGTCGACGTCCATGCTGGTCTCGGTACACAGCAGGTTCCACATGCTGTGCTTCAGCCGCTTCACGTCCACCTTCTTGGCCGTCTTGGCGTACCCGATCTCTATCTTGGCCACCTACAAGGTAATGTAAACACATATCTAATGGTTAAACTCCATGCGAGAACTGCACTTTTGTGGCAAAAGAAATGTTTACAGTGGATCTACCATTACATAGCTAGTGAAAAAGATGCTTGTCGTTAATAAACTTTATATTCAATTTAAGCCTCAGAGCATCCTTGCTTTCTGCCTTTCCGTAGCCTCACCCTCGCCCACTTTTTCAAAAATTGAAAAAAGACCTAAATAACACCTTTGTAATACCTCTTTGAGTACCACCTTTTCAAGATATTTTTATGGAGACATTTTTAAACGAAAAATATGCTAGGAAAGAAATCACAGAAACAAAAGTAGCATCTTGCAAAAAATATCAGATTGACCGAAAATAAGACCTTTCTAATACGTCTGACCCCATTTTAATAGTCTTATGATTGTTAAAACCAAAATAAGACATTTTTAATACCTGCGTGGACACCCTGATAAGGGATCTCACAATTTTCGAATCATTACAATATCTAGCTATGTCAACCCTTTACATTCTGCTGACCTTATGAGGTTGCTCTAGTAGGTTGTCCCCCTTGAAGATGGTGGTGTTGAGGCCGTCCTGTGTACTCTGTGAAGGGTTCGTGTCCTGAGACTGGCTGAACACGTCGCCCGCGCTGTAGTCAAAGTCCATCGTACCTCCCATGTTGTCGTGGTCATCAACATCATCATCTCCCTGCAAGAATAAAATGACAACTAGGCTTAAAATATATTTTTGAATAAATAAATTTTCTTTTATCATATTTTATTTGTTTTCAAAATATATTGGTTATAACAGATGGAACGAGTTTATTTTACGAACCAACTGAAGGCTGCTAAGCATTTGTAAATGACAATTTATCAACCAAGCATTATGTGCAGAAACCTATGACCCCTAAATATATGAAATGAAGTTAATTCATGTAACACACTCACACTTTTGTTTAATGAAAAAGCAAATTAAATTATCATTAAAGTATAAGATTTATAGTAAAATTTATTTATTCAGTTGATGAAAAATAACTCATTCTGGAGATTACAAATCAAGTTCCTCTTATCCTTGCAAGTCCCCTTTTGTTGGTGTTCACACTAAGTGGGAATTACATGCTCAAAAGTTTGCCGATATAATACCCAGAGATGCCACTCCTGAATGGTGAAAAAGTAGGAAAAGTAGGAGACACCTTTCCTACTTTTTTCTTAGAAGCAACTAGGAGGGAAAAAACCTTGAGGAATAAAGACCTGATGTTGGATTTGCATTAGATTAGCTTGAAACTAACATAAAATACTCTAAAATAGATGTAAATGCAATGTAGGAAACATTAGATGCAAAATCCAAAATTACGAAAAAGTAGGAAATCCTACAAAAGAAGGAAAAATGGCATCTCTGAATACCGTGAATTGAATAATTACATTAACAGTGCCACAACTTAAGACTAATTTGAATGTATAATTAAGTCAATCGATCATGTAAATCCCAATTAGAATGTTGTGAAATCCAGAACATAATAGTGTAATTTATCAGTATACTCAAATCTCAAAATACTCTAACCTCATTTAAAAAGAAAGAAAAAGAAAGTTATCATTGAATTTTTTAATGTTGATTATAATTTCATCCCAGAAGTTTGGACAACAAAACTTAATCTAACCTAAAACATCACAACATTATGTGTTGCCATTTTTACTATTTACCACAATCAACTTATTTGCAGTTAGTAAAAGTGCAAGTAAACCAATTCCCCCCCCCCCCCCCCCCCCCACAAAAAAAAAAAAGGAACTGATAAGGGGAACTTGATTTTTCAAATAAAAACTGTGATCATAAAAAACATTGTAAAGTAGAAACATTGAATTCCAATTAATTAAACAGAAATCCTTCCCGTCACAATTAAACTTTTGATTTAAGAAAAATAAAGAACCCGCGGTATTGCTACACCGGGGCACAGGGGGTTCACCTCCAGGCCGGGGACAAAGTTCTCTTTGTCGTTGTCATTACTGTAGTCATAATTCTCCACCCCGTCGTCCACGTCGTTGTTGGGGTCCTGCAGCCGGACCTAGATTAGGAGTGGAAGCATCCTCAGCGGTGAAACATGCACACACCCTACCACAGGGAACCACGCCTACTGCACACATGCCACTCCAGTGTCTGACCGGTCTAATGCATTTAAAACGAGTTTTGGGGATAATTCAGTTTGGTAAGGACCCTTTAAGATTATATGAAGGAAAACAGGTGTTGAATTTCCGATTTGATGACTATATAAGTTATAGTTATATACTTGTACTTGAAAGTTTGAAAACAGTTTTGGTCAAATTAAATGGCTTTCCTATCTAACAATTGGAGTGGCATCTCTGCATGTCATGTAACAATGATGTGAAATTAGTAGAACAGAATCAAAGAGCGTGTCTTGTGGATTATATCTGAGGCAGGGCACCAACAGTAAATAGGTGAGTGGTAAAGTTTATACAAACAAAGGAGAGCTTGTGCAATTGCAGCAATGTCAGCCTTAAGATACCGATGTGCCCGATTATAGATAGGACATCAAATGGAGAATTGTTTGAGAATATGTTATTTTAATCCCGGATAGTTCATATTCCTTAAAGTCAATAAAGTAATTCCATGCTTTCAAATTATTGATAACTTAATATCCTACCTCCATTTGATAATCCTATAATTTCCAAGATAGCAGAGATGCCTGCCGTGATGTAGTACACAAACACTCTTCTCAACTCATTCAACACACAGCAGTATTTTAAGCTAACAGTTTCAATAGTTATCCAAAAGAGTAGAAACCATGACTCAAGAACAAGAAATATTTCACAAAGGTAAAGAAAGGCCCATGATGGGAAGAGGTTCCCTAAATAAGTGGTAATTTTGAAATCATGCATTATGTCATCCGCCTAGAAATCAGACTGTGCACTTAAATTGGCTTACTCTCAGACAAAAACGTAGCAATCTCGAAGCATAAACTGTCAAACTGATTGATTTCTTACATAAAAGGTTGCAGTTGGACCTACTCTAATTGGTCATCGATTAAAGTAATTACTCTGTGCATTATTGGGTGATTTAATTATCAAGTTTCGCGAAGAACTCAAACGATATACAATTTGTTGACTTAACGCCGGAACCTAAAAGTCATGTTTAGGGAGTTTACAATCAGCCAAATTCAGGTTCTAATGTTCCTGGCATGTTTAATATAAGAATGAAGAAACTCGAGCTAATTGCAAAAGTACGAACGTGAACTTAGAAAAGGGAGGTGGAATATAGAGACAAACAGGTGCTCTATTCTGAATTTAACGCACAATGCTAAGTGTCGGGGTGGACGTCTACTCTGACCGTTACAATAATTACCATGACTTTGGGTTTGACTGAGAGACGTAGGAGGTCCTGTGCCTCACACTGCAGGTCCTCGGGCAGGGTGGTCCGCGTCTTACTGTACTTGGTCAGAGTGCGCTTGGTCAACGTGGTGGCCGCTCGCGTTTTCTACAGGTGACGACACGACAAAGAAAGTACTGCACCATGCACACAACACAGCCACATACATAGAAACTCACAGTTAAGGAGAGGGGGATTTGCAAGTGATATCGCATAAGCACAGGTGGAATGACAGAGGGAAGGTTGTATGTGTAATGCAATACATGTTGTAAACGTTAGAAGAAAATCTCTCGCTATAATGAAATGCATATGCCAATCAGTTTTTGATCTCATTTTCTTTTCAGTCAATTGATTAACGGAAATATTCCAAATCATTCTAACGAGAGCATACATGTTGTAAATCTATAGTCATAAGGTAACACTTTTACTAGGAAAGTGAAATAAAATTTTAACTTAAATAAACTGGTAAGCGTGCGGAATTAAGTCTAATAATCCTATAAGATAATTACCTTCATAGATTTCTCAAGTGCTTCTTCTTCAATATCGTACTCGAGTTTAAACGGTTCTTTCCGTTTTCGCGACTTTTTCTGTTCCTTCTCCTCTCCAGTTTTGTCGGCCAATTTTTCATCTGATTTCACAAGTGTGGACATATTATCAAACTAAAGAGATTAAGAACATTATTTCTGGCAAGTTTTTGTCTATAGATGATTATTCTTAATCAAAAGAAAGTAGAGGAGCTAAACTTGAAAATTCGAATAGCGCATGCTTTATCATAATTTACCTGTGTTTCTTAAAAAATATGAAACTATAAATATGTCTGTGGCACCAAGACCAAGCTAAAAATTACTACTCGAAAAAAAGTACAAAAGATAATGATTCTAGAAACAATTAAACATTGCAACAATTAATTGTATTCTTAAAACGGGTGAAAACGAAACCTTAATGCCTCAACATCTCTGTTCTTAAGTTAACAGTCTTAAAACCAAATGTCAAGCCTTGCCTATGCGGTATCCTGAAATTCAAATGAAGTTCCACACATTTCAGAGCGAAGCAGGCACCTCATTTATACTGAATCTGATCATGTAGTATGTCTAAATTCATTTGAAATGAATAAGTAATTCTCGATACCAGGATAATAATATCCTGTTTTCCTGAGTCTATAGATTTCTTCTGATATCCTGGGTAACCTCAAAGCGATACTCCTTGCTTCAACAACTTTTTTCTTCACAGATGAAAAAAATCCTCAATAAACTCATTCTCTTAATCTATCAGAAACATTCCTACTTCATAAAATACAAATTGTATACACATCTTGCCAAAACATTTTACGGTCAACTCATTTTGATCTTCTGTAAAGCTATGATGAAGTACGCAGCAGGAAAAAGAAAGTATGACCTTTTGGAAATTTACGCAAATTGCCCGAAATTCCTACTACAAAGCCAGGGGAAATGAGAAGTTATTTTCTGATCGTTCAGGTACTCACTTCAGACTGGTGACTAAGTTACCTAATTTATAGTGACACTCGTAGGTTAATCAACTACGCCAGTAACTACTAAAACAAACAGTATGTATAATATTCTCTCCGTTATCGAGATTGAATTAGATGATGGATCAAAAAAAAGCCCACTGCATACTTTATTGATATGATTTACCGATATTGACCGTAAAATGGAACCGATGAACACCAAACAAACGTCTTCCTTTGAAACAGGCATTCATCACTTTACTAACTCACTAGTAGGACGTGTCTCTTTGACACTAGGTTTTGGATGGGTCACATTGACAATAGTTCTTTGAAGAGTCACTTTGACACTAGATGGCGGTTTCCTGCGAGGACGTCCTGCCACCTTGCGTTTCTTTCGTACAACCACTGGTTAACATATTCATAAACAGAATGTGCTTATAGGTTAATTATATTTCACTTTAAAGGTTCTGATATCTAAAGTTAATCTAATCGATTTATGATTTTCAAAATTGATTTCCGTCTACGTTTCGGAAAATACACAGAAAGACACTTTTCATGTTTTAAGACATGGTCATCACTTTTCTTACCTTTGGATTTTGGATTTATTTTCGTCTAGGTTTCGAAAAATACAAAGAAAGACACTTTTCATGTTTTAAGACATGGCTTCATCACTTCTCTTACCTTTGGACTTTGGTTTTAGTTTCCAATGTTCTGGTCCCGCCCACGATTGTAGGATGTTTGTGGAGAAGTATGAATATTCAGACGGTTCTGAGGCCAAGACACTTATCAATGATGACACTGAACCATGTCTGCAAGAGAGTTAACGGGACAAATGATTTAAAATCTAAAAGATAAATAGATAAGAAATAATTGTTCCAACTTCTAATACTTAAACTTTAAATAGATCATTTGTTAAATGTTACGAAATCCAGTACCCGACCAAGGACAGATTTTTTCTCGTCACCAGTTTGAAAATGCAGAATGTAACTAAACATACGTAGAATAGAATATATCTAAAAGTTATAGCTAAAAGAAAATCCGTCTTACTGTAGGTCACTCATGGCAGATTCTACAAGTTTGGCTTCTTTACTATCTCCAATAGTAATCACTGTAGTTCCCCCTGACATCGATGCGCTGAATTCTGGCTCTGGAATTATAAGTAGGACATTATGAAGAATAACAATGAGGAAAATCATGTAAAAATACTTTTAAAAGATTATATAAACCTTAAGACAAAAATAATTATTGTTGCTATCAACTCGGTCTTTTCATATAATCATGTACTTTCTAAAATCACTATTACACATCTTCATTATAGGCGGAGAACATCTTTACCAGGGGGCGAGTCGTCGTCTTCGTTGCCGGTGAAGTCGTCCAAGGGTAGCCCCATGTCGTCGTCATGGTTGTCGTCACCCTCGCCATGGTTGTCCGTGAGTGTTGTTATGTGTTCCACCTCAGCGTTCATGTCAAACCGCCGCTCACAGTCCTTACCTACAACACTTGTTGAGGCCTCCTCCTGGGCCTGTTCTCGGGAATTGACAAAATTAGAAAAAACAAGCTCATTCAGTCATTGGGGGATAAGGAGCTCCAAGGCAATATCACACCCTCATTACATATCTCTGAGACTTGAAAGAAATCAAATTTACATGATCTAGCTTTACTGCTTTAAGTTTCAATCCCTTTATTTGCAGTATTTTGTTTGACAAATAACTTTTATATCTCACCGTAGCCTCTCCATCTTTCGACCAATTGGTAAAGGAAAAGTCGGCAAACTCTGGACAAATTTTGAGTGCTTCTAGCGCCATTCCACTGTAAAGTTCTGTAAATACAAAAACAGAAATATCAGATCAGTATGTGATAAAATTAATCAAGTTTGCTGTTACTATACCTAAACAACACTCCTATAGATGGTGATGTTTCCTACTTCCTGATACACATTGTTCAATGGATTGATACAAATTTATCGAATGTGTGAGCACAATGACCCTGGATTACCTCTTAATTCTGTCATGTCAACAGGGGTCTGTTGGCTGGCCGCACAGTCCTCCTCGGAGGTGACCACGGTGTTGAGGTCTACGGCAATGGCGCTCGTGTCGTCAAGGCAGCTGAGGTGGTTGAGAAGAAGGCCTCCTGAGCCACCCTCGTCAAAGGTGGCTGATGTCTTTTGAAACAATGGGTCAGCCTGGAAGAAAGTGTGGGATATATTTTTCAACTCAGAATTGTGTAAGAATAAAAGGTGTTTTGAAATACATGTACTATGAAATGAGTATGATGGGCCAGACACTTATTACTGGTGCTGATCCATAGGTGTTGTGGGAGAGAGGTCACCTTGTGTGTGTCATCGAATGGTACAACCACATGAATTTATCTATGGATAAAAGAATTCTGATAAAAGTTGCGGATTCATAGATAGATATTACAATTGCATCTGTAGGGCGAACTAAAATACATGAGGTCAGCCCTGGGATAAGTATCAGTATCTATTTGTGAAAAATATGCACCCTCGACATTTACAGATAGGTAGGCCTATTCATAATCTTTCGTCTCTAGTTTCTGTGAAGTCCAGTCATATGGCATGCTAATGCTTTTGGGACAATCAGAAAGCTGAACTACGGCCGCAAGGTATAACTGTGCCACCTACCTCAAACTTCATATCGAATTTTTTGACGTTGATGTTCTTAAGGTTGGTTTCTACGGTGCCCTTTTTGCGGGTCCTTTTCCGTTTGTTCTTGTTGTCCCTTGGGTCTCCGCCCTCGGCGTCACCCTCTGCCCCCTCTGCGCCATCCCCTCCGCCTTCACTCTCCCGACGGTCAGAGCTGCGCCCGAGGCCAGTAAGCACCTTATAAGTCTCTGTGTGGATAGCGTCCACCCGTCCAGCGTAAATCTTGGCACTGGCATCAAGAGTAGAACTGGCAACCTGTGACAGAACAATAAATAGTTCTTAAGGAGGATATAGATACTAGAGAGGTTATCTCGGGTAGGTAATTACGTTTATCACTCAAAACATTTTTTTCTACGACAGAGTTCCTGACTGAATTCTTATAAATCTTGGATAATTTAGGCTACAAAGTTGACCTTTTAAGAAAGCACAGGGAGGGGGGGGGGGGCATTTATATCTAATCATTTCACAGGGATTTAAGCCAGGGTTAATGAATAAATCTGAAACCCCAGAGAGAAATTTCAGAATAATCTAAAATGCCATGAAACGTCATAAGGAAAATAGTTTGAAAATTATCATTTGAGGTGATGATGTGAAAAAAATCTGAAATCAGATTAAAATCTGAAAACTTAAATCTCTGATTTCAGTATATTGTCGATGTACTGATAATTTGTTTATCTGCATACTAAAGACGAGGTGTTGGATTAGAAGTTTATTTCCATGACAAAATTACATTATATTAGTTCCATTACAAAATTACATATAAAAACAACTTATATTTTACGATTAAAACCTTTTCTTAAGTAGTGAAATATACTCACCTGAAAGTTGTTCATGTCTTTTTTACTCAAAAGCTCGGAAAGATAATCTATAAGGTGAAGCCCAAAGGCATTTTTGGCGTTGATTTTCTGAAATGAAAAAATGAGGACATGTATGGTACCGGGAAATTTAAATTATCACGAAACTTACATAACATGAAAACAAACACATTTATACACAATTTTTCAATACGCCTGTAGATTTCAATGATATTTGGAAGGCATTGTTTATCTTTTATACGAGCTATGAATGTTTTGGTACATATGTAAACTTATAAAAGTACATCTACCTGAATGAATCAGTTACTTACATTTTCCGCAGAGAGTTTAATGCAGTTTGAGTAGTGCTCCGATAGCTGGGCGTTGAGCAGTCCTGCTCCTGCTCCAGGTGCTACAGATTTTCGCCTTCAATATTGAATAACGATCGTCATATGAATACGAATGCCACTTCGAATCTATTCTAGAAGTACTACAGTAAGCACGTTATCTATTTCGATCATACAGATCTATAGGCAAGAGAAATTTTGAATGATTTGCCAAATGTACTTTGAATGTCACCCACAAATAGCGCAGTCTACATTCACCTACAGTAACAATTAACATATCAGATCATTTATCAATGAGGTAACCAACTAATCTCAATACGCAAAGGAGGTTTCAGGACTTCCTATACATTTATAATCGGTATAAAATAACTAAATAATTTTTTTAATTCTAGTACTAAGGCTCAGTTGCAAAGCTCTATACTAATACATCAATCAAAACCTAAAAGTTCCATGCCCCCCTCCACCTTGCTTAATGAGCAGTAACGATAAGACAGAAAAAAGTCCAAGGTTTTTTTCAGTTATTTTTTCGAACATCAATAACTAAACTGGTAACATAAATACCATTCTGATATTTCGCAACTGGTCAAAAGCATTCAGTTTCGGGGATTTTTGTTTTATATCCACATTTGTATTTTCAATTTCATATTGTTTTTTGTAAAAAGAGTTCAGGCAAAAAATGCAGATTTTAATGCACATGATGAAAAAGGTAAGCGATATATCCACATCCACAAAAAGTAAAAGACACGTTTTTTCTCTCTCAATAATTTGAAAGATGATTTTGATTCATTACTGTAATGGAGGGTAGAAGGGGATACTATTCTACACAAACATTGAAACAACTGAAAATAAACTTGTAACATTTAAAAGGCATTAACATTTTTGGCGCATCTGCACACCTATCAGCCGGTGTTGCTGGACTCGTCAAGTTGTTCCTCTGCAGCTCCAACAGCCGAGACCGCCTCCTTTCCTTTCGTTCATGGGCATCATCCTGCTCTGACAGTAATCTCTGTACATTCACGCTGCACGGTGTCACCGTGCTGGCCACTCTGCGGGCCGACGGTGAGATGAGCTCCACAGGGGTGACGGGCACCCGGCTCCCTGCCGCCGGCAGCACTGGCGACATCAGCGGACTTCGCAGTGCCGCCATGGTCCTGGATGAGAAGAACATTATGTTTTATTTAGACTGCTTAAACATCTCAATGTTATTATTTCAAGTTAAGCGTTTTCAGGCACGGAAATAACTGAGAAGGGAAATACATTTTTTTCTGGAGAACCATATAGGTTATATGGAAAATTAGATAAAAATTGGAAACCAAAGAGATTCCCCCCCCCCCCCCCCCCCCCCCGCCTGAACAAGTATCTCACTTTCGTCGAGAGCTATTGAGATGAAATTTGTAAAGCAACCCTACCAGTACCCTGCAGCAAGGAAGATGTTCCAGAATTTTCAGTTTGGCATAAGTAGATTTTATTTTTAGGCCAGCCGGGATTTCTTTTTTTATTGTTGGTACGAATTCATAAGAAAACTTTTTGAAAAAAAATGTTTGACAAATTGTGAAAAGTTCCTCGTCCAGCCCTAAAATACCCACCCGTCCGGTCAACCAGAAAGAGATTTTTCAGGACAGCCTCAAGAAAATACTTTTTGGTAAATTGTTATTTAGTAATTTCTTCCTATAGCCTATTAAAAGGAACAAGCTGAAGTACAAAATTTGGAGACACTCAGACCAAAAAGAGAAATGGTTGTGTTTGGTTGATGTCGCCACATTTCATAATTTCAGCTATTTTTTTCCTTTTCAAAATATATTAATTAAAGGAGTGCCACCACTGATAGTAAAATACCTCCAAAATTAATCCTTCTCAGCATAACCACAGATCTCTACTGGACTGAAACTGAAAGATCTTGAAAGTTTGTGCTTAATTGTGGCCAAACTATGTGGCAGTTTTCGGAGAAAAAAATGTCTCCTGAAGACCAAAGTAGACCAGTAGATTAGGGTTAGCAGAGACTTGACCTACATAATTGAATACAAAATCGTCATGACTTTAACAACGTTTAAGACTCGTCTAGTAAGTTAGTCAACTTACTGCCACGGACAGCTAGACTATTTTTGTGACTGAAGAGTAGACAGTGTGGATTCTGGAACCCAGTGTAGATCTACTAACGTTACTGTTGTGTAGGGGCAGTGACAGTCAGGGGCTCTGACGAGTCTGAGTCTGACACTCTAACTTAATCCAGACTGTGAGTGTGAATAAAATGAATACTGGAGAACTCGGTCCGCAGGAGAAGTCGGTCCAGGAGAACTCGGTCCATGAGAGAACTCGGTCCACTGGTCTTTGTAATGGCAAACAAACTAGATATATATCCCTCTCTTCTAATAGATCTCTAGGATTCATACCTAAAAGGCTAACTCGTCCCTATTCCTAGTCTCTATGAATTGCTAAGGGCTAAAACATCATTGGACCGAGTTCTCTCATGGACCGAGTTCTCCTGGGCCGAGTTCTCCTGCGGACCGAGTTCTCCAGTTACCGAATAGGATCAGTCATTTTTAGTGCCAGTGCGACAGTGGGATCACTAGTCTTCTTGAAGTTATGAATATCTATGAGTATTTAAATGTTGAATAGACTTCACTTACAAACTTGTCAGAGTGACGGTCAACGGTCGGACTTGAGTCTTAACAGAGTTAACATAACTGAAAGATCTAACTGACACTGACTGACTGAGTTACGACAGAAAGGGAAGATCGTCGACGCGTTTTTTTTTTATCATCGAAAAGTACCGGGAGGAAGACGATGAAAATTGACATTTTTGTGATTAGTATGACACCACTAGGTCTGTGGGAAGTTACAACGCATAATCATGTCATATTTCACTATAGTCATCATCAATTTTGTGCTAATTCTAAGTTATGTTGACATGAATACTGTTTGTAAATATACACGACAGTTTCGGGCTGAACGTTTCAGTGAGCAGGAAAACATGTCGGACAGAAGGCGCAGGAATACCTTATTTAGGAGCGTTTTGAAGTAAAAAGCAGGGCAAATATCGCCGATCTTAAAGACTTTTCATGTGGTCTTCAGTGTCTCCTATGCATGGGTACAGTATGGCAGGCAGTGATCCGTAAAATCTATTCTTAACGATAAGAAATAACAACTGTGTACAAACCTTCAAATTTAGCGCGATCCGTTGTTCCCAATCTCGCCGGAAATCTCGTCGTCGGCGAGAGTTAACGGGTTTACGCGGGTTTGATCCGCCAGATGGCGCCAGGGTAGATTATCGTGCTGCCACCTCGTGGTTGAATGATGAACCACAGAAGTATACTTCCGGTGATTTTAGCAGGAACAGGAGTGCCGACGGAATAAAAAGCCATATGTTGGGGATAATTGTAACCTAAACCCGTGATTCAATATGTCATCAGCCGCGTGTACAATCCTAGGTAAGTACTTAGATATGAATGATTATTTCACCATCACGCCTTCGTGATAGAAGGTGCCACATGGCCAAGTTGAACGGGCCGGTAACTCAGTCCCTCAATCAGTGCGAGTGTGAGTCTGTCAGTCACTCTCAGTCTGCTGTTAGCGATGAAGGGTCAACATTTTAAATGCAGTTGATCTTTAGAAAATACACATACCCTGAAAGCCCAGAACAAGAGAACAGCGGAACTGGTTAAATGAACCTGATACATTGAATAATAAGAAAGTTATTGCTTTTTGAAAATAAAAAATAGAGTAGCCTAGGGACTCAAATGCATCAAAATAGAGGACAGGTGTGTCAAAACTGAGGAATGAACCAGAAAAATGATTTGATCTGGTTTCCTCGGAAGAGCAGGTTGTCTTGTGGCTGCCCTCGAATCACCTTCCCAGGGCCCAAGTTTGGTCTGGGCCACCCTAGGGTTGGTAGGTGCTCAAGACACCTAGGATTTCTGTTTCCAAGTTGGGACCCATCTCTACCCGAAGTGTGTTGACCTATGTTACCTGAACACAAATACTTTATTAGGGCCGGTGAGCCAGTTAGACGTTTGAGTCTGTTCTGGTCATTTGAATTTCGCGGGTCACCGCCCTTTAGGACATAGACTTGGGTGAAGAGCACTTACAGTCACTTTGTTGAAAGGACCCCCCGGAGCGCCGGGGCAATGCACGACATTTTGCCGATCGATTCTGGGCTTAAATCCAAGCATTTGGGCTTATTTGGGCTGATATTAATATCAATTGTGATCTATAGAACAAGCAGGAATGGAGAAATTTGTCCCAAATTGGTCAAATTAGATATGTTAGCGCGAAATAAAATCCGGTTAGATCGGCGGTAGTCGGGTATCCTCGGCATTCTCCGTGACCTGCTTTCAATTGGAGAAGAAGGGATCTGGGTCAATCTCTGAATATTCATCAAATTTGCATGCCTATTTCACCATGAAATCGGTCATTGTTACGGGTCAAATATATATACAGAGGTAGATTTGGATACATAGATGATCAAGTCAAGATCCAGAAATGAAACGATTGCGAAATAACGCGTCTAAACGCGTAAATGCATCGCGCTATTTTTTTTTGGTAATCCTTCGGCCTCCGCCCGGCCGCCTCACACTGTCACTGTCAGACCGCCGGGCGTAGTCGTCCCGAGCGGACGTTGCGGGGAAGGCTCCCTCTTTCTAGCCTGGATTACAGCGCTATATGATGGTTTCAATATATATATATTTGACGACTGGACACCCTTAAACGCATACAACGCATTGAAAACTCATGCGGGAATCATGCGTTCGTATCGAAGGGAAAACATTGGATCGATCGGACACGAGGAGCACTGTCACTGTCAGATGGTCTAACATGGCGTCGTCATCCTGTCCGGGTTTTCTCCCCTCACGCCTGCACCGATACATTGAACTCAGGAAACCAGGATGACATTGGACTAAACCCAATAATTGTGGAGGATTTAAGTATTCGGAAGCATTCAGGACTCAGGTTATACAGGTAGGGACATATATCTTTTCCAGCAGTTCAAATGCTAGGCCTAGACAAGCTGCTGGACTCAGCCTCTCGGGCATTCGACACTGGCAATCTCAAAAATAATTATTTAGACCATATTAGGCCTATCAAAAGGAAATTCATGTATATATCTATGTTCTCATATATGTGAGGGTCCTATTTGTCATATAGTTTGATCTTTTTAGGCCTAGAAACGCTTGCAAGAATATTTTACAGATGGTATGAAAAAAATGACTGCACTCAGATAGGCCTAAGCCCCACCTCCGACACTGTCAATATATTATGGCGGCTCCGAAAGCAATTATTTATGATCAAAAGATTAAATTATTTCTTGAATTGTCACTATAGTGTCACTTTTTCTTACCTACCATCAAAATATTCAATCTGAACTTTAATATGTCTAGGCCTAAGTCACTGTCAGTGTCTGAATCATTCCCATTCAATGTTAAAACATAGGCGTCACACTGTCAATAAGTTCTCCGGTGCTGTCAGTGTCACACAGATTTAAATGATTCAAAGATTAAATAATTTGTGAAATTGTCACTATAGTGTCATTTTTCCAGACCTACCATCAAAATATCTGAATCATTAATATCTCAATATCTAGGCCTAAGCCCTCTCCATTAGATCTTGGGATACACCGGCCCCTAAGTGCCTATAGCACTTAACTTGATCAATTAAATCAATGGCGCTTTTGATCTAGTTTTCGGCCTGAAAGCCAAGGATTCAAAATAACGATTTCATTTAATTTATTTCAGGGTCAGCCACCCTTGCATTATTACTTGCTGGATACCTCGCCCAGCAATATTTACCCCCACCAAAACCAAAGATTGTAGGAATTGATCTAGGTAAGTTCCGTTTCTATCACTCTGTGTTAAGTTTTGAGAAATGACTTGGTAGCACAAGAAGTGTTAGATGTACTTAGATGTAAATGTACTGAAGTCGATGTATGTGTAATGAATATTCATTTTAGCCCCTTTAGTAGGCCAAACATAGAGAATCAGATAAACAGTTCATTTGATGCATACATGTTCTACCTTTTAAACTTGTAAAAGTAGCCGTAATGTGAGAACCGCTCTGCATGTTTATGAAACTTAAATGACAAACTCTTTTTTCAGGCACAACATACTCATGTGTTGGAGTTTACTATGCCATGACCGGCGACGTGCAGATCCTTAAAGATCTGGAGGGCCACAAGTGTATTCCAAGTATTGTAGCATTCAAGTAAGAAAAATAATATTTTTCTAAATTGAACATTACATGGAAATTTTCCGATTGTTTGGTTGTCAGTGCATGAATTTCTATGTGATTATCACTTGTCTTACTTAACGTATAAGCATTTTTGCTAGAATTTGAGAGTGAAAACGGTGTCAATGCCTGGATCTATGTGATACCACTTTTCCTTTTTTTTTTTTTTTTTTTTTTTTTTTTTACATTTACTAACTTTTTCTAAAATTGAAGAGTGTTAAAATGCGTCAGAATCTACCTTTTAGAGTAATGGACAGCCAGTGAAATTTGCCGCCTTTCTTCTGAAAATAGGAATTAAATATACAATTCTTTTTTTTACCGGTTTTTGAATGTTGCAAATATAAAATTATCATTTGAAGTAAAATTTATATCAATGTTTACGATTTTAAGAGATCCAATAGATTGAATATATATTTCATTGGGAACGTCGTGGCTGGAGGCAATGACACAACCCTCTCCCTGTGCTGATCTCTTACTCTGACCTGATAGTATCAACTCTCGATTTTACTTCTAGTGGGAACGATGTAGTGGTCGGGTATAAGGCGGCGGCCCTCTCAGACCACAACCCTCACAACACCCTCTATGACGCAAAGAGGTTCCTCGGCAAGAAGTTCTCCCGGGACGAGCTAGCAGGAGAGGTCGGCCGCTACCCTTTTAAGGTAAGATAAAAACATCATTGAAATACTAAAAGTCAACAAAGTTTACTTGAAATGACCACGATGAGCGCATGGTCCTACTTTAGTGGACTACAAAATTCAAGGTTCTACTGAATGTTTGGTCTGCTGATATTGTAGGAGGATGGGATTAATATCTAATTGACATTGGCTTTATGCCCTACTATGACACAAATACACTTGAATACGAATGAGTTTAGGGTGGCTATGGATGGGAGACTCGGTATGTTTAAAGTGCTAAGATAAATTAATATTTTCAATTGCCCAAATAGACTTGCTTTGACAAGTCAAAATATGCCTTTACTTCATTGTTATAATGTGTCACATTCGCCGTGTTTGTAGTTGGAGGCTGATGAGTTTGGCATGGTTCACTACGTGGTGAGGAACCCACACAATGTGACCCACGTCACCCCTCAGAAGGTCGGGGCCACCGTCATCTCCGCCCTCCGCCACACAGCCGAGCAGAACCTCACCGCCAAGGTACCATTACGTCCCAGTATTTTACACCTTGAATCGTTAAAATTGCTTGCCAGGTTATCATACATACGAAAGATCCAGTGTACCAGCCTAACATAGATTTCCAAATATCAAGATTATAAAATGTGCCTACGGTAGTTTCGAGCCAGCAATGCTTGACCTATTGATATTATCAATTTATAAAATGTGGTAAACACACACACTGGTACCTTGCAGCAGGTGTTCATGAGTACCCGATAGATTGGATACCTATGTCATACAAGCTGCCTTATTGTTTAAACACCACATGTTATACACACTGATAAGGTACGAAAATATGGTTTACCTTATATGATTTAGAAACCTCCATAATAATACAACATTCACTGTGTAGCACGATTTACCTGAACCGTCGTTACTCAATATCTCCTCAGGTGACCAGAGCCGTTATGTCGGTACCAGCCGAGTTTGATGAGGTTCAGAGGAACTACACCCGGCGAGCCGCCCAACTTGCAGGTATACATTTTATACACATAATGTTATGTGTAGTTTGGTATGGAAGTATACAGAAAATGTACATATCAGAAGAAATATGTAGACATCTATACTATATTAGGGTGACCACTGCCCAGATAAAACAGGGAATTTGAAACTTTTACCAACTCTGTTCGAACAGAATTGTTGAAAATACCATATTGGAAAATTTGCCGCAGGGAAGCAGATTTGAAAGTTAAACTTGAGTGGTCTAGAATGCTAATAGATAGTGAGAAAATGGCTCAACTGAAATGGGCGAAAGATTTTTATATGAAAAAACCCTTCTGTAACCTTTATAGTTACCTTTGACAAGATATTACTAATTCTTCTTATCTTTACAGGCATAGAAGTGATGCGTATTATTAACGAGCCAACTGCGGCTGCACTGGCCTATGGACTTCACAAGAAGTCGTCCGTGGAGACGGTACTGGTGGTGGACCTGGGGGGCGGCACGCTGGACGTGTCCCTGCTCAGGGTACAGGGCGGCATGTTCCTCACTCAGGCCATGGCAGGTCAGTGCTTTGGGACAAACTGAAACTCACTAAGTGTCCTAGACATAGATTACTTTTTGCGATATTCACTGTACTTCCCAGACTAATATTTTGTCAAAACAATCTTTGATAAACGTTTAGTGGTCGGCCATGGTGAGGGGAATCCCGCCGTTCACAAGGATCCTTTGTAGGGATTACCTCTAACAAGACCCTAGGTTTTTTCTACCGGTCGATAGCTTTACATCAATTGAAGCCATGGGCGTGTCGTACGCTAGGTTTAAGGAAACACTTTCATTTCCACTCTTATATTGTATTTTGATAACTTCCACAGATCCCACAACTCAGAATGGAGAAAAGATTGGTTTTCCCACAAATGCCTCATGCATACCTTGAACTTTGTTCGTTGACAGGGAACAATCACTTAGGAGGACAGGACTTCAACCAACGTCTCATGCGATACTTGCTGACCCAGATTCAGAAGGACTTCGGTCAAGACGTCACGGACCCAGAAGACCTCCAGAAACTTCGCTTAGCAACCGAAACTGCCAAACTACGCCTCACCACAGAAGCTGAGATAGACTTCAAACTCAAATTGTCCTCTCTGAGTTCCCGCGGCAGGCCTGCAGTCTTCAACCACCACCTCACGAGACAAAAGTTTGAAGCCATAAACTCAGATTTATTCAAAAAAGTATTGGCTCCCATATCCGTGGTGTTAAAAGAAGCCGAAATGGTTTCTGGTGATATAGACGAGATTGTGTTAGTTGGGGGGTCAACAAGAATACCAAAGGTTCGCGAGCTAGTTGGGGAATATTTTAACAAAGAGCCGAATGTTTCGGTAGACCCTGAGTTAGCTGTGGTTACGGGGGTAGCAATCCAGGCAGGTATACTTAGTGGAGCATGGCCACTTTCTGTAAGTGCCACAGAGATACCGACCCATATACGTAAAATCCATGTACATTAGATAAGGAAAGGACCAAATCATGAATCTAGTATATTGATAAGATATTATTAAACAATCTCACTGAAGCTAGTTATTTAAAAATGGATAAAGTGAAACGTTTAACATTGATTCTGACTGTTTTTCTTTTCCCTGCTTTATTCTTAAGAAATAAACATATTTCAAAAAATATGAAATCCCATCCCGACAACTTGATATCTGAAAGCAGTGTATGTCCAATGATAAAAGTTAAATGGTATTTTGCTGCATCAGGTCTTGGATCTTAAGTTGTTTATATGAATAAAAGTGTAGTGGTAGCGAGTTGACCAAAGTTATAATTTTATGTTTATAACACAGGAAACGGATTGTGATAGTCTATGTTGCTCAGCACTACCTTACTAAGTGGCAGTTCTTTTGGTCAAACCATTCTTTTGATATTAATTTAAATTGAAAAGATGCGTGAAAAGAATTGAAATCAGGGATCAGTTGTGATGGTTTGTTCCAGATCTAAGTGAACAGGGCACGGTTGAAAGAAGTCGGCGGTGTCTTTAAGTATTTATCTAAGCTAATCGATTCTGTGTCTGCCTATATTCTTCTTTTGCCACAGGTGTTAAGTTATTCTGTTTCTAGGCATACTTCAGGTACATGTAAGTGTACTTCATAACTTGGAAAGAACCGTTCTGGCGTTTTAAAATTTGCAATGTGATGCATTCATCATTGAGTCTTCAATACGCTACATTTGTTATTGAATTTTAAAGAATCTTCGTGTGCAACTGGCCCTGCGTTTCCGATAATTTTAAACTCGACCTATATTCATAATATGTTTACAGATTTGCAGTATATGTCTAAAATTTCATCAGTAAGTGGATAGAATTTAAATGAACCATAAGAAATCATAGGGACCCCTGGCCTCCGTTAACATGGCTATTATTTTGCACGGTCATTTTCCTTTTTTCATTTCTATTGGTGCAACAGTTGTTTCTTATAAACAAAATTCAGAATGATGAATGCGGCCACCAAGTAAAATGTAACCACATAAAGTGAGAATGTTTTTGTGGATAACCTGTTTATAACCTCCTTGTATGTTGTTATCATGTCAAATATTTCCTCTATACTGTGGGGACGTGGCCATTTCCTTAGTGAAACCATAGAAGATGCCTGATTGCATATGTTTCAAAGTTCTAACATTGCTCTCCTTTCCTAGCACAGAATTGTACACACAACGTAAAATCATCTCTGGTTTTAATTTGGAACTTATTTTATGATTTTCTTTTGGCAGGACTGCTATCTAATAATTGTCCTATTCCAGAATTTGAATGATTCAAACTTTTTTTCCCTGTATACTGTCTGAACACAACTATTTATATACATGTATATGGGGAATACCTTTTACCAGAAGACTATTTCTGTTATTTATTACAAAAGTGTTGTCCCTTACTTTAACAAACTATTTTCTCGTTGTAGTATATGATCAAATGTCAGCAGACCATTGAAAATAAAATGGATCATACCCTCTCAGCGCCAGTTCTGTCATTGGTAGTCGTTTAAATCAAAATTTGGAGTCATCTTTCCACTGAGAGAATGTTTTTAGCATGCTTGAGAAGTCTCAAATCTGTTGTGACATAAGTAAGTTAGAAACCACGTATTAAAAATTATAAAATATAACTTTCGACTTCTACGGCCCGTCTCTCACCGAACTTTTCTTTAAAAAAACAATACGGGCTAAAAGAGATACCAGCAATAACTATTTGGTATATGATGTCAGGATAGTTTTCATCCTAAGCAGGGCTTGACAAATCAATTTGAAACATGGTTGCCCACTGGGCAACTTGAGCCCAGAGAATGGTTGCCCAGCTACAAAATGTGGTTGCCCAGTAATAATTTAAGAGAATAACATAAAATATATAGATGACAAATAAAATAGGATTTAGATGTTGATTCCATGGATTTATGGGTAAAAAGTTGATATTCATAATTTTCAAACCCAAATTTTAGACCTTGACTATGGTTGCCCACTTGGCAACTCAGGCACTCATTTCAGTGGCCCAGTACATCTTTTTGGTGGTCCAGGGCCATTGGACACCCGATTTGTCAAGCCCTGCTAAGACAGTCATGAGTATCTAAGCGCGCCAAGCACGAAAAATAAACGTCCATCCCCGGCTCTAATAATAATTACAAGTTAAATAGGTTAATTATTATCATATTTAAAGCCTGGGCAATGATGAAGTCTAGAAAGTTTCAAACATATTTTAGTTTTTAGTTGAGTGACATGCAGAGAGACAAAAATTTCAGTAACATTTGTAACTCATTTCTGGACATAAACTACCAGTAGCTCATTATGAATAAGAAAAAGTTAACAAAAAAGAAATCTGCTCGGAGATTGTAAACCAAAGATAATCCTTGAAGAGGGATACAAATGTGATTGAAGGTTGACTATGGTAAAAAATATGTGAATTTGGCTACAAAATGAAAATTTGAAAACCAAACATCTGGGTGGAAAGTCCTTACCCAATACTCGTTCGAGTTTATCAGACGATTAGTTTGAGTAACCCAAAAACTCCGGTTGTTTGATTTTTTTTTTTTTATGAAACAAATATACTACCATGATATAATGCAGGGCATGACCCTTCCACGACTCTCCCATAGGATCATGACAACTCCTTTACCCTCTTCACCCCCCTTACCCCCATATGTAAAAAAAAAAGGGTTAAGATAAGAAAGTTGAGTAACTGGTAACTGTCGATCACACAAAACTTTGGACATAACACAGTGAAAGGCCTTCACCAGCAAAAACTCGACACGTTCCTATCTGTGCCCAGCAACAACTTTAGCAATCCACGATATTGGATCAACTTCGGGTCCAGAATAATGGATGTGTTTTATTCAGGCCTATGTTATAACACAATTTGTTCATTATTGGTCTCATCTAACACACAACTTAACGACAATAATACAACATTAAAATCTTGTTTTATTGTTTTGGGTTTGGAACACATTGGTATAAACAGTGCCTACCTCCAAAACACTAGTTATTTCTATGTTTGACAATAATAACTGTGAAAATAGTTACATGAACATGCAATGCAATGAGTAGCACTGCAATTTGTGTAGCATGAAAAAGACTGTAGATGTACGATGTGCTATGAAATAATGCATATATGTTTAATGCATATAATATGTAGTCTCTTAGCGAAATGCGAAAAGAAATAGATTCATCCTTAGTTCTTGTCTTAACAACAGCTCACATCTGACAACAGAGTGTACTTGAGACATACTGCAGCGGCTGATTTCTAATTGGAACACATCTACTGCTAGTAATCGTCATCAGAAATTAGATTAGGTGGGATATAATTATGCGAAACGCATTTAATATGAAACAATCCCTATCTTTTATTAACTTTGAGTAGTTTTCCCACTGGAATACAGTCTCCAGGGATCTGAAAAACAATAATGACAAGAACTTTGCATATCCTTCACTATCTATCTGTTATCTATAGGCACTAAACTCTGACTAGACTACAAAGCTGCGATAGATCAAGGCTTATTCAAAATTCTCTTAGGAACAGACACGGAATCTTGACATTCACATTCAAGCACATATACATATGGTTTTCTTTTACTGATTCATCGCAACAAATCAGAAGCAAGTTTCAAAATTATGAAACGTCTTTAAAGTATGAACAAATTGTAGCTACAAATTCTAGGATTTGAAACAAACACATCAAACGACGTAAAGCCGAGTCGTACCTGTCATACTGGGCAGGGATGATCACTGATTAGGCAATATTAACAAGTGATGTATCCGTTAGGTTAGGGCAACTTACCAAATTTTAATAAATTCTTGCAAATTTTTATGTCATTTATAGGTGATTAGAATTAATGATCTAGTTACAAATACTTGTACATTTCAGATAGATCCACTCGCTTACACTTACAACAAGGTAACATTATACTAGTTAGGCCCGAAGTGAATGTCCTTTCATAATGTGTATCTCTCGATATAAATGGAACACAGGCTGCAAAATGACTATACATCATTGTGTGAGTTTTGTTTTCGACGAACCGTGTGACAATAAGTTTTATAACTTGACGTATGCCTTAACCCTAGCTGTAAAACTTGCATACCGGAATACTCTGTGAGCTAACACAGATGCACGTACTATACTAAGGTCATAAAGGCGGGTAACAACGATCATTTTCATACCCTGGAACGTGAATACTGATTAGAGGTAAGATAACCGGATTTAGAAAAATGACCATAATGTCGTTGGATCAAACAAATGAGCTGGTCTTATAACATTGGAAACTTCATGGCAAAGGTCTGAAGTGTGAAACAGTAGATGTACAACAAGTTACCCTTATTTCATAATTGAATTGATTCATTTATACATTATTACTATATACGTAATGCACTAACTGTCTGACATATTTTCTGTCCTTTCATAAAAATAATAAATTCCTAATTTGTTATGTACCTTTTGAAATGTTCAATTTACATCTTTCGAAAACAAATACAGATATTACCCTCGTAACCAGCCTAACATATGTAAAAGTTCTGTTATTATGAAAATGGAATGTCAATATGTATTTCAAGAAAATTTTAGAATACTGCTGAAACTATCACATCACTGTACACCGTAATTTGGTGGCTTTTAATAGAAGAGAGGAATGACATATCTAAGATGATTTACGCCAACACTGAAGGTAAAAACATTTAAACAAAAGCAAAATCAGATTTGTACTTGCCTCTGTCAAACACTAGCATTCATAACAGATGCCATATAATCAACGGTAACTTTGATCAGTGTCCAAAATTCAGCAATTCTTAAATGCACACATCGGGAACATTGGCCCTAAATGTCAAGCGCCGGTTAGTACTTTTTTTCCCTGGGTCGCAGAATGCGTCGTTAAATTGCCACAATATGTGAATGATAATTTGGATGTTAGATCAGCGAGTGGTTTAATTCTCACTTCTGGATGTGACTTAACTTCTTTTTCATTATTTCTTCTTTAACCGTTCAGAAATTTTGACTTTTAGAGAAATCAATGTATATCTGTTTTTTCCCAGTACATAAGTGTAAAGACGTTCAAATATGCATCGTTTTTCTTTCATTCTGTGTCATAACTGACGATATTAATTGAGACATTTTTGCAGTGACTAGAGCATATATCCTAATACAAACAATACCAATATCAAGATCACAAAAAAATCTACCAATGAAAATGCAGTCATAGCTGTAAACGGCTATCAAGTACAACATCATTTGGGTAGATTACAAGTATTTGTAAGTTATTTCAAATCTGCCTAAAATAGAGAATCCCATACGTCTATAAGTATAACATTTGAATTCACAGTCAATATAAAACCTTTAAGTCATCTGGATTAAATATTATTCAGAAAATGTGAAACGTACATACTGGAATGGTTATTATAATGCCTCTTTCAGATAGTTCAGAACCACTCAATACTCGAGTAACAATTGCTGTAATTCTGAGACAAAATTCCCTGCATTTCATTGTATTGTGAAGACGTACACGTTATTGTATCATTGAAAAATATCTAAATATTTGCGAAATAGAGTATACATAGGTTATTAAATAATAGCACCAACACATGCAAACCTGTGAAATGATGCAAACTCAATAAACGTTTTGTACGACTACACATAAATATATTGCACTGCCCCTCCCTTCCTTCTTATTGATAAGGAATCCCCCATCTGCCTGCCTAATGAAGCAAAGAGATGTAGTTGAGATCTTTAAAGTTTGCTTATAATGCCTTCTGTTCCTGGGCTGAAATCAATAACATAATCAAATTACAAGCAATCAAACCTGAACAAGATAAATATTGATAAGAGACTGTCTCGACTACCACTCCCCATCGTCATAGTAACCGTAGATATCTTCATCGTACTCGTATCCATCAAACTCGTACTCGTCCTCCGAGTCCGAGTTGGGTGTGCGAGGCGTCTCACTGCCTTCTGTGTCGTAATCAAACGAAGCCGAACGGTTCTGAACCAGGCGTGTGAACGTGTCGTCGAAGATTTCGCACGGTTCGAGTGAGCGGAGGATATGCTTGGGGACCTGGCCTGAGGAGATCAGAGAGAGGCAGTCGACTGGAGGTGGTGGGTGAAAGGCGGCTTGAGTGGGTAGGTCCTGGAGGCAGCACATACTGGTGGTGTAAGCTGCCGGGTTCTGGAGTAGGAAGACATCGGCTTCACTGGCGACCAGCACCTCGTAGCCGTGATAAGGCACTTCGGCCGGCAGCTTGGGTTGGGGGTGCCAAGGCAGCCGACGGTGGAACGTTAACCACTCCTTGCGCAGCTCATCCAGAATCAGTGACGACTTTCCTGGTGAATGGATGACGATAGAATCCTGGTCCTTGGCGACCACATGGGGAGCCCCGAACTCACTGTATCCAATGCCCGGCGGAGGGGGCATGTCCAGCAGGCTGAACTTCTTGTACTTGCAATCGAAGCGAACAAAGCTCACTTCTTTGTTGATGCAGTACTCTTCATGGCCAAAGCGATGTCGACACCAAAGGTACACAAAACGATCACTTCTCACCACAGCTCTTGCAAGACTTATAAACTTCACGTTTGGGACTGGATAGCAGGAGTAGGTTTGTGAGTCAGGGTCACAGAGAAATAAGTTCCCTGAACCCTCACGGTTGGCAACAACAACCAAGTAACCATGGCAATAGATGATCACTGGAGGAACAGTCCGGTCGTCGGTAAGGGTGGTTTGGCAGCATAGGCTTTGGTTGTTAATATGTCGGAAGGTATGCAAACGATGGTCCCCTGTCTCAATATCAACTGACATCACATGTATTCGCACTATGTCAGATGGGTAGGGTAAGTTGTAACACAGAAACATATACACTGTTCTAGCATGCAAGGTTAAATTGCACACACAGAGTCTTGGTGGGATGGCATGTAGCAGACTGTCACTGTTTACTGTCAGATTGTACCACACTTGTTCAACGACACTATACAAGATGATTTTCAAAAAACGAAATCCTGGATTGCAGTTGGCAGCGACTAACACCTGAGCCATATCTTCACCCGAGGATGGTTCGCGGGACACTGGTCGAGGCAGGCTCCAAGCATACCGTGGGAGGGGTAGCGCTACTGTTGACTTGCCTGTCGCGGCATCCCCACACGCTGCCTCCACGGCAGCTAATCGTTTCATGAGTTCCGGGTCCCCCTGCACGTCATGTACAGTCATCAGGTCCCGAACGGTACTACGAGACAAGGACTGAACATGGACGTAGGACAAGAGTTTCAGCAGCGAAGAGTATCGTTCCATTTCATTGGACTTGACCCACTTCAGAATCCCTTGCACCAAATTGTCGTTGCTAACAAACTGAACCGTCTCTCTGTCCTTGAGTAACTTTGTGAACACCCCTTCGGGTATGTCTGCCAGGTCGTCACTGAAGATTATGTAGTCGTGGAAACGTGCCTTGATGATGCCCCGAGCTAGCTGGGCCACCTCTGGCATGTTGTGGTGTTCGGCTAGCACAGCAAGGCACATGCAGTTGCTCAAGTTTAAGTTACCATACTGTATGTAATATTGCCTGCAATATTCTTTTATATCTTCCAATAACAGAAAATCTGCGATTCTCAAGATATCCTCTGCATTATCAGTGTTTATCTCCAGGTCTCCACAGTAGATAAAGTCTAAGACGTACCTAAATGACTCGTGACTTTCCACTTGCAATGATTCAGTCAAATCGACTTCTGGACTACTTTCCTCTCTCATTCGGGATGTGAACATCGAACGGAAATACGGGCTGGCTGCTGCCAGGACGGCTTTGTGTGCATAGAACTTGCGTCCATTCACCCTCAAGATCACATCGCAGAACTCACCAATGTCTCTCTGGTGCAGGAGCCCCTTCACAAGGGTCCTGTACACGTCTCTGTGGAAGGAGACCCGATCTTTTACTTGCACTGCAACGGCCATGTTGAACAATCTTCTCACTCCTCCATTGCTGACTCACAGAACGGTACTTCTAAGCAGGAGGAAGTTATTAAGGAACTGAAATTAAAAAGATAATATTCATGAATATCAACATAGAAATTCATACAAAAGAAAAAATATGATTAACTTTGAAGTGCGACTTTTCACTCTATAGATGTTGTGAAGCTGACGATCAGCAGTGGCCAGAAAGGGGCTATATTGGTGACCAAGTGGCCACTTGATTTTTAGAAGGAACAAATTCGCTCCGCTCCCCTTTGTCCCCACCAGCTGCCACAGGTACCAAACCCCGCCGCCCCGACACACCCCCACCCTGACCTGTGGTGTGTCGGCATCTGTACGTAGGTTTACACCATGCATATACCCCGAGCTGCTCTCTTAGCATCCAGTGTGCAGGGTCGGGATCTGCACCTGGCTGGTCACCACGCGGGGCACACACCCCACGAAACTATTACATTGGATATGGGTCCCCTTGAAACTCATAATTTTTGCAAGACCACAGCTGGTCCCCTCGGTCCCCTCATTAAAATTCTTACTAAAACTTAGCCAAATGGATTGGCTAGTCCGCCCTACCACCAAAAATAATATAGCTTCACAGCTTCTCCTTTGTACTATCGTTGCTACTATTTTAATGCTACCACCGCTGATTACTGGTACTGGTAGGAAACAGTGTGTAGCAACTGGACGACATTAGTAAGTGAGAAATTCTTGTTCAAAAAATAAAAGTAGAAAAATTTTAGTTATGGATATCAGCTATCTCCTTACACAGTCTATGTCCGACTGCGCATCCAATACATAACGTAGTTCCACATTAAGAATGACATAACACTCATGTGAAAGGTTGAAGTTTATTAATCTCCAATAGGTGTTGCCAGTGTCCGGATCTCCCATTAACAATAAACAATCCAATAGGGTAACGTCCACTCAACCACACCCAGCCAACGCTCCAGCCTAACTAACAGTCTATCCACTTTCACTCCCAATTCCAGAATCTAACCATAACAGTACCAATCTGTCCAGGATCTTTCCAGGATGTACACCCAACGAGGGCAAGCAGCGTTCTGCTGGCTAGTGCATGGACTGCACCTTATGGTTCTGCCTACAAAACATTCCCTTCATTCAACATAGAGTGTTAAACTCTTAGCCCTGATTCTTAGTTTATACTAGATTAGCTAAGTTAAAGTCTACATGTCTGACTATCAGTGTCAGTATATCCCTTATCTTTTGAGAATCTCGAATTTCAGAACCTGACCAAATGAAACTCCCTGTGTTTTCCATGTCAGGGATTTTGCTGAAGAACAGGAGACAAAGCTCACAAGCAGAATGTAGATTTTGGAATCTCATTTAACGTTATTGAGAACTGGTGGACCGGATCTCCAGTGGACCGAGATCTCTTGGTCCGAGTTCCCCAGTGGACCGAGTTCTCCAACCTTTTGGCTAGGGCCCTAGGCCTAGGCCAGAGCTAATCATCTGTTCTGACAACAATGCGTCATACAGTGACTCAGTATCTGACACACAAGAGAAAGGTCTACGGGATAATCGTTCACATAATGCTGCAAGAGAAAGACAATATACAATATATGTTACATTCAGAACAATATGGACTGCTAATCCTGAATTCAGTAATCGAGGCCTCACCCAGGCCGAACAGCACGAAGATGGCGATTATTTACCCACTCTCTGTTATGTCTCATGATTCAGATCTGTGAGTGTTTACAAATAACGTGATGACTTAGATCTACCTTGGAATAATAGCAAGCTCCATTGTCCCCATAACTGTTCGCTCTTCTATCCTGTTGACTTGATATTCACTCTGGTGTTATGTAGTTTGTAATTTAATCGTTTTTATCCCAACGAATATTTTGTTTTCTGTTGTTCTCCAGGACCGTTCTCCAGCAGTGAGCCCCTCGGCTTCTGGCACGTTTGAAGATGTACCTGATACAGCCTTTCAGTCACCCGAAATGCCAAATATGTTCTGCGCATGTGCAATAGTTTGGGGTTTAATCTCAAAACAAATCTCTTTCTGAGACTAGACGATCCATTAAACAAAGTAAGCAATATCAATAAAGAATTCCTTTTAATTATTATTTTGAAAGTAAAATAATACTAAAATACACAACTTTCTTAAGAAATTCTTTGATTTGTAGTCGAGACTTTTTTCAGCTATGCTGGTGCCCGCCGCTCTCAGCGCTAGGAGACTCGGCGTGAGGAACTATTCGTGACCTACAGCGATAGCGTGAGTCGAGGCGGGGGTACCAGCGTATTTTTCAGCCTCCCTGCGCTGGTTTGGCCTACCGCGCACCAGCTAAAGTCAAATTTCAAGAAAGATGGCGGACTCAGGCTCTGACAGCGGCGGCGAAGAGTGGGTATTTTACAGAGATAGACCGGATTGGAAGGATGTTCAACCAATACCTCAAGACGATGGACCAAACCCTGTCGTCCAGATCGCCTATTCGGAAAAATGTGACTATTTTTGTTCATATATCTTGGTCCCGGGTGAAACCTCCATGTGGGGCTGTGTTGACTCTCGTCCACGGCTGTGCCTGTAGAGTAGAATTAGAAGTAGTTACATCTACTCGAGCTCTGTGACTGTGGAGCCTTCTTTCGCAAGGAGCAGTGTACGACGTTGGAGTAGAGATAGCTCTGTTACTGTGTTAGCCTTCCCTGTCCCGTCGGGATAAGTTTGATGACACTAAAATTATTGTGTTCAGGTAGACCGACCTACCCTAAAAATGGTCCTACTCCTAGCCTAGACCTAGCCTAGGTCCTACCCTAAGGCTAAATAATTTTTTTGTTATTGTTTTTGTTATTTTAAAGGAAAATTCAAAAAACATTGGAATGCAATTATATTAGATCTAATAGCTTAAATGGCATATTTTGATTTAGAGATGGTTGTAAAGGGTCTCTTGTGTGATTTCTGAATTTTGAGAAACGCCCTGAAGACTGAAGTCTTGGAGCCTGGGAGTTTGAAAGAAACAATTTAGTTTAGATTGTATAGATCTAGACCTCCTGCCAGACTCGTGGCCACCCCGATTAATCGCACAGAATAGATTGTTGACTAATTGTTGATCCCCCAGCAAGAATTGCATATGTGGGGCCATCCATAAATGATGTCACACTTTTTCAGGGAATTTTTAGGACCCACTCAACCCCGTCACAGGAAATTCTCTAATCTAAACATGAAAATAAGGCCTGTTTTCAGGCAGCGTCACACTGTTCAAACCACCAACCCACCCCCTTGTGTGTGACATCATTTATGGACGGCCCCCATATAGTTCGCCTGGACCAAAAGCTACAATATATTACAAAATAACTTCATGGGAGAAAGATGGGATAATCCTATTTGTTTGGGCCTTACAATGTTAACGCATAGGGCAGAAGTTAACAATTTTACGGCCATGCGTGAGAACTGGTAAACGGACTGTTAAATCGACCTAATCTACCAACCCTAATTTTTTAGACCTATATCATCTGAACACATCTATCGTTATTTTTGGTCTGAGATCATGATGAGTAAAATGTGTCCGTTTCCTTTGGGTATTTGAGATCTTCAACAATCTGATATCATTATCAATAAATAATTACCTCTCCTTGGTAAAACATGCGCGCCAATAACCCTAGTCCTAGTTTAAAATCAATCAGATAATCCCAATCATGAAATTACATATTTTTGATCAATTGATTTATATTTGATTTCCAGTCCGCGATGTTTATGATTATTTCCGAGCTGTGCTGAAAAGTGATGAGAAAAGTGAGCGGGCCTTCAATTTGTCCACAGAAGCTGCTACATTAAACTCAGCCAATTACACAGTATGGTAAGTTAGAATGTAACACCGATAGATGCATTCCCCAATAAGTGATATTTGAATAATGCGTTACTCAAGGCTAAAAGATAGTTATTAGCAAATAATTTAATGTAGTGGACGATGTCTTAGTGCACAACATAAAGGGCGCCCGCCTCCCCTGGTAAAACTTCAGTTGGGTGAGGTGAATCCTGACATCACTGCGAGATGGTGTCAGAGTTTTCCACATAAAAAATCAATCTGGCTGTTTTGTGAATCTATGATTTTAAGGGCAGTCAGAAGTTCATTTCTGTTCAAATAATTTCCATATTTTAATATATTTTTCACCAGCTAAGGTAGATTTAAGCTGGTCGATCAGAATTAAAGCTGGTTGGAACAACTGGCTATAAGGGTAGAAACGGGTGTCTATAAGTTATATGAAGAGAGGTATGTAATATTTGATTTGTTGGTCTGAATTCAAGTTTTCCGCTAGTAGCCATTATGGTGGCCAAATGGCTGTAAAAAAAGTGGGGGGGGGGGGGAATTATCAAACGGTATTCTCAATTAGTGATCGATAAGAATAATTAAACAGCACATAATAAGCGATGGACTTACAGTTGTTTCCTGTCCAACGGATAAGGCAAAAAAAGGTCTAGTCGTGTGTTGGGAACTCTTCGTTATTTGTATATTTTAGTTGTAGTGTCTGTGAAGAACAACCCTTTCGCAGAAAACTTATCTTTCGATATCACCTTGAAAAGATATTTTCCATCGACAATAAAAACCCAAATAAGTAGCCCACTAGACAAACATTTTTTAAAAGATGGCCTGGTATAAGACATGGTGAAATGTATAACAGGCGTTGTCTCAACTTCTGTTCAGGCACTACAGACGACTTCTCCTCAAATCCCTGAACAAGGACCTTTGGGAGGAGGTGAAATACATCTCTGAGCTTATAGAAGATCATCCCAAGAATTACCAAGTTTGGTGAGTACATTAATATGCCTAAAAGCCAAAGCCAATTACTTTGTGGCCACAGGTGCTATTAGTTAACTAGGGCCTAGTTATCAGACTATTAGTATTACTGTTTCGTGGGTCTACATAGGAATTGAGGGTCACTGCCTCTCCTTTTCGCAGCATAAGTTCTATACATCGATTGCACCCTGTAGTAGGCATGCGAAAATCTAGAATATTTTCAGGGGAAATTCCGGGTATTATGACAATTCTCATCTCTTGTAACCCTCCTATAACCATAGACGTTTTAAAACAAGTAAAGTGATATAAACATAATACATGGATCTGCATGTTAGTAGTTTTGAATAAAATTACCAGTAAAATAGCCTCTCCCTTAGGTAGCCGTGACCCTGTGGGTCTCTTCAAATACTGCAGCTAGATGAAACTGATCACTTAGATATTTACATGTATGTCCCTTCTTCAGGCACCATCGACGGGTTCTCATTGAGTGGCTGGGAGATGCCTCCATGGAGCTGGCCTTCACTGCGGAGATCCTTCGTCAAGATGCCAAAAACTACCACACGTGGCAGCACCGGTACGTAGCTCAAACAACCAGCAGGATTCAAAGGGAATATGTGTCAGGCATACAGGTGTTTGAGTATTTCAGATTTGTTTTTTAAACATAAATCTGCTTACCAAAAAGAATGGATAAGTGGTGGTGGAGAGGATGAGGACTGGAAGAAGGGGTGCTACATTCCGTGGTTTTCATAAAAATAATTTGAATTTAAACAAATATCATAAATTTATTGTGGTTTGAGATTTAGAATATGAGCAGCTGCAGAAATGTAGATCCAACGAAATATTCCAGTTATTACCAGGTCGGCCGTCATCATGTATCTACGTATTTACCTTGCTCCTATGAATTTCAGTCAGTGGGTCATTCGAGAATTTAAGCTGTGGGACAAAGAGGTGGAGTTTGTGAACAAACTTCTGGACGATGACCTACGGAACAACTCGGCGTGGAACCAGCGCTACTTTGTTATCAACAACACGACCACCTTCACTGACGAGGTCCTAGCTCGGGAGATTGAGTAAGTGAAACAAGCTGTAAATTCCACAAAGTTTATCTATATAATTTTGAGTTATTGTAAAGCAACACTAAATACTGCACATACCGTACAGTCCCTAACAACTCATGCTTACCCAGAAGATTGGGCTAAGTTCTATATTTAGAACAAGGGCAGAAATGTAGACCCAAACGAAATCAGGTTTTTACCAGGTCGGCTGTGTGGGGAGCTTTGCCTTCAAGTAGCCCTTGAGCATGCTTCCCATCTCGTTTCTACGTGAACTACCTGGCGAACATTTAAAACGTGGACCATGCAGAACCAACCCACATAACATATCAGTATGATTCGCATCTTAGTATATTTATGTACGTTTGTTTTTCCAGGTACACAAAAGAGAAGATTAACAAAGCGCCAAACAACGAAAGTGCGTGGAATTATTTGAAAGGGTAAGTACAACTTTCATTCCATTGTACATATTATACTTACACCGTAGTGTGTGATAAAAAAAAAAGATATTTACAAAAGTACATATCATACTTAGTTTACTCTTTCTAAAATCAAGATACCCGTTAAGGTTGAGGGATCCTTTAGAGTTAACATCGTATTTCAACATTCGAATCAGACCAATCAGAGCCAGATAAAACTGTCTCCCTTGGGGTTGCTAAGCAACTCTAGTTAGGGATTCCCCCTTCTCTGTCCTCGAGAATAGATATCTTTCGATGGACACATTGAAATAAATTACATGTACTCACAATATATTTTTGTGGTAAATGATAATGGCTGAAATAAGAGATGTTGACCATCTCCTTCAAACTACTTCACACAATTTCCGAATGTGGCATAGCTTGCTAAAGCTCTTCGTCTTCTGCCCCTACAGGATCCTGTTGGACCGAGACCTGAGTCAGTATACAGGTTTAATAACCTACTGCCTCGACCTTTACGGTAAGAACATTCGGTCGCCCTATATGCTGGCCTTCATGGTGGACTACTATGAAGACGCACTAGAACTCGGAACGGGAGATAAGAAGGACACACTACAGAAGGCCTCAGATGTAAGTATTTTCACTTCAACTCCGATTTTGTAACGTTTCCTAATAAGAATATCTTTTATTCACATGAATGGAAACGGGATTAACCATTATTTTAGCACTGAGTCCAACGCAAAAAAAAACATTCTTTTGCGTCTTACAGCCAGGGTGGATTTAACGGTTATTATCAAACAATATGACGTGTAGTAATCATATATCCACTGATAATTGGTATAATATACGACTAAAACTGACCGCCAAGAATTTTGATATTCTTTAATATTCTGTCATTCCAGATATGTACCCAATTGGCCGATACATACGACACCATACGTGCTGAGTACTGGCGCTACATTGCCAGGTCACTCAGTTTGCGCTTTGCGGAGAATGGTCCCACAGAGGGTGGCGACATGGCCGAGGAGCAAACTACTTAATATTTTACATGTATGGTATAGGAAATAATAGAATGTGTCAAACACAAAGTGGGGACAGGTGAAGTAAGATGTGTCAAGAGAACTGCTGTAGGTAATATCAGGATGTACAGATTGCTGATAGGGTTCCCACGGAGAGTCGAATTTGAAATACTAGAAATTAAAAGTGGGTAAGGAAAATTCATATTATAAGAAAAAGTCTTGTTTAGTGTTATTATGCATTTCCTCCCCAGGATTAAGATATTTGGCACCAGTTCAGGAAGTCTGCATTTTCTTAATTTAGAAAATCCACAACACCAGGGAAATGTCATGAAAGGATGAAACAAATCTTCTTTAGGGTCAACGGGATCCCCAAGCGAAGCTTGGCTAAGGAATGAAACAAGATCTGAAATCTTTTTGAAATTGATTTACAACTACGTAAATGACGTGTCATTTAGGGTCCACATAAACAAGCCTAATTCTTATAGATGACAATTCTTTACAAGCATAAGATTCCTAAAGTTCATTAAAAGAGAGCGATACCTATGTTTGCCTGTTTAAAAGTAAGTGTTTGCGCAAACAAACTGCCTGTTTTAGGATGTTAAATGCGTGTATTTAATGTATGGTAAATGTACATATATTTTGTATGAAACCGTGAATAAAGCGTAAATCATAATTTTATGAATTGTTGATTATGTTTTCAATACTAAATATAGGTGCTCGAGCATGTTACATGTATATGTATCCGATGAATTTCTCGTCACATGGTGAAAACACAATTTACATTAATTTCTTTTTCAAAAATGCTATTAGAACAGAAACGGAACACTCGTTTTGTGCTCAATGCGCGAAAACACAATATTGATAACAATGAAATGTATATGGCAGGTTGGTAAAACCAGCTGTAGTGCAGATATTTTAATGTGCAAAAACAACGATCAATGCTGAATACGTAAAGATTTTGCTGTGCAAAATATGTTACTTTCGAGGCAATCCGTCCTCTCCCGCAGGACAGTCTCTGAGAGGGGATTGAGAAAATTAATTATGTAGCTCGGCCACGGTGTGCAAAAGATTCTGCACCAATGACTTGCGAAAACAAACAACATGCTGTCTGAGCCCATATGGCATCCAGTCTAAACGAACAAGGCATCTCCTATCCGTCGATCTTGAAAACAGTTCTTTGCCAAGATCACTGCCATAAATAGACATGATATTCCTAACTATGGTTCTTTTGAGTTAAGCAGACGATTTTGTAAGCCCACCATTCAGGGTTTAATCTGTTGACGGCTTACCAGATTTAGAAATTCTTTGTATAATTTGAGAATAAGGCACCACAGCCAACACCTAAGATCGTATAGTCTCTCGCTAAACGTCCTTTTACACTTTTGTAAATGCTGTCTAGCTAAAGAAAGTCGCATTTCATGGGGAATGTATCACTCATAGATAATCTAACCAGTCTTGTTTGATATTTAGTGAGGTTTAGAATTCAAACAAAAATGATCTAGAAAAATGGCGGAGAGTGGACGCATGTGAGAGAGCGGAGCTGCCCGACCCGTATGAATCACAAGGAATGAAGCAACTGTGAAATGGATCTATACTGATTAATAGTTTATGAAGGTACAGGGAATCTTTTTGTGTGAGTTTTTGGGCCCGATCTGGAAAACTAAACCACACTGATGCGAAAGAACTTTCGGACCTGGCACCTTCTGTGATACCATACACAGTCCTTGACAACAGGTAAACAAACCGCCATCTTGCTTTGCTAACATACAACACTGACTGCCGTGCCTAAACTAACTGAACCCTCGTCATGGCTGGTAAATACCCTGACGATGACATGAACCTACTGGATGAGGATAAGATCTTGCACGATGAAGACCTGTTGAAAGAGACGCCTGATACTACTGGTTTATCATTGGAAGATAAGGTTGATCTTCTTATTAGAAACTCTTGTGTGCTGATGGAAATGCCGAGACAAATCACCAGGCTCCAACAAGACCTAAAGTCTCTAAGGAAGACTACTGAGGTGATCCCATCCATACAGAAAGACCTGGAACTACTACAGAAATCGTTTGATCGAGGTGAGATTGACCAAATGCAGCAGCGCATTACCGCCTTGGAAAAAGAGAACCAGGACCTGAGGCTGAAAATGTCTAAGTCATCTGACGTTAACCTAGATGAGTTAGTGGAAGATAAGCTACGAAGACAAGAGGCAAAAGCCAAACTCTTGATAGAGGGGGTTCCTGAAGGTAGAAACGATGATGCGTGGCTCACCGCGAAATCTGTGATTCTTAAAACTGGCTGTAAAATTGACGATCGGGATTTACTTGAAGCATATAGGCTTGGCCGATTACCATCAACAGGGTCAAGGATGGAATACACACGTCCCCGACCGATTGTCGCGGTTATATCCAGTGTTATCACAAGAAATATTATATTTCGATCAAGAGGGAATCTCAAGGAACATCAGGAAATGCAACAGGTATGGATTAACGACGTACTAGATGATAGGCAGAAGAGGGAAAGGGCAGAGCTCAAGGCCCTATCAGACCTGGCAAAAAGCGTGGGGAGGGAGTCAAGAGTGGCAGGGGACAATCTTATCGTGAGTGGCTTGAAATACACACACAAATCCATCGACCGTTTACCTGAGGACATCAACCTGACTGCCGCCTTCAACCGTGAACTGCATGGAAGAATCTACTTCCACTCTGAAAACAGCGTCATGTCTAGTTTCGCACCTGCCCCCTTTACATACCGAGGTAACAGCTACTTACATGTGGAGCAAGGATACCAACATATTAGAGCTAAAGTTGCAGGTAAGGATGATATTGCAGCAGCCATTATGAGAGAACCCAACCCAAGACTGTGCAAATCACTAGGCCGGCGTATTCAGCACTCCCAGCGTTGGGCTGACATGTGTGAGAATGAAATGGAGGGGCTTGTGGATGAGAAACTGAAAATTGACCGCATACGCCGAGCCTTACTGGAGACTGGAGATAAGGATTTAGTTGAGGCGACTAGGGATGGCTTCTGGGGTTGTGGAGGGAATTTCCGGTCACCTCAGGTACAAGGTGATAACACTACAGGACAAAACAAGCTGGGCAAGCTGCTCGTCAGGAAAAGGACGCAGTTAAGACAACAACTCCAGCTTGAAAGAATCCCAGACCGGAGACGAAAGACCCTTGAGGATCTGGCGGAAGTCGCTGATCTTCAATCAATCATAGGAGAGGAGGTGAAGGTGGCTGCCCGTGACGACGATACAATTGCAGGCGAGGCGAAAGCTCCAGTTGATGGTGAAGCGGGGACCCCGACGCCGGGTGACAGCTGACCGAACCGCCTGTAAACAAACAGATACAAGCAGCCTGGTAAACACAGAATTTGAAGCAAAAACCGAAAATTCCCTCGACAGGCGCGACAGAGCTACCGCCTCCTGCCGTGAGCTTTTCGGATATACTTACGTCCTTGTTGTAGTCCTTGCCAAACTCTACACTGATATAGTGTCCTTTTGGAGTAACGAGCCTGAATTAGTAGTGTTTCGTGAACTCTAACACGTGTAACTTGTAAACACTTGGTGGACTTCCGGGTCAAGTAAACAAACTTGGTATGCAAATGAGGTGACTCGAGCCTCGCTTTGGTGTGGCTTTGTAATCTCGACCCGGTACTTCAACGCAGCCTCCCGAATAAGTTAATACTTATATGTCATTCTAAAATAGTTTGTTATAAGACCTTCGACATACTGATTGATGTCTACTTACCTAAACTCGTTGAAGCAAATGGTTTTTGCAAGTGAGAACCAACATAACCTCGCCGGAAAGACGCGCAACGCATGCGCACTGAGCCGACGAAGTAGCACGAACATTTTCTGCGGCGATTTCAAATACTGGACGGATTTACTGTAAAATTCTTTCTTCTTGGACAAGATACCCGTCGTGAAGCTGCTGTACATTCCGAAAATGTCAGTTACCAACATCAGGATCATGGCGGACGAGCGGTTGGCTCGACTCCAGGCCTTTATAGACCGGGAGAATAACTCAACTTCGTCAGTCCGGGTTTGCCCCCACGAAGGCTATACTCTTCATCAGCTGTTGTCGATGGCGTGGATCCACGCGGAGCAGCATCCCCACGACACCTTGGTAGTAGTAGGTGGGATCTACGACTTTCTTCTTTGGGATCCGTCCATTAAGAAGTTTGCGCTGGCCTTCCACGATGCGGAGGCCATAGTGGACCACATCATTGGCATCGTAAACGAAGCCGACATCAAATTTCACTGCAGATTCCCCACCAGCCAGATTATCTACGCCGAAATGACCGGCTTCAGCCTTCGCCGCTGTGTGCTCACCGAAGACTACAATCCCATCAACCAGAGGATACTTGACCGGGCGATCGTAAGGCTTAACCACGAACTCAAAGTGATCAACGCACGGAACTGGGTACCATGTGTATGGCTGGGAAGGAAAGTACACAAAAGGAGACTAAACAAGAAGAAGACCCGCACACACTGGACCCACCGCTACCAGTATCTTATCGATGGCTTCCATCCTGGCCCCAGACTACAGCGCTACTGGGCGAAGCGCTTTGCCCACCTTGGGTGGCAATGTTCGTAGTAACATCATCGTCTTCTATAACAAGGGAAGTGCCCGAACTAACTGATAGTATAAGTTGTTGGTATTAGGAATGGCTGCTTAGGCCAACCTGTACCCCCAGTCTGTTTTTCCTCTAACTGACATTTGTTAATAGCTTGCAATGTTTTTTCCCATATCCTATACAGCTTTACTACAAGCTACTGCAAGCTGACGAACTTATCAACCCAAGGATTTTTTCGTGAAAGCCTATTCTACCCTAGAACTCGTGGACCTGATTGCACTTGGTATTCTGTGAGCGTTTAAAATTATATAGACTTTTGTTACTGTTGGCTTTTCTTCACAGTAATAGGAAACGCTGGAACTCGTGGATATTATTTCTAAACCTTGTAAATGAGTAACTACTAGAATATACTTGGTAAATTGTGAGCGTCTATCATATATAGATATTTGTTTACTGCTGATCTTTTTATCAGAGTAATAGGAAACGCTGGAACTCTTAGATATTACCCCAGAACTTGGTAAAGGAGTAACTTCTAGAATACACGGACGTTTATTATGATATCTACCATAGGTGCTGATATTTGGATATAAATAACCTATAAATAATGTTTCCCAACAGCCTAATCTATGGATATTGAATAACAATGGTTCTCTTAAACTGTGATAATTTGTACTCAAATGTTTTTTTGATAATATGACGACCTTGTCTTAGTGGGTCGGGCCAGACAACGCCCTACCAAACTGCTATTTCTTCATCAACAACTGCCCCTCATTTAAATGAGCATGGGGCACCTCACACATATCATCTTCATCTTGTATCATAATTATCACTGCCATGCAAAACCGAAAGGGTATTGAATTGATCTTTTGGAACCTGCGCAGTATGTGGGGGAAAATAGATCTAGTTAGGTTGAAAGTTTTAGAAGAAAAGCCTGATATTTTGCTTATAAATGAAACATGGCTTACTAGTGCTTTACCAGATAACCTAATACAAATAGAAGGATATTGCCTCTTCAGATCTGATAGAACAACCCTAAACCCTAATGGAAGAGTGAAGCGAGGGGGGGGTCTTGCTTTGTATTTTAAATATGGTATGGACATAACAGTCCTTGAAGGTGACGACTTTCATATTTGTAACAGTGATATAGAGGTTCTTGTTGCCAAATTGGCTGTCAAATGTACTAGACCGTATTACATTATTAGTGTGTATCGCCCACCTGATGGCCAGTTGACAAAATTTTTACAGACCATAAGTGCCATCTTACAAAAATTGAATTTACTTGGTATTAGTCACATCATTGCAGGTGGTGACTTTAATATTGACTTTAATAAGTCTGGCTCAGTAAAATGTCAGGAACTCAAAAGAATCTTTTCGAAATATTTTCTTAAACAAGTAATAACAGATAACACCAGACCACTGTATAACGCTTCTGTATTGGACTTGATAGCCACGAACTGTGAACTTGTAGATAGAAGCGGTAATCTTGATTGGTCTTTAAGTGACCACTGCCCTGTATTCATCAACATTAAGAAACATGTATGTAAAAAGAGGCGTACTTCATTCACAGGTCGTTCATATAGAGGATTTGTAGATGAGATCTTTGTAAATAAGTTGAGAGACATTGATTGGGTTGTACTTGCGCAGATGGATGATGTAAATCTGATGTGGAATTATATTTACGAGAAAGTTCTACATATTATTAACATGATGATACCTGTGAAAAATTTTTGTTTTAAAGAAGAGAGACCTGCATGGTTAACTCCAGACCTTGTTGAATATTTGCATGACCGGGACTGTGCGTTGAGACGGGCATCCAAAAGCAAGTCTCTTGAGGATAAGAAGGAAGGTAGAAGGTTACGAAACTTAGTAAACCGACTTGTTAAAAAGGCAAAATCCGACTTCATAAAAGACCAACTTGAAATCCACTACCGGGACCCCAAGAAATTTTGGGAAATTATTAAAACTTTAGTAAACCCGACCCATCAAACACTTGTAAACCTAAAATATGAGGATGGCACCGACTGTGCCTCAGAAGATACCGCTGACCTGATCAATTCCTTTTTTGCAGAAATAGGTTGTAATCTTGCAAATAAGATTCCACACGTACCTAGGGATGTAAATGGTAATTTAAGAGTATTTAACCCAAATAACCCACCTTTTAATTTCTCTCCAATGATCTTAGAGGATTTCCTAAGGGAAGTTGGTAAAGTTTCACCACATAAGTCTTCTGGTATACCTCTTATCTCGACAAGGATTTGGATGCTCGTTTTCAGATCCCTTCCCGAGTGCTTCCTACTATTGTTTGATAAATCGATTGAGACCTGTACTTACCCTAACTTGTGGAAACACGCAACTGTTATACCCATTCCTAAGATAGGTTGTCCTACCGAACCGGGTGACTTTAGGCCCATCTCATTACTCCCTTTACCAGGTAAGATATTGGAACACCTTATTCATGCCCAAATAATGACCTATTTTGAAGATATAAATTTTTTTAATCCTAAGCAGTATGGCTTTCGGAAAGGTCTTTCGACTACAGACGCAGTATACTATTATACAACTGACATGTACAAGATACTTAACGAGGGCCAACACATACAAGCAGTGTATATTGATTTTAAAAAAGCCTTCGATACTGTTAACCATGTAATTCTCTTAGACAAATTAAAAGGGGCCAACTTTGGTGATAGGGCGGTGAGATGGGCTTCTAGCTACTTAAGTGACCGGAAACAACAATCTTATGTGAATAACACTGTATCAGATCTACTACCTGTGCCTTGCGGTGTCCCCCAAGGAAGTGTCCTCGGGCCTTTATATTTCCTGGTATTTGTAAATGATATAACTCATTCTATAAAATATTCGAATGTTTATATGTATGCTGATGATCTAGTAGTTTTTAGAGGGATACCGGAAAACCGTTTTGTTGATTCTCGTGACCTCCTGCAGAGTGATCTTAACTGTATATCTAAATGGTGTGACATGAATAAGCTAACCATAAACACCCAGAAAACTAAAGTACAGATTTTCAGACCAACAAATGTAAAGAGACCACCCCCGTGGTTGGATGAGATGACGTTGTATATTAAAAACTCACCCCTTTCTGTGGAGAATACTTTTAAATACCTGGGTGTAGAACTAGATAATTGCTTATCCATGAAGGTCCATTTTAATAACATTTGGAAACTTGGAAACCATAAATTTTCACTTTTGAAGCTACTGAGGCCGCAAATAACTACGAAAGCAGCAGTTAGTATTTTAAAAACCATGTTTGTAGGAGTGATAGACTACGGCTCTGTTTTCCTAAGTCCGGTACCATTGGCCTGCCTGGAACAGCTCCAAACCTTACAGAATAATGTGATCAGGACTTGTTTAAATATTAAAGACCCGAGGGACGAACATGTCGATGATTTACATGAAACAATAAACATTAAAAAAGTTAAATTGAAACGAGACATTATGCTGATGGTACAAGTCTGGAAAAGTGTATACAACCACAAAGCTGATCTAATCGACCATGGTAGAATAACCAGACACAATGACGGTCTTAGAATTTTATTACCGGTACTGTAGTATATCTATAACGCGGGAAACGCTAATGTCCGTATTCTCCACCAGACGGCTCTTCTGTATCTTGTACAACCACCAACGCCCTCTTCAGGATACTTATGCTAATAAACCAGTCAGTACATAGCATTTGGCGACGAAGGATCGGATCGGGAAATCCGAAGGAAACCCAAAGGAAATCTTGCTCAACCAGGTGTTGGTTTCTAATAGCAGATGTCCTAAAGTAACTGTAAAGACTGTAGAAGAAGCATAACTGAAAATCTGACTCAAAATAGCTGTTTTCATGTAGAAAAGTGAAAGTGAATTATGAAAGTAGGGCCATGTGGTTGTGAAACAAGCCATATCTAATGTCCCTGGGCCATGCCCAAATTTGTCAAGGAGTAGTGCACAGTGCAAAACAGTGTAAAATCAGTGCAAAAAGTGATTTTGGTGATCAGTGAAGATCAGTGACATTGAAAAAGTGACTTAGTGAAAATGCCAGTAAAAACTAAAATAAAGTGAGAATCAGTGCAGTGCAAAGTTTAGTGCACAGTGACCTAGTGCAGTAGTGCAAAGTGACTCAAGTACATCAGTGTGAATAAAACTCAAAATGGCAAACCCACCCCCACCACCTAGGACCATCATAGGAACCATTAGTGAGTTTAGTCCTGAAAAAGAACAGTGGGTCAACTATAAGAAGAGACTAGACGCGTGGATGAGAATTAACCAAATAGCAGATGGGGACAGAGTAGATGCCTTTATTTCGCTAGTAGGCCCAGAGGTAGTAGACCTGTTAGTGGCCTTGGTATCCCCTGCGAACATTGAGGGTAAAACGTATGCCCAGCTCTCCGAGTTGCTCGAAAAACACTATATGTCAGGCACTAATGAATTAGCAGAGAGCTACACATTCGACACAAGGTGCCAGAAGGAGAGTGAGACAGTCTCAGACTACATTGTTGCTCTGAAGAAGCTTAGCATTCATTGTGGTTTTGGTAATGAAGATCAGATCAAGAAGAGACTTAGAAACAGACTAGTGGCAGGTGTGCAGTTAGATGCCATAAAGAACAGACTTTTGAGTGAGGGAGCAGCTCTTACTTGGGAAAGAGCAGTAGAGATCAGTACGTCTATGGACACAGCTCGACAGAATAGTAAGATGATGAAGCCAGCCGAAGAGCTAAAGAGTAAAGTAGAGCCAGCCAAAGAAGTAAACAGAGTTCAGCGAGGGAGAGAGAACTATAACTTTAGAGGTAGAGGAAGAGGCAGAACACAAGAGAAGTGTTACCGCTGTCATAGCATGAACCATGAAGCATTCAACTGTCCATATAAGAATGAGAGATGCTATAAGTGTAACGGCTATGGACATATAGCAAGGGCTTGTGAGAATGAAACAGATCAGGAACCCCAGCAGTTTGGTAGAGGGGGTCAACAGTATAGTCGCAGTGGTCCACAGTCTGGACGTGGCCATGGCCGTGGGCAAGGCCACAGTCGTGGAAGAGGTCATGCGCATTATATTGATGAGGAGGAAAGGCAAGAGGAGATAGTTAGCTATGCTTCTCTATATGAAGTTCAGCCCTCAGTACCTGAGACAGAGAGTAGTGAGATAAAGGTAGATGTGCAGATAGAGGGGCATTCGTTGCCTTTCACTGTTGACACGGCCTCAGCAGTTTCTATCATAGGAGAGAACATTTACCACCAGTGCTTAAAGCATTTGCCCCTGCAGGAAGCGCAGATAAACCTCAAAGGTTACACAGGGCACGAAGTCAAACTGCTAGGGCAGGTTGACGTGGCAGTAAGGTATGAAGACCAGGAGAAGGTCCTGCCACTTGTAGTCGCTAAAGGCGAACGTACATCGCTCTTTGGAAGGAGCTGGATAGCGAGAGTAAGGCTGAACTGGGAAAGCCTGTTCAAAGAGAAGGAGACTACTAAAGAGATTAGTAGGGAGGGAAGTGTGCCCCTACCAGAGAAGGAGACTTCTAAGGAGGTTAGTAGGGAGGGAAGTGTGCCCCTACCAGAGGAGATTTCTGAGGAGATTAGCGTTAAAGAGATGGTGATAGAGGAAACTACCGGTACTCAGGAGATGTGTGTGCCTAAGGCTAGTCTGGTCGAGCAGCTCCCAGACAGTCTTGTGAGTGAGCAGGATCTGTGCTCAGAAACTAAGGAGAGGCGAGATAGTGTGTTGTGCGAAAGGTTAGAATCCTGTGTCAAACAAGTGACTAGGGTTAGTCTGGTTGAGGAACTCCCAGACCCTGTGCGTGTAGTGCACAGTTGTGTTGTGCCACCCCGAGTTGGTGTCACACCCAGCAGTGGCATCCTGAGTGATGCACTGCCTTCGCAGAGAGCGACGCGAGACGACTGGGACCCTGGTCCTAGGGTTCCAAAGGCCACACCAGTGCCAGGAGCACCATGGAGAGGTGCCCCACCCCAGAGGTCAATGCCGAGGACACCACAGGAAGGTGTTCCACCCTGGTCGAAGCCGGGAGTGCCATGGAGAGGTGCTCTGTCACAGCCAGGAGTGCCATGGAGAGGTGCTCTGTCCAAGTCGACGCCGAGGACACCACGAGGAGGTGTTTTGTCCAGGTCGAAGCCGTGGACACCATGGAGAGGTGTTCAGTCAGCGAGGACACCATGGAGAGGTGTTCAGTCAGCGAGGACACCATGGAGAGGTGTTCAGTCAGCGAGGACACCATGGAGAGGTGTTCAGTCATCGAGGACACCATGGAGAGGTGTCACCTCCGACCCAGCAGTCGTTGAGAGACGTTACCATACTCGCATCAGAGATGTTCAGCAGCGAGCGCCTAAGACAGGTGTTCGGCAGCGAGTGTCTACAAGAGGTGTTCAGCAGCGAGCGCCTATGAGAGGTGTTCATCTTGGGACACCTATGAAAGGTGTTCGGTCTGAGCCAGCTGCATCACAGAGACGCTACCCAGTGCGGCCCTGAGGCCGCGCCTTTGAAGTTCAGAGACTTTGCGGTTGGTAAGAAGTGAAGTTAAAACAAAGACTGTTGAGTGTAATTTGTAACATCATTTTAAAGTATTATGCTCAGTATAACTATAAGGTTAAAGTTCTTATAACATCAAAGACTTTTGCGTGGAGGAGAGAAGAAGAAAAGAAAAAGACATTTACAAAAAGACATTTATAGAGTAAAGCTAAAGACATTTATCAAGAGACATTTATTAAGTTACCAGCATATTACTACTTTAAGTAACGAGTAAGATTTAAGATCTATCTTATCAAGTACAAGTAACTTAAAGAAACTAAGCTATAGTAAGAAAATGTTATCATTGACATGAGTAACATATTTGGTGTGGAGGAGTGTAGTATATCTATAACGCGGGAAACGCTAATGTCCGTATTCTCCACCAGACGGCTCTTCTGTATCTTGTACAACCACCAACGCCCTCTTCAGGATACTTATGCTAATAAACCAGTCAGTACATAGCAGGTACCAAAAACACGTATCATCCAACATAGTCCTTTCTTCCTTGGCGGCCAAATGTGGAATAGTTTACCACTTAACATTCGGCAACTTGATTCTAAAAATGTCTTTAAACAGAAAATAACTGAGAAATTAATAGATGGGACTTTATTGACAAATTATGGATAAGCAACCTAGCTGTGTGTGTATGTTAGCAATAACTATATTATTTTGTCTGTTTCCCCTCCTGCATGCCGGAAAACATGGATACATGTCAACGATTTAACCAGTACATACTGACTTATTTCATTCATTTCATCCCATTATCATTGTTATAATTGCTTGTGATGATGTAACACATCAGAGGTGTATCTACAATACAATATGCGTCCGACCGCCCATTTTTTGTTAATCGCATCATTGCTGGGCGGTGCCGGAAACCAGTTATGTAAACTGAAATCTGTCCAGCTTAATAAAATTGTTACAAAAAAAAAAAAAAAAGTACTTGAATATCAAAATTTTCAGGTGTGTGTTGTTCAAACCTTTTTAATATAATATTAAGGCGCAGTCATCCAGACTGCGCCTTCTTAGACACTCATTACTGTAAGTAAAGACATCACTTTGGCTGATTTGTGACATCACTATTCCCTCTTTGAGCCTATTTAAAACATCCTCAGATGGCCATTTTGAATAAGTAAATGTGGGTTTACACTTCTTTTTTGGTCAGATAATTTTTTTTAGGTTGTTACCATTAGTTGGGCGTACTGTGACAATTTGAGTGTAGATTAATGTGATGTAGATTTATTGTGATAACAAGTTTTAGCTTTTTCCTGGCATTTTCCTGGTGGCTTATCAACACAAGGCCATTAATATCCCATTAACATCCCGAGATTGTGTGTAACCAAATGTGATTTTAGAAAATTCATAATCCCAAAACTATTTTATGAAATATTAGGTAAAAATACGCCAGCATAGGTCTTCTATATAGCTCGAGATTCTGAACAGAAAATATTATTCTGAATTAAATTTTTTGAGTAATATCCAATATAATTTGGCCTATAACAGTAGAGTACAGATACTAGCTTGCCTCTCTTAATTGTACTTGATATGTGTGGGACTGGCTTCACACTTTAATATAGTCAATTATTATTCAAGTACCCACTTGAATTCGCTCCATGTGGTACATTAAGGACGACATTTTATTGAGCTTTATACAAAGCTATATGAATTTTGTAATATTTCATTTTTGGTAAGCTTTAAACAATTTGCAAATAAAGAGCCCAAGCTCGCCCCGCCTACTTTGGTGCTAATGATTTAGTTTGTTTCAGCGCACAACCCAATTTCAAAACTCGTCTGAATTTCAAATCATTTTGTAAATTCATTTCTGATCTTATAAATCACAGTGGCAAATTGTAACAATAAATCTTGTATGATATTGTAACTAACAAACTTTTGCAACATATACTTATTTGACATAAGCAATAGCTCCTGAATAGAAAGATTACTTTTTCAACATAAATATTATTACTACGATGACCAACATTAGGGTATTTACGGCAGGTAGTGTTTAAATCCCCCCCTCCCACAATCATAACAGTCCCCCCTCTCGCCGCCTTTATGGAGGTGGGATTATCCCTCTCTTTGAAAACCGTGTAATATACGACGTCCGCGATTACACGGAACGCGCGGATCAGGACCCGTATACGGAGGATTACCGGCTGAGACTAAACTACCAACTACTTCACATTACAAACAAAAGAGCCATAAGTACAAAACAAAATTTGTTAATTAAAGAACATAAGAAACCAAACTATTTGGTAATTGTATTAGGCCTATATATCCTGATTATGTGTAATACTATTGCATGAAGCAGATGGCGATATAACATTTGTCGTTTTAGAAAGCCATTCTCTTTTGGAATCAAGAGTTAAGTGCTGTTTAAGAGTTAAGCCCTTACAGTACGAGTTCGCTGTTGGGGGATCTGACTAATAAAGGACGTGTAAGCTGGTGGCTGGGTATGTTTGGGCATTGAGACTGGGGCAGAACAGAGGGGACGGCACAAGGAGGAAAACGTCTACGTACAGCGGACAGAGCTTATTGATATTGGACCGAGTACAAGAACACATCTATGTTGAACCACATTGGTATAAAATCGGAAAAAGGAGTACCCTGAAAACACTGAAATTATACTTATAGAAACTCATAGCATAATGCACGGAGATGAAAATTGAAAAGAACGGAAAACATCCATAAATGTGAGAAAGAGAAAAGCAAGGAAAATAATACATTAAGAAAAGCAGACGCACAATTTTGACAAGAGTTGGATGGATGAACATCGATTACTGGGACAACTCAGTACTTGTGGTCGATGTTAGTATCTTCAAAAACCGCTCGTATTTCAGTCATTTTATTGCCGAGTTCCACGAAAGGGAGATCAACTTGTGGGTTGGACAGGTGCCTATTTCACCCCTTAGTGACTGGAGCGTCCATATCCCAAATGTGACTGTTAAGAAAGAAAAAACCTTTAATTCGAGTTGCATTTAGGTCGTAACCATCTTCAGCTGTATTTTAAGATGGTGATTTGGATTCCAGGGTCGCATTATGTCTCGGGCGATAGGAGGTATCTTTGAGTAGGTCGTTTTGAGACGGTGACCCAATGTCCACACGTCATAAAGTGTCGCTGAGGTACAGAAGGGACGGGGCTGACCAGAAGTCCCTCCGCCTCAACCACGGCCTGGAGGAAGACAAGAGTGCCCTTCAGTCCCAGATGGCCGCCATCAGAGACCGTTTCCCGCCTGTGAACGCCGGCCATAAGAGCGCCATGTTGACTAAAGCCCCTCACATACAGAAGGTGCGCGTGGTGTCTCAGGCCGTGGACGGCCAGCCCCCCATACATCGCGTGCTTATAGCCCGAAATGCCCAGGCAGCTCTGAACCTCCGCAAAAAGGGCATTCTAGGACGGCGGGGCCCTACCCGAACCACGACGGTGCGGTCACCCACTGGTCACTCTGCCCCTGACCACACCCCGAGTAAGCGTCCAGTGGCGGTGGATAGACAGGCCAAGACCACCTACAGCCCACAAAGCCGGTATTTACCGCAATGTCCTTCAGGTCAGGCAGGAGAGGCGTCACCAACGTCTTTCAAAAAGAGGGGCGGAAAACCAAAGGTGCGTTTGACTCTTCTAGACGTGACGTCATTCCTGCCCAAACCAAAGCGCGGTCATACAGTGGATCACTCGGACTCCTCACAAGGCGCCATGCTTCTTGGTCAGAGCATCCTACCAGTCTGCCAGAGAGACGTGTCGCTCCCTGATGCGCGTCTCGCCCCAAGCCGGCCCTCATTTGTGGAGTTACGTCAGATGCGCAACCAGATCATCCGGTCCAACCTCCAGCGGACGCAGGCTTGGACCACCCGGGATCTGTCTGACCGCGCCGACCTCTCCGGGCTGACCAATTACTGTGACCAGGAGAAGACGTCCATGATCATGACTTGGTTACGGGCAGAGGACATGGGCAGGGGGCGAACGACACTGACACCAGCAGAATCAAACAGAAACTAATCACCTCTGTGGTACAATATACTAAGAAATAATCTTATCGAGAAAAAAGCATCTAGATTATTTAGCAAAACACGTAACTGCTAGTTTCAGAGTCTCGAGCACAAAGGATTCTGCATATAGAGACAATGTACGGAGAATCCATGAGTATTTTTTGTAGCGAAGACAAGACAGTTTGGGTCAGTTATAAATATCCCAATTAAATCAGTTACAAACAATGTAACCCTTATTTTACCGACTAATATTAATAAACTATATTTTAAAAGATATTTCAGAATGTTAAAGCTGCAAGGAGATGTTATGTATTTGTCAATAACCTCAGTAAAAAATGGATATATGAGTAATACAGTAGCACAGGAGCAATCTGAATAGTTCTTTTTTCATCACATGATCACTAACGATTTCTGTTCATATACATGTAGATGTCTGTAGAAGGAGGAATAGGACGGATTTAATATGTTTATGAAGAAATATATTAGAAATTCAAAACACGTATCTTAATTAATTATTCAACAGATATTTTTAATCAACAAAGGTATCTCATACTTAAAGTGTACACAATTAGGCAGGGGTTTTCCTTTACATAGTATTACTAGTACTGGGTACTAGTAAAACTCCTGTTGGGCTAGTGCAATATGTTAGCAACTAACCAGGTGGTGTAGTGAAAATCTTCAAAATTGCAAATATCAACATCATCGTCACGATATATGGACTTGCTTAACTTTAATCCGGGCTAGTGTTAAAGGCAGGACCACTAGCCCGGTGGACTAGTGGAAAGAAATCATAAGGAAAACCCCTGTTAGGCATATGATTCCAACAATTTTCGATTTACATCGTCTATTACAGGAACATGTCGCTCTTACATCCTTCTCAAAACCTATTTAATACAATCATGTAGTACGTAGAAGTCTACACATATGAATATATGAAGTCGATACATATGAACCTCTAACTTACACAACTCATTGTACCACACGTACGTAGTTAGGTTAGATTGGCAATACGGTAATATCTTACAAATATGTCACAAGCTGTAAGTCGTCACAGACAAAAACGGAACTCGCTTTTTGGGTAATAATGGACAATTCGAAAACCCATAGAATGGTAAAAGTTTGATAATGTTCTTACGGACTGTTTTTATTTTACCTAGATCCTATTTGAAGTCAATGTTGCATAACCATTATCTCTGAAAACCTCGAACTTTGTAGAACATTAACCAAATGAAAATGATTAGATTTAGACCTAGATTTTGTTCACATACAACTGATAATCTAGACAGCGGTAATATTTTACAGTACAATCCTAAGCACCTACAAGAGTATTGGAAAACATTTTCTGAAAGTTTGGATTTAAAACAAGAAAAAAAGGCTTTTACTCTCTGAAATACCATCAAACACAAACGTTGAAATTTACATCTAAGGTTTGAGTTATTCCCCTTTCAGGGTTGATACTAATTCGTCCGATTCCTTCAGCTCCTGAAATGACAGAAACCAAAAATTATCAAGAAACTCAATTATGTTTATTATTAATCTCTTGATGTTATTCATTACCCGACGATGAACTTATCCATAGAACTATACTGGCCGAAAGAGGAATACTGGGGCAACCCAATCTTAGGCCAGGATAAATAAAAATGTTTAAAAAAAAAACCAAAAAACTATCTAAAACTATCTAACATATTTGCATGTGATCTAGAAACAATTGTAATTTGTCAGAGGCTTCAAATTTAGGGGAAGGGGCTTAATAAATAAGATTAAATGGGCTTCTGAATTAGCTGAAAAGAAATGCAAGGTTTATATAATTTCGTTCGAATCAGTTTGGAATGATCTGGTGCTTTGAGGCTTTGGCTGTATCCCTACCGAAATGTTGAAAGATGGATAGGATATTATTTAGAGAAGCTACAGTTACCTTGAGGATGTCGAGTCCTCCTATTAGGTCGCCGTTTACGTAGAGCTGGGGATACGTCGGCCAGTTGGAGAACTTCTTCAAACCCTGACGTACCTCTTCGTCCGACAGGATATCAAAGTGACCGTATGGGACTCTGAAAAGTCAACACTTAAAATGTAAGGAATATCATCAACACGCTAACGTCAAAATTAATATTTTATGTGACTTGTTTACATGTGGAAACCTAACTTGTCAGAATCAGGAAAAAGTATACTGTCTTGCACATAGCACTGTGTTGATGGGAAAACTATAACACCATCACTGACCTAACATTATGACAAACAATATTCATAGTTTCCATGCTACTCACCCAGTCTCTCCTAAAATACCGATCATGGTCTTACTGAAGCCACACCTCGGACCATCAGGGTTGCCCTTCATGAATAACATCACGCGTTCCTTGTTTATCAGCGACTTGAGTCTGAAGAGTGAAAAGGGGGCCAAAAGTCAAAATATTGTTTATTTTACCTGCATAGCTAACATTACAAAAACTCTACTACAAAATATGAAATAAAATTCAAACACCCAAACCGTATTAACCACTTTTTGTTGACCATGGGCTTGCGTTTAAAACAAAGAACTAAACGTGAGCCACCAAATATTGTTATTTTCCTGGGTCAGTTTTCCCAATGTTCTACAACCTGTCATTCTGTGGCGCTCGCACCTCCCGGGAAATAGTCACTCAGAGTTCTATTTCTTATGTGGGTAGTAAACTTGCTACCAGTAGGATTACTACGACCTGTGAGCTAAGTCCCACGGTTTTTGCTGATGCGAACTGGGTCACAGAGGCCGACCTCGTGGCAGCTGCAGAGGAGAAACGATTCTCCGTACAATATTAATACATGAAGTCACACCCACCGGTCGTCAAGGCTCTGTTCTTTGGGCATCGCTTCCTTAAACTCGCCGCTCTCTATCATCTCTTTCATGATGTCCAACCCGCCCAGCAGCTCACCGTTCACGTACAGTTGGGGGAACGTCGGCCAGTTGGAGAACGTCTTTAGACCTATGGCAAGGCACAACAAAATATCACTATCCTGCGCTTGATCACTGTTTCATTGGAACTTGGTAATTAAGCAGAAGAAAATATATTTAAAAAACCCATGAAGTTGATTACAAAGCGATGGTTGCAAATGTCTTTTAAAACAAATCGAACTACTACTTACAACATGGAAACAGTGATTTACATTTGGTAACTCTTCATCTCTCATTGGTCATACTATGTCACATTCATCTATTAAGGGTCGCTTCATCGGAGAAATAAAAATTTCAATGGTCTTGCGATAACCTTGACTCGATAAAGGTTTCCCTCTGAATAATTGAACGATATTTAGGATTACTTTGGATTGCATGAAATACAATTTCGAAGATATTTTCTTCTCTGCGGGACTCGGGCAGTATACCCTACATCCGAGAGGACAAAACTAAAAGGGGTCGATTGAACCTATTGAATTGAAGTTCTTTCATTTTCCTTTTTTCCCCCCTATATATTTTTTTGCATAAACCAACCTTGTCGGACCTCTTCGTCGGCTAGGATATTGAAGGAGCTGAATTTGACTCCCTGTTCGTTTAATAAGCCCACGGTGGTGCGGCTGAAACCTGCAAAATTGCATTGTGGCGAAAAAAGACATAACACTTAAATGAACTTAACATAAAAGTAATTCAGTGTAGTAAAAGGAAAGGAAATAAGTTATTTTTTGTCAAATTAAAAGAATGGATCATTGAATCGATGGGCGTAGAGATTCTTAATCATATCTAAATTTCTGGTGAGTTTAGTAGTTGTGTTACAGCCTGGTTCACACAGACTTAAATTCAACTCTATAATTAGATTATTTTCTATATGCCATTACTATCAGGCATTCTTTGATCCCCCCCCTCAGTGTGCAGAGATTTGTCCACAAAGATTGATGTGTATGATAGACACAAGTCTAATGTAAACAATTTAGAGGGAATTTATTCAGAGTTATATCTTTTACTCTGATTAGCAATGCCAAAGTGTCACCTATACAACCTTGGGTTTTTAGACTTTTTACACTTTATCATGGACTTAAATTGTAGACTTGTTAGGTAGTTATTACGGTCAGAAATTGATGACCTTGGATTCATTTTGAAGCTAAGTTAATGTAGTTTCAGAATACTTGCATTGATTTGTGACAAACCCAAATTTTCCCCCAAGAAATACCAGAGAACTTTGTATTAAATTTGTAAGAAATCATATAGGGCTCCAAAATGGTCCACAAGTTTTTATTTTCAATAAAAAAGCCACGGTTCAAAGCTAAATGATGCATTTTAGATTAGATATTAGATTGAAAGACCATAATCTCAGCTTTATGACAGTTTTTGAATGAAGTTTTTATGATAATTAGATCAAAAGTTATTGGGTTTTGAATTTCAAAATAGCAGGGATTTGGGGGTCCATTCTGGAATATATATCCAAAATGGCCCAAAAGTATCTATTTTCAATAGAAAAGCCGCGGTTCAAAGCTTAAAGATGCATTTTAACTTTAATACAAGTTAACATTCGACATTTCTTTAGTAGCTGTCGCTACTGATGGGCCGGACAATAGATATTTCATTTGGTGGCGCCATCTAGCGGTAACTGAGAAAACTAACTTGCAAAGGACGTGCGAGCGGGCTCGCAGATATTTACGCGCGGAGGGCGAGAAATCCTAGGGGCTCGAGATCTCACGAGTCGCCAGATCTCGCGGATCACGAGATCTCGTGAGCAATTCATGCAGCCATCTTGAATTGAAAAGTTTAACATCTGAGTAGGTTATTTGAATTCAGAATTTTTGACATTTATCTTTGGTTTTCAAAATTCAAATTTACATTTATCGATTCATCAACACTATTTCTCTCGCTGCATGTACAATTTGGAGGATGACACCACCCATGGAAGGAGGATGACACAGGATTCTGCAAGATTCTAGGGTTAAACCAAACACAAGCATGGTCCCAGCATGGCCCAAGTTTCATCCCAGCATGACACGTTTATCCAGATCTACCACCACAAAAGACTGACCCACTCTCCAGGACCCCTTCCAGCTAAGTCTGTCCATCTACACCTCCACTAATTGTTTGTTTACTTTCTTACCATAGCCATTCCTCACAGGACTCTGGCTATCCACCAGCCACAGGACTCAGGCCAGTCACCACCGGCCACCATACAACCCTGCATAACTTTCATCTGCCCCACCCGGCCAGGACTTCAATTTGTCCACTGCCCGTTTTCCTAGGTTCCTGCCGTGGCCACACTTCGGCCGACACCCATCGGAATCGTTAGGAACATACTCTTATATGGCCTAGCTGCCTTTGCCAGTCCTAGGGCCCTACCACCTTGTCCTTCCTTTGTTTTCATTCTAGGTCTGCTTCATAATACTGTACCGCTACTCAGGGGGATCCATAGCCCCATCCCTGATATCCGGCCCTTATTTTTTCCTTGCCAGATTACGTACGATGGAGCCTGTGACGAGGACCCTAGTGATAGGAGACAGCCATATTTCGCACTTGGCGTCTTTCACCAAGTCACCCCCTCCCGCCTACACCGAGCTCGTCAGCCAGGCCATGGTCCAAGACGGTCCAGTCACGTTCCACGGGGTCGGAGGTCGAACCGTGGCATCACTGGCGAAATATGATTTCAAGGATGTCCAGGCCCTGCGACCTCACGTCATTGTCCTCCTGGTTGGGGGCAACGATCTGTGCAACCCCGACTCCTCCCCGCTCACCGTTGCTAGTGATATCCATAACCTGGCCTGCCTCCTCAACCACTCAGACCACTGCTATGCAGTTTTCGTCTGTTCCATCCCACCCAGGTCAATTACCCCTCTCTTTACCCAGATTACCCCAAAAGAGTGCAGGAGACCAACAGCATCCTCCATCACCTTCTCGAGGTCGAGGACGAAATCTCCTACTGGAAGCTACGGGGGTTATACCAGACGGAGGAACAGGTGTTCCGCCATGATGGTATTCATTTTAATGAGAGGGGGATGTATAAGATCTACCGGGGAGTGAGAGGTGCAGTCCTCCATGGCCTTGCCATCATGGACAGGCTCCGCGACGGGAAACCTCGCTCCTAGTAGCCTGCCTCCACTTTCTGCCTCCCCCCCCTCTCACTTTCTTCTCGGGGACTTATCACCTATCAGTTAGGCGAGCCCACCCAGGGACTTATCTGCCTATCCGTTAGGCGAGCCCATCCATCGGGGACTTATCGGCCTATTCGTTAGGCGAGCCCATCCATCGGGGACTTATCGGCCTATTCGTTAGGCGAGCCCATCCATCGGGGACTTATCGGCCTATCCGTGAGGCGAGCCCCTCCTCCTCCACTTACCTGTTACTTTCGGGTAACTTCTTTCGCCCGCTACCGCCGGCATTTATAAAGTTCCCCTACAATTTACCACTGTCGTTTTTGTTTCTACAATACTCATATCATATTCCTAATTTTTAGCTCAACCTTGACTGCCTTTGCTTGGCACTCCAGCTCAACTTCAACTTTTCAGCCTATGCGTTAGGTGCCCCAAGTTACAAGGGACTTTTCAACTTCCTAGAGCTCAAGCCCACCATATTACGCTCCCTATAGACCCTACTGACGGGTACCGACACGTCCCCCCGCCATAAACTAACGTGTATTTTCTATCACTTCCAGATTAATAATTATTACCCGCGATTAATAATTATTACCCGCGACTACCTATATTTTTTCACTCACTAATTCTCCACAAGCTCTATTTTCCACCCGTATTCGGTAGTACAATGCCACCAGTTCGTCCCACCTCGGTTATGACCAGAACAAAGTCCGGCAGCCTCAAGCGAAAGGACCACGCCCGCGTTAGGAGAGTCCCACACGGAACTCCAACCCCAGGTCGCCGTGGTCGGAAGCGGGCACACAAACCGGTACCTCAGGCTCCTCCCCCTCCGGTATTTACCGACCAGGAGCCCGAGCCGCTCCTACACCCAGGGGATGGGCCCCACCAACATCAGGCGCCCCATCAGCCCCAGCTGGCTGTGCCCCCGCCCCCGCCCCACCTGGACGCTGGCCTTCCTAACCAGGACCAAAACCAACAGGACCCGGTAAATCAGCCAGAGCTGCCTCTGGCACCAAACCATCAGGCGGGGCTCATAGCCCACCACCCGCAGCTTCCTCAACACCAGGTTGCGCCACCCCCCCCTCAACATCAGGTGGCCCCAGAGGCTCAGCCCCCACCGCCTCCACATCAAGCCGGACCGCTGGCTCAGCCGCCACAACATCAGGCAGTGCCGCAGGCCCAACCGCCAATGCCCCAGCATCAGCCAGTACCACCTCCGCCCCAATGGGCCCCGGCTGCACCGGCGAACCAGGCCCAACACCAGCCAGCACCAGCCCCGTTCCTTGCACCACCAGCACAGCCGTTCCTTGCACCACCAGCCCAGGCGCCTGTAGCCGCTGCCAGACCCGAGCCTGCAGGTGTGGACACCCAACAAATGATCGTTGCCGCGGTGGTCCAGGGTATTCAGCTAGGTGTTGGCGATATCATCAAGGAGGCAATGCGGGGAATAAGAGATGACGGCCCCGGGGTCAATGGGGGTTGCCCGGGGCCCGGGCCCTGCCCATTCCACGGCTACACCAGAAAAAGTGCCAAGGCCAAGTACAAGCAGCCAAGCACCAAACCCGACCGCTCCACTGGTGCCAGTGCAACCTCAGGTGCAACCCACTCCGGCAACGGCAAGCGCTCCGGTGGCCACACTCCGACCCACGGCCCCACAACCATCGTCGTCGACGCCCATAACAGCCCCATCTGCCGAGGAACTACTCCCACCATTGCCGGGTAAGTCATTGCACAATATCAGCTCCAGCTGCGACCCCCTTGACACATCGGTGCCCCAGAAGGTGCGCGACAAGATATGGGCAAGGGAGTTCATTGACCTCTCCATCCTCCTTGTCACAAACCAACAACAAATGGAGCTGGCCATAAACAATGACTCCGGGAACGCGTCCTTTATGATGGTGCCGAAGCACAAGAAGGAGATCACCACCATCACCCGCTGGCAGAAGGCTTTCTGTCGGTACGCCACCGAGTATCTCCGCAAATTCCCCCAGGAGCAGCCGGGCGTCCTGAAACACCTGGACTTTGTGTCCGAACTAGCTGGGGACGGACACGACCGGCACGACTACGACCAGGAGTTCCGAAGGCGCCACGCCAACGGCACGGAACAGTTTGGTAATGTGAACCTAGGCCTTTACATCTCGGCCAGCAAGCAGTCATTCCGCGACTCAGACAGAAACAGGGACCGTGACAGAGACACCCAGGGAAACTCGCGCAGGACCTCGCATCCCAGCGGTTACTGCTTCACCTTCCATGACGGCCGGCGCTGCAGGGACTGCGACTTTAAGCACGACTGCTACAAGTGCGGCGCAGACCACCCGGCCAGCAAATGCAACCACAAGGGAAGGAAGCCCCAAGACCGTCAGGACCAGCGGGATAAGAGGAAGTACAAATCCCACAGCTTCCGGATAGGGGCAGCATCTGACGCCGCCTCAAGGGGCTTCTCAGATGCTCAGATTCACCTGATGGGCCGGTGGCACCCAGATGCATTTCGCAAGTACATCCGTCTTCCCTATTAGGTGGCTCCACCTCTGTTTCACAACATCGGTTAGTGCCCTTTGTCGCCACAACTTAGTCCTTATAAATACATCCTCTCCAGGCTTGGGGTCAGTGCGGGCTGCCCAAGCCATCACCTCAACCAGAAATCCGTCCGTCATATTGGGGTCAGTGGGGGCTGCCCAATTCATCATGGCTGTTGTAACTCTACTTATCCCGTTGAGGTCACTGAGGACTAACCAAAACGGAGGTGAAGGACCAGGAAGTGCGGATAACTAATCGGGGCTAATCTTCCATCATCGTTAACATCACCAACAGGTCGGGGTCAGTAGGGGGCTGCCCGACCAAACCATCATGGCATACTGACACCAACGGCAGATCAGTGGGGGGGCTGCCTGTCAAGCCAGAAAAAAACCAACATTGATTCGGGGTCAGTGGTGGGCTGCCCGCAATCATTCTAATTCACCGTAACTGCGACCTGGGGTCAGTGGGGGCTGCCCGGGGTTCGCTTCTACCTATTCCGACGTGGGGTCAGTGGGGACTGCCCGTAACCATTCTAATTCAACACAACCGCGACCTGGGGGTCAGTGGCGGGCTGCCCAGTAGTCGCTTCTAATCATCTAATACTCCCGGGGTCAGAGGGGTCTGCCCGGGATGGTGGTTTCTCCACCCTTTAACTAGCTTCCTTTATTCCAAACTATTCTACTTTACCATATCACCTTTTATATATTCATTTATACCTTTTCCTTACGAAATACGAAATATTCCTACCAGCCCTTTATCAAGGGCCGACGGGTTATAAATAAAATTAACCTATTCAACTAAACCTGTGTTCGAGTCCTCTATGCGTAAAGTTAGTTTTCTCATTTACCCATAGATGGCGCCACCTTTGACCTATTTCCGACCGGGGGCCGGTCGGCGAGTAAAGGAGGATAATGTCTGCACGAATTTGCGTCATTTTTCGCAGAAATAAGCGATTTGGACCATTATTTTTGGGATATTTGAGTAGAATATGTGACAAGGCTCACGGGGATACCCAGTTTTCCAGTGGAAATGCGGTATTTTTCGCATTTCGAGTGATATCCAAGTTTCCCATCCCCCTATCCCCACACCCCTCCTTCATAACATTTTAGGTCTACAGGTGAACTCTCTTCTTAGAATGGTCCGGTCACGTGATGACGTCTACGCGTACTCATGGTGGCGGATAACCGGGCCATAATAATCTGAACAGTCCAAGATCTAAGGTTTATGACACTTTTTGAATGTAGTTTTTATCATTATTAGATCAGCAGTTATTGTCTTAATAAATTTTGCATATTTCAACACTGTATTTCATCATTGGCGACCTGCTGAAAATGTGGTCTATTTTCAATAATACAATCAGTCATAATTTTTTAATGAATAATCTGATTTAGATGCAACAAAAACTCATCATCTTAGAATAACGAGTTCTTCCAGAAAATATTGGACTGAACCTGATGGTAGTTAATCAAAATTTTGGTCTGGCAAAGTTTTAGAAATAATTCAAGAACATCAAAATAGTCTATCATATGATCAGGGTTTTACGCTTACACTATTCTAGGACAAATTAGTCACGCCCTTTCAAAAGAACAGTGGCTTAAGTAAAACCTACCACAACGCGGTTCCTCAGGTACTCCCTTCATGAACAGCATAACTGGAGCAGAGCTGACCAGTTTCTTGAGTCGCGTGTTGAGGTCCTCCTTTGGCGCGGGGGCCTTGGCAGGTGGGGGTGCTCCAGCAGAGGCCTTCGAGTGCTGCTGGACCTTGGCTGTCAGCTCAGGGGCGTTAGCTCCATTTACACGATCAACTTCACTCTTGTTCTAGGGAAACCAACGAACCTTAAACTTATGATGGACGCCCCGGTTGTAATCATCTTCGGAAAATCATAATTTGTGAAGTAAAGTACTAAGCACTGTATAACGTTATTTACATTTGATATCCGATAAGAATTTCTAGATTGCTAATTTCAATACTTTGTCAGTACCGATCAGGACCGTAAGATCTAGAGTTATGGAGAGTAGAGACAACTATTCTTACCCTTAGCAGGATACAAGTGGGCACAGCCTCAATCGAAAATCGCATGGACACCTCTGGTACTGCCTCCGCCTCCACCTAGTCAACATAAGAACATATTTTGCAGGCACCCGATGGAATATTATAATTGGCGCTAATGTTCATAAATAATACACCACTAATACACCAGGCAGCACCATCAATCAAATCTAGTAAATTCTAGAAACATTAGCCGTTGCAGGTATGTCCGAAATATCCTTAATATCAGGAAAATCACATTTCCTGATGGATTCTGTATGATAATAGTGACCCTTAATACTTGCTTTCTGGTATTGTCTTGTTAATCCGTTATCATCAGATGACACTTTGGATATTCAAAATGTTCGTCTTTCTTAGTTTTCTTTTCCATTTTTTTTTTCTAAAATAGAAAGCATTTGAAAGGAGAAAATGTAATTTACCATAGCCCCTGTAGCACAGTACTAACTAAGGGATATGAAAATTGGGTACACACTGACCTTTGCGTACTTAGCCTTGACCTTAGCATCCTTTGCGAGTTCCCCCAAAACATCGTTCATCTGTTGACACTGAGGAGCCCATGCCGCCCAGAAGTGCACCACAGCCAGTTGACTGGAAGAAAAGACACCACATGATCAAGGGATGAATTCAGATTTGTGTTGTACGGTTTCATGATAAAATCGACCACGAGCAATATACAAGACAAACAAAAAATTACTTGTTCACATGTGAAGTCCTTTAAGAATCCACATTCTGAACTCTAATTCTTTTGTAAAGAATTGTCAAGGAAAAAAAATGGTTTGCACTTTGGTCAAAAATCTAGGGTAGATCAGGTTACCTGAAGACAACTATGTTTGTTTTACCTAGCTATAATATTTCTCGTATACGCCGTATGCTGGTCTAAAATTAGAGCATTGCGCGGCGCTATTTCACAGAAATCGCGAACGGAGGTTGGGTGGACGTTTAACATAGGATCCTATGGGAGAAAACATGTTATTTCGCTGTAACTTTTTAGATAAGACTCCAATCTTCATACAGTAAATGAGAAAAAGTTTGGAATTAATCACAGGAATGTGATAAAAGCCATCAATTTTTTGCATTTGGTCAATTTTTCGCATTTGGTCAATTTTTCGCACAATCGCGAAAATTTGCGTTTTCTCCATAGACCCCAATGCTGAACGTGGTCACTTCTGGAGCCCAGGATTTCACAGCGCGATGTCGAAAATCGCGGGTATACCGCTAACACGTTTAATCCGTATACGTGTAACGTTTCTAGATGCCATTATTACATTATTATACCATTACTGTATAGCTTGTTCTGCTCATGCATTTTCCCTTTGTACATGAGTGATGTCCCCCCAACTTAACAATAGAAATAATGGGTGTGTTTAAGGATAAAAGGCAATTTGAAAGGGTCAACTCATGGAACCCCCTTACCAACTATACTGTACTGTCTGTTTCATATAGAGAGATTATGTTTTTGGGTAACTATTTATCTACTGTATCTCAGCTGTAAATCAGATAAAAATAGTTTTGTCCAAGAGAACAGCGATTTCAAAAAACATAAATTTCTTTACTAACTTTTAAACATTGATATCTCACTAAAAATGTGAGATATGTTTACAAAACTTACTGGACATTCATGGGTATTCTACTGTTTTTTCAGGTTTTTTTTTTCTTTATAGAATAGGTCTTATTTTTCTATCTAAAATTCTAGAAAAAAACAAGAGGGCAGTACCGGCATTATAATTAAGAGCATAATATGAAGCCCTAAAGCTGGCGATCAAGTCATATTTTAATTTTATTCTGGTTCGGAGTAAACCGAAGAGAAATACAACTGCTATACTTTTTGCCTCTCTCCTTTGAAAGCAAAATGGATTGGCATAATAATGCCGCATTTATCTGGAGAATCCATCGGACACTTTATCTGCCTATCAATTATCATCAAAAGGTTGTGTTTACAAACATACTGAACTTGTATTTACCTTGCGAATCAGTAGAAATTTAATCTGTCTCTACAAATTTCTTTCATTCATATTAACAATCAATATCAGAGCCAGAGGACAGTTTTATATAATCATGGTCCTGCAAGTGCAATATACTAAAATACTCATTAATTATTAGACTATGCTAAACGGGAAAGGTAGAGTTTATTATAGGTATGTTACATAAAAATAGAAATGTAATAGAGAATTGAAGAGGATCATGAAACGGACTAAGTTAGACTTGTAGAATATTATGCTCTTTGAATTATGTCTTTATCTTCATTCGTTCAAGAGTTGAAGACAGCTTTCATCAATATTTTGGTGCATTTTACGTCCTATAATATTTCAGAATTTCTTGTGACCTAAAAATAATTAACTTGCACAACTTCCTTCTAATCAAGTTATTTACATAGAAAATAAGCCCCCATTCCATAATCATGTTAAAAAGTTAACCTGACCCATTCGATTGATGGATAATTGACCTAATTTGAGATATTACCTATAGTGACAATTTCAACTAAAAGGTGCAATTTTCCTAAAAATAAAAAATTCTAAAATATTTTCAGGGCCAGCTAGAGCATGCAGTATATCTGTCAAATGTTTTCCCATAGACACATTTCCATTGAGTTTCAATATTTTGAGTGTATGTTATGTTTTAGTCCAGAAGGTGCATTTTCTCTGCCCTGGGTCTGCTTTGACATCTAAATTTAGAAGGCTCACTGCTCAGCTTGAGGTCATCTTACATACAAGTGTTATATGTCATTTCGAAGGGAAAATGATGTAGATAAATATTCTTTTAGTTTGATTAAATATTTTCCTGATCTTTGATCTTTATTTTACAAGTGAAATCCTGGTCACAACTTTTTCTTAAAAACTAGAGACCACTTTTGGGGGAGAACTTGCAGAATGTAACATAATCACATACCTACTAGTTGAGATGCTATTTAGTCTAGCTGCATAGACATAACTTAGTCATGGAAATATTTTGAAAATGATCAATGTAAACCTCTACAAGCGAAATTGTTCACAAACAAAATGGTAATCCAGTCATACAGACCCAGGCTGTTGATGTCATATAAGCCTGGCTCTGCACAGTAGCCACACCCTCATTACTCTGTCACTGTGTATTAAAAATCACCCCGTCTTCGAGAACAGTCTACCACGATGACAGTGAATATGATTGTCATTGATTTGAAGTGAACACCGGGCGATAATCCAGTCCTACGAAATGTATGCTGTGTAATTTAGTCAAACTCTAGCCGAGGCCTAGGGTAACTATATTTGGTGCGATAAAACCAGTTATTTATAAATCGTACAATCTGAACTAAAAGACGTACCTTCCGACATCAGTTACAAATTTATCAAAGTCCGCTGCGTTACCGATTTCGATGGGCGCCGCCATTTTTGTTTGAACGGTTTTCGGATGTCGCAATCGAGGAGTACATTTCGAAATTTTCATTTATATATTACCTTAAATTTAAATAATCTTTGTTTACACTCTTATGAAAGGTAAATCAGTTCATATAACCATATTCCAATTCCTTAATGTTGCCAAATTTGCCCTAGCCTATCATTGGCAGTTCGCACCTGCGCAGTTTCGACCGCCATCTTGGTCTCTTGAGATGGGATGAAGTCTTGTTTATATTCCGATTTATGCTGATCATTTCTGTGTGACGGGACTGACAGTGTAAAATATCACAATGGAAGAACCTATGGAAGAAGGCGCACCCGATTCAACACAAGGGGAGCTTCCACAGGAAGAGAAAAAGACGAAAGTGTCCTCTATTTTAAGGCCCGGGAGCATGGGTACGAACCCCACAATTTTTACCTCCTCCAAAAACTACTGCTCTCCATCACTCGTTCCCGACGTTTTACTTGTTACTTGTTAAGCTACTCAAGTTCCTCTCTGAATTTGAATCTTCATTCTCACCTCTTTCTCAGTCTCAATCTTACTATCTCGGGCTTCAACCCTTCTCCCAGCTCTGGGGAATCTTTTACCACCGCAAGCAGTGCACGATGGGCAATTGAAAAGCTTTGAAATTACAGTAGTAGTAGATCTACTGGTAGTAGTTGATCTTTTATTGACAATCTGAAAGTCATGGTTGACTTATGTGTCATTTACAGTACATAATTCAGTTATGAGGGACAAAGATTGAAAACATTGAGAGCTACAACAATAATCTACATCATAGTACATGGCAACATGCTAATCTACTTTTTACAAGGGTTCTACATGTGTTCTAACACAGTTTATCTTTAAGATCAGGAGTAAGGCACTACCACAAAGTCGCGGTACAGTTCTGTCACTTCACGCCCATAGAGAGGTGTGACCCAGCAGTGTCGGAAATTAAGGTGCGCCCTGCACCCGGCGCGCACATTTTCGCGGCCGGTGCGCGATTTTAGGAGGTGTGCGCCCACAATGTGCACAATTTTGATCATTTATATAATAGGTACATATTAGGAGGGTGCATTCACCTTATTACGGTACGCCGATGCGGGCGTCTATTTCACGTGACACCGCAGGGCTGAAGCAGTCTCCTGCCTATCCTTTAGCATTGGTGGCACGCTTCTTTCCTCAATATCTCCGAAGGTTGGGAGAACTTAACAGATATTTTGTAATATATTACAGATTAAGTAATAAGCTTTCGATTGATACCAAAATTGTAATTTAGTTTGGCTAATTTCAATTCCTAGGGGCCAAAACAAAAATTATATCACTGCCAGCATAGGACAGGAAACTGCTCCGAAGCACTGTATTATGGGTAATCTGGAGGAACCGTAATACGGCGAATGGACCAAATTTCGGTTGCATAGTTTGAGGAATTGTGCACCCGCCGGGTGCATAAGATATAAGCTTAATTTCCGACACTGCCCAGACATGGAAAAGCTGTGAAATTCGCCCTGCTTTATTTGGCCTAGTTTAACCTGTTGGACATGAGCAAAAATCCTGAAACTTTGGACAAATGTTCTGCTTGACTGGACCTCTCTTCTGGTCTTAGTCCTGTCGCTCTAAGATGAGTATAACTGTCTCAAACTTGATTTCAAAGTTATGATTCAACTTTGAATGCAAATTACTATATTAAGGGAACTTTGTACCTCTTTGGTTCATAGTTGAACCAATTTGCCAGACAATTTTACATATAGAAACCCCATCTGTTTTCTTTTAAACTAATGCCCAGACCTCCGTATTTGATGCCCTAAATTATGCAGTAATTGTCCCTAGTCCATACGGGAGGCATGAGGGTGCAGGCCGTCACACTTGTCAAGCCATACACAGGGAATTCGCCCACCTCGAGGCGTGAAATCCAACGGGGACAGCTTGTACACTTCCCGGTGAGCCTAGTCGACGCGTGACGGGAAATTCGCGCACCTCGAGGCGTGAAAAGTGACGGGAGATGTCCAGTCACCTGGTCACTGGTCACAGAATGGGTAACGCTACACTATGGGAAAGTGACAGAATTTACATACGATTTTGAGGTATTCAACTCATGATATCTCAGCTTTGATAAAAGATATGGACATTTCGTCTTCAGTTTTAAAATCCTTAAAAATCAAGGTTTCGGTACATATAAATTCATATCCAGATAATACATTTCGATTTTTTATGGTAGTGCCTACAGGAGTAGTATAAGAAAGTAAGGGCTAAGGCATTAACACATTGAGAGTGGGCCATGGAAGATCTTAAAAGTTAAAGTAATATTATTTTGACTGGTGGAACTCAGATCCGGGCCAGTGCAAACATAGGACCACTAGCCCGGTGGACTAGTGGACAAAATACCTGCCTCATTCACAAGATTCACTTGTACCTCAATCTTGTAAGTCTTAACTGAGTTGTTATAATTGTATGATAAAAAATGCAGTGCTTAATGTTGAGCCCTACATTCATTACCACAAAATCCACTGATTCTAGTGTATCTCCCCTGACTCATCCAGTGCAACCCTCGAGCCCTTGCCCAAACCCTTGTGGGGATCTGGGGTGGGTTTCTTTGGTAGCCCCGCAAAGAATGTTTCCCCAGCATCCCCTTGCTGTTGGTAAAAGAAAACGTTAACTCTATGCTAAGGTCAAACTCTGCTCAGTTTTGTGCCTGCTTCGAGTCTGGGAGGCCGTGGGGTCCAACCCCGGCTGAGTCACACCAGAGAATGTTTCCCCAGCATCCCCTTGCTGTTGGTAGAAGAAAACGTTAACTCTATGCTAAGGTCAAACTCTGCTCAGTTTTGTGCTTCGAGTCTGGGAGGCCGTGGGGTCCAACCCCGGCTGAGTCACACCAGAGACTTGTTTCCCCAGCATCCAACTTCGAGTCTGGGAGTCCGGGGTCCAACCCCGGCTGAGTCACACCAGAGTCACCCCGGTGGGGTCCAACCCCGGCTGAGTCACACCAGAGTCACCCCGGTGGGGTCCAACCCCGGCTGAGTCACACCAGAGACTTGTTTCCCCAGCATCCAACTTTGAGTCTGGGAGTCCGGGGTCCAACCCCGGCTGAGTCACACCAGAGAATGTTTCCCCAGCATCCCCTTGCTGTTGGTAGAAGAAAACGTTAACTCTATGCTAAGGTCAAACTCTGCTCAGTTTTGTGCTTCGAGTCTGGGAGGCCGTGGGGTCAAACCCCGGCTGAGTCACACCAGAGACTTGTTTCCCCAGCATCCAACTTCGAGTCTGGGAGGCCGTGTGGTCCAACCCCGGCTGAGTCACACCAGAGAATGTTTCCCCAGCATCCCCTTGCTGTTGGTAGAAGAAAACGTTAACTCTATGCTAAGGTCAAACTCTGCTCAGTTTTGTGCCTGCTTCGAGTCTGGGAGGCCGTGGGGTCCAAAACCGGCTGAGTCACACCAGAGACTTGAACAATGGCAGTGGTTACTGCTTGCCTGGGACATGGTATGAAGTTACAACCATGAAACATAACTGGTCAACCTGATGTCAGTATAATGTGACTGGGTTGGACATCATCTGGGCCTAGTATGGCATGATATCTCAATGAGGCAGCACTTGAAAGAGGGCCCAGGTTTTTATTCGCCACCATTGATTGGGTGATCACATTTATCAGGTTATGTGTGGTGTATTGAGTCTCTACATGCACAGGCTTCCTAGACTAGGAATGACCAGGCTGTGTATTGCATCATATGCCACTTCCTGTCCAACTTCCTGTCATTGGAAACCAAAGTATATACTAGGTGGCACCACTTAATAGATCTTTTGCATTCATTTTGAAGTCACCACATTGATTTATTTCTTTATGTTTCAATATTGATTGAACCAAGCATCACTAGGTTAACACTCTCCAAGCAGATATTTAGTTTTCATTTTTCATATATTCTCAAATTTCATTATATTGAATTTTAGGATCATTGGAGTGGTTCTAGTATCACACTTGAATGAGATTTTCATTGTTTTTTGTTGTTGTATTTTTTCTTCTATTTTCAAAAGTATATGTTTTTGACTGCTAGAAATATCCAAACAGGTCTTTGTCACTCTCCGAGCAGATTTTAGGTTTACACTCTCCAAGCAGATGTTCAATTTCAAATTTGTGGTTTTGCATCAAGTTTATATGTTTTGACTGCTGGTAATCTACAAATAGATTTTCATTACTCTCCAAAGCAGATTTTAGGGTTTACACTCTCCCAGCAGATGTCTTGTTAAAATTTTTATTTTTGCATCAAGTTTATATGTTTTCACTGCTGGTAATTTCAAAATAGGTCCTCAGCACTCTCCAAGCAGATTTTAAGGCCTACATTCTCCAAGCAGATGTTTGTTTTCAAATTTTTATTTTTGCATCAACTTTAACTGTTTTGATTGGTGGTAATGTCTAAACAGATTTTTATCACTGTCCAATCAGATCTTAAGGCCTACTCTCTCCAAGCAGATGTTCAGTTTCAATTTTTTTGTTTTTTGCTTCAAGTTTGAATGTTTTGACTGCTTGTAATGTCTAAACAGGTTTTTTATCACTCTCCAATCAGATTTTAGTTTTACACTCTCCAAGCAGATGTTCAGTTTCAACTTTTTGTTTTTGCATCAAGTTTAAATGTTTTGACTGCTGGATATATCTAAACAGGTTTTTATCACTCTCCACGCAGATTTTAAGGTTCACACTCTCCAAGCAGATGTTTGGTTTTCAAATTTTTCTTTTTCCATCAAGTTTATGTTTTGTCTGCTGGTAATTTCCAAACAAGTTTCATCACTCTCCAAGCAGAGTTTAAGCTCTACACTCTCCAAACAGATTTTAAGGCCTACACTCTCCAAGCAGATGTTTGTTTTCAAATTTTTGTTTTTGCATCAAGTTTAAATGTTTAAATATCTAAACAGGTTTTTATCACTCTCCACGCAGATTTTAAGGTTCACACTCTCCAAGCAGATGTTTGGTTTTCAAATTTTTATTTTTGCATCAAGTTTAAATGTTTTGACTGCTGGTACTGCCCAAACAGGTTTTTTATCACTCTCCAAGATGATTTCAGGGTTTACCCTCTCCAAGCAGATGTTTGGTTTTCATTTTTTCATTTTTCCATCAAGTTTATACATTTTGACTGCTGGTAATTTCCAAATAAGTTTTATCACTCTCCAAGCAGATTTTAAGCTATACACTCTCCAACTAGATTTTAGGACAGTCACTCTCCAAGCAGATGTTTAGATTTTTTTCTTTTTAATTTTTTCATAATGTTTATGTATATTGTTATGCTTTCTTATGCCTATCTAACATTATTTATTTGTTCTAGGCAAACTTTAAGAGTTTACATTTCCATGCAGAGTATACAATTTTTCTCATGTCAGCATCATTTTTAGATTAAAACTAAACAAACTTATTTCATTAGTAATTAACGTGCATCATTTACACTTAATCACATTAATCAGTGGCGTTCTTTTGTTTTTTAAACAAATGCGAACTTGTTAATCTTTTAGCATTTGTTTTCAAGTTCAATCTGTTTCTTACACTTGGAACGCGGCATTATTTTTCATTTTCTTAAATTACCGATCATGCAGGGGATCCGATATTCATTGGCTTGCAAAATGCGGAAATAGCTTTGAAATATCAAAAATATCGCAATGAACTTAGTGACAAGGGGCAAATCCCGAATGCCTATGTTTTCCCTATAAAAGGGCTAATAGTATCAACTTAAAAATTACCCTAAAAGTTGAGCTAATGGGAAAATTCAAACGAATATTTGATTTTCAGTAATGATGACGATTACCGTCGAGGATTATGAAACTCAGTATTGGCCGAAGTTGGAAAGTGCAATCAACCAGCTGCTTACCATGACGCCCGGAGAATACATCCCTATATCTTATGAACAGATGTACAGGTAAGGATGTCGCCCCTGTCCCTCCAAGCACCAACATTTCTTCATAAGCCCGGAGTAAAAATGATGATGAAAATATCGTTTCGGAATGCAACTATCAGACAACATATGTACCATTACATGTACTAAATCGATTTCTTCCCGGCCCAAACCTCTTGAGTCCAGTGTATAAATATAAAAATTCTAGAACAAGGGTTGAGAATATGTCGTTTTGGCTTGTTCCAGTTGCGTCTACAAATGTGTGTGTAAGCAGTTCTCCGAACGGCTGTACAATGATCTGATTCTGCAGATAACGCAACACTTAGAACGACTGACTCTTCAACTACAGGTCAGTATGTCTGTAATCTTGAGAAGGGATCTAAACCCTTCAAGGGAATAAAGATTAGAATAGAAAAGAGATATTAAAATGTGCAAACTTGTTGTGGCAGGTTTAAGTCTGTATAGAGAAAAGTCTACCTGTCGATTATAGAATATACATCTGTAGTGTAATGTTTCATAATACGTGTGAGTTAGGAATTCAAACAGTTAAGTATATATAATGTAGTGTAATTATAGTCAAAATGTTGTCTTGCAGGTCAAAGATCCATACTTGTATATAGAGCGATTCAACTTCGTTATGAATCAATATCTTCAAGCATTGGGAGGCATCGTGCCCATTTTTAATTATATGGTGAGTATGACACTCTGTAACTCTAAAGCTTTGATATGAACAAACTTTTAAGATATGTGTACCAGTGCTTTCAATCTATACAGAAAGAAAGATATTTCACCTGATTATTTCTTTCATTTTTAGCTTTGCAAATAATATTCTTTTAGCAGTTTCTTTAACTTCACCCCTATCCCCCAACAAACAAAATAATGATCTCTAGTAATAATTATATATTTGTTTATTGCTTATAAGTCCACCAGCCTGAAGTCTTCGCGTTTCGGTATCCCCTATATAAAGCACCCCTCTCATGCAATTATATTCCAAAATCTATAACAAAACTTAGATTGAAAAATTGTAATTCACCGTTACTTTCACAAATGTTTCATGCTGTGATTTTAGCCTTGTCTTCGTCTTTCATCTTACAGAATAGGTTTTATATTGAAAGTAAGCTGAAAACGGACCTGAACGTGGAGTTGCGGCGTTTATTTGTTGTCAATGTCGCTGATCGCCATGTACCAACATTAATACGTATGTCACAATTTTGTATACCCATCGAAATATTGTAATTACTATGATACATATTACTCCGAATGAAGACAATTCACCATAAGTACGAGTCAGGTTCGACTTAGCCACGTCTGTATTCGGATATGGCTTTCCAGCTAGAGTTGTTATTTCCTAAATTCACCACAAAGGTCTAGTCTGGGAAATTGTCACTGTCTTTTTTTTCGCCTGGCATGGAGGTTAAATAGCGCTAATCAATGCTTTGCCATGTATTGGCATAGGCGCATTGGATTGATAGAAACAAAGATTAGTATCATATTTGCCTCTCATTAATGCTTGATCCAGTAATGGCAACTTGTTCACTACTATGCATTGTTTTCTTCCAGCCATGTTGGTAGAGGCTAACACAAAGCCCTTCGCTGTGTCTCCACCTACTATGGCCAACCTCATCAAAAACCTCTACGAACTCAAACCAGGTGAGTCTATTAGGTACAAATGATGAGATTACTATGCTACTTTTTAAATTTGAAGCCACGAAATTCGCAGGGTAAGTTTCTGAAAAATTAGTCAGTAAAAACTTGGACAATTCAAATTAGATGAAGGATTCCTAGATTATACATTGACGATCTGCTATTTGTTTATTATGTTTGATTTAGTATGCATGTAATGATTCAAACGATGAAAAGCTGAAAAATCTTAATACTGTTGGTTAAACCCTTGTCCCCGTTTTCTTTGAGCGACGGTTCTTAAAATATATTTCCGTAAGTCTAGCCTTTAAATAAACTCGCTGTTTTGTAGAGTTTGCTGAGTTGCGGCCTCAGCTATTCGCCCGCTACCTCCCCAATATCTTGCCGCCATGTCGAGAGGAGGACTTAGACAAGTACATCGAGGAAGCACAGCAAATGCAGCGGGACCTGCGAACCCACCCAGACTTTATATGGTAAGGTGCCTCCGCCACTGTTACACGTCATGTAACAAGTTGAAATAGGATTGGGTGTTTGCTGTCACTTTTTTAGGGGGAACATGCAGACATAATATATATGTATATAATTCAGTGTCTGAAATTAAGGGCGCACCCTACGCCAGAGGTGCATGATTGTGCTGCCGGTTGCATGTGGTAACACGGCAAAAAAGGGCACATGACTTCAACCGTGTTATAATTTTTTTTTTCTTTACCAGAAATGGCTTATCTTATGACTTTTATCACATTGCCTTTCACGCTGAGCTTTGCTTTATATAACCATTATTGCAAGTCTGCTAAATTATCTTTTCAGCGGAGACCAAAGCCGAAAGCGGGGCGGAGAAGACGACCCACCAAGTAAGTAGAATCATCTACACTTATTACCTGACTCGTTCTTCAGGGATTGTTACCCTTGGTTTTGTATCGACGTGCAGTAATCGGAGAGTTAAAAAGTTTTAGAGAGTATTTTTTCAGTTTTGTTGGGAAAAAGTTTTGTTGTAAGTCTTCTGTCATAAGATTAAAAATGAGCCTATCCCGTGTGATGAATGCCATAGACCTATCAGAAAAATTCGAGCTGATATACGTAAATTTCCAAGGTACACATAGAACTCTTTATTCTAAATTAATTTCATGATTGTGTGGTACAATATTGTTTAAGTCCTGGTACATAAAAATATCATATATTTGTTTCTCGTATAAGTTAATGTTCGTGTCAAATAAAAATGTCTTTACGGAAGAGCATTTTATATGATTTAAAAAGATTAGCACTGCTGAGGTCTAAAAACGCAATGCCGCAAATATGTATGCCCACTTACACAATACGTACAAACTTCTCTTTTGAATCAAGCTTATGTAAGTAACATTGACATAAACGTTCTGTTTAGGTTCCTTGGCTTTATAGATTAATATTCAGTTGTTTATTTTCACTTGAACACAACATTATAACCTTTAAAGCAACAAGAACACGTTAAAAACAGACATTCCCTTGAATATGATGATTTAATTATGAATTTCTATTAATTTTCAGAAGCAACGCCATTAAGTTTTCTGCCCAAGAATTCGTGACAGGAAACATCGTGATAAGTCTTCAGAGAGACGTAGCTGAAGACGGTACGCAGGTCAGCAGAATAGACCTGCGGTCTTGTGATGGACTCTAGCATTGGAAACATAGGACTTGTCACTTGGAGTACTGCAAGAGTTAGACGACTTTCCACCGATGAGTGTGTCGACTAGAACAATTGTTGGGGTGTTGGCCGGGACGTGGAGGAGCCCTGTGTAGCTGTACAGTATAAATAGCTTCGGCTTCTGACGACTGCGTGCAAAGCTGATATATGTATTACCAGGCACTGCATTCTGAATTGTAAAATGTGGGAATGATGCAAGTTAGACGAACATGTATGGATAAACACGCGATCAGTCGTACAGATTTACTTTCCTTTCCCAAATTCTAAATTGGTATTAATCTACGTGTGTGTACCATACATAATACAAGAGCATTACGGAAATGTTATTATATCTGTCTTTCGTATCTATGTTATTGCATTTTGGTACTCCCCTGCCCTAGATAAGGTTAGTCATCAGATATTTTAGGCTCAGCTATTTCTTGTATTATGTGAGTCATGTGGCCTTGCTGATCAGTTGGTATGACTGAGGATATTTACTTGAAGGATAAAAACAAACGTCAGTCTAACAGGGCGTATCGTCCTTTTTAGGAGAAGGAACAGGATTTTCTAGACATCAAGACATGAATGACTGAGTTGTTCACGCATATTATTTTGCACAAATGTTCAAAACTATCCAGAATGAGTACATACCGTTCCGTCTCCTATAACATAAAGAAGAAGAAAACGGAGTGTTGGGTTGTCCAGACATGTACTTGATAGCTCAGTTCTGTTTACTGCTATTAGCGGAACGGATTGTTCCATATGGTACCAAAAGTCGGAATAAGGGTGAGATTTCTCAGTTACTTGCGGAAAGCACAGTCAATTGACTTTCTTGCAAGTGATAGTATGGATATTCTCTTTTTTAAGATTCAAAATAATCGTTCCCTCGCCTACCAGACATGGGAGGTATAGTCACGGATAATAAGGAGGTAACATACTAAGTGGTCCAGCTTTTACATGGCACAAAAACCATGGCGAGAACAATGTTGATATGTAAATATTATTTTGCACCAAGGCGGTGAATCTCGACTTATTCGACCGCCTCCCTGAAGGTGCGTCCTGTACAGGTATATAACGGAGAGCGGTGATGTAGAAATCAGAGTGCTGAAGACGTGTAGACAAGACGGCCGCTTTGTACTCTGCTTTTTATTAGTATAAGCAGAACCAAACTGAGTCATATTTATTTCCCGTATCTTTCACCACCCTATTTGCGCCACTAAGTTGTGCTGATTTCTGCCTAGTGCAAAGTATACTTAGAGTGCTTAATTAGATGGCTTCAACCTTAGTTCCAAATATGGCATATATTTGGCAATTTCTGCACTGCATTTCTCGAAATGATTTTTGCAGTAACAAAATTGTTTTTGATTCGCACCTTTTTTTTAAAAAAAACAACACACAAAAAAATTTGTTTGTTGATTCCAAAGTTTTAGATGTTTTTGTTAAAATATACCACAATGAAAAAAGCTTATGTTTATTGAGTTTGTCTTCAAATGGAGACCTTGAAGTTTGGTGTGCCTCTGGCTTCGTCTCATTCAACAACTGTTACAGTTTGATACAGGTCGGATTCATGTTGACGGAAGGGACAAACAACAAATATATTATTTGTTTTAAATGTACTTCAAAGCTGGCGCCTTTTCTTTTATTTTTATTAAAAACCTCAGACTGACCTCAACATTCAGAACTGCTGCAGGCGAAATAGAAAATGTTCTACTGGTATTTCTAAAGTAAAAAGAATTCCACAATGTTTCTATAATTTCTTTATTGGGTGCAAAATATTTTTCCTTGTTTCTCTTTAACTATCTAAATTGAAATCCAATAACTTTTCTTGTAAAAGATCTTATTAAGGTCTTATTTTCATTTCAAAAAAGGTTTTGGTAAATGTCTTATCTTTGTTTCTAAAATAGTTTTATGTCCATAAAACCTGTGTCTTTTTGGTCAAGGTTAGGCTAAAAAAAAAGTTAACAGGTCTGATCAAAATTGTCCAATACCTTAAATAATTGGCGCATAAATCCTCATTGCCATTTGAAAAAGAGGTCATCATTTAATCTTAGCAAATGAGACAATTTATGTGGTCAGTAGGCGTGGAGAGGTTTGGTTGCTGTTTGTTGAAGCTCACTGCCCTTATTTATTATTTCTATGTGAATAAGTCTTAAAGATATGATATCGATTTTTCCGAACTTAAGGCCATGATAAAAGTCTTAAATTTTACAACTTTTGGGTTAGAGGTCTGAAAAGGTCTTTCTTTGTTTGAAAAATATTTCTCCTCAATTTATGAAATTGAGGGCTTAAATTGGCCCTAAATATTTCACGCATGCAAGTTGGTAATCTGAACATCAGTTGATACCCATATTTGCATGACTGATTTCAGTGACTAGGCTAATCAAGTCAAACTTAGTGAATGATTCTACCTAGCACCAAAAGTGATATAGTTTCAAAATAACCTTAAAGAAGGATCATTAGGTATAGATACATTGAGTGACATATTGAGTAAATGCAAAAGACATTTGAATTCAAATTCACCTTATCACTGAAATCAGTTGATGTCACGGAAGTGGGAGTAGCAAAGTGGTGAAGGTGGGTAGAACCACGAGAGTCAGTTGTCATGTTATAAATACTACGGCGGGTACTTGCTATCACAGGTATTTGTACATCACCTATTGACATTCGGAAAATTCAACTTGAATTAAATCAGTCGCAACAACCATTCAACAGAGTGGCATTCTAAAGTTATGTTCTAAAATGGTACCGGTTGATCTCTTCGGTTCTCTCTTAACATCCATTATTTATCTTTTATTTTTTCAAGTTTTAAAACCTAGGTTGACCCCATTATAAGTGACACTTTCAGGGTAAATTCAGAACAGATGTACAGATGCGGCATGCCATACATTTATGGTTCCACGGTAAGGTAGCAGCCAGCTTCCGTAAATATTGAGGCAGACTGTTGCCGTCTGACCTTTGAATGATATGACTCGAGTCGAGTTTCTGCTGGAGTTTTCATCGCTGGAAAATATCTAACAAAAGCTGTGAATGGATTATTTGAAGGCCTATTTTTGGCTCTGGGGTTATTTGGTCTTGGAGGCTATAATTTCAACAACAAAATTAAAGTCTGCTCGAAACATGTACAAGTCTCCCATCCTGCTTACGACTTGGATCAGTGATCACAATTCATATTAAGCCTAGTTTCCACAGAACGAATGTAAAAAGAGCTGTGTTGCAATCCACGGAAGTTTGTGAATGTGTTTAGAATTTTAGTTATGGTGAGACAGGCCTACCATGTTCGCCATAGGATTTTAATTTCTAGGCCCATATTTTCGTAACTAATTAGGCAAATCAGGAAAATTTTGATTAGGGTCTCAAGATAAGCAATTTTGTCTTTTGCCAAAATTATTTGTGTTATTGCAAAACAGTGTCAAAGAGGAATTATTAGGTGTAAAATCTATTCATAATTGACAGAATTTCTGTTCATGAGATGGTAATAAAAAAAATTCCCTGATTAGCCAAATTAGTAGTGAAGATATAGGCCATGAAAACAATTTCTTAAGTTGGGTCTCTTGGCTAAATAGCTCACATATTCTAATGATACAATCGCCGATTATCACTGAGTCTAACGGCTCTTTTGAAACAGATTCTGAACAAAAAAGAGAAGTGCAAATTAGGCTTTTGCTAGGGGTTGTATCACTGCCTTTAGTAGTCGTTCGTCACGCCATCTGAAATATAAACCCCTTAGCAATGTATCAAGCTATAAGCGCTATACGTTTTACCCCGGTATTGTACATATTCCGTCGCTTACCGTCTTTCTACATATTATTCCTACAAAAGTACTGTGTTAAGAGATGTTCATAGAAAGAAGATTTAATAAAGAATTATGTACATAAATTTATGTTTTGAGGGCTCTTCATAAGTTGTTTGTTTTTACATGATCCAATGGGGGTTTCCAAAAACACACACGCAAAATCTAAAAGTCGTGAGATATCTTAAGCGGCATACCCATACCGGACCCATACCTGCTAGCCGTCGGCGTCTGCGTCAAATTATTAAACATGGGCCGTCGGCGTCGACGGCAGCGCCGATTGAGCAAAAATCGCTTAGATCTAATTAGTGTGACACGTCCATGTTATGGAATTTGAAAACGTTACGAAAAGTCACGGAATTTTGTAAAAAGTTGTTTATTTTTCGCCCAAACAAGGATTAACCATGCATAATTTTATGTAGATCTATGTCTCCTCTCTCTCTGACTTTTGTTGGGCCTAATTCCCCCTACACCCGTCTATTATATCATGCATATATATCTTTTAGTCAAAATTGAATAGGAAATTTGTGGCTTAAATTTACATTTACGCATAGAACTCTCATCTTAAATATATCACTTTTACCTAGGTGTCATTAGTTTGTAACATAATTATTGTCAAAATTGTGCATGCCCCAGTTTTTTTTTGGTCTAATGGGGGGTCGGGGGGTTATGCGCCTTAGATCTATAATGTGATTTTCTAGAATATGTGTATGTCTTCCTCCTCCCTACTTGTATTTTGTATAATATGTAAAATAGATTATGATAAATATAATTATTTCTGGTTGGAATCTACAGTTTTTATGGATCTGCTGATGGTGTACGCTAGATGGCGCCAAAACTCACTCGCCAGAGAGCGCCACGTGTCATCCTAGCGATAATAGGAGAAATTCAAAGAGTGTCAACAAGCCAGTGGAAGAGGCAGCACCTTCAGTCTTCATACATGTACTTTTGATATTTGGCACTTGTAAGTTATCAATATTTACTCCATTTAAAATCCAAACACTTGACAGCATACTTGATCAAGGATCTCTGTCGGGACGAACCAAAAAAACACTGGCCGACATGGGTTGGGAAGCCCATCCCCTACCAGTAGAGTTGTAGTTGACTCTGAGTCTGACTCTAGATCTGTCCCGACTTCGCTGATGCATAGCAATACTAGACAGACAAATAGATCTACATGGGCAGGATTCTTTCTGATTTAGTTTTAGATCAAAATCCTTGGGGACGTTTAGATCTAGAGATCTACCGGTACCTGTTTACAATAATGGTATTGATAATTTTTAGATTCAGAAAATTCCACTGTGAAATAAACAGTACTCACAAAATATCGTTGCATTTTCTGCACGTCACGTTGTCTTCCAGTAGTGTAGATAGATCTAGATCTATATTGTAAAGACGATCGGGATAGACAAGTAATTTGCTTCAAAGCAAGCAGGCATAGACTATAATCTGATAATATAGATCTATAGATCTAATTATATGAATCAAAGTTGAAGACTTAATTAATTCGTTTCTACACTGTTTCAATTTTTTTTCTTGTGTCACTTAATTCAGTTTGCAAATTCAGTATATTGATTAAACACTGACAAAATATTGAATAAACATTGAACCAATATTGATTGGCTGGACCAACATCTAATTTCACTTTATAAATTCAACCAAAAACTAATGTTGATTCAACGATGATTTGCTGACTGGGATAGATATACATCCTTTTCTTTTGCTACCTTTTTCCCCCATAAAATTGGACTTGTGAAATATGTCTGAAATCTTGGACGTTTCCTTATTCTGATTTCTCAAACATTTAAATTACCGATACAAATCTTAAAATGCTGTAGATCTAGAGTCTATAGATCTAGACTAAATGTAAAAAAATGCTTTATCTCCAATGAATCAAAAGTCCCAAAATATGCTCTTCTTCAAGTCCATATTATCATCCTCCATATACCGACATAGCAACATTTTGAATTCAGTGTGGCCGCCGATTCTGTATGATGCCTGTCAGACACCAAGCGGGGTCCTCGGCGAAGTACCACCGGCTATCCAAGGCTTCAGACGATGGCTTTGTCGATTTGCAAGTGAGTAAAAATCAGGTTCCCCTACGCAGGGTGCTTGCCCTTAAAATATGATTTCTACAACCTAACACATAAAGAGCCAACAAAAATACCTTTTACTTTCTTATGTTATTTTGAACAACTCCCAGACACGTAAATCTAATATTTCAGATCTACTTAGATCTACTGAATTCTCCCCAGGCAAATTGGATGCCCATTAGATCTACACGGAAAGGATCTGGGAGAAGCTATGATACCAGGCGTAGATCTATATAATTTCATGTTAAGATTCCCATAAATAGTTCAAATTGTGCACATTTGCTAGTTCTAAGAATTAGCAAACGTGATTGATTTGAACTTTTTTGTTTCAATCTCTTTCATTGTAATATTGGTTCCATGAACATATTTTTAGTTTTCAAATCTTTGTTTTTCACAGTTCACCCGACCACCTCCAAAGATCCCATATAAAGCCATCCTTATGGCCTCGGTGCTCTTCATCTTTGGGTCGCTTCTCATCGTCATAGGAGCACTGCTTCTTGCCGGCTACATTGACACAAAGGTACGCTAAAAAAGAAGACGATTTTGGTGTGGTACGGGTCTATGTCTTGTATCTAGCATGAACCATTCGCGTTAGGCAACGTTACCCAACGCGAAAAGGGACCTGACGCGTAGTGTAATTCGGCCTAGACTGCATCTCGTTATGCCCATGTAATATTGGGTTTTTATGAGGCGGCAAGGCTTTAAGTTCGAATCAGGGCCTAGGTCACCTTAAGATCTTATGCCGCCGAATTCCCCTTTCGTCTATACGATGACCTGTGACGTGTTTATATGTAACACCCGGTGAAACAATCGCTTCTGAGCTTAAATGACCACATATTTGGGCTTATTTGGGCTTACATCGCAGAGATTTTGATATATAGAAGACATAGGAATCGTTAAAATCGTCCAAATCGGGCCAAATTAGACATTCAAGCGCGAAATCCAAACCGTTATACCGTTAGGTGAACATCGGGCGCCCGCCATCTTACTTGGTCTTTCTTCTCCGATCTGGGTCAAAGGTCATCAACTATGCAGGCCTATTTCACCATGAAATCGGTCGTTCTAACTTTAGTTATTGGTATCCATAGATAGATTTCGACCCATAGCTAAGCCTCCCACTGTCCCAGAATCGAAAATAATGCGAAATAACGCGTCTAAACGCGTAAATGCATCGCGCTCCTTCGCCTCCCCCGGTCACACTGTCAGACCGCCCCGAGCTGGCGGCGGGGACGGTTGGTTGATACCGGGGGCTGCGCCTTCTCCGCCTGGATACCGCGCTATATGATGGTTTCAATATATATATTTTTGACGACTGGACACCCTTAAACGCATACAACGCATTGACAATTCATGCGTGAATCATGCGTTCGTATCGAAGGCAAAACATTGGATCAATCGGACACGTGGGGGCTTGACACTGTCAGACCGCTCGGGGCAGGCGCCCGGGTCGGACCTTTCGGCGGGAGGCTCCTCTTTCGCCGCATGGATACCTGGATTACGCCGGTATCTGATGCTTTCAATATATATATTTTGACGTCTGGACCTCCTTAAACGCATACAACGCATTGACAATTCATGCGGGAACTATGCGTTCGTATCGAAGGGAAAACATTGGATCGATCGGACACGTGGAGGCACTGTCACTGTCAGACCTAACATGGCGCCGTCAACCCTTCGCCGGGTTCTCTCCTCGCACGCCTGCATCGATACTTTGAACTCAGGAAACCAGCAGGATGACATTAAACGCATGAATTGTGGAGGATATACGCATTGAAACGCATTGAGGACTCCAGGCGTTAAAGGTTAGTTCATATATTTTTTCCAGCATTTGAAATAATACCGTTGAAATCTAGGCCTAAACTCGGCTGGAGGCCTAAAGCGCATTGGTCGGACACTGACAATGTGAAAAATAATTATTTTAGGCCTTATTACCCCTACCAAAATTAAAGTGATAATGATATCTATGTTCCCATATATCTCAGGGTCCTATATATTATAATATAGATTGATATTTTAGGCCTGGAAACGCTTGCAATAATATTTTGCAGATGGTATGAAAAAATGACTGGACTCAGATAGGCCTAAGCCCGACCTCCGACACTGTCAATGTATTAGATCTATGGCGGCTCTGACAGCAATTATTTCTGATCAAAAGATTAAATTATTTGTTGAATTGTCACTATAGTGTCATTCTTTCAGACCTCCCATCAAAATATTAAATCTCAGTTCTAATATGTCTAGGCCTAAGTCACTGTCACTGTCTGAATCATTCCCATTCAATGTTAAAACATAGGCGTCACACTGTCAATAAGTTCTCCGGTGCTGTCAGTGTCACACAGATTTAAGATTTGAATTATTCAAAGATTAAATTATTTGTGAAATTGACACTATAGTGTCAGTTCAGACCTACCACAATAAATTACACATTAGTATTATTAGGCCTAGATCCGCCGCCTCATCGGTAACAAAGCTGGAAGCTTTGATACCATATAAAACATTTTTACCATATATTACATTAAGACATTAAAACATTAAAACATGCCGCCGAATTGATCAGTATGGCTAGACGTTTGGACTTGTTAAAATATTGTTTCTATCTATAATCTCTCTGTGTGAGTGTGTAGGATTTTGTGGGTGTGCGCATGTGTATGAGTGCATACGAGCATGCACAAACACATCTTATGTTAACAGGGTACCAAACAAAGTTCCATTTTCACATTCCCTGTGTTTTCCCTGAGATTTCCCTGTCCCGTGGCGATTTTTCCCTGTGTCAAATCCAGCAAGTTGTTCAATTTCAAAAGCCTCGCGTCCAGAAAAAAATTGGACAACCCAACAACAACTTGAATCCCTAATATCTTGAGAATCAGGAATTTCAGAACCTGGCAAAATGAAATTCCCTGTGTTTTCCCTGTGTTTTGGCAAAAATTTGCAAATTCCCTGTGTTTTCCCTGTTAGGGATTTTTTTTTGTCATTTTCCCTGTGTGGTTGGTACCCTGCTGTTAACTACATCTTTAATATTACATCCTGGTTCACCTTTCTTTTCTCTTTCTACTGAGCTAATCACTCGATCATGTTTGTCTTTCACTGCCTCGCCCATAGTACTCTGATCGGACATGGCCCGTGCTGATCCTCGGCTCCCTGATGTTCATCCCTGGTGCCTACCACGTGCGAATAGCCTACTACGCCTGGAAGGGATACCGGGGCTACTCGTTTGACGACATTCCAGAATTCGACTGATAGAGATTTTTACTCGACATTGTACATATTTGCCTATATTTTTCTTTGGCAATGGAGATGAATGTGTTCATAATTGTTTTCGATGTAAATCTCTGAAAATGTTATTTGTCATGTTGTAATTGTCAAGTTATGATTTTGTCAATTAGAGCAATACCTGTATGGTAAATTTCTGAGACCATTTATCTTACATATGTAAATACGGAGGGTACCATTTGAATATTATCCTACTTGCATTAAAAGAATACTTGTATATCGCGTACCAAGATATTGTAATTCAAAAAAAAATCTGGTTCTTTTGTATGTACTAATATACAGCTATACTGATATCATATGCACTGCTCGTTTAATCTTGAAATAAGCTGTAGTTCAAGTTGAAAGAGGTGCGAACAACTCAGGGTGAATTTTTTACCCCTGCACAGTAAATGTCAAGCTGTTCAAATTCACGTGTTTCATGTCCTACTTTTGTACTATTTGCTAATACTTGGACATGCGTATTGATTTAATGGTCACATCTTTATCAAATTGACTTTCCGATCCATAACGACTGTTAGTCTACGTAGGCTGGTTTAGAATATGTTGTACATTAGAGATAGTAACTTAGGGACATAAATAAGAAGCAATTTAGGTCGGGGTCAAATGGAAAGATCTAAAATAGCATAATAGAAAGTATTAACTATCCCATAATGCCATACGTCGTATTCCAAGCATTATATTTTCCTGATTTTAAGTATAAGTATCAAAATGCAAAAAACCTTCAAATTCGACAAATACACATCCCTTAAAGCCCCATACCCACTAACCGATGGACAAACGACCTGACATTGCATACTCACACACGGTGTGCTGATCAGTTATCCGGGCGGTGCTATTACAACACCGACCGCGACCGCCGATAAGCGCACCGATCCAAGCAAAATCAACTAGTGGGTATGGCGCTTGACATTAAGTTGTATATATCAGAACTGGTTAGTTTAATGTATATTTGTTTCAGTGTTATTTCTAATCTATTTATTGGGGTTATTGAGCCTCATTTATCGGTTGTGATATCTGTGATTTCATAATCTGTTACTTGTGAATTAAAACATCTAAAAAGTGTGCGATTGACTTCCGTATGTGTGTAATGGGAATTATTGGGATAACCTGTTATGGGTATGAACAATGGGAAATGGTATGTACACAGTGGGCATTTAAAATGGGAATGTCATGCGACTCTTACAAGAGACAATTGTCCATTTAGATCAAGGTATTCAAAATCGATCGCTTCTAAAAGGCGGAGGCACTGCTATAATAAAGCAGTAGTCCAATAGCCACTAAAAACGTTTTCTGTATGTTCGTTCTAGAGAAAATTGGGGTAAATTAATCAAAGATATGAAAGTAAGACGCTGAAAAGTGGTCATGGATCGGATGGCCGGTGGCAGAGGGTGCAGTTGTACAGGCCAAAAAATCAACAAAAATACAGCTTTAATGGAAATAACACAGTCCTTGCTCGGACCATTTTCTGACCTTTATTGAACCATAAGATAGTTGTTCATAGTATGCTCCGATACACCGTACGAATCAGACTAATCTGACTTCAGTCGTACACAAGTAACCCAACTACCGCCCTCCAAAATCTGACATAGGAGTGGGGCGCTGACATACATACCCTAGAATAATGAAACTACGTATATATACAAACACTTTTACTCAGGTAAGCGATCAGTTGCCTTCTCCGCCGGTCTTCAACTGTCAGGTTTAAGGTTACGCAATCCGTGAGGGCAATCAGACGGAACGTCTGATGCCGGTAGAATAGAGTGGACCTACTCGTGACGATAGAGCTTGTTGGGGTGTCAGATCCACTCTGCAATGCTACAGTTATAGTTTGCTGTATGAAGCTGATGGCAGAATTTATGGGGGTAGAAACGACAAGGTGAGGTGGTCTAAACAGACCTTAGGACCTATACTTGAATACACCATGGGAAGCATTTGGGTGTGCGGACACAACCTGAGTCGTCCCTAAGTAAGGCAAAAACAAATCAGTTGTGTTCAGGTAACATAGGTCGAATAAATTGGGGTAGGCAGGTCGATTTTTGTTTTGTTTACCAAATAGGCCCAGGCAGTGTTCAAAATAAAAAAAGAAAACCATCCTCTTAAAACAATTTTCAGCATCCAAAATACATCTTAAGATCGTTCAATACTTTTCTTAGATGTTCCATACTTTTCTTATCAATTCATATAAAAAACAATTGAACAAAAAAAAATCCCCCCAAAAAGTTAGAGAAGGGCCAAAAATGTAGGGTAGGTGGGTTTACCTGAACACAACAATTTTTTTTTTTTTTAGGCCTAAGGTGTATTCATGCTGCAGCTTCTACAAAATAATACTCGGAACTACGAGTTTTGATTGGTCACCGACACTTTTCCGAGTGTGTACTCTGTATTTGTCACGATTTCAAATAAAATGGCTTCATAATCGTGGATCTGATTTCTGACTGGCCACGGATACGGATACAGTCATAACATTGATACTACGAAGGGCGTGATCGTCTTCACTCAAAACAAGTTCTTGTAAGATCTTAAGTTCAACTACTTTTTGGTTATGCTTTATTTAAACAAATACATTTTAATACGGAATATTTCCCATGGCAAAGTTTAAGAGTAAATAAAAGAAATTTCGAACAAACAAATATACATGTATGTTCATTGAAATATCAATAATGTTTTCAAAACAAACTCTTATGAGACTTTGTCAATCATTTAGAAATTCGTGTATCTTAATGTAATACTACATACAATTAAGCTTCGGGCTCGCTTCAACAAACAGAAAGACGATCAAATAAATGTTTGAAGAGCTCGATTAACAGACAATTCATGAAGCAATGAAAATGGCGCCTTCAATTTTTCTCTAACATGCGATACAGATGATGCATTTATTCTAGGCGGAGATACATTGAACTTAAAACCTTTTCCCAAATATACATTTTCATGACTAAGACATACCGCTGTTGCTCTGATTAACACAGTTGCATGATACTTACAAAAACAGTTGAATTTTACCATGAACTGACTATTTATATGCTATGAATTAGAAAGAATTATGGGAAGTGAATCAAGTGGCGAATCTCAGCGTAATTGATGAACACTAAATGAAAACATCAGACCGACTTACGCAACATTAGTCTGTACACATAATACTTTGCAATCACCAATATGGAAAACAAATAAAAAATCACCCTCAAGAATCAAATTGAACTACTATCCAAAATAATCTTGACCTCGTGATTTAAAGTCAGAGCTAGCTGTCCGAGGATAATGGAATAAGACTTTTGTGACTTATTGCGGGCATTTGGTACCTCTGAATAAGATAGTTCATACACTGTACCCGGTATTACCTATGGGGGTTATCTAATACCAAGTACTAAGATTTCCGACTAAGTGTTCAAAGAGTTTTACAAGTCGTTCTAATTACAAAGATGCCACCCGTGAGATGAAAAATACGGAATGGCGGAGGGACACCGGATTTTCACTTTACAAACTAATAGGGAGGAAATGCTCCCTACAAAAAGCTAATCTATGGTTTGAATCGCACAGGGACGAAACAGGAATACTATTAGAAGCAACATTAGCAATCTGAGGACAAATAAAGGTAAATTCCCTTCTCATATTAAACTTATAAAAATCCGGAAACGTTATGATAATGGCATCTCTGTAAGTAGTACACAGCATGTTTACCAGGTGAACCAAAACCCAGGTTTCCCGACCAGGCCCTGATGCCCATAATGGGGCGAAAGATTTCAACAAAGAGATAGCGAGAATTTCTTTTCTCTTTTGATGCAACAACTGACTCTTGAGTATTTTCAAAGAAGGTACTACCGGTACTAAGCTTAAGTACCGCTTCACTGCAATTTTGATAGGCTAAAAATACCTAGATTTAAAAAAATAATTACTGCTGGGTCAGGGAAACTAAGAAAAAATCGTAATCTTCATAATTGTGATTAGATAACCGAAGGACGCTGTTCCTGTTAGATTTTCACAAAAGGAGACTTAAGCAAGGTAATCGGTTATCCCAGATTCGTAGAGGGAGTCTATTACAACGCCAACGGAAATCCCAGTGAGATAGCTTTGAGAACAGTACACCATCACTGGAGTCCACTATAGTGAGTGATACCGGGGGATAATCGCTAGGTTATATATCATGGCTTTGAACAGTGCCTAGTACCCGTGTATCCCCCTTGGTCTTACCTGGGTCAGTTCTGTTAATAAAGGTGGGGAATGCACTGCTTAACATGATGAGCTACCTTACTGAATGGTTTCACAGTACCGTTATTATATATTTTCATAAGAATTCACTAACTTCCTACCAACAATCTTCATGACGACTGGAGTGCGTAATACGCCAACAAGTCACTCATGCCGTCTGCATCTGGATGGTAGTGCTGCGAATGGGGTGTCGGGTCCTCCAGGTGCAGGTCATGAAGGGCGGCAGCAGCCGACCCGGCAACATCAGAGTCCTCGCTCACAGACGAATCGACCGACTGCTGCGCCCAGAACTTCCCCACTTGGTGCCGGCCTCCCTGGTACTCCCCATCCCTGTCCCCACTCCCTAGTTCCAGGTTGTAAGTCCAATCCTCTTGGGTGAGGTTCTCCTTTTCATCGTCAAAGTGTCCATTGTTGCTTGGGTTGGGCAGCTCTTCATCAGAAGAGGCACCTGGCTCCTGGCCTTCGTCCGTCAGCAGAACGGCCTCCACCACAGGGTCGGCCACGATGTCGGACACCGTCAGTTTGTGCGCGTAGATGCGCTCGTTCACTTTAAGGTCATAACCATCATCGATCATTCGGATGACAATACGGGCAATGTTTCGCGAATCATCCAGACCGGAGTGCTGGTGACCCTCAAAGGCCATGCCCATGTTCTCTAACATGGAGGTAAGCTTGGCCCTCCGGAAGCCGTAAAAGTTGCTGAATGCCTTGCGCACGTTGACCCACTTGCGGGCCCAACGGGGGAAGGGGATTCCTGAGATACGACACTGTTTGTGCATAAAGCGGGCCATATCCCACGGGCTGAAAGATATAAGGTGCATCTGTAGAGAATATCTAATACGAGATATTCATTAAAAAAAGCAAGATGACCAAAGTATATAGAATGGAACATTTTCCTAGGGTTATAGCAAAAGGGTTATAGCAAAAACGTTCTATAAATTTTGGTAACTCTTTACGCTAATACCACTTGTCTTCTTACGTAAGGAATTTCCTTTTAACTTCTTACATCATGTACTTTGTAAACGTGACTTGAACGTTATTAATATGGTCAACTAATCGAGATGCGTCATGGTTGCTAAAATTACGAATTATGAGGCACATGTGAGTATGTGAGAATAGGGGAAATACTCTTCCGCATTCCCCGTAGAGATTGAGATGGGAAATATGATCCCCAGCCTCGTAATACATATCATCTAATGTCACTCTATTCAAGACACCTTTTCCACTCATTCAATACAATTATACAATGGGTTGGGTTAGGTCGCTCACTGTCCCAAGCTCTACGCATTTAATGTGCTGGGTCTACAGTACGTACCCGTCTGTGACGACAGCGAACTTGTACTTGGAGCCCAACTGATGTTTGTCCATCCACTGCAGCACACGGTGGTAGACGGCTGGGAAGGTAGACGCCGTGTCCACTTGACTCTGAGCATAAAAAAAGGTATACATGTAGTTGGTGTGTTCCAGTGTTAATGGGTAAAAGTATTACATTTTCATTTATATGAACCCGGTCGAATGTGATAAAAATGCTTATTGATGGTCCAGAATAAAATCATATCATTTCTTATTTCCTGTGACAGAGAGGTAACAGTTCATAACTGGTGTTTTACCTTAGTCGTCGAAAATGCATTGCATGATATACTTCAATATTACAAATATATAGATTTTTAGATGATGGGAAAAATAGTTTTCGATGCACTTGGACAGGCAAATAATACCTACCTCCGAGTGTCTATCCTAAAATCACAATTCTAAAATGACTAGCTTACATTAGTTTCTGCGATGATCTTAAGAAGAAAACCGATAATTAATGACTATCAACTGCTAAGTAATATTCCTAGGGATCAAGTTTCCCCTCTTGCGGACTACCGACCTGTGTGATGTGTGTCAAGTCCTTGCAGAAATGTGTGAGGCGCGGGTTGAGAACGGGCTTAACATATGAATGAAACTCGTCCACCTGAAAGCAAATTCCGTTTTGATTATCAGTCTACTGAAGTGTCTAATGCATTACAAAAACCTGAATAAACCTAAATGTATACAAGAAATTGGCTGAACACTTGTGTATAATTAATAGCGAAAGTTTTTTGTAAGGATGTAAGAGCCAAAAGTACCGGTAGACCAAAACCTGAAAATACAAAATCGAGTCTGATGTAGGTTCAATTCATTTATATAACTTATTATACATTGACTGGATGGAGCGGTGTTGTAAATTTAGTTTTCAATAGATCCCACAGCATTACTTACCACGCCCCTCCGTCGCGTGTCGATGAGAATAATCGGAAACTCTATAATCTCGTATTTGAAGTCAGTTGGGTTGTTTTCCTGGCAGGTGGCCTCAAAGTCGATGACCAGCAAAAAGTCGCAGTGCGGCTCACCCCCATTTGAAGGACGGATGTGCGCCTTCATCAACTTCTGCTTTTTGTAGAAATTTTTAAGTCGCTTCTTTAACACCTCTTTCACACCTCTGCAACAAGACGATGTGAGGACATCAATTAAACTCTAAAATATTATTTAGATTTCGCACTAGTAATTGAAGAAATATCCAATTTTTTTTTATATGTGGAACCCGGAGAAATGGACTTTCTTCTCTCAACACTAAAGAGCCCTATATCTTACAATAAATGGTACCCCTAGTCAGCTACGAGTGAATGGGCTTACGTGTTATCTTTGGCACCCGGCATGTTAACTGAGTTGTTAGGACTATAAGAAGTCAAACTCAAACATTGAATGTATATACTACTCACCGTGTGTCCAACTTGAGCTGCGCCAACTTCTCCTTGAGTTGGTCTTTGGTCATGCGGTTGATCTCCCCGTTACGCATGGAAATCTGTTTGTAGACTGGGTGAGAAAAAGGCCCCGCACTCTCCGCTGTCCCCTTCTTCTTGTTCTCTTCGGGGTTCTGCCAAGTGCCCCCATCCTGGTCACTGTTGGGGTGGGCGGGCGGTGTGGTGGCGGTGGGCACAGCCCCTGGCGGAGGGGCCCACATGACTGGGGGTAGGTCAGACGGCAAACCCACCAGCGGAGGACCATGAGGCCCACATTGCGAGCCACTCATTGTGTGTGTTTTTCGCACTGCAACATAACAGGTCATTCTGTAACTGGTGTCAGTCAGATGCCTCTAGAAGGATGCTACAACTTTTATAGCGGCACAGTGCTATCATGATTCTAGGAAACATCTCAAATAAATATATAAATTCAATAATAAAAAGAGACATAAAATCGTATGTATTTGATGATAAAATAGTATGTCTTTTAAAAAAAAAAAATTAACGTTTATTTGGGATATTCTGATATACAGAAATTTCCATCAAAAGAAAACTTAATGAACTAGCACACCCAATAGATTCTATAGGCTTAGGAGCTGAGAACGGCCAAATCAAAGGTTATAGGTGGTTCAATATCAGCAATGTACACAGGCTCAAAGGGAAAATAAGTCCCAGCTTGTCCAACTTACAGTCCTGGGACTAAAGTAAGTTCTTCCCTAGATGGCATGGTCTATATCTCATTTACTTCGAAACTCAACCCTGGGCTTGCACAATAGTCATAACAAGCAAATTAGAGGATTGCACAATCATTCAAATCATAACCAGCCTTTTGGATGATTGCACAATCATCAAAACCACTTAAACCAGCTCCTAAGTGTCACTTCTCTTTACTCCTATATATAGACCAAATATGTGCTTGGAGAATGTCTAAAAGCTTTGAACCACATACACACTATGGAGAGTGAAACCACTACAGTCAATCTCCATAAGTTTCTACTGTGGACGGAGAGTGACGAACCAGTTGTTTCACTATAGAAAATGCCTATTCCCAAAGTTTCCTTAATAAAATGTTGGTTTCTTTTCAATTTTACATGAAAATGAAAAACAATTTCAAAAATTTATAACCAAACTACCGTACACTACTAGGAAAACAGCTACCAAACTACATACAGTTTGCAACTTGTCACGCAGCCATTACATCTACTTAGAAAAGTGTGACTAAAAATTTGAGACGAAATCCTCACAAACTTCGCTGGTACCCATCATGCTGGTTGAAATATGCAAAGGATTGCCAGGAATCAGCATCCAGATTTTTTTTAGAGAAGGACGGCGGCAAGAGGCCCGCCTATCAATAAACAAATTAGATGCAGTTACCTTATGCACAGGTGGACATAAGTCTTAAACAGAGATGCCACTCCCCGACCATCAAAATGTAGGAAATATGTAAATGTTTGAGTTTGCAGAAGTTAATTGTTTATAACAACATTATATATGCGTCTGATGGTTGGAAGTTCAGTTGGAGGCAAAAATTTTAATCTGACCAAATATAATCTCAAGTTTCCTACTTTTGTGTAGGAACTGAAAATATGGCTATGCTGTTTTTCTAGTCGGAGTAGTCCTCTATTTTGCAATTAGGGGTATACTAGAGACTTAGTTTTCTGTATCCCTAGTGGCACAAAGGCTGAACTAATTCCTACTTTTCTAGTAGGAAGATCATATTAAACTGTGTACAGGAGAGTTCCTACAAAAAGTAGGAAATGGAGGAATACCATTCTAATCCATTCCAGATCAAATTTTTAAGCTTATAATTGACTAAAGCAATAGGGCAATGATTATTTAATAGAAAAATATAAGGATTTTAACCATTTTTCCTTTTTTTTGAAAAAAGTAGGAAATCCTACAAAAGTAGGAAAAATGGCATCTCTGCTTAAAAAACAGGGGCCAGTTGGGCCCCTAGCTTTCCAAAACTAGGGGCCCAAACCACAATCTAGGGGCACTCACATAATATATATACATGTAGTCAGATTGTCTTTAAAAACACTATATTTTATTGTAAAATTTATAAAAATCTGTAATTGTTATCCATGATTTTTCAGGGTTCAGTCAGGCCCCTAGGCCAGAAAATCTGGGGGCTCGACCTGCTTTTTAAGGGCCTCGGGCCCCCAGGCCCGTGTTTATGTTGTGTATTTTATCCATATTTTAGATTGTGATTTAAAGGAGGACCATTAATTTCTTGATTGCACAAGATTGTTAAATATGAAGTTTGGTGCTCCTAGTTCCACAAAAGAAATAAGTATTAAAAAATAAATCTACTCATTCTCTTCACTTAACCTGGAATGTGAAATATGACTTTCAACCATAGACCTATAGGGCCTAACCTGGTGTAAATTGGAAATAATCTATAAATTTACTTACATACCAACATAGACGACCAGTAACTAAAGAGTTCTTAAAGGCCTGGCCCTACTTTACTGCTAGTAGACTAGATCTAGATCTAGTAGTACTCAGACTGTACAGTAGTGCCAGTGGCTAGCCCATATAAAGGAAACTTCATCTCCTGTTTATTTGATTCCATTTGGGCCTGTCCCTTGTTCTGGTCTGACTGAATTCGGAAAGGTGAAAGTCTAGTCTACAAACTATAAAACTTCTTAAGTCAAAAGTGGCCGTCTTTCTCTCCAGACACTGACACTGTCACTCAATGTGACAGTGACTGGCCGTCTCAAGTCCTGTCAATGCTTACCTCCGATCCTACCAACTCGTCCTCTCAATGAAGTTCATCAAGTAAAGACTTCCAGAATGCAGCGTTGCAAAAGAAAGAGCTCTTTTTGAATGGGATCCAACGTAACTCCATGTAGTCTCTTCAGTGTATTTTGATTTTGCAACTAGAAAGATTTAGAGAAGTTGTCGTCGAGTCCGTCTCCTCCATTTTCTGTTGATGGGCCCCATTCAGTCATGAAAATAAGAACTATGGCCTGTTTAGGAGACGGTTGATTCCATAGTATTCTATTAAACCCTACGAAGGAAGGAAAAGATATCTACAAAGGCTGCAGAATTTACGAAAAACAGTTAATTCTACTTGCGTTTTGCTATTTTTACCAGATATGTTTGATAGTACCTTTGATAAGTTTCTAATTTTTACAATTTATGGAATACCACGCCTCACTGCTATCGTAAACAGTCCCTAATTTCCTATTTTTAATGCTATGGGAGGCTCAACTATTGTAACTGGTTTCGGCGAGTTGTGGTCAAACGTCAAAAACCAGCGAACGTAGAGTAAACTTGAAGGAAACAAAACGGAGAAAGAGAACATGGCATTTTGATTTTGTGATCTCTGTGCTGAACATGAAGTTTTCTTTTCTGACCAATTACTTCAACAAATGTCTGATATACATAAGTTGTATATTGACCGCGTTATCTTCAAGGTAAGTGTCTAGATACACTATTCTAAGACATTACCACTCAGTCTCACTCTCAGACTCAGTCTCACTCTCAGTAACTGACTGACTCAGCCATTCTAATAACCGGCGTGACGTCATTTTGGTCACACCTGACTGGACGAGGGTTAAACAAACCACCATGTGCCCATTGAAAGCAGTGGGGGTCACTGGACCATGACAGATAAAATGTTAAATGATTCAAAAACTTCTATAGATACAGTAAATTCAGGATTGTTTTAAAAGACTATATGTAATTTTGAACAACTTTGTCACTTACAGTGTGATTCTATCTTTCATAACAAGTAAGTTGTAATCAAATTAATGCTGTCACTCTCCCAGCCAGATGTCTGCTCACCATAATTTGCATACTCCCCCGTCGCTTCGGATTCCACATGTAATACTCGCTCCGACTATAGCCTTTTATCATCACGCACTTTTACTGTAGTACTACGCGACCGCATCACACATGTGGCCCGCCGCGAAAAAGTAGTTCTTATAGAAGGTGTTAAGTCAGGCTGGTAACAAGAACCAGCGGAAAGTAGTCCCGGCACGCCCCAGAATGCTATAGTCGGAGCGATGATTACACGGGAATCTGAAGCGAGAAAGGAGTTTGCATAATTTGCAGTAGGGGTTGTCATAGTGATAATGCCTGTGATTGGAGAGTGAGGGGTGGGTTTCTGCAAGATTTATGTTTCTTACCCTCGTCGCACACAAGGTCCGTTTATATGAATAAGCCCATCCCAATTTACATCCGCATTTTTTTTTAAAGAAATCATTATCAGGGTTCCCACACAACCAGGGCCCGACGGCTCGTAGTAGTCTTAATCACGTCGAACGTCCGTAATTAACCTAGGTAATTACTAGGTAATTTAGTTAATCACGATTAAGAGAAACGGCTCGTAACTCCCCCTAGAGCATATGAAACAAGCATTTTCATTGGTCTAACCTTAATCACATCCCCCTTAATCATGATTAACGGCCAAATATTTAATCTAACTCATGAGGTAAATTAAGTTGATGATTAGGGATGATTAGATAATCATGACAGTGTGTTCTAATCAACCTACGGAGCTACGAGCCGTCGGGCCCAGGAAAACCTGGAAAATGAAGGTGGTCATGTAAAAGTCATGGAATTGGAACCAAGACACGGCAAGAGAATTTTGCAGTCATGGAAAATCAGCTTGAGTGATAAAAATATAGGCATGTAAACTACACGTTACCTTATTTTGCTCTGTCTGTGTTTTGATTTAATTGATAAAAATCAAAAGTTTATGAGCTGACTGTAGATAAATCTATCTACATTCATAGCGTCCTGTTTTTTGTTGTGATACTCTATTAGTCTATGGGAGGACTTCTGTGATCTAGTCTGCCTCTTCCTCTGATAATGTTATGGGGCACAAGAATACTTCTTTTTCAGTGTACAATGATAACCTCACTCTGCAACTTTCACACCTCCGTGCCAGGCAAATAGTTCGTGATAGTACTCTCTACTATGTAGGTCATTATAGTATATATATATATTATATCAGCATAAGATTACTATGCCATACTTTAGATTACAAAGGTTACAAACCCTACCCTAGTGTTTTTATATTAGACACATCTAATGAATGGGATTTTATGGTCTGATCATTATTTTCCTGTGTAATAGGTGGGGGGATGACATTCCAACACTGATCATAATTTATTTGATATCTATAAGGCAAAGGCACACTAAATTTCTTGATAGTAGATATAACAAGAATTAATTGCCTTATTTCCTTTTCCATAGGTATTTGGATCTTTCCTGGAAGGCACTTGCACTCATCTAATTGTCACATATAAATCTACTGGTGTGGATAGGATGGCTATGGAAGTGATGGGAGGCTGTTATTTCAGAATAATTGTATCACTTTTTTAATGGTTCTAATTGTTTGAACCCTGGAAAGTCAACCTGGAAAAGTCATGGAATTTTATTCTTCCAAGTCTGTGGAAACCCTGATATGTTTTAGCAGTACTTGAGGATATAAAAAAACGAATTTGTTGTTTAATTCAGCTACCCAACTTGTAGAGACTGGGATGTCTTAGATCTATATGATGTATTTTTTTCCCAACCCTTGTCCAACCCCGGGACATACACAATATGTTATGTGGGATGCATTGAGCCATACGTACTAAAGGGTTTAAATATAATTAAATTTGAGTGATTTATGACTTCTGTTCATGTTCTCACAAACAGATCAATCAGGATCTTAAATGCGGAATTCATGTTTTGGCGTGACGTGGAAATAGGTCATGATCCCATAATAATTATATATCCTTACCAGCGGTAACATTATATAGAGAGTATAGGATTATTAATACCCTGTAAACCCATTGTACCACTAATCTATCCTTGCAGTTGTTCAGCTTTTTTGTAGGTGGCGTACCTGTGGACGTCTATTAGTGTTATTAGATACTATGCGAAAAAAACGGAAATATATTTATCGCCATCTAAGATAATATGCTATAGATATTATTGTACATAACGATCCTAAAAGTTGCAAATCCTTTTGTGTTCCAGCTGTGCTAACCAGCTGCATTGCTTTATGGGGAAAGTCAGCACCATAGAAAGGTCACCGATCCACCGTGTGGACTGTTCAACCCCCGCTACAGTAAGGCCCATCACAGCATGCATCATCTTTGCATACCAGACGGGGCCGGATGGCGCCCAGCGCGACACAAGACTCACCTTCGGTGGAATTGGGGAAGATCACTTCTCTTGTGACAAGAATCATTTGTGCAAGCAAAATCAGCAAAACAATGCCTGGATAAGGAATGTAAGTATACTTGTTGTCAGTTGATAAAGCGATAGTTTATTCTGGAGTACAATGTATTACATATCTATGCATTTCAAAATAATTTTCAAAAACCTGTTAAGACTGATGAAAATATAATTAAATCAAATATAAATTACATGTGTACAAAAAAATACACGTTACTACCTTTTCGAAAAACTGGATACTACGAAATGTAGAATTCGGCCTTTGATTTGATGACAAAGTACGAAAAAGTGATACATTTCCTGATTTTCTGGGTAAAATGTTAGATATTGATGGTCTGGTGGTAAAAAAGTCTTTTCGACATATCATTCACAGTACACCTAAATTTAGTCTTGGTTCAGAATTGCGTCACTCAGGGAAAATAGTTGGTTGTCCTAAGATTATTTGAATGGCGTTAAATTTCTTGTGATAGGTGTGATTGAGACATGTATATATAAATGTTGTAATATTATTTTGACAGATAAGCTACGCTGGGCGCAAAGGAAACCTGTACTGCTGTAACACGTCGGCATGTAACGAACCAGGATTGGTGTCAATGCCGAAGACTCAAGTGCCGTGTTTTGTTGGTTCAACAAGTGACGCCAAATCTAGAGGTATTGTAAATAGACCTTCCATATGTACGTTGTAAGTTTTCAGAAAGTACACGAATCCATATACATGTAGTTACCCAAATATCTAAACGTGTGCGAAATGAACCTCCGCTGATTGCCCAAAGAAAGATGATTTTCGAAAGATTGTTAGGATTAAAAACGCACCGAGATAAAATCAAAATTCCAAAAACAGATAACAATGTACAACTACTCGTCTTAATCAAAACCAATTTTCTCTTCCATCAGGGTCTGTGCAGCCTTGTGACAGTAGTCGATGTTATAACAGGACCCATGGAAACACCACGGAACACCAATGTGACACGGAGGGGTTGTGCGCTAAGCATAAGATCACCAATGGGTGTCAACAGGTAGGAAACACAAAGCAGCACGTCCCATGCATTAATCACAATTTAGAGCAGTTTCACAGCTCAATGTTAGTATTGGCAATCTTTTTTTATATATGAGCAGAGCTTTGGGAATTCTAAAACTATAAGATCTTCTTTGAAAGGTTACTTTTAATAAGGAATATGTCAAAGGTGTAGATATTCTAAGCTTGGAAGTGCTATCTTTTTACCTGTCCGAAATCTTAATTTTTGGACAGTTATATTTCACAATACTCAAACAGATAAGATATAGATTAAGTATTTAAAAAACTTCATTATCTTGCCTATGATAACAATATCTTCTTTCTGATGGCTAGATCACAGATGGCACTGTTAAGAAGCGCCTCTGCTGCTGCAGTCATCACAGCTGTAACCGGCCTGTAAGCGGGGTGGAGTGGCCCTGGCCTGCTGCGCCCCCGGCCCACAGCCTGCGCACCAAACCCACCATGGCCCCGATGCCAGCGGACCTCCTACCAGCCACACGCCAGGACCGGGAGAGGAAATCTAAGGTGGCCGGTATTGTGTCTGCGACTGTACTGGGGATAGCACTCATCATTCTCATTGTTGTGATAGCCATTAAACAGTGGCAGAGGTATAGGGAAAAGTATAACTTCTCCTACATGCAGCTTACTGCTGATATGATGGTCTTATAACTGAGTTAGTCAAAACATACCTTTTTGTTTGTTATTTGCTGATGAACCCGCTGATGGTTATCATTTAAGTAGCTAAGTTGAGGTAGCGTTGTACCTCAATTACTCTTTTAAGTTGATTATCTCAACTATTTCTTTTTGCCAAATAAGCAAATTTTGTTGCCAAATGATGCAGAGTATATTGCCAAATGATGTGACATTAATATGTTAAAATTTGTACACCAATTCCCACATCCATCTACGGGCTATTGAACAAATCGTTGGTCAATGAAATGCGTTTACTTCAAACATCTAAACCAACTGCCATCCCTCACAAACACAATCGGCGGGAGATATACATGTATTTGCCACTGGTGAGCACACTTATAACATAAGCTAGTAAGTGTTACGTCTCGTGTGTCATCGGAAAGTTCCTATTTGTATGATTTACTGCCTCTTTTAGCCATATAACAACGGAATTACAGTACTCCACTTCTGTTCAAATTTATCTTTCTTTTAAGGTTTAGGCTTAGACATATATAACTATACAAGCACATCGATTTCTCACTGGCATGTGGCTTAGTTTCTACACGACAGCTAATCATCAAACTGATCGTATACTAAATGTATTTATGTTCAAATAGCATTTATGTGCCTACATTAGAGAAAATTTATGTATTACCCAACTTTAGAGATTCTCGCCGTTTGATGCTATGGTATGCTGGTCAGTGTTATTTATTGGAGTCAAGCAATTCTCAGTGCAATTCTCGAAATTAGGTTCAATTGTTTTGAAATATGAATGAATGTGATGTTGCTGTGAACAAGAGGAGTATTTTAAGCATTGAAAATGGAGACCTCAGTGAAATATCCTGTTTATGGTCTAACATGGAATTTTCAAATTGGTTGCCAATCAGATCAACAATTACTTGCCCGTTGGCAGTTGCGTAAGTGCAACTTAATTAATTTGATAATTTTAGTATTTTCTAAAAAAATAATTTTTATCTAACGTTCATAGTCAATGACATCCGAAACAAAACAATAATGTATTCAAACTTTCTAAATGCACACCATCTAGGAAAGTCTGGCATGAATTAGCGTGATTAATCAAATTTTTAAGATGCCCGAGACCTAAGTAGATGTATCGATGTAATGCCTTGGGTCTGTTGGTGAAAAGAAAATCTTGTTTCAGAGCGATATTGGTATTGCATGCTGCAACTCCGTTCGTGGATTTTCAAGGCTGATCTTGTCTTTGCGGTTTATCATTGTGCGCAAGATGAATCGTGTATGATCATGTTAAACCGATAACAAATATATCCCAAATTCGCTAATGTGCACCGTATTCCGAAGTGGAAAATACGTCCTCAGTTGCAGCGATTTATTACTGGTAATTGTGCAATTGGTTAACTTAATACCTATTCTGTGAAGAATGTTGTAAACTATTTTAGACAGAACAATTCATACATTGCTCTTCCACTAGTGGACCTGCTAAGAGTCTGAGGGGTAACATAACTTGTAAATACACGTTCTTGGTTTGTTAATGCTCGGAGAAAGAGAAGCATCACTTCGTGTACAACAATTTGGTTTGGAGATGTACATAGGGCAGGAAAGTGGAATTTACAGTGCTAAGAATGGCATATCTATTTGATATTTTCTATAATTATATTGTGACAAGTGATCTAGTCATGACTAGAAAAGATAGTGCAATGACTTTATTTGCCAATTATATTGATTGACCTTTACATGAAAACATATTTGTTTTTGTATTTGTTTTAATGTAGTCTATACATGTTGCTAATAAAAAGTTTGAAAAACAAGACGTAAATGAATTAAGTTTGTGGTTTTCCTATTTATTCACGAGATGTTCTCCCCAAGTTCTCCCGCCTGAATTTAAATGAAGCCCTTTTGGAAAATACCCGGAATACCTTTTACACTATGTTTTGGCAGTTTTAAGTAGTCTTTTAATTTCTAATTCTTAATAAACGTCGTCCAATGACTTCTAGAGCAGTTTTGATATGCAAATATCATTCAAGTAACTTAATCTCAATTAAAGTATAAGTAAAAGAATCAAAACTGGTTGAGCGGATCCACAAGGAATAAACACAAGGAACACATACCAAATTATAAAAGTAAGGTTCCATTTTGAGTGGGAGTTCAAGGGACCACTACGAAATAAATATTACCCGCCAAATGATAAAACGGGTCCAAATTACGATTTGAAAAAGCCATATGCTTTAAGTCTTGCAGGAAACACACTAAATAATTTGGCTTCTGGATATTTATGAAAAATTTGCCACTTCAGTGATAGCTACAAGGAATTAATAGTAATACTTTGGTTAGGTCTTCGACTTTTATATTTACAGTTCTTAGATCTTTGTATGCATCTTCACAAGTTGGTGACCGAGTGTAAGCAACGGTCGGTGAAGAACTGGTGCCTCCGTTTGACTGCCTGACCAGCAGGTTTGAAGGCGAAGTATGAAGAGAGCTGGGGCGTGTTCTTTGTGTCTTTCTCTTTCTTCTTGGGTTTGTCTTCGTCTTCGTCATCTTCCCTGGTAAATAAAGATAAGAATATTAGTACAAAATCACATTAAATGTGTAAAATGTAATGGGTCAAATTGCCTGGATATCGAATTAAGCTGTGTCAAATAAACAGATGACTTCGTAAAATGTCTTCCTCTATTTTTTAAATGCAAAATAAGTCCCAGTTATCGCCTATTTCTATAATAATCCTAGTAACGAAACGTCTGCAACCCTGAGGTTTAATTCTTGTTGGGTATTTCTCGAAGTTGATTATCTTTACTTATGCGAGATTCTGGTGTATCACTTTACATCCATATCTTACTAATAGTAAGTGCAACTGTGGAGAACTATGTCAAGTATATTGGCTTACCAGACAACAGGCACGGCCTTACTATCCAGGATGACAGCGGCTGTCGACCAGCTGAAGCGGACAAACCGGGGAAAACCAAATACCGTATCCATGTTATTGGCCATAAACTTCTTCGTGTTTGGATCTAGAAGTAAAATTGAACTCTGATGAACCAATGCTGCGTCATAACAATGAACATAAAGGGAGTTGAAAGGATGGAAGCGCTGATACCTAAAAGAAATAATTGAAGGATGCTTGTGAACATGGTAAAAGCTTTACTTTTTAAATTTTAACTTACCTGCGGGATATCCAGAGCCGTAATTCAAGTCGTCTTCCACTTCTATCTCAGTGAACTTCCAACTTTTAACAGCGTGGTCTCTGCCAACCTGCATCATAGAGGCAGTTTCTTTTAACATCAATTAATGATTTGCATTACAACTACGTCTTTTGGATAGCACTAATCATTTGTGAGTTATGTCTTTGTTGAAGTCTCAAGTCCTTGGGGTAGAACTACTATAGCATATGTTTAAGCAACGAGTCTACAAGCGTAGCTATAATATTTTTGGTTTAAGGCATGGATTTCAAACCGCCCTGACATGGAACCTTTGATACATGTTGGATTGTTTCTGGTTGACAATACTTAGGTCAATACAAAATAGAAATGCTTAAACATTCCTTATGAAAATTAATGATACTAAAGGCTTTCTAATTTACTTTATTGGTATTTCTGCGCACTTACTTTGGCACATATACTAGCTGCGCTGACAATCGGGTAGAGTGCATCAGCCTTTTTGGCCACTGTGATGTCGAGATCTGGGAAGAGCGCTTTCAGCTTTGCTTGGTACTTTCCTGGGTCTCCTACAGTGTCTACAAAAACCTTAAATTCAAAATAGAAACATTACATATCGTTACTTAACCTGTAACCCGGAATTTCTTAGAAGTTACGATAAAAGTTTGATGCCAATATTGGTTTGAGAGGCATCAAATCTAGAAGACATCTCGAATATGGTAGATTTAGTCTGCAAATAACTACAATATTTACGATTCATGTTTTTGTTTGTATTTCAATAAATCCTATCTAGAGCAGTTTTCTGATTTAAACTCAATAGTAGTGCCTATTCAACTGGCCCCTTGAATATTTAACGTGCATTTGAGATATTTACTTTCAAAATACTAAAGCTTTAACACCATTTTATAAAATAAATAACAATTCTATTATGAGTATCTCTCAGAGACAAATGATGAAAGAAGTTTGCCCATAGAGTCATTATTATTACGGCATCACATGTCAACACTTACTGGAATCTGTCAATTCCTTTGGAATTGATGTTTTCAAAACATGAAACCATGGGTACCTAAGGTACCAGTAGCTAGCTCCTTTTGAGCGAAAACCGTACTACATAACAATTTGCCTCGTGTTTGGATTCGATTAGCTTCACTTTATCTGCTGTGTGAAACTTTAAAAGATTTAATTGTTCTGGCCAGATTCTACACAAAATCTGACACTTATTCAAGATCTTTAAAAATCTCACATTTAATGCAATTTAGATCTCATCACTGAAATATATTGAAGACAAAGAGAAGAGCGCAAAGAAACATCACAGGATACTTTTTTTTAAAGCTCTCTGAAGTGAAACCTAGAAAAAAACTGAGACAACTTCTTTATTTTTTTTATTAAAGAATAAGGACTTTACCTCTTGTATTTTAGCACCTTTATCCAAAGCTCGACGAATTAACCCAATAGCTGTGTCATGAGACAATTCGTTCAAATTATATTTGGATCTGAAAGAAAAAAGTACGCAGATTGTGAGAGTGTGATAGAATTTACAAAAGGGACAATTTGAAACTTGTTTTTATAAAGATTCAATCACTTAGATCTATCATGTCAATTTATGGATGATTTCAAAACATCACTACACTTTACAGTAAAAAAATTAATTTAGTACAGCTTTACTGGTCTAAACTTTGGTGACCGGAATGACAGGATAGGACATTTCCTATGGAGAAGCTAAACACAACTTCTACGAAAATCAACGATTGGTCCCCTCATTGGAGTAGAGTCGTAACGGACTACTGAAACTCTTAACATGGACACATACAACCTTATTGTATTAAGGCAATAACAGAGTTTAGTATCTTGAAAGATATTACTGAATAAACGTTATTTGTTCGAAAACTGTTTTAGATTTTCTATTTATAGTAGGCTACACCTGGACTTGATAATGTACAGAATTGGTAATATTCTTTTTTGCCTATCTTTCTGAATCCGAGGGTCTCTTAAGGATCGTAGGTATTTTAATGGTTTATGAAATTAGAATCGAACATAGAAAGATGGGAGGAAAAATGCGTATGACTATTGAAAAGCTAATGGAAACGTGGATTGCTTTCTGTATGGATTATTGAAAAGCTGTAATGCACACCCCTGACTCTTCAATCAATAATAGCGTTTTTGCATTTCCACCTCACTTACCTCCTTAACATGCTAGTGGAGATGCAGTGTGGTGAGAGGATGTCGATGATCCATCCAATGAAGTCAGCTTCTGAGATCTTACCCATCAATTCCTCGCGCTTCTCCTCCGTGAGAGTCTTAGAGTCTACAAGAAAAATGGGAGGTTTTTCCAACAGACTTACATTAAATGGAATTATCATCAACATGTAAGTAAGCATCCGATACCATCTCCTCATACGAGATGAATGCACATGACTTTAAACAGAATTTTAGACGTATAACTTCTTCTTCGCTAACAAGTTACTTTACATAGTATATTCATTTTCAAGGTGATACTGTTTGCAACATGCATAAACGTACATTAGAATTACACATTTGACTCATCTTTCGTTTTCCTTTGAAAAATGGAAGGATCGTCTATAGATAATAAATGCTTTTCACAAATTGAAGTATTTTGTTGGACAAGACTTCTCACATTATCTTAAACCAAAGTAAAGTTCAATTAACCGTAAATTGTTACTCCCAAATAATCGATATTGATAGCTTTTCACACACGCAAGGTTTGTATTCTGTGAATTAAACGTGGATATGGCATATTTACCATTAAGTGAAAAAAACTGTTCTGCTCTGAATTACACTAAAAAATTATACTTACCTGCGAAACCAAGATCTTTGAGTTTGCTTTTCATTGAAACTGGACTGAAACATGTGCCGTAAACCATAGGACCTGCAGGGAAATGTAAACAATCAGCTATTAACAACATGGAATTGTGTCTCAGCTGAATATGGGTCTAGAGCCTCGGCATCTTTGATATGCTACTACAGGCCTCAAAGCGGGGATCGTGACAAAAAAGGTCCCTTTAAAAGGTCGCATTTTGGAAAATAATGGTTGGATAAGGGAAAAAAAGGTCATTTAAAAATCATAGTTTTAACTAGACTCATGTCTCTATGGCATGCCAAAAGTATTTGTTCAGCATGGAGGCCAGATGGGTGGGGCTAGTATCTGGATGGGCAGTTTCGACAAGGATATTTTCACTTTGTGTTGTGCATTCATCTGAAGTAAAGGCAGTTTGGTATTTGTTTTTGTATTCTGGTTTCCATTTGCAGGGCTCAACATTAAGGTTTTCAACATGGCTGCCCGTCGGGCAGGCGTGGGTCAAATTTTACCTGCCCGACCCTAAATTTCCCCTTCCCATCTTTAATGGTTTATCATTATATGACAAAAAATTTGCCTGTCCTTCGGGCAGGTGCATTTCATGATTTACCTGCCCCAGGCGAACTTTTACCTGCCCAGGGCAGGCAAGCAATACTTAATGTTGAGCCTTGATAATATGTACTGGTAAAACTTTTCTCTTTTTGTTTGTTGGTTGGTTGGTTGGTTGGTTGGTAGGCAGGGCCAGACACACAACAGCCGGTGGCACAAGGCCTTTGATAACCCAGTTGTTGCCACTGGGGGAACGCAGAGAGGTGTAGCAGCCCGGCCTGGCCCATGATCGAACCCAGGACTTCCCACACTCCAAACGAATGCTCTAGCCACTTCACCGCCCTGTGCCCCACACCCCCTTTTTGTTTGTTGTTGCAAGTTTTTGCAAATGTTGACATCTGTAAGTATGCTAAAAGAAAGGGGAATATGGTCTGATTCAGGGGCAGGGGGGGGGGGGGGGCAACGGGCAATTGCCCCCTCCCTAGACTAAGTGGATTTATTTTAATACTCTTACCTTTGTTGATTCATACAAATCTGACATTAATATTATTTATTTTTACTTTTTTATAGGGGGGTGGTTCCCCTCCCCCTCCTAGATTGTCCCCCCTAGATGACCGACTCTGGATCCGCCCGGGGTTTGACAGTCTATGAATATTTTTTTCAGTCGTCAGGAGATATCTACAACACTCTTGCCATTGGGTGTATAACATGTAAAACCATTTGTTTCCTCAGACCTGCCATTCATTATGCGTAGCTCAGTAGATTTACATAAGACAATTTACATAAGGTAGAAGCCAACCAAAGTTGGGGCATTGTCTTTTGATTTTCTTTTCGAGGCAGGGGTTTCACTGGCTATAAAATCATCTTTTGATGCAGTCCGAGCATTGAAATCACCACAGATAAAAAGAAGCAAAATAGCTACAATTTACAAAGTGCGATGGTCGTCCCTCAGTAAACTGAAGGCCCTCCTAATACCAGAAGGCTATGTGTAATATGTGCTATAGGTGCTGACCACCACCACCACTCCTGCAGTCACACACAGCACAGGGAGGGGTTTAAGAAAGGAATACTACTAGCCATACACTTAGTACTGGGTGACCTATCATTCACCAACCTAGGACTGCCCGCCTGCAGGTGATAGTGGTGGTCCTAATATGAAGGGATGAGGGCTGTCCAGCTCAGGCATTAGTTAAGTAACCTACTTCTAGCTTCTCACACTGCCTGGTTATAACAACAATTGGAGGACAATGCCCTTTCACTTGCTGAACATGAGATTGTGTAACCGGTCATCAACAAGCCTCCCAAATAAGAGATGCAATTCATGACATTTCGCAGTGAACGTGGCGATGGCAGGGCCCCCTATGAGTATCCGTGCAACCAGATACAAAGCACTGTTTCCGTGACGTCATCGTGGTTTGTTTACCTTTCGAAAAAGATTGAAAGATATGGACTGCTGTATTCTTTGTATCTGGTTGCACGGACACTCATAGGGGGTGCCAGCATCGTCTTGTTCACGGAAATTATATAGGCCATTGTCGGGACTCGCATATCTTTGTGTAGCTATATTATTTTTGCAGTCATTGAGAACAAAGAGAATTAAATGGCTAAAGACATGACTGAGGGAGTCCCCACCATTAGCTAAAATACTATCTAGATATAACTAATGACTCCTCAAAACAATATCGTGCTAATTAATAGTAGAGAGTTCTTCCTAGAGCGAGAGGTATGGGCATCTACCGTACCAATTTGTGTGTAAACTGTGCCCTCTGGGGGTATAAAGACAAAGCCAATATGCATAGAAGTTAAGTGCTCTTTTGGTCAAAAGTTACCCATACCACAGGTTCAGAAGAGCCATGCACTCTAACAAGATGAGATAAAGATTTTTTGACAAATAGGCCAATGCCACCAGATGGCTGCTTTGCATTTTTGTGTCTCCACATGCATGGAAAGTTGTGAAATGTATGTGATGGAATGATTAGCAGGCTATGAAAATCTGCGTGTCCGCGTGTCGACGACCAGAAAAAGGGTGTGGACGACCAGAAAATGAGTTTTGGTCGTCCTCCTGACGACCAGATATTTTGTAATAATCACTGAAATATCTACCTTCAAAAAATCGGTTTCTATCTTTTATCATGGGTGATTACAATGTGGACAACCTAAAACTGTATGTGGACGCCCAGATTTTCCTACTGGTCGTCCTCTGACGACCAGAAATTTGGCCGAATTTTCCTAGCCTGATAATTTAGTTCAAAATCTTTGTCTTTCATTGTTTCAGACAGGGCTATTCGGCCTAGACTATATCATTCTTGAAGAGATCTTTGAATTTGTCCGTACCCAGCTTGTCACTCAGATATTCCCTGTAGAGGTAGATCTAATTGGGTCGGGATGTATAGAGGACTATTTTGGTCAAAAGTTCTGAGTGTTTTGAAGGATTTGTTATTTTTGCAGCCAGGGTTTTCTTGGCAAACCTGGTAGATATAGTGAATACCGTCATACGGATGGTACGAGGAAGAATCTAGACAAAGTTGTTTTTGGACTCAACTGTTGGAAGTACTTGTTCATGCTGAGCTTTTATGGGAGGTTGAAGGGGTTGTCATGACACCACATATGATTTTCTTAGCAGATGGGAAGTTTGATTTCATGGCTTCAAGGTGTCATGGTGTCACATTTCAGGGGCGGATCCAGGAATATTTTAGGGGGGGGGGGCAAGATTTGAAAAAGTTGTGAGTAGTATAGGATGACTGAACCTTTGGCTGGCAAAGCCGTCCAAGGGGAGGGTATGGGAGGAGTGCCCCCTCCCATTGGGGGGGTATCGGGGGCCACCCCCAGGAAAATTTTGAAAAAAATACTTCTCATTTATGCAATCTGAGGCATTCTGAGATACTTTGGAGACCTTGGGGATAATTTTTTTTCTCCTCATAATTTTGATTTACGTATGAATTTTTCTAGGGAATTTTGTTGTATTTGGGGATAACCCTTGAGGAAATTTTGGAAAAATAAGCTCTCATTCAAGTAATCTGAGGCATTCTGAAGCACTTTGGAGACCTTGGGGGATATTTTCTTCCCCTTATAATTTTGATTTAAGCATACTCTCTAGTCAAAGCCATCCAAGGGGAGGGTATGGGATGGATCCCCCCTCCCATTGGGGGGAATGGGGGGCCACCCCCAGAAAAATGTTGAAAAAGTACTTCTCATTTATGCAATCTGAGGCATTCTGAGATACTTTGGAGATCTTGGGGATATTTTTTTTTCTCCTCATAATTTTGATTTAAGTATGAATTTTTCTAGGGAATTTTGTTGTATTTGGGGATAACCCTTGAGGAAATTTTGGAAAAGTAAGCTCTCATTCAAGTAATCTGAGGCATTTTGAGATACTTTGGAGACCTTAGGAGATATTTTTTTTCTTCTTATAATTTGATTTAAGTATGGATTTTTCTAGGGGAGTTGTGTTGTTCATGGGGATTTATATATAACCCTTGAGGAAATTTTGTAAAAATATGCTCTAATTCAAGCAATCTGAGGCATTCTTTCCCTTATAATTTTCTAAGGAGTTGACTAGATAAGATCAGGGATCAGTATGGGAGAAAGATAAGTCTGAAGAGGCAAGGGACCCTCAGTTTAAAGGGAGGGGCCAGTGACCATAAATTAGTATACTGCCAGGACCCTTACCATCCAGGGAATAAACATACCAAATTTCATACTGTTATCTCTAATAGTTTTTGTTTTATACAGATTTGTCTGTATCAAACTGAGTTCCCCTGCCTGCATCTGACACTGTCTGCACAGATCATTTATCTGTATGTGACATCACAAGCGGAACAGGTAAAAAATTATAAGACTGAAAAAAAATCAACATTTAATTCATATAAGTGTTCTTTATTACCCTTAAAGTATTTCAAATTACCAAATCAATTGATTTAGAAAAGAAAATGTGAAAAAATATAGTTTTTAGTGAATTTAGAAATTTGAAATTTAAATATAACTGTCATTTGTGTGATGTCACACACAGACATCCTGTGTCAGGTGTGCAGGGGATTCAATCTGTCATCTGATATTTAGACATTGTTTTCTACACAATATATCAATTTATAGGTATAGATTTGTTTTGTACTTTTATTTAAGCATCATATCTACAGTATGAGATGATGACCCTGGCAGTTGATTAGGGCGTAAAGCAATCAATAACCAACCAACAGTATGAGATGAGAAATTTACAAAATTAAAATTTCACTGGCCCCTCTCTTTAAGGGAGAAGAATAGAGGTGGTCAGAAGGTCAGAAGGGCCTCAGGTTACAGGAGGAGGGTAAGGGTCGACCTGATAGGCCAGGGGGGGGGGGCCTCAGGTTAAAGGGGGAGGGTAAGGGTCGACTTGATAGGCCAGGGGGCCTCAGGTTAAAGGAGGAGGATGAGGGTCGACCTGATAGGCCAGGGGGGCCTCAGGTTAAAGGAGGAGGAGGAGGGTCGACCTGATAGGCCGGGGGGGGGGGGGGGGGGGGGGGGCTCAGGTTAAAGGGGGAGGGGGAGGGTCGATCTGATAGGCCAGGGGGGCCTCAGGTTAAAGGAGGAGGATGAGGGTCGACCTGATAGGTCAGGGGGGGGGCCTCAGGTTAAAGGGGGAGGGGGAGGGTCGACCTGATAGCCAGGGGGGCCTCAGGATATTCATTAAAGGAGGAGGGTAAGGGTCGATCTGATAGGCAAGGGGGCCTCAGGATATTCATTAAAGGAGGAGGATATTCAAGGCCCACCAGCCCTCAGAGGTGAGCCCCCCTCCCTTCAGACAGAACTATTCAAGGTTCACCAGCCATCAGAGGTGGGCCCCCCTCCCCTCAGACAGAACTATTCAAGGTCCACCAGTCCTCAGAGGTTGGCCCCCCTCCCTTCAGACAGAACTATTCAAGGTTCAGCAGCCCTCAGAGGTGGGCCCCCCTCCCTTCAGACAGAACTATTCAAGGTCCAGCAGCCCTCAGAGGTCGCCCCCCCCCCCCTCCCTTCAGACAGAACTATTCAAGGTGCAGCAGCCCTCAGAGGTGGGCCCCCCTCCCTTCAGACAGAACTATTCAAGGTTCAGCAGCCCTCAGAGGTGGGCCCCCCTCCCTTCAGACAGAACTATTCAAGGTGCAGCAGCCCTCAGAGGTGGGCCCCCCTCCCTTCAGACAACTATTCAAGGTTCAGCAGCCCTCAGAGGTGGGCCCCCCTCCCTTCAGACAGAACTATTCAAGGTCCAGCAGCCCTCAGAGGTCGGCCCCCCTCCCTCTTTCCTCTTCTTCTCCCTCTTTCCTCTTTTTTTTTTTTTGGGGGGGGGGGGGGGGGGGGGGGGGGCAAGGCCCGTCCGCCCCCCCCCCCCCCCAAAATCCGCCACTGCATTTTGAAATCAGGTCGCCTATTGAGTATTGTGGTGCAGTGTGTGAAATTAACTTTTTTTGAAGTCAGCCATCAGCTGTCCTGTACTGGCTTTGGTTGAAACATGGTAGACTACTAATAACATACTATTAAACAACTAGGACTAACGGAGATGCACCTATTTTCGGACATACACCTATTTTCGGACAGTTAGACAAATTTCCCAATTGTAGGCTTGAACAAGTACATGATTGTAAAATAAGTATGGTTAATGTTAATAAATTTGGGACAGGACATATACCCAATGATTAAAAGTGGAAATATAAAGTTTCTATCATATATTTATCTATTTTTGCAGATAAAATATATGATATTACAAATTCTGGTGCAAGAAATTGGTGTTTTTGGTGCACCTAATGGTTTTGCTGCAATTTAAGCAATAAGTTAGATTTTATGTTCCAAATTACAGAAAAACTAGTGCTGAATGTTGAATATTACACTATTTCGTGTTGGAATACATTCAGATAATAATTAGTCACTTGAAAAATTTTGAAATTTATAATACACCTTGGAAAATGACATTTGAATACAGAAATATGGTGTCTGAAAATAGGTGAACTACTGCATGAGGATCAACCTATTAATTAAACTCTGAATCAGGGGAATAACTTTTATCATGGCTCCCTTAAAGCCATGCTCATTAATTTCAAGTGGAAAACAATACATTATATTATTCTGAGCAACAATGTTAAGGTTTTTGGCAAATCCAATGGCCAATTTTACATTTTATATACAAAATTGACAAAATAAATATGTTTTCCTAAGAAAAATACATTGAAAAACCTTAATTTTACACATTTTATTAGAGAAAAACCCTTAACTCATATAACATTGCTTAGACATAAAAAATCAAGCTTACTGATAATCTAGGCAATGAAAAACTGAGTTACAGGTGTTATATTAATGTTTTGAATAAAAAAGAATCTTGAGTCTTATTTTTTTCCAGGAAATATGTAGCATAGTAAATCATGTTTTATCTATTTTAACTGTCCGAAAATAGGTGCACCTGTCCGAAAATAGGTGCACCTAACTCAAAAATTTGAAATGATCCTCATGAAGTTAGAAAAATTGCTCTCATAATTTTTTTGGTCAGGTCATATGAAAAACATGTTTAGCTGTGATTTCAGACCTAATATGATATATCCAAGTAGTTACTAGATTTTCGGGTACTGGCGTACCGCAGGAGGCGGGCGGTGACAGGAAATTTCAATGATTGCGCAATAATTATAAGAAGTCACCAGTTCAACACTAAACCTGTGCCTGGAGATTGTGAGAAGTTAGAGAATGGAACCTTCTTTGTCAATCTCCATGTATCCCTATGGGAAAAAGAGTTGCTGTGTCTGGAGAGTGATGACCTACTTTCTTTACTATAGACCCCGTGCCGGTCGTGCCGAAACCCCGATAATTCGCGCGGATTTTAGCCAAAAACGAAGTTCCGGTCCCATAGGCTCAATGCTTAAGGATCGACCGGAACTTCGGAACTGGCACAGGGTCTATAGGAAATTCCTATTTCAATTTTGTGACAAAAAACTTATGGATTGTCTCCCAAATTACAAGAAAACAACCAAATACTTCAGAATTTTAGAACCAAACCACCATATACTAGAAACAGAACTACAGACAGGGATGTAAGTCAGGGTTAACGAAAAAGTCTGAAACCCCAGAATAATCTTAAAATGCCATAAAACGTCATGTAAGGAATTCAGTTTGAAAAGTATTATTTGAGGTGATGTTGTGAAAAAATCTGAAATCAGATTAAAATCTGAAAACTTACATCCCTGTACAGAAATACATATAGTTTGAAGATTATAATGCTGGCATTACTGAGAAAAGTGGAACGAAAAATTTGTCACAAAATTGTGACAACTTTTTTGAGCCCCATTGAAATGCATTGACACAACTTGGTGTAGATCATTAGATGGAGCATAGACATACATAACATAGATAGGCAACAAGGCCTAGGCCTTTTGAAATTTTTCCTACAAATAAAACCAATTATTCCACACAGAGTGTAACTACTCATGGTAGAAACAATAGCTTAATTGGATATCTAACTTGTCGTTTGCCTATTATTAACTCCCAAACTTTGTCAATTTTCCATTACATCAAACTCGTTGGATTCTGACGTTGGCTCGAATGGGTCAAGTGATAATCCCAAAAACCCATTTATATGCTATTTATGGCTCTAATATTCACCAGTGTGATTGATGAGACAGTTTCCTATCCCATTATAACCTAATTTGGTTCTGTGGGGGGCATAAAATGGTATTTGCGGTTCTAAAGTGGCTACATGTCACTTTTCCCGAGAATATACAATTTTATTCTGACATTTCTTCAAAGTCAGATTTTGGCCATTTAAAAATTTTTCCTACAAATGAAACCAATTATTTCACATAGAATGTAACTACCCATGGTAGTATAAAAGCTTCATTGGATATCCAACGTGTGGTTTGCCTAAAATTAACTCCCAAACTTTGTCAATTTTCCATCACATCAAACTCGTTGGATTCTGACATTGGCTCAAATGGGTCAAGTGATAATCCCAAAAACCCATTTATATGCCATTTATGGCTCTAATATTCACCAGTGTGATTGCTGAGACATTTTCCTATCCCATCATAACCTAATCAGGTTCTGTGGGGGGCATAAAATGGTATTTGGGGTTCTAAAGTGGCTACATGTCACTTTTCCCGAGAATATACAATTTTATTCCCACATTTCTTCAAAGTCAGATTTTGGCCGTTTAAAATTTTTTCCTACAAATGAAACCAATTATTTCACATAGAATGTAACTACCCATGGTAGTATAAAAGCTTAATTGGATATCCAACTTGTGGTTTGCCTAAAATTAACTCCCAAACTTTGTCAATTTTCCATCACATCAAACTCGTTGGATTCTGACATTGGCTCGAATGGGTCAAGGGATAATCCCCAAATCCCATTTATATGCCATTTATGGCTCTAATATTCACCAGTGTGATTGCTGAGACATTTTCCTATCCCATCATAACCCAATCAGGTTCTGTGGGGGGCATAAAATGGTATTTGGGGTTCTAAAGTGGCTACATGTCACTTTTCCCGAGAATATACAATTTTATTCCCACATTTCTTCAAAGTCAGATTTTGGCCGTTTAAAATTGTTTCCTACAAATGAAACCAATTATTTCACATAGAATGTAACTACCCATGGTAGTATAAAAGCTTAATTGGATATCCAACTTGTGGTTTGCCTAAAATTAACTCCCAAACTTTGTCAATTTTCCATCACATCAAACTCGTTGGATTCTGACATTGGCTCGAATGGGTCAAGGGATAATCCCCAAATCCCATTTATATGCCATTTATGGCTCTAATATTCACCAGTGTGATTGATGAGACATTTTCCTATCCCATTATAACCTAATTTGGTTCTGTGGGGGGCATAAAATGGTATTTGGGGTTCTAAAGTGGCTACATGTCTCTTTTCCCGAGAATATATCCGACATTTCTTCAAAGTCAGATTTTGGCCTTTTAAAAAATTTTCCTACAAATAAAACCAATTATTTCACATAGAATGTAACTACCCATGGTAGTATAAAAGCTTAATTGGATATCCAACTTGTGGTTTGCTCAAAATTAATTCCCAAACTTTGACAAATTTGTTATTTTTCTCAATTTTCTTCAATTCTCATTAGTCAATATCTTTATTTCTAATTGACATAAATATGTCATTTTGGTATCTTCTTAATCAGAATTTTGTTTTCTATTCATTCCTATTGAGTACATTTTGATTGTAGTAATATAAATTTTGAAGATCATTTGGGTAGTCTACTAGGCCAAAAAAGGTGTGAAACTGCAGTCTCACACCTCACACTCTCCAAGCAGATGTGTATCAACCATGTCTGTTTTGCCTATCCTGGAGAGCTATCCGAGACAAGGAAAATCTAGAAACAACACAAGTGTCCTATCTATCTTATATATGTCTATGGATGGAGTCTAGAGAAGGTACTGGATGCAATTATGTGTCAAAGTGTCCGAAAATAGGGGTACTTCCGTTACCTGAGCCGCTGGCTCTACACAGCCATAGATTGAGAAAGCCGTCTGTCGTCGTTCCCACTGACTTACAGGTGGGGCAGTCAGGGCCTTTCTTGGACTAGACAGCCTACACGACCCGGGACAGTCAGTCACAGACTGTGACTGTGCCAATTTCACTCACCTAAAACAGGCCCTCGCCCAGCCTCGTCTATTCCTAACCAGCAAGGCTCATCCTTACAAACTTGGGGCACGTCATTTTCTACCTTACAATTTTGTAAGTTATCGTCTTCGAATTGTGACAGATCCATTTTTCTACTTTTTTTGGTTTCAAGTGCTCCACTTGTTTTGATTTTCGGCGCCAATGATGGCCTCGGTGTGGCAGATGCAAACTGTTGCCTCGTGGAATTGAAAATAGGGGGCGCTGCGGAATTTTCCCGCCAAGCTACCTGCTAGCGAGCTGACCGGATAACCCTGTTCTTCCAACTATGGATAGTGCTATAGACAGATCGTTAGTTTCTTAAGATTTACTTGCAAGTTAACCATGATCAGGATGCAAGCTGGGTAATTATGTTGACGAATAACAAGGCTAAATATAGCAATTTTCATGAATCACATCAGTAGTATCCTTTTTGGTCGAGTTCAACACATCGAGCAGAAAATAGGGTCGAGTTCGACACATCGAGCAGAAAATAGGGTTGAGTTCAGCACATCGAGCGAAATTTAGGTCTTGTTCGACACAATTAATGCTTGAGTCAATGGTAGAATGTGCCGGTCTTGTTCAACTCATCGAGCAGAAATAGGGTCGAGTTCAACACATCGAGCAGAAAATAGGGTTGAGTTCAACACATCGAGCGAAATTTTAGGTCTTGTTCGACACATTTAATGCTTGAGTCAATGGTAGAATGTGTTGGTCTTGTTCAACTCATCGACTAGATTTCAGGTCGAGTTCAGCACATCGAGCGAAAATTTAGGTCTTGTTCAACACACGAGTGAAATTTTAGGTCTTGTTCGACACATCGAGCGAAATTTAAGGTCTTGTTCGACACATCGAGCGAAATTTAAGGTCTTGTCTGATTCATAAGTTTGAATGGAATAATGTGTTGTTCGATTCAGGTCTTGTTTCATTCAAATGTAGTTTCAAATATGTGGTTGCCATCTAGTGAAATGTTAGCGAATTATTAGTTTAAACTGCCATCTATTGGATTGTTATAGAGTTGCTTGTAAATGAATTTAAATAACGTGATTGTTAATGAAGCATATAATATTAAATAGTTTGGTGATTGGTTTTGGTGATTATATTTAGAGGTTAAGAATCATATATAATTCATTAGTAGATATATTTAAAATGGTTTATATAGAGTTTTGGTGTTGTTTGTTTTTATAGATTGGTATAATCTATGTATCGTATTAATGTTTTATTTGTATTGTTTTTGAAAATAAAACTGTTATGTGAACATAATATGAGTTGATTAATATGTTATTTTTAGATTTAAAAGTATTGATATTGAATCTTTTGTTTTAATATGAAAATGGTATTGACCTAGATAATATAAGGAAATCGTTGTGACAGCGTATAACATTTGTTGTTGTGTTTTTATTATTGAGGGTCTAGATTCTATAAATTGACGTGATAGTGCTACTTATCAGAATTCTGTTCCACTGGAGTAATGAGTTGCTCTTAATGACCTTCTGTTTAATGATTATATTATCATTTAGAGATTTAGTTTCAATGGTTAATCTTAAGAGAGTTTATGTTGGCTATTGAGGGTTTGGTCTAATTTGCAAATTGTGATTTTCATTAAATATAGGTTAAGAATAGCGTTTTGGAAGATTATTTCTGGAGTTTCAGGATTAGATTGGTAGGTAAAATGTATTTTATTTTGAATTTTGAATTTTTATCAATTTGAATATGATTTCTTTTATGTGTTTTTAATTATAGTTTCTTTATAGGTTTATTGAAGACTGATCGTCGAGGGACGAAACTTCTTTTGACTTTGGTAAGGTGGTATTTCAAAACTATTAATTTCGTAATCTAGATTTTCGATGTTGAAACTTAAAGATTTCCAAATTTGTATTGGTATTTGCGTAATTGTTTCTGAGCTTGATTCTTAGTACGTTGGGTGGACGTCGAACCAACGCCTCTCTTAAAAATGTAATGTTTTGTTATAGCAGGTAATAATTCTTCTTCTTATTTGTCTTCGGTCCTGTTTCAGCGTAGATCTGTTTGAGGTACTGAAAGGTATTTTATTCAATAAGCCTTTTACTTTGAAAGTATTATGATGTTTTGAAAGGTATTATTGAATTTTTATTAAATTATTAGTAGAGTTTAGTTTCTTTTTGAAATAGGTTTGATGTAATCTTATTTAAGAAAAATGCATAATATTGTTTGTCATAATATTTTTGACTGAATTTTGTTAGATTATTTTGTGAAATGTAAATGGAATATAAAGTTTGGAATTTTAAAATTATTGTTTGATTTTGCTTGAAAATTCGGTATTTCATAATCTTTCATAATCCTTTCAGTTCCTCTGTTCCTTTGGAATGTTTGAACGTATTGTGAACGTACTTGCTGGAATTTGATTGGCTGATATTTTGGGACGTGGTATAAATAGTTACGTAGGTATAAATGGTTGCGTCACAGGGGTTGTTCGCTGTCGTAATCTGAATCTTCTGATGGGATAAGTCGAAGATTTGTTTTATTATAGTGTGCAGTAAGGATTCCTTAGGATCTCTAGTGCGGATTCATAGGATAATTCAAACAGTACCAAGGCAATTATACAGAGAACAATTGAACTTTATTGGATAATCAGTACTTGGATATTTCTTCGAGACTCTTCTTCGTTACAACACCGATAATACGAGGCTAAGGTAAGTTGAAAGTTTTATATTTGATTTTAATAGATATATTGGTTATGCATTTTCAGATATAATGTTAGGATAAGTATTCTTGGATATTATAGGTTCAGATTATTTGTTTGTTTGTTATATAATAGATGAAGTTTAATTAAAAGGTCAGTTGTATATTCGATGAAGCTTTGTTTGTTTAGTAGTTCAAGATTTAAAGAGTTGTTTGGATCGTTGGGAGTTCAAGGGGATCATCAGAGAGTTCAATGGTTTCGGGGGGTAGTAAGCGGGGAGTGCGAGGTCTATAGTATTGTCGGTTCTTTATTTTTCTAAGTCTGTGGATGGTGCATGATAGAAGCGTTATTAGGATGATGAGAATTGAGCACAGAGTTCCGCCAGCAATTTTTAAGATCAGTGATTTAGTTGGAGATTGGGTGATAGCCTGAGGGGTACCTGAAGGTGTGGAGTTTAGAGAGAGAGGCTTACTGGTAGATAGTACTGCCGAGGCGGCTGTTGAAGGCTTGGGGATTGTTTTTTTGATTGTGATAGGTGTGGGATTTGTTGGATTTGGTGTTGGAGAGATGGTTGGTGTTTTGTTTGGAAGAGTCGGTGACAGGATCATTGGTGTTTGAAGGGTTGAGGCTGGCTTAGAAGAGGTTGCTGGTGTTAAGGGGTTTGGAGATGGTAGTGGTTTAGGGGGAGACGGTTGTGGTCTAGGTATGGGTACAGGTGTTTGAAGGTTTGGCGGCGATCGTGGTTTAGGCAGGTCTGTTTGAAGGGCTGGTTTAGGCAGAGTGGTAGGTGTTTGAAGCCGAGGCGGCGAACGTGGTTTAGGCAGGACTGTTTGAAGGACTGGTTTGGGCAGAGTGGTAGGTGTTTGAAGGCTAGGCGACGGCAGTGGTTTAGGTAGGGCTGTCTGAAGGGTTGGAGATGGTTGAGACGCTGGTGTTTGGAGGCTTAACGATGACAGTGGTTTTGACTGGGTCGTAGGTGATAACGTTGGTGCTTGAAGTGTAGGTGATGGTTTAGGTGGAGCCGTAGGCCATGTCAGTAGTTTAGGCGAGGTCGTTGTTGTTGTTAGAAAGGTAGGTGGCGGCAGTGGTTTTGGTAGAACTGTTGGTGCCGGAAGAGTTGGTGCTGGAAGAGTTGATTTTCTGAAATAAAGAATTAGTTTGGTCGAATTTAGCTGAAATTATGTTAGTTGGAAGTACGTTGTAGCTAATAAATAGTTGAAATTATTATGTGATTATCATAGTGGTGTGGTCAGAAAAATATGTATTCCAACAGTTAAACTTTTTATGGGAATTTTAAAATCTGAAATTCAATGTGTCATTTATAAACATTTTCTGCTTCTTTATTACGCCATTTATTATTTCAATGTGTTTAGGATGCATAACACGTCCTTAACCTGATCACTAGGTGGTAGTTTTGGTTATAGGCCTGTAGCTGAAATTACGTTGTGATAGGCGGGTTGATGAGCAATGTGGTCTGGTAAGATGACGAGGGTAAGTGACTTGAATCTTAGGAGGGATTTCTTGATCATTTTTTGAGTATTAAGGCAGGTAGGGTTTGTGGAAGTTATAGGTTTGATGAGTTTAGTGGTAGTTTATAATTATGAAAGTTTGTAATTATGAAATTCAGGCTTGTATAGGGTTGGGAGCCTCAAGTAGTTTCATTAGTGTTCGTAATTTGACTAAGCGTTTAGTTACAATTTAAGTATTGATTCGTTCTTACATTTAGCATAAGTTTATGAGTTTGGAAATTAGATTGATTTAAGTAATAACTTACGTGCATATTCCGGATTCACATTTGTACTCTTTTTCGTTGACGGTCATTGTCGTGAGAAAGGGAAACGCCGCAAGATCGTAGTTCAGTTGAGAATTTGCTGGGTCGGCCGTTTCCAATTTCAGTAGTTCTGCTTGGATTGTTTCAATCGATAGATGTGTTGGAATGCAACTGCATTCTAAAATTCCTGGTTCTGTAATGGTCTCACAGTTGTTTTGTACAGTGCACGTGGTGCATATTTTCGTACAAATCATTAAGAAAACTAGGTTTATAAGAAGAATTTTCGCCATTTTGTAGTGTTCTGGGCTCTAGGTTAGGCTCTAGGCTGCTGCTGGTTTGAGTGCTTGACGGTTTGATTCTGAGTATAATCTTTGTGGGGCATTCTATCAAGTATTAGCGTTTTATTTTGTTTGCTTTATCTTAATCTTAGGGCAAGATTTATCTAGGGGCAGAAGTATTAGGTTTAGTCATTATGTGCATCTGCTGAATTGCTGCCCTCTGGTGAATGTTAATGTCGGTAAAGGTTTTGTAAATGTGCTGCCATCTATCGAATAATTGTTTAGGTTTGGAAATGTATCGCCCTCTGTGGATTAAGATAATGAATTTCTAACAGAGGTCTTTGGTGTTTGTTTAGATCGTGCAGTGCTGGTTGGCTAGTTTAAGCTGAAGGAATTAAGCAGTAAGTATAATAGTATATATTTACAAATGAGTATTGTTATAGATTTTGTAAACGAATTTGGTATTAAGTGTTCTTGTTTTTTTTGTAGGGTTATTGTCAAAATTATTAAGCGGTGTTCTTTTTATTCGGAGTTGCTTAAAATTTGTCCTTGTGATAGTTTAGTTACTTTTTCAGATGTTGTTAAAGCCGCGACATTAGCTCAAGAGATTAATTCAAAATTATATAACAAGATAACATTAAAAGATTTATGTTTAGAAACAATTGTGAATATTGCTCCTAAAATTACTAAAGATGAATTAGACACTTTAGGATTACCCTGGATTTTAAAAGAAGAAATTCTGAATTTTGCTGAGTCACAATCCGAGGAGTTTGATGAATTTGCATATTTGTCAACGGTTGTAGTATTGTTTAGACATCATATAGGTTTTAATGTGCTATATACTGAAATTTAGTCAGCTTTATTAATGGGTTCTGCTTTTAGTTTTAGCTGTATTAATGAGTACTGCATTAGTATTAAATTTTTCTGAGTCAAAGTGTAAATTTTGTTATTTTTATAAATTGAAGAGGTCAGGGAATTCATGTAAAGAAAATCGTTGTTTTTGTAAAGTTTGTGCTAGTCATTTTTATTCTTTAGATTTTGAATTGGTTCCACCTTGTATTCCTATTTTAACATCTTTAAAGGATAAAGTTGTTTCTAAAAGATATATTTTGAATTTAAATTTTAGATTATTAACATTTTATAAGAAAACTCCACGATATAAGAGATATATAGCTGATATTCAGCTTTTGGTTTATTTGCATTTTGCTTACTTTTGTTTTCACATTATAAGTCATGCGTCATTTATACTTTGTTTAGATGACAAGTGAAGCAACATATGTTTTAGTACCATCTAGTTCGTTTCGATATGAGACTTGTCTTGATTTTGATAAAATTACGAGGCTGAATGGTACAGTTACTGAAATAAGGTGTTGTTGTCACACTTGTATTAGTTTGTATCTTTATTTTACACTTTTTGATCCTATTCCTCATTGCCATCTTATTTTACTTTATTCTAAAGGCAGGTTTATTTCAAAAAGAATTGCTTTGAATGAAAATTTTAAGATATGTTCATTTTATAAAAAGGTAATAAAAGAGAATTATGATAATGTAGCTGAATATTATAATAGTTTATTGTTTGCTCATTATGCTTTTTTTTCTGCTGCTATTACAAAGCATGTCGGCTATTCTTTAGTTTCAACATTAAGTGAATGTATTGTTGTTATGCCATTTTAGTATGCGATGTTTTGAATGAAATCTTTTGAGCGCTTTCAGTTCAAGTCTTATCTTTGTTTTTATAAATCTAAGCGGTTGAAGAAATTGGTTATAGAATATAAGTGCAATTGTCCAACTTGTATAAGTTTATATCTTTTTTCTTTTCATTTAAAATTAATTCCTCATTGTCATTTTATTTTATTGAGTTTTAGGGGTAAAATAATTTCAAAAAGAATTGCTTTAAAAGAGAATTTCAAAATATTATCATTTTATAGGAAGTCAGAAAAAGATAAATTGGTTAATTTTGTTGAATTGCAACGAAGTTTATTGTATATCCATTGTGCTTTCTTTTCTTCAGTCATTATAAAGCATGTTGGATATTCAATAACTTCAGGCTAGGTTACGGCATGAGAAGAAGATTTTATTTTTATAAATATATTTATTCAAATACTTCAAAACGTTTTAGAAAAAGAATTTGCCAATGTGCGCAGTGTTATCATTTGCTGGATCTTTTTTGTTGTAAGAAATCTTATACAGGTTTTTTTAGGTTTCATCAGATTCTAACTAAACGTGAAATTTTGAATATTAATGATAGAATATTTGAGTTTTGTCGAATGAATCCAGCAGAGTTTCTGATTCGATCATCAGAGTACATGTTAGGATATTCAGAATTTTTTATCAAAATTGCTCAGATTTATTTAATTGTAGTGCGGCATGAAAAATATAGATTAGCTTATAAGCGTCGTAGGAAAATATAGTTGAGATTGTTATTCAGATAGTGATTAATTGTAGTTCAGTATGAAATATATGCATGAAATATATAGCAATATATAACTATTGTAGGTAAAATTTGCTTAAGGTTAGGTGTGTCGTTTATAGATGCAGATAAGTTATAGTATAAATTTAGTTATTTTCAAAGTCAATTTTTATCCGAAAATTAATTTTGATTTGTTTGCAATTCATAGAAATATTAATGTTTCAACTGTTCTTTATAGAGGATCTTTAACATTTAAAAGAAAATCTTATACATTAAAAGTAACAAAGCATGGATTTTGTACTATTTATTTAAGGAGGAATTTTTCAAGTTTATTATCTGATATTTCTAAATTAGCTTTAGAAGTTTATGATTTTATTGAATTATATTGTTCATGTGAAGAGGTAGCAGATGATATTTCTATTTTTATAACGCCAAAGAATATTCAGATAACTTTTCAAATAATTTTTGTTTCAGAAAGGAGTAAAAGTTTTATGGAATTTTGTTTTAAGATAGTGGAAAGGTTTTCAGATAAATATAGTTTTGAGATTAAAGAGTCAAATTCGAGTGATTCTGTTTGGCTACCATATACAGGAACTGGCTCATCATATTTTTCAAGTTTTCGTTTAATTTTGAATAAGCTTGAAAGTAATTGTATTTTAACATTTTCACATACTTTTAAAGGTAGTTGTTTAACAAGTAATGTTTTATATTTTTCTGAAGTTTGTAATGATATTAGGACCTGCTATTTAGGTATCTAGATATTTAACTTATGGCCAGCATTTTAGATGAATTGCTATTGTTAGTGGTGGGGTTTTTATTGAAAGTTAATTCTGATAATAAGCAGTTTTGGCATAAAGTAAAAGTTGATGATACTCATCCTTTTCATTATATTTTTTTGCAGTTGAAAGAGCAATTTATAAGTGAAAATAAATTAAATATATTTAAGGATGAATTAAAGGCTACTCTTCTTGAACATTTAAAGAGTAGTCAAGCAACAAGGAATGTTGCTTATTTGATTATTTTTAGTGATGAAGAGAATTTAAGATTAGAGTTGCGGTCTTTTCAGAGTGTTATTTTGCAGAAGCTTGTAGATATTTTAAAATTAAGTATTGTAGTATATACTGGTTCTGGTCGATCTAATCATTTTTCACCGTTTGACCACTTATTTAGACAGGGTTTACCTTTGGTTATTCAGTGGAATAAAGATCAAAATAAATTTGTTCAAACAAATTTAGGCTGTCATAAGTCATCAAAATTTTCAACTAATGAAGATTTGATTACTAAGAAATCTTTACAAAAATCATATAAGAAAAGAAAGATAAATGGTAAACAATATAAGAGTGTAGAGAGGTTATCTTCAAGTGATTCATCTGAATCAGATGAAGATAGAAAAAAGGAAGATATTGAATTGAAGCGAAAATGTAAGAATGTTAATAGTGATTGTTCTAGTGTAAATGATGATTTGTGTGTATCAGATACAGATGAATATGAGGAGGTTGAAGAGGTTAATAAACAGATAAGTGACAAAAAGGTTAATGATTTCCTATTTGAGCTTAACAGATTAAAAGAGACTCAACAAAGTTTTGATAAAAGTCAAAATGATTTTGTAGATGAAGGTAAAGAAATAGGACAAAGGAAAATAGATAAGAATTGTTTTGGTAAAGAGTTTGAGGAAAATAAAACAAGTAAGAGGAAAAATATATCAGTTAATGTAAGTGAAAGTGGAAAACATCTTCAAGATTTTTCAACATGTTCAGTGATGTATCAAGAATCTAAGGAAAAGATTGATGCTAATATTTCAAAATTTGTTGAAATTACTGACCGATTACGTAAACATGCATTAGTTATTCAAAATAATCTTTTGCCAGGAAATATTGAAACTTGCTTATGTTGTCCTGTACATTGTGCTCAGCCTTTGATTAAAGCTACAAAAGATAAGAGAGGTCCAAAAAAAAAAAAAATTTAATTTTATGTAGCGAGTGTAATAAAGAGTTATTGTCATTTTCGTTATTACGTTTACATAAATTACGTTTTCATTCAAATTATAATCCAAAAAGTCATTTGTTTATTCCACCGCCTATAAGAAATTATTCTACCATTTCTAGGAAATTTCAAGCGACGTAATATTGTGAGTACAAGATGAGAATGTGTTCTTTAGCTTTTTTCCAACTTATGCAAAGTTGTTTGTACTTTTCAGCTTTGGTTTCTTTCTATGCAGGTAATATTGATCTTCCTTTAGTAATTGAAATTCCAGAACAAGATAGTTTATCAGAACAGGAGTGTATTGGAATAATTAAGGTTATTTCTGAACATGACGAAGAAGATTGGTTTCGAATGTTTAATGAATTTTCTGTTCAAGCACTTTTATTTTTTTCATCTTATTTCCATTGTGATGCTATTTTGAGTTATATTCAAAGTACTATGTGGACAAGTAAGAAGAGAATTGTAACTACTTTAAAAATGAGTTGTTATTTATTTGGCATAAAAGACAAATATACTCAGAGTATTTTGAATTCAATATCAAATTATTTAGGTACGCCAGAAGATTATATAATTTATCTTGTTAGACTTATCCATATTAAAGGAGAGAGACATGCAATGAGAGCATTATATAGGAAATTGAGGGATGTATCGCGGTATAGAAGATTGATTTTTTCAAAATTTGATGTGCATTGTTTATTTTGTTCGTTTCCAATTATTTTTTCTTATAAAGGCCCAAATTGTGAGATGGTTTTCCTTCAATGTTGTTTTAGACCAGTTCATATTGCAGGTTGTTTTGAAGGATTTCTTTCTCAAAGTTATGATATGGAAGTTTATTGTTTTAAATGTAGAACTAAATGGCGCGAAGGAAGACCTATTTTAGATAATAGATCTAGATTGCATTGTATTGAAGAAAGGTTAAGTTATGTTCCAGATCATTTAAGACATATTCAGAAATATTCTTCAGAGTTTTTATTTGACAGGTAAATTGTTTTGATTTTATTAAAGGAAGATCAATATAACGGTTTTAGTTTTAAGGCATATTTAACTATTTATAAATTGCTTTGAGATTAATTAAGTATGTGAATTAGTTAATATAGGTTAATGTAAGAAAGTAGTTAATATTTATAATAGAATAATGACTGGGAAGATAGTTGATGGGTTTTATTTATCTTTAGTATCAAATGTTACTCATCCTACACGACATAATCTAACAAGCCATTTTTTTACTGAGTTACCTGTTGAAAAAACATGTAAGGGTTATTGGGAAGTGGCATTAGTCGAGATAGACTTTCCAATATCCTGGTATAATGTGCCAAGACATCCAGAACAAGGTCGAAATTGGGTTTTAAGTAGAGATATTTTTAAATTAAAAGATCCTCGTTTTCGTGTAATTAAATCTATAGATCAAGTAGATATGACTTCAATTAAGAGGGTTACCAAATCTTTTGCTCATAAGTTTGGAAATTATACAATAAAGTCATTAATAAAAGAAATGAATGATAGATTTATAAAAGCAGATAAAACTGCATCGGAGGGGAGTGAAGGTTATCTTAATTATCGGAGGTGGACAAAACTTTATGTTGATGATCAAAATTTGATTTGCTCATTGTATGTCGGAACTGGTGATACCGTATTTTTGTCAACATATTTAGCTCAAGTTTTGCGTTTAGATCAATGTAAAGGAGTTATAAATTGGGGACATTTATGCGAATTTAAAGGTAATAGGTTAGGTAGTACTGTTGGAGGTTTTAATGATGTATTAGCTTTGGATAAGGGAGGAGCATATAATCAAGTTATACAGGCTCAATATGGAACAGAATATGTTGGATTAGGTATTCCTGTTTTTCCTACAGATTCAACAAATATTTATATTTATTCAGATATTGTTGATTATGAATTTGTAGGCAATGTTGAAACCAAATTATTAAGAACTGTTCAAGCGTTTGGCAAGTTTGGAGATAATGTGAAGCATCGTTATGATTTTCCTTTATATAAGAAATTAGCTTATGATAGATTGAAAGAGATAGAAATTGTTATTAGAACTGATCAAGGAAAACCTGTTGAATTTGAGTATGGTAATGTATCACTTACATTGCATTTTAGGAGACTTGAGATATAAAAATTACCTTATGATAGATATAAAGAGATTGGAATTATTGATAATTCTGATCAGAGAAGTATGTTCAGGTTGAAGTCTATTCAGATCAAGCAAGAGAATGTATTTTTACTTAACGTATAAGGAAAATTGATATGAGGCCTAAAAGGGTTTTAAATAAAGATTTAGTGAGGAGACGTAGGGCTTTAAATAACCTCTTAGTTGATTATGATTTTGTTCCACAGAAAAAGCGTATAGATATTGAGCTATATCTGTATTTAAAATCTAAAGTTTTGTATAAGAAACTAGTGAAAGAGCTTTCTCGGCATGGAGGTATCAAATTTCAACTTTCTTTAAAGGTTTTATTAGGTAAATATAAGGTAGATACTGAAGAGTACTTTGAATGTCAACCATGGTTTCAGAGTCGTGTTACTCAGTTGTTGACTTTCCATTCTATTAAAGATAAACTTAATGAAGCTAAAAGATTAATTTTAGCATTTTTTGATGGGTTTATTCAGATGGGGTCAGGTTGGTTTTTGAAAGAAATTCAACTTTTACGTTTATCAGTTTATAGGTTTAATCCTTTTGGCGGGTGTGCATATATATCTCTTCCACTTCCTAATAAGCATTCACTTGTTAATATATTATGTGAAGATAATAGATGTTTTGTTTATTGTGTATTAGCTGCCTTTAAGAAATGTAAGAATCCTAGCAGATTTTCAAATTATCTTGATATGGTTTCTACTTTAGATTTATCTGGTCTTTCATTTCCAACAAAATTAAGTGAAATACCAAGATTTGAAAAGAAAAATGGTATAACTATAAACGTTTTTGGTATACATTTTGTATCTCTTACGTATGTTCCTTTTCCTATGTATATTTCAGTGAATTTTGAAAAAAGTAATCATAAGAAGCATGTTAATTTACTTTTATATAATAATCATTATATGTGACCTGCTCTGCGATTTTGGGGCTTATTGACAGAGATGATGAATGTAGATCAAGTCTCAGGCTTTCTAAAACTGTAAAAAGCTCCTTGATATTCCCAGTAGAAGCTGAGCTCTGAGCTTCTGAACATGATATGGTCACACACTCAAAATCTATGAAAATGCGATATAAACGGTATCGACAAAATTACAAAGACTTAAATATAGAGTAAAATATGAGCTGCATAAATTATAATATAAACAAAATACTCTAAATTTGGTTATAATGAAGATAGCTACAAGCTGTTTTTTGCATAATGTAGCTTAAAGGTTCTACTTATAGATTTTACTAATTCTAAAATAAATGTCATATGACCTGGTTTCCATGGAAACCAAAAACTACATTTAAGCAGTATTTATATGTTTTGATGTCTTATCAACATTCTGGTTGCCATGGCAACCACATGAGGAATTTTTGAAAATTTTATAATTTCAGGCAAATCTACACAAAATTTGATTTTTAGTCAAAATTTAGCTCATTTTACCATTTTTGGTCATTTTCTCTGTAAATATTGACAATAGACCTGTTAAAGTGTATGTTAATAGGCCCCAAATTCGCAGAGCTGGTCACATATGTTGATTAGGAATATTAGTTCATTTCTTACTCCATTTTTTTTGAAGAAATCAAGATATTTCTGTAAAAAATGTCTTATTTCATTTTCAAACAAAACATCATTTAATCTTCATGAAAATGCTGATTGTACAAGTAAAGTATTTACTGGTCAACTTTATCATATGCCGTTACAGGGAGAAAGAGCTCGTTTTGTGAATTATGCTAAACAAATTAAAAACCATTTTATTATTTATGCAGATTTTGAAACATATAATGTTGCTTTGAATAAACAGAAAGGTAAATCAACTTTGAAAACAGAGCATAACCTTAATGCAGTGGGAGCTATACTTTTATCAAAATATTCTGAATATTCAAAACCACCTTTTATTTATGTTGGACCAAATGTTATTAAAAAGTTCATAGAATATATTTATCAAATGAGGGCAGAAATTTCATACATATTTGAGAAAAATAGGAAACCATTAAATTTAACACCTTCGGATATTTTGCATCTTTCACAGCAAACATGCTGTTATCTATGCGGCATTAAATTTAGGAAGGGGATGAAAAAAGTAATAGATCATGCTCATTTAGGGAGAGAGGGGAAAGGAAGAGATGTCAATTACGCATGTAATACATGTAATTTAACATATAGTGCACTTAAATTCCCTTTGTTTAAAATCCCAATCGTTATGCATAATTGTATGAATTATGATTTACATTTTGTTGTTCAGAATATTTATAAGTTTATTGCAGATGATATTACTGTTATTCCAAAATCTTCAGAAAAGTTTCTGACAATGTTTTTTGATAGTTTTTACTTTATTGATTCATTTCAATTCTTACCAAATTCTCTTTCTAATCTAGCAGATTTATTAGTAAAAAAAGATGTAAATGATTTAAAGGAAACAAAGAAATATTTTCCAAATGAGAAATATTTACCTTATGTAATGCGTAAAGGGGTTATGTGCTATGATTATATAGACTCATGGAAAAAGTTAGACGAGTGTAAGTTACCTTCACGTAAAGCTTTCTTTAATTCATTAACAAATAAACATATTACATCAAAAGATTATTATCATGCTTTAGAAATGTTTAAAATTTTAAAATGTAAGACAATAAAGGATTATTTGAAACAATATTTGAAGATAGATGTTTTACTATTAGCTGATGTATTTGAATCATTTAGGGAGCAGTCTTTGGATTTTTATTCTTTAGACCCTGCGAAGTATTTAACAGCACCATCTTTGAGTTATGACGCGATGTTAAAGTTTACTGGAGTTAAGTTTGATTTATTAACGGAATATGACATGTATGAATTTTTTGAAAAGGGTATTCGAGGTGGAATAACAAATGTTATGAAAAGGTTTGCTAAAGTTAAGAACAAGGGGGAACATATACTTTATGTTGATGCTAATAATTTGTATGGTTATGCTATGGTTCAACCTTTACCTTTTAAAGATTTTGCTTGGATAGATCCTAAGAAATATTGTAGTTTTGATGTTTTGAAAATAGAAGATTCAGCACCAATAGGATATGTATTAGAAGTTACTTTAAATTATCCAATAGAGTTGCATGATTTACATAACATGTTTCCTTTGGCGCCAGAGAAGATAAGTATTGATTATAGTCAGCTTTCGCCCTATGCAATTTCTGTTTTAAAAGAGTTTGATATTAATTATACTAAAAGTACCGTTAAGTTAATTTCAACGTTATCACAAAAGAAGAGGTATATTTTACATTATAGAAATTTAAAGTTATACTTGCAGCTGGGACTGACAATTGAAAAAATTCATAGAATTTTATCTTTCAAACAATCTTGCTGGATGAAGCCATACATTGAATTTAATAATCAGAAAAGAAAGGAGTCAACATCTGATTTTGATAAAGAATTTTTCAAATTAATGAATAATTCTACTTTCGGCAAATGTATGGAGAATGTTAAACGAAGGGTTAAGATGGTTTTAACGTCAAATCAAAAGAGATGTTTAAATATAATAAAGAAACCAACTTTTCAATCATTACATATATTTAATTCGAAATTTGTAGGTGTCCAGTATAGGAAAGCAGAACTGAAGTTAGATAAGCCGATTTATGTAGGTTTTACTATATTGGATTTGTCAAAAATGCATATGTTTAATTTTCATTACAATGTTATGTTAAAAACATTTGGTTTAGGTTCATTACAATTTCTTTATACAGATACAGATTCATTGATGTATAAGATTATTCATAAACGTTTCGATGCACTTCTTTATGAAATAAGGAATAATTTTGATTTTTCAAATTTGGATAGAAATAATGCTTTGTTTAGTAAGGAAAATTTTAAAGTTTTAGGGAAATTTAAAGATGAAACTGCAGGGAAAAAGATACTTGAGTTTGTTGGTTTAAGGCCTAAAATGTATTCTATATTGTTGGATAGTGGTAAGGTTATAAAGAGAGTTAAAGGAATAAAAAGAAGTTGCGTTGAAGATTTTTTACATTCTGAATTTAAAAAAGTTTTATTTAAATGTAAACGAACTTCAGTTACTTTTCATACAATAAAAAGTTTTAAACAAAAGGTATATACAGTAAAGGAACATAAATCAGCTTTGTCTCCATTTGAAGATAAGAGGTGGTTGTGTTCTGATGGGATAGATACTTTAGCTTATGGTAATTATAAAATAAAAATTCGGAAAAGGAGATATAAGGACATTGAAGATGATAATGATATTAGTGAAAAATTAGACTGTGATTACTTGTGTTTGGACTGATTATTACTTTGTGTTTGGACTAATTAGTATACTTATTGTTAATATAGTAACTTATTGTTATTATAATTGTTAGTGGATAAAATGGATAAAGAAAGGGAAAAGTCTAATAGGCATTTTGTTTTTTCATTTGGGAGAAGGAAGCGACTAGATATAACAGATTTTAAAGATGAGGTTTATGTACATATTAATGATTTGTATAAAACTAAAAATTTGTCATTTACGAGACAAGAAATTAAAGAATTGTTCGGATTAAAAAAGCAGGTAGAAAAGAAAATAAAGAAAGTTCGTGCTGTGTTAAAAGAAGAGTTAAGGGGGAGAAAGGATGAAGAATCTTCTAGTGTTGTATTAAGTAGTGATGATGAGGATATATCTGAGAAGAAAAAGAGGAAGAAGAAGAAGCAACGTAAGAGTAGACCAACTAAGGTTGCGAGAGTGGATATGTCTTCTGCTGATGAGGAAGAGGAGGAAGAGGAGGAGAGTTCTTAGAGAAATAACTTTGTGATAGGGTAGATTTGTAGCTGTGATAGGGTAGATTTGTAACAAGGTTAGGATAAGATAGGTTTAGGCGTGAATGATATTAACATAATGGAGACCTGTAGAGATAAGAGTTTATCGTCAATATATAGGACTGTGAGATGTTTTAAGTGTGGTTTAGTATATGATTATGCGTATAATTTTAATATGGATGATGAAAGATGTGATTCATGTTATCAGCAAGACAAGGCTAAAGTGACTACTACTGTTATTTTGGATGATGATGATGGTGATGATAAGGAAATGGAAGAAGTGATTGCAAATGTTGATGAGGGTTTTTTGGATTATAATGAGGAAATATCTGAAGATGTTAGTATTTTAAGGAGTGATCCAGTCAAGACTGAAAAGGATTTGCCAGATAATTCTAGTATTTTAAAGAGCAATGATTTGATTGAAAAGGATATGCAAGATAATACTAGTGATAGTGATAGTGATTGGGAGATGACACCTGAACAACGATTAATCACTAATATGTTCATAGCAAAATGGAAACGATTAGAAAAAGAACGACTATGTAAGATAGCTTTAATGGAGAGAGATAGTGATGATGATGATGAGTTTACACCTGAGGAGCTAGAACATATAAGATTAATAGATCTTAGGCGTAGAAGGCAGGAAGATATGGCAAATGATGAATAAATGTTTCTGTGATTAGGTTAGTATGACTGAAGTATCAAGCATATTCAACATTAGGTAAAGTATCAAGCATATTCAACTTACAAAGGTAAAGTATTATTATATGATATTATATTATTTGCTATATATCATTATGGTTTTACAAAATTGTAATTATTGCGGCGATGATCGTCCATTTGTTGACGGTAAAAAATATTGTGAGATCTGTGAGGAAGGAATGTTTAAGGAATGTATTAGGTGTCATTTACCATATGATCATCCAAAATATTTTACTTTGGATGATAAAAGATGTAATTCATGTCAAAATAAGTATGTGAAGGAGAAGGATAAAGTTGCATCAGCGAGGATGACAAATTTAGAAGAGAGTGAGAGTGAAGATGAGCTTATAGATGAGGATAGAGAAAAGGAGATGGAGACTAAAGATATGAGTGAAGATGATTATGATGATGAGGATCTTGTTATTAATCTTCCAAAGAAAACAAAGAGGAAAATAGTTAGTGAGGATGAAGTTGCTCCAAAAAAGATTAAGAAGACTAAAGATATGAGTGAAGATGATGAGGATCTTGTTATTAATCTTCCAAAGAAAACAAAGAGGAAAATAGTTAGTGAGGATGAAGTTGCTCCAAAAAAGATTAAGAAGAGAGTTTATAAGAAGAAGAAAGATAATGTAAATGATGAGCCAGTTCCAAAGAGAAGGGCTCCAAACAAAGCAAAGAGTGCACCGAGAAAGCCTAGAGTTCCACCAAAACAGAGGTTGACAAGACAGGCACAAATTTATGGTTGTATTCCACTTTTTTTTGTTAAAACTAAAGGGGGGGAGACTTTAGCAATGAATCCTAACTTAGTAAAGTCAGGATAAATCATATTATATTATAATATTATATTATATTCAGCGTGAAAGCGCTGAGGTGCTTACGGACTCCCGGAGCACTATATATTTTAATTTACTATCATGTTCTAGATCTGAGTTTCAAATAGTGTTTAATGGGATGTAAATGTTTGGATAGCCAGCTTCATCCTACCAGCTATTTGAAAAAATCAGTGAAAGAATGTGAGTTTTGTATATATTGTATTTAAGCTTAGCATGTGATTGTTGTTTATATTAAGCTTAGCTTGAGCAATAGTATATTAAGCTTAGCTTGAGCAATAGTAATTAAGTTTTGCTTGTGATTGTTTAATACTTAGTTTGAAATATAATTGCTTTAATTGAGTAAAATGGAAGATTATTTGAATAAAAGGGATTTATTAGCATCTATATATTTCAATCCCTTACATTCATCTTCATTTTCTTCTATTCGAAAATTATATTTATCTGCAAAAGCTATTAATCCAACTATTACTTTGAAAGATGTTAAAACATTTTTACAAAATACCGAGACATATACTTCATTTAAACCTGTTCAGAAAAATTTTCAAAGACGAAAAATAATTGTACGTGGAAGAAATGATCAATGGCAATTAGATTTAATGGTAATTCCTAAATTGAGAAATGATAATGATGGTTATACTAATATTTTAGCTGCTATTGATTGTTTTTCTAGGTTTGCTTATGTTGAACCTATGAGAACTAAAATGTCTTCAGAAACATTATTTGCTTTTAAAAGAATATTGCAAAGAGCAGGGGTTAAACCTCGTTTAATTCAAACTGATTCTGGTTCAGAGTTTAAAGGGGTTTTTAGCAATTTTTTAAAAAAGAACAATATTCAACAGTTTTCAACTTTTCAAGATCCAAAATGTGCTATTGTAGAGAGGTTTATTAGGACATTTAAAAATAGACTGTTTAGATATATGAAAGCTAAGAAGACAAGAAAATACGTTGATATTCTACAAAATATTGTTAATGGTTATAATCGATCTTGTCATAGAACGTTAGGTGTAAGTCCAATTGAAGTAAATCAAGGAAATGAGCAGGAATTATGGGAAAAACAATATAAAGATTATTTATATAGTAAACAAAGATATCAAGGCTTAAAAGTCGGTGATAAAGTGAGACTAACTAAATATCGAAAAGCATTTCAGAGAGGATTTTTATCAAATTGGAAAAAAGAAATTTTTCAAATAGCTTATATTCTTAATACAAGACCAGTTACATTTGTTTTGCAAGATAAAGATAATCAGATATTAACAGGTGTAGCTTATATTCAGGAAATAGCTAAAGTTGTAGGGGCATAGTTATGTCGTCGGAAGAGCATTTTAATATTTTTGATGCAAGATTGAAAACTCCGTTTTCAATGATTATTGCTGGTCCTAGTAATTGTGGAAAGACTACTTTTGTAATTGATTTGCTTAAGAATAGTGATAGGTTAATAGATAAAGATTTTGAATATATTCATTGGTTTTATGGTGAAACATTTCCGCATGATAAATATTTGTTAGAGAAAAATGTACAATTTCATCAGGGTTTACCTGATTCTTTTGATAATTTTGTAGATTCTAGCAAAGAGGGTCTTGTTGTGTTTGATGATTTAATGGCCGAATGTGGTAATAACAAATTGATTTCAGAATTTTTTACAAAACGATCGCATCATGAAAATGTTAGTATTGTATTTATAACACAGAATTTATTTCAAGATGGAAAAGAAAGAAAGAATTTTTCAAAAAATGCCACTTATTTGTGTATTTTTAATTCGCCTCTTGATCAAACAATTCCTTATTCTCTTGCTAGAAAGCTTATGCCAAAGAATCAGCGTAGTTTTGTTAATATATTTGAACATGCTGTGAATAAACCTCATGGTTACCTTTTCATTGATGGCCATCAAAAGACACCTAAAAATGCAATGCTTCGTGCAAATATTTTTGGTTTAGTGCAGCATGTTTTTATTCCTCAAGTTAAATAGTGTTGAGATTGATAAGGTTAATCTTTGAAAAGTAATTTGTTTGGATATTATGGCACCACAAAAGAAGTTGATGGCTCCGCAAAAGAAAAAATCACCTCAAAAGAAAAAGCAGAGACAAAGTAAATGTAAGAACAGTGCTTATGTACATAGACATTACCTTACTTTACTTTGTTGTGCGGGCCATAGTGTAAAGAAAAGAAATCAAATTTTAGATTTAGCAGATGCTAACGATATATTTTCAATTTGTGATTGTATTCATAATGTTTTGAGAGGTAACGTTAAATTGACTAAGTCACAGTTTGAAAAAGTAAAGAAGTTTAAAGAGGTTATGAGATATTTACTAAGAAAAAATCTTTCTTTGAAGAAGCGAAAAGATACTTTAAAACAAGACGGTGGTTTTCTTCCATTTATCTTACCATCAGTGTTAGGTCTTTTATCTAAATTTATTATGCCAGTTGCAGGTGGATTACTTAGTAAAGTGGGGCAGATTGGTAAAATTTTATCATAATGATTAATTGACTTAAGGTTAAACTGGATAATATTGGTATTACAAGATTATTATAAATAGCTCAGATGGCTTCTTTTAAAGAAAGTGTTATTATACCATATGTAATGTTTAAAAGTTGTAATTTTGATGAAAAAACGAAGAAAGATAATTATGTTTTATCTAGACAAAATGAATTAATGCAGGAACGTATGTTTCAAAGACAAAGTTATCCTACTTTTTCATCATATATTCCTCAAGATTATGAAACTATGAGGAGTAAGCATACAAATATTTTTGATGAAAATGAATTAACAATTGAGGAAATTTTAGAAAGAATAACTTTATCACAGAAGCCAAATGTTGGTAGCATTTTAAAAGCAATGAAAAATAAATCTGCATCATGGGATGAAAAAGGACAATTAACATTAGGAGATGAAGTAATTAACGGTTCAGATATTATTAAATTAATGCAATATTTTTCTAAATCAAAAGAATTTAAAGCGCAACCAGTAGGAGCTGATAAAGTGTGGGATTTCTTAATGGATATAAATATTCCAAAATCTTGGATAAAGTTAAGATCGAAGAAAGCTTCATCTATAATGGAATACTTTTCGCGTTTTCCAGAAAAAAAAGATGAATTACCTAAACCTAGACCTACTAAAAAAATTGAAGAATATTTTCCACGCATTCCTAAAAAGTCTTCTCCAGTTTCAGTAGGTAAATATCCTTTCGAAGAAAGTAATAGAGCTTGGATTTCTGATGCACTTAATACTCCTTACTTAATGAAAGATAAAAATGAAAATTTAAATCAGGGTAAAGCTGGTGTTCATGTGGGAGAAATAGTTGAGAAGAAACCACCTAAGTTTGGTGTTAGTGATTTTGAATCAGATAAGGAAGAATTATTTCATAAGAAAGTAGCAAGTCCTACATCAGATGAAGAATTTGTTACTCCAAAATTAGATTTAGTTAAACGTAAATCCAAAGAAACTGGAGGAAAAAAGGAAAAAAAGAAAAAAAAGAGAAAGGTAACTAATGTTACAAGTAATGTAGATGAGGAAGTTTCAGTTCCAAGTCCAGAACGAACATCATCATTTGGTAGACCAATTAAACGAACTTTAAAATGGGAATCTTGGAAGCCTTAGAAAGTGAATCTTGACCTACTTGAAATTACTTTAAGATTATCACTTTCAGACCATTATGAATAATTTCATTAAGTAATAAATCTCAGTAAATTTATGTTAGGTTTATGAAATAAGAATGCAAAAGTATTGTGGAAAAGATTATGTTGGGCATTATAGAAATTTCTTTAAAAATAATGCAAAGACTCAGAAAGGAGGGTATGCAACATTTATTCCTCCATATATTGGAGTTCAGCATCAACGAGGTTATGGCATTGGAAATATATTCGGCTCTCTTTTAAAGGGACTTTCTGGTATGGCGTTACCAGCTTTTGAATCTGCTAAAAAGCATTTTTTAAAAAGTGCAATAAAGGGTGGTCAAAATATAGTTAAAGATGTTATTGTGAATCGAAAAGGTATTAAAGATGCATTTAAAGATGAGGCTACTAAACAGTTTAAACAATTAGGTTCAGATTCTATTAATTATTTAGCATCTAAAGCTAAGAATAGATTTAATGATGCAGATGATGGTGAGTATGAAAATAGAAGAAAAAGGAGAAAGGAATATGATGAAGTTCCTAAGAAAAGAAGGAAAACAAGAAAAAATACTACAAATAAGAGATCAAATAGAAATAAAGATATTTTTAGTTAAATATAATTCAAGGAAATCTGCCTGAGATACACTTTATCTTATGTTATGTTATGTTTATATCAATTATTTTTGATCCTATAATTTGCTGAAATTTTGAGTTTAATTAAAATGTCTATGTTTAATGAGTCTTGTGTTTGTGTAGATGATAGTTTTGATTATTATAATGTTCCACCAACAGATACAACTGCACGTAAAAGTTTTTATTCTAAAGTTTTTCCTATAAGCTCTTTAAGTCAAGGCGGTCCAATTGAGTTTGCCTTGAAGTCAAATAAAGCTGATTTTATTGATTTATTTCGAAGTTTTTTACAATTAAAAATAAAAATTTTAAATTCTGACGGTACTGCTCCTGCTGCACCAGCTGTGGATCAACAAACTGGTGCAGTTGGTCCTATTCCAAATTTGTCAAAGGTGTTTCCTGCAAATTATTTCAGTGGAGCTTTGTTCAAAGAAGTTCAATTGTATATAGGAAATAAATTGGTTTCATCAAGTAATAACCTTTATCCCTATAAGGCATATATTGAAAATCTTTTATCTTTTAGAGAATCTGTCTTAAAATCTTGGGGTGACTTGACATGTTATCATAAAGATACAAAAGATTTTAATGAAGTTTCAAATTTTGATGCTGCGCATAACCAGGGAGCTAAAAAGAGATTTGAAAAAACTCAATATGGGAAAAGTTTTCAGTTAATTTGTAAAATTCACAATGATTTGTTTAATCAGCAAAAGAAATTTCCTGGAGATATTGATATGAAAGTAAGGTTAATACGAAATGATCCAGATTTTGCATTGATGGCCAAAATTGAAGATGCAAAATATAAAATTGAAATTGAAGAAGCAATTCTTCAAGTAAAAAGGTGGACATTAGAAGACACATTTTTAGATGAAATAGAGAATAGTAGAAAGCCAGATAATTTTATGAAATTTCCTTTTCGGCGAGTTGAGGTAAAATATTCAACTCAAGCTCCTAACAAAAGTATTCTTCAAGAAAATCGAATGATTTCAAACGATGAATTACCAAAAAGAATTATAGTTGGTTTTATAGATGCACGTGGGTTTGATGGAAATTTGAAACATAATCCATTCTATTTTCAAAATTTTGGACTGACAGACATTGTTATACAAAAGGGTGAAGATGTTTCTCCTTTTTATGAAATGAAGTGTGACTTTGACGCTGATAAATTTTATGAAGCTTATATGGCAATGCTTTATGCTACAGGTAGACTTTTTGAGAACGATCCTATAAGTATAACTCCTGAAGAATTTAAAAATGGTAACACATTATATTGTTTTGATTTATGCAAAAGTTTACCAAATTCAAATTCATTTGAATTATCAGAAAATGGTACTATTAATGTAATAGCAACTTTAAAAGAACCTAAGAATCATGGTATAGTAATGGTATTCTTTAATGAATATGACAGCATGCTTGCAATCGGACCTGTAAATCAACCTGAGGTTGTTATGCATTCTTGATTGCTTACTTGTTTGTAAATAAATAAATAGTAAATAAATATTTGACTAAGTGTGCTGGAATAATAAGTATGCTTGGATCAGATATTTATAGAGTTTTAAAATCTAATATAGTTACGTCTAAGATTTTTAAAGGTGTTTATTCTTCGGATAATTTATCAAATATAAGAAATGTGAGGTATCCTGCTGCATTTATAGTTAATACAGATGAAAGTTTTAAACCTGGTGAACATTGGGTTGCTTTCTTTTTCAAATCTTCTAAAGCTGTTCCAGAGTATTTTGATTCTTATGGTTTACCTCCGTTTAAAAAAAGTTTTTTAGTTTTTCTACAAAAGGGTAAACATAAGGATAAATGTAAATTTAAGTATTCTTCTAAAACTTTACAAAGTTTGTTTTCAACTGCGTGTGGGCAATACACTATTTATTATGTGTTTCAAAAATGTAAAGGTAAAAGTCTTATAAAGATTTTGCAAAGATTTACTAAAAATACTTTGAAGAATGATGATTTTGTTACTCGTTATGTTGAACGATTGAATAAACAATCTATAGATAAAGTTGTACGTAATGTTGATAATTTAGAATGTCATTATCAATGTTCTAAATATATGCAAGATGTTATTGAATCTTTAAAAACATGATTAAGAAATATGATTAAGATTAATATTATTAACTATGTTTAAGTATTATTTGAGTAATAAGATTAACAATATGGATATAATTAATAAGAACAATTCGAATGGAATTAAACCATCAACAAAATTAAGTATTGGTGGTTTATGTGTATCGGCTGCTCTTAGCTTAATTGTAATTGTACTTGAGATAAAAAGACCAAACTTAACTCAGCAGAAATACTTGTTAAATTGTGTGATTACTGGAGAATATAAACAAATGTCAAGGTTATTTCTGAGATGTGAAACTCAACAATTACAGTCTAATAATCAATTAATGCAACCTGTTATTGGAAAGGTTTCTGCGAATGCTTCGCAGCTTATGCAACCTGTAATTGTTAGGAATTTTTCAGTTACTGAATTGCAACCTGATATTGCTAAGGTTTTTGTAAATGCTTCACACCTTATGAAACCTGTTATTGACAGGAATATTTCAGTTTCTGAATCACGGTTGAAACTTATTAACGGGAATTGGTCGACCTTTGCAAATACATTGCAGCAAAATATTAACAAGAATAGGTCAACCTCTGCAAATATATTGCAACCCGTTTGGTAAATTCATGTAGGAGGAAGTTTGATTTACAATTGTGTAATAGTGTAATATGCATTATTATATATTTTGTTGACATTATTACTTATATGCAGACAACATTATTCTCAGAAGGAGTTTGATTGTCTGTGTAGCAATAGAGCTACGCTTCATAAGGAAGTTTGTAAGTAATAATGTTTCAAACTTTTTCCTTAAACTATATACATGTGTTTCAGTTTCTGAAAATGTATTTTAACTAAACCTATCTGCATTGTAACCTGATAGGTAATGGTATTTAACTAAAATGAGACCTGTTATTGGCAGGAATATTTCAGTTTCTGAATCACGGATGAAACTTATTAACGGGAATTGTTCGACCTTTGCAAATACATTGTAGCAAAATATTAACATTAGGTCAACCTCTGCAAATATATTGCAACCCGTTTGGTAAATTCATGTAGGAGGAAGTTTGATTTACAATTGTGTAATAGTGTAATATGCATTATTATATATTTTGTTGACATTATTACTTATATGCAGACAACATTATTCTCAGAAGGAGTTTGATTGTCTGTGTAGCAATAGAGCTACGCTTCATAAGGAAGTTTGTAAGTAATAATGTTTCAAACTTTTTCCTTAAACTATATACATGTGATTTCAGTTTCTGAAAATGTATTTTAACTAAACCTATCTGCATTGTAGCTTGATAGGTAATGACCAAGACCACAAATTCATGTAAGAGGAAAAGTTTGATTTACAATTGTGTAATAAGTGTTGCATGCATTATTACTTATATGCAGACAACATTATTCTCAGAGAGAGTTTGTCTGTGTAGCAATAGAGCTACGCTTCAGAAGGAAGTTTGTAAGTAATAATGTTTCAAACTTTTCCTTAATGTGTGAAGATCATATATTGAAATAAGAGGAAAGTTTGATCTGGCATTATTATTCTCAGGAGTTTGATTGTCTGTAGCAATAGAGCTAAGCTTTCCTCAAACTTAAATATTATCATAATCTTTACCGAGACATCTTCGTAGAATTTATATTATGTTTGCGCAAACTTGAAGGATGTGCGGTTCACTCAAGACTGGTTTGAAGATCGTGCGCGGTTCAATCATGACTGGTGTGAAGATCGTGCGCGGTTCAATCATGACTGGTGAAGATCGTGTCAGGTGCGCTATAAATATGGTTGAAGATCGTGGAGAAGATGTGCGTCTACGATGTTTGAAGATTGTTGTAATCAAGACTTGAGATGATTATGAAACTAATTGTTTGTATAATTATGAAACTAAATGTTTGTATGATAAAGCTAAGAGCAGTCCGAACATATTTTAATGTAATGTTTCAATGGTATATGATAAAATTGGAATTTAACAACATTTATGCTGTTGTGTTTTTATTTTTATAATATATGGTAAACATAGCGAATACTTAGATCACATATTAGATTAAGTAAACCAGTAACTAAGTAATATATATATATATATATATATATATATAATACCATTAAGATGAATATATCTGTCAAGTATTAATACTATTAGTAACCGAGTAGGAAATATTTATCGTCGTGACAAATTATCGAATATAACTACTAGTAACCGAGTAGGAAATATTCGTTTGGATCTATTAACTTTGGTTTGTCTATTGACTCGTGGGTTGTGTAAAGGGCAACCAAGTGCGTGACCTGCAACACTTCCAGCACGAGTCTATCAAAAATTACCTCTAGCCTACTGACAACTGAGAGGGCGTATCGGATTAACGCTTAGTTTGAATGTGAATGGTTGACAAATTATAATGTGTAAGGAGCTTCATTCAAGTAATTTGGAGTAGGAATGGTGTTCCTGAAAATGTAGTTTTAATAACTGAATGTTTACGTGCTTTTGAAATTTATGATTATAAAAATAGTATCGTAAGCATATTTAAGATGTTTATTTTACATTCTTATATTTAATTCAATTGAAGATTCTTTAGTTAACATCTTTTGTTAAATTGACGTGCAACGTTATTCCGCGAGTAGTTGTGACGACATCTTGTGAATTACTTGACCTTAATTGATCAATTAGACATTTGCGCCACCTAGCGTATATAATGGTGTATTGACGTAAGTGACTACGTCACTAGAGATTATAATTATTATAAGTACTTAGTTACTGGTTTGTACTTGGTTGCCATCTACACAACTCATGAGCCGATAAATAATCAAAAGTAATTTAAGTCATTCGACTCTTATCTTCCCTTAAATTATATTGTGATTACTGATTATAGTACGATTGATATAGGTCTTGTTATCTGCAATTCCAAAATGAAATCTAATCGTGAACTTAAATTTGCTAAATTAAGTACTGAGGCGATAACTCCAACAAGAGGTTCAAAAAAAGCAGCTGGATTTGATTTATACAGCGCTTATGATTACGTTATAGCTCCAAAAGCAAAAGTATTAGTTAAAACTGATATTCAAATTGCACTTCCTGAAGGATGCTATGCCCGTATTGCTCCACGATCAAGCCTTACATACAACCATTTTATTGATGTCGGTGCCGGAGTAATTGATCCGGATTACCGTGGGAATGTATGCGTTATCTTGTTTAATTTTGGTGAAGTTGAGTTTAAAATTGCAAAAGGTGATAGAATAGCTCAGTTGATTTTAGAGAGAATTTTTATTGCTGATTTGATTGAAGAAGTATCATTAGATCAAACTGAGAGAGGAATAGCTGGCTTTGGTTCAACTGGAAAGTAAAGATAACCTTTGATTCATTTGTAAATGACCTAAAGATGTAAAGATGTAATGATTTTAGAGAGAATTTTTATTGCTGATTTGATTGAAGAAGTATCATTAGATCAAACTGAGAGAGGAATAGCAGGCTTTGGTTCAACTGGAAAGTAAAGATAACCTTTGATTCATTTGTAAATGATCTAAAGATGTAAAGATGTAAAGATGTAAAGATAAATAAAAATTTTCATATGACTTTAATTCTAGTGTTCTTTATTTATCAATTGCATAACCTTTTAACTCATTTGTACGAGTATGTGGTGAGATAGACATACCTTGAAAACTATTAAACTTTCATTTATATAGAATCTCTTTTAAAACAGTTTGTGGCATAGGAAGTGAGTGGAGTTTAGAATGTTCCGCTCACGAGAAGTAAAAAATTAAAGTCCAGCTCGCATCTTCGACGCAAAAGTCAGGTCTTGCCCGGCTCACCAGCTCCAAATCAACCAAATATAATCAAGTCTCTTTTATAGCAGTTAGTAGTAAATGTTTTGCTGGTGAGCCGGGCAAGACCTGACTTTTGCGTCGAAGAGGCGAGCTGGACTTTAATTTTTACTACTCACATCAACACATCACAGGTCTAGGCCTAATAAATCCAGCAATAATATTTTGTTAATTGTATCCATATAGATTTAGTAGTTTATACGTTGTTTGAAAAATGCTTAATTGTAGATGAATAAAAATATTACAATTATCAGATTATTTTCTATTGTTTTCCCAGGGGAATTAGCCCGCATGCAGGTGTTTAAATTTAAATTTTAAATTCGACACGGCGACAGCATCATTTCTTGACATGCGACATGAGGCTTAGTGACATGCAGAAAAAAATAAAGGACATGACAGGGCCTATTTCTTAAATTGGACATGTGAATTGAGGGTCTCTTAGAGGCAACATGGGCCATGGAGAATGACAGGTGACATGGCCTTTTCTTATATTTGACACGCGACATTGGGGACCCCCGGCCGCCATCAAGGGCCCCTTTTTATTTATTCACTGAAACATTCATGACAAAAAACAGGGCGAATACATGGGTGGTAGAGGGGAATATATTATGGTTTTACTTTATAGATCTAGTATTCTAGTCCTCTCTGCCGTAGAAGGGAATATATAATCATACATATTCCCCTCTGGTAACAAAGTGGAAAATGATAATGAAAACCCTGATTTTTTTTTGGCAGGAGTGGGGAAATAAAATAAAGAACACCCTTCAGCGGTACATTTTGAGAAGTGATATTCCCCGTGAAGCCCGCAGCACCTAGGTGGGGAATACATCCCTTCTCAAATATACCCCTTAAGGGTGTTTTATTAAATCTGAATAGTTGTAGAATCGTTGGTGACATGCATTGTTAATATGCCTAAAATAAAATCGTTAAACCATTGTTTTATTAATTTGTTGGATTTTAAGGTTCTAGCTTCGTCGACGTGTTTTCTTCTAATCTAATTTAAACAAATCGCTTGGTTCTGTACATGTACAGCCTCATGATTAAGTAACCAAAACTGCTGCCTGAAATAAGGTACTTCCTATGTTTGTATGTTGAAGTAATTTACATAATGACATTTTGAAAATGACTTGAATGATAGAAATATTCAACCAGAACCAACGAATCTCAGTAAATGTTGCAGACGAGATATGAAACTTCCGTTACGTGAATAGGCCCCCGGCTGTCAAACTGAAGTCGATTAAACTGTAGGGTTGTGTTTAGTCAAAAAGTGTTAAAGTGTTAGATCTATATAAGACCCAACAAATAATTTAGTTGTGTTCAAGTAACCTAACCTACCCTAAATTGTTTGCCCTTCGGCTACTGGTAGTACCCTACTAGAAAGATTAAAAAGACAATATCCAAACTCCAATAGAATTGACAAACAGCACATGGAACAGCATTATAAATGCCCAGGACATGTATTTCAGGTATCATATACATCGACTTATATACATTCAAGGTCGCTTCTCACACACAGGGCTAATGCCGAGAAAATATTATATAGGGCGTGTACAGGGCATGAACGAAAAATATAGGGATTCAGAAAAATGATTTGTTGCCTAATTAACTTGTGTAGGCCAAGTGTGACATGTTCCATTTGATTTTATCAGGATGTAGGATACGATAAAAAGGGTTTTATAAGGGCCCCAGACAGTTATATGACAAAAGATCGGAAAAGAAAATTAAACTGCACGTAAAGCAGTTGATATCAGGGGTATTTATGTCATGTCGTTGCAGTCTACATCGAGAATGCAAAATGAAAAGTATAATCCATGATATTGAAAACTTGTGTAATTTATATAGACCCTGTCTTAACTAAACAACACACATAGAGTTTAAAGGAAATCAATTTATTTGAATACAACAAGTGGTAGAAATTATTAATTTCTATTCCACTTTACCATTCCTTGGATTATCATGTTGTACATGGTAAAAAGTACATATCCATAGGCATTTCAAAAATAAAAAGTATCCTCAAATACCTCAACTGTGATTAGAGCAGAAACGTTTCCATCATCGAGGGTGTTAAGTCATTAAAAGTTTTAGGTTCAGAAAACTTCCATCGCCGCATCATGTAACAAACACATGTATCGATAACAGACCAACTATGAGAACCTGAAATCCTTCCAGGTTTCTCATGAAGACATGGGGGGCCCCCAAAAAAAAACGAACAACGAACTCCCCCCCCCCCCCCCCCGAAAAAAAAAAAAGACAAAAAAAAGAATTATGACGTATATGTGTTATATGATAACACAGATAGCTAGATGTTAAGAATCATTATGATTTATTTACATATTTATATACGTATTTATATACGTATGTAAAACCGAAATTCGACTCTAGATGTAAATATTGGTATGTGCATCGTTAAACAAACAAAATTATCTTCTGGAAGATAAGGGGAAACCCTGAAGTTGATTTTGATTGATAAAAAAGGGAAAAAAAAGATGAAACAGTTAGACATTCGCAGTTATTTTCTGTACACGATACAGTATTTCAACGGTAAAGTATCTTTCGATACCAGAAAATTATACAACTTTATAAAATCTCAAGAAATACCAAGCATTTCTATATCAGAATATAACCTAAAATAGTTTAATTTCAAATAAAGGCTCATGAAAATTGCTGCCAAATATATAGCCTGCCTATAACAGTCCTGCTAAGCAAGAACTCTGAAATGTGGGGTGTGAAGTGGATTTGTGTAGTCTGAAATGTGCCTACATTATTTCAATATCGAGAGGCGCACGTCATTGGACCAATTTGACCCTGTCCTTGAGTACTCGAAGTCGGGGGTTCTTGTTGACTTTCTTGTTAAATTTGCCGAGCAGCTCTTCCTCGGTCTTAATCTTGGAATCACCACCGAGAGCGTGGTACTGGGCCAATACCTGAAAATAATAGTGTTTTTTTTTTTTATTATTATTATTTAGTAAATAACGACTCTGAATCGGAATAATTTATTTCAAGGACGATGAGGTTAATCAAGAGGTACGAACTTGAACTAGTCGTTTACGTGCTTCGTGTTATAAGCTTTAGGTACAGATTTCAGGAACATAATTGCCAGCTAATTATCATTTAATGAATTGCTTGAGGATTGAATTTATCATGTGTGTTCATATAGATTTTTGTTGATCAGACCCCTATTTGTGCAAAAATGTTTGCCAACCATAACCGCAAGATGCGCAAATTTGTAATGGACAGTCGAGTCTCGCTTTGTTTTTTTCTATAGAAAGAATTACCGGGAAAAAACTTAGTGTAAACCACACACATATAACATACGATATGGCTGGAATTGTTTATGTTAGATAATTCATCGAGCCAGTAATCTGTTAATATTGGAATAGGTGGAGTTGCAGTTGTTAGCACAGTTGGTGCAAACAACCCCATAGGCTCGGTGCTTGTGAATCAGATTTTGTGCTGTGGGAGACAGAAGGTTGTGTTATTTCTGAGGACGAGGACATTACTTACATATTACAAACATAATCATATATTTTAAATAACATTTTACAAATATGTAGTTTTTCCCGCCCTTTCTGCCTCAAGTCTTATCATTGTTACCAGGGAGTTGATTGCGCCCACATTGGCGACCTTATGGGGCCCACTTGCCTAGTAACAGCAAATGGGACCCAACCAATTACCTTCTTTCGCAGTTTCTTCATGCCTATCTCCTTATCGTCTTCCCTTTTCAGGACACCAATGATGGCCCCTTCCCAGGAGAACTTCGCAACTGGTGCACTGTTTTCTGGTTCCTGGTCCACGTCCTCCGAATCTGAAGAGTTAACAGATTTAGGTTACATGGTAGCAGAAAGATGTATTAACAACACATACTACAACGGGAGCCCACTTTCGGTATTTAAATACATGAATGTATATTTCACATGATGATCGATAGAAGAATTCTACGAAACCCGTGACGAACCATTACCAAGGCACGTAGATCTTAGAATAGTTGGATTAAACATTGATCAACACAAATAATAAGTAGATGCAAACATATTAATAGCTGGATAATGAAACAATAATTAAATTGTACCTTGTAACTGTTCTTCAGTGTCGTTGTTTTTCTTCTTTTTCTTTTTACTTTTCTTTGGTTCTGCCGATTCTTCTTCTTCGCAACTCTCTACTTCTTCATGTTTTCGTTTCTTATTTTTCTTCTTTTTAGAGGGGGGTTCGTCTCCATTCTCTGCCTCTTCTTCACTCTTCATTCGCTTCTTTTCCTTTTTCTCCTCTTTATTTTGGGCTTTTCTCCTCTCTTCCTTCCGCTCTCTCTTGCTCAGTTTCTTTTCTGTATCGTCTTTGCTTTGGCTCTCCTCTGTAGAAATGTCTCCATTTTGTTTCTCTTGTTGGGACTTGTTGTCTGGGGCCGCTTTCTGCTGATCTGCACTTTGTCCATTCTGTGCTTGGGGCTTTTGGCAAAAGAAAAATTTAAATCTTAGGCTGCTGATAGATATAATGTACAGAATGTATTCCAATTTGCTAGGGGAATTGTGGAATATTTGTAATAGCATATGAAGGCCAACGTAATTCTTTCTTTCAGTTAACGGACAAGTCCTTTTTATTTTGATGAAATATCAATTAACTAAATGATAATTAATAAAATGCTGATTGGAGCATATATACGTTAGTTGAAACGTTTCAAAATATGAACCGCGAAGACATTATGCGCTTAACATTACAGTGGTCGGCACATTTGTAGTATTTTAGAAGGCTTTTATTTTCAATGGCGTTTTCAAACTTTCCTAAATTTATAGAATAGCTAAGGGTATTATCTAACTCCCACCATGCTCCCACCACTCACCTGATTCATTTCTGCGGCTATCACTTCCCATGTCCGTGCTGCCAGTCCCGCGTCTCTTACCCCTAAACTGTTCTTGACGAAGTTCTGCAACACAAGACATATTCGCATGTACAAGGACATGAAGAAGAAAATTGTCAATCCACTTAATTAAGAATATGAAGTAAAAGAAACTTATAGATACGACTTTTACGATTCAAAGGTGTTGGCACGAATTCTCTCACTCAAGGTCAAAGGTTTTAGTTGAAAATCAGAATCGTAGAGGAAGTTGATACATTTGCTGTAGTACAAAAATGGTACACTCATTATACATTTGTGTGAGTTATATTACCATTGAAATGCATTTTTCAGAGATTCACAACAATTTCCTGAATTCAGATGAGAATCTTCATGAGTGTTTTGGACTTTTTACAAATGTTTACACTTGTCGTTCACTTGAAATAATGATAATAAAAAAAGGTAATTAAAGGCCGTTGAGAGGAAAATAAAGGTCTTAAAGGTCTGAGAGGTAAAAAGAAAGTTTTAATAAAGGTCTTACAAGTCCTGCTTTGAGTCCTGCGTTAGTTTTAAAAGAACATATAATAAAGGTGTGCTTAATGAAGGATTGTGATTTTACAAAATGAATAAGTACACATCATAAAATAGACAGTTCTGCCGTATAAAAAGAGGTAATTGAATAGATCTACAGTTATTTTCTAACTGACCTCAAACTTGGCCCTTTTCCGTGGGATATTCGGGTAGTCTTCAAGCCGCTCCAGAATACCTCTCAGCCTCGGGTTGGCCTTGTTTTTACTGATAGCCGACTGTACTTGCTGTAAAATGTAATAATTGGTCATTTCTAAATTGAAGAGATAGAATTTGAACACGACTGTTCATGCAGAATACTAGTTACCTTAACATCGAGGTCAGTACCAAATTTTCTCAACTAAAAACATCAATGGGATTTCAGTTTTGCCTGAACAACATGGACTATTTCTAATTCACTATAGATCTAATCGGACTTCGAAGATTTATATTTCCTTGAAAACTATGATCCTGTATTTCATTTAATATTGTAAAGAACTTTGAATGTTTGAGGACGCCCGTAATAATACTGTAAATAGGGTGAGAAAACGCTTCATATTTCATGTGAGCTGGAATAACCTAAATATTCCCACCTGAGAGTAAAAATAAAATTCACATTATATTTTTACCTCAATCCATTGGTTTTGTTTAGCTTCTCCTTTGTTGGCATTTTCTTTGGGCTTATAATCTTTGCCAGAATATTTTTCCGCTTCACTGATACACTTCGTGTGCTCTTTATAAGCGTCACCACTGAAAAAGTTAGAAGTATGATGATGGTTATAAAAATAATCATATATCTAACAAAGGTCTTTTCATTATTTCCTGAATAGCTAAGCACCTTAATTATGGAAGGAAATATATAATATTTGATCACTGCATTATGTCTTAAAATAGGTGGATTGTGAAACCTCGACGCGTGAACTTGAAGTTAACTTCTTCACAAAAACATAGACTATTGCTTTAAATCAATATATACAAATTCTTAGATATCTCGCAAATCTAATGAACACAGCATCTATTTGTGAAATGTTTTACTAAACATATCAAAATTACGGACCCATGCCCGGAGACTAAATTATAAGAATCCGTGTTACCACAGGTCCAGTATCAGAGAACAGAATGTATCAATGTTTAACATTTACAAAAAAGCCTTTAATTGAAAGGGACAAAAACAGCACATCTTACTAACCTTTCTAAACGAAATCATGAAATTTATCAATGTGATTACTGAACACATTGTATTTCTTTAATGTTTTGGCTTAAAACAAACACGCTTATAAATCAATCTACGTTTACTCCTGGATCTGATCACATAAACACCCTTATATACTTACTAGAAATCCTTCCCACAGTCCACACAGGAGAGGACGGAGCAGTTCCGACACTGGAACTGGTAGTGTTTCTCTACGGAGGCCTTCTTCAGGGACTCCCCACAGGCGTCACATGTGAAGAAGACCATCTTGATACAATGACTCCGGAGTGATTAGGCCCCTGAAACAAATAGTAGTACCTTTAGATATACCTTATTAAGACTTTCTGTGAACTGAAAATAGGACCTTTTTTCAGAGCCGTTTTGTCAAAAATAAGATATCTTCCAAATTTCGACAGGTTCTACAAAAAACGCTCACATGATTGGTTGCACACTGTTTAGCTGTCTCCGATAGTCCTATTTAACTAAATATGATTAAGTGCCAAATGAAAAGAGTTCTAAGATCTTGTTGGACAGAAGACAAATTTCATATTCTGAAAAATCAAGCTGGGCCTAGATCTATAGGACCTTGATAAGACCTGTGATGACGAAATAAGACCTTCTTAATAGCCTTATAAATGGCAAAAAAACAATGTAATATATTTTTAAAGGCAAGAGACGGATTTGTATGTCTGTGTTGCCAAGCACTACCACACCAAGTGTCAGTTACACTTAGAAGTTGCCAACAGTAACCCGCTTGACAACCCAGGTTTGTATAGCAACCTTGGTTGTGACATCATCAAAATTGGATGTGAATCAGGAAATGTTGTGCTCCAGGGATCAGCATTATTGTGTTGTTTCCCCGGTGATCCAAAAAGATGGAGTCAGCACATGATTTTATTTTAATGTTGGTATTGGGTGGTTTCACCATAAAAGGATCATCAGGTGCGAATGTGTGGGCGATCTTATAGAATAAATTCCATTGAAGATTCCCAAATGAATTTTTTGAAAAAATAAAATAAAAGTTTTGAATCTAAATGAATTTTAGAGTTATGTTGTGTTAGCAGGTCCATCCCAATATTCAAGTAATATTGGTTAATTCCCCCATTTTTGATCCATGCTTTAAATGAGATTTAGTAATGGTAGGGGGAAGATGGAAGTTGGTCAAAAGTGGTAGGACTATGTCCATACACTGCTGAAGTAGTGTGTAATGTCACGGGTCAATACGGTATGGTCAAGGATAGAAATTATTTTGGACGGAATGAGACCATATGGTATTTTCCTGGAATTAATCCATTAAATTTAGACCCAGTGGGACAACGGATGATAAGCGTTGCATCCATCGTCTCTCTTCTTTATCTCTCTCTGACTGTGCCTTAGCAGAGTCAGGTGGGGAGGATATGAAGGAGAGGACCGAGATGTTAAAACCTTTGGTCAGCTTAGGTTGATCAGTCGGGCATTGATTAAAATGCCTAGCTACAGTGGTGTCATGGTTGTGATTAATGTCATGAAAGTGGCCTTGGAACCGCGTCAAGATTCGGGCGTTTTGAGCTCAAATTATCTAATATTCATAGATTTTTTTTCTAAAATATCTAAAAACACACAGCTTAGGGAGAAGTTTAGAAAGGGCCTACTTATACTATGTCTCTGCAATCACTGCCATACACGTACAGGGCTCGACAAATCACCTACAAACATGGTTACCCGCTGGGCAACTAACCATCATTGATTGGTTGCCCAGCAATTGACTTAGATGCCAGGAAAATTTTGGGAAATGTAATTCAATTTAGTGTTGTATTTGCTATTTTGATGTCAAAATATGGGCTAAAAACATGTTAAAATGTAGTAGTTTTCTTTATGAATGTAGAGTTGACAAAAAAGTATACTAAATGCTGGAAATTTCCATGGTTGCCTACCGGGCAACCAGACCCTATGTTCTGGTTGCCCAGCACCTTTTTCTGGTTGTCCCGGGCGTCTGGGCACCCGATTTGTCGAGCCCTGCACGTAGTACTGAGTGACTTATCACTCACCCACCTAGATCTGCCCACCTGCAGGTGACAGTGGAGGTCCTAATGTAGAGGGGTGAGGGCTGTTTGCCTCAAGTAGTGGTTATGTAACCCACTGCTGGTTTTTCACACTACTTGACTCTAACTACAATTGGAGGACAATTCCCTTCAACTAAGGAACATGACATTGTGTAACCGGTCATTAAGAACAAAAAGAATTGAATGACTACAGGCATGACTGATTGAGGGAGTCCCCACCAATAGTAGGTATATTACATTCCACCAGTTTTCCCATCAAAAAGTGTCCCCTGTTTTTGAGGTAAAAGCTGTGACCGAGTTTTTCACTTATAAAATGAAGACATATGCTCAAGATAATATTTGATGAAACTGCAAGATTATTTATCTACATTATTTTCCCTCAAAATGACATATAGTTTTGCTTTGTAATTTGCCCTCGAGCTGCACAGTGAGCCTTCTAAATACACGTCATTTTGACATGGCAAAACCAGAGTAGTCTACCATGTATACGGAGTAAACGGGTTAGCGGTATACTCGCGATTTTCAGCATCGCGCAGTGAAATCCTGGGCTCTAGAAGTGACCACATTTAACATTAGGGTCTATAGGGAAAACGCGAATTTTCGCGATTATGCGAAAAAGTCACAAAACGCGAAAATTTGAAGGCTTGTATCGCATTCCTGGGATTAATTGCAAACTTTTCCAACTTACTGTATAGTCTACATGAAGATTGGAGCACAATTTAAAAAGTTAGAGCGAAATAACCTGTTTTCTCCCATAGGATCCTATGTTAAACGTCCATCCAACCTCCATTCGCGATTTCCGCGAAAATTCACTGTGCGATGCTCTAATTTTAGACCCGCATACGGCGTATAACTGGCTGTAACTCTTGAACCAATGCAGATAGAGATAAAATCCAAAAAGCATATTAAACTAGACACTGAAGCTGACTGATGATACATTCCTCAATATTTTGTGAGCATTTTAAAATTTTTATGTAATAGAGTAGAGGAGCCAGTTTTGACGCAGCACTAGTTCTGGCGCAGCTAGGGCAATATCACTGCCCTAAGGGTCATTAAAATATCAATTTAGGGTGTTTTGGTTTTCGTAGCTGTAGCCCATAGATTTTACTATTGGAAATTCTACTTTTGACCAAATTTGATGAAAAATAGAAATTTAATAGCAAAAACTGCATATTATGATGACAAATTTCAGTGAAATCTGTACAAAGCTTAAAAATCATGAATTTCTCAAAATAAGACTATCTAAATTAATTTTTCGACCTAATATTGCAGTTTAATATCTAAAAATGCGTTTGTACTAGTTTTAAGTAATATGCAAGCCTACAGGATAAAAAATATTAAGTTCTATCTCACATATTCGAAATTAGACCCCTGAGTGAAAACTAAATACATAAAATGTGATGTGTTTCAATTTTCACGCATTTCCGCCATTTTGAATTTCCGAAATTTCCGGATTTTCCCCAATTTTCCATAAATAAAATGAAAAAATACATGGCATAAATATTTTAACCTTTTCAGGACAACCTGAGCTATCTGTAATAGACTTTAAAATCTAATTCCATTTTGTATTTTTTGAATGGAAGTAAAATATTAACCTGAAACACAAACTGCTGAGAGCCCTAAATATGCATGTATTTATGGGCTATCACGTGATATTTTATGGTCTGCATATATGATTCAAACATATTCTTTCAGTAATGACTTGTGCTAAGCCCAGGAGCATATATTTTGATATAGAGGTGAAAACTGAGACTGATAGAGACGTTTAATCTATATTTTGTTATATTTTTGTAGTTTTTGACTAAAATGTGAAAAATAGGTAGAAAATATGTTCTGGTGCGTCAAAACTAGAGACCAGGTGCGTCAAAATGGGCTCCTGGTGCGTCAAAACTGAAGAATTAACCCCTCAAACTAATACAGTGAAATACCATATAGAAAATATCAAAATTGATATTTTTCTTCTATGATTGTGTGCATGGACGTTGTTCCATAATATCAAGATGACAAAATACAAAATTGATTTATTTTCATCCTAGATATTGTGAATGTATCCAAATTCATGCCTTAATGCGTCAAAACCGGCTCCTCTACTCTATACCTACCAATATATAGACTAGCTACAAAACTATATAGAAATATATCTAGGGACTCCCAAAAAGGGAAAAAGGAGCCACTCTACTGTTAATTGGGAGAATGTTGGTCTAATAGTTCTAATGCTGTTTGAAACCTGAACTGAAGTAAATAACTAAACTTCTGGGGCATGCAAATTTGTATCTCTCGATCTAGTCTAGTGCAGACTGATGATCTAGCTCTAGTCTGAGCAAATAATTATGATTTTGCTGTTACTACAACCTTGCCCTTTCAATAAAAACTAAGATAAGTTAAGTAGATATAAACATCAAAATATTTGTCTTACCTATAAAACCGAAACCTTTCGATAAAAGCAGTAAATCAGCGGATAGATGTTCGCAAAGTCCGTAAACATTACCCACGTTGCTTACACATGGGGGCAGCCATTAACGCATCAAACCTCGCGAGATCTGGAGAGTGGCGCCATCTAGTGTTAAAGTAAAAAACGTAAATGTACGATTGGCCACCAGGTGACAGTAGCGTCGTACACTTTCCCGCGCAACGGTGATCAGGTGATTGAAATTCCTGACCAAATTAGTTCAGACCTTTTGTGGACCAAAGGTTAGGTACCGTATAACACTGCAAGTTGGAGCCGGGTGATATTTTCTATCAATTTTGATTTAACTCATGTAAATTGGTCCATATGAAAAAACTTTGTTTGCTTCATGTGCAATGTTGAATCCTGTAGCATAATTATAACTATGATCCCATGGTAGATTGAAAGATCTACAGTACAGCGCTCATCTCTCAATTGATGTACGGTGCAGTCTCAGAATTAAGGTCATCTTCGATTCTTTCCAAAATTGACCTTAACTGCTTAATGAGGGGTTGATCGTTATTCTCGTTATCAAAAGTACTGGAAGTATAATTTTTGTTCTTTGAAAAGGTGTGCCTATGTCTGTGTAACCATTCCCCAGTTTTTATTCAATTGTAGCCAATGGGAAAGGGCCTCACATTATGATATAGACCTAGGTACAGATTTTGGAGCAATTCTCTAAGAAATGAAAATGAACCTAATACAAAATAGGTGAATTTATTGTAAAACTAACTGCTGTAATGCATTTTTTTTTCCCTTTTCCAGTATGAAAAATTGACATTAAGTGTGGTGTACACAGAAAAAATAATATTTCAAGGCTGGTAAGGGCTTAGATTAATGGGATGTAATGCTGTGTTGCTATACCTATTGCGCATATATTGTTGTTGTATTGTACTAATAGCTTAGCACTTTTAATATATTCTCGTGTTATATAATCCGTCAAGGATCAGGCTTAGCAAGTCTACTTCTAGTCTACTTCTAGAAGAAATATCTTGCGCTCCTAGCGCCACCTGTTAACCAATATAAAAGGCGTTGCAAGGTAGGGAGCGAGCAGTTAGTTAGTTAGTAGTTAGTAGTCACTTGGTTTTAGTGAGAACATCAGCTAAGTAAGTTTAGCCAAGGAGTTACCTGGAGTAAGTACAGCGGCTCCCGTGTAACAGACTGGAGTTTACCAATATCAACTACCTCGGACATAGGATTGTGATAGAGCTGAGTACTAGAATGGTCTAGAAGGTGTTGGAGCAACTCGTGTTCTAAATGTGGTTGATTGCTGATAGGAGATGGGAGGTGGACTGATGAAGACTTATACATGGTGGCTTTGACTCGGGATGAGATGTTTATTGAATAAAAACCCTTTCATATTAAGAAGCTCCCTCATCGTTCATTTCTTTTGAACTATTGGGAAGTGGACGGACAAACTTTAAACGCAGTCTGAATTACTCAGGCATTCTGGATAAATGACTCATGAAGACTTGGATATACACGAACATTACGCAGTCTCAAATCAAACATTAACAATAGTTCATTTGGTGGAGATTACCCGAAACATGACTTGTGCCGTTTTGCTCATCCTTGATGTCAGCCACCGGTGACTTTGAGGCTTCCTCTAACCCCAAGCCTCAATCTTTGCGGCCCGCAGGACACGATGTGTCAACATCATATACAGGGAATGTGGAAAACCGCCACCTGGTAGGTAATCCCTTAGACGGGGAGGCACAGAGACAGGAGGTCGCAGCCAGACCCAAGCAGCTCTGCCCCGAAGGTGCACAAAATTACCAAACCCGTGGCAAAGGTAAACCATTTCCCTGGCACCTAGGGTCCAAAGATAGGCCGGTTCTTGACGAAGGACTTGAAACCCTAACACACTCGGGACGAGTTGAAGGGAAGAACCGTCTCACGGAATATCAGCAATATTGGAACCCAGGGTACGTACCACCTACGGACCACGAAACTGGTACTAGCTCTCGCTCCACCTGTGAATCTGATGTGAACAATCCGTGGTGTAACCAAAGTGTTCCTTATCGTTTACTACCCGCAGCGGGAGGTGAAAGCGAACAGGAAGTTTCCAATGAAGATAACCTATTTTCTTCAGGAAACCTAAAACAACGACAAAACACCGCGGATAACTCCAGCCCATCAGGGGGAAAACGCCCCGAAAATCCGGTAATCCTACCTGATGGGAGCTCTCTCACCTATCCATTACCCCAACGACTTGAGTTTATCAGTCACCCACTGGTAACACCAACTCACCCCAACCCGGGGGCGTCCATTCCTTATTCCACTGTAGCTAAAGGAAAAACAGTGGGAGGGGATAGGGGAGTGGGAAGGGAAGCAGAGGGAAACAGCGAGAAAGTAGGCAATTTACAACCCTATCGATTAACTTACGGTGTAGAAACGAACTTAGACCAAGCTGGTAAAAGAGCGGAAGCTCGGGCCTTTGATCCAGCCGAAATATTAAAGCAGTGGGCAGACTCAAGCCCCGAAAAGCACATAGATTTAGAGAGGCTAAGCGATCAGGATAGTGAAGAAAATGTAACGCTTAAAGCACAAGATTTTAACACTCTAACTCATGAATCGTATGAAGAATACGAGGACGAGTACGAGGAAGAAAATAGCGAGACAGAACAAGCAGCCGCAGATGTCAGAGGGGGTAGTCCTGATAGAAAATTAGCTAGAGAAGATAAATCAACCTCGTCTTCATACGAACTTATTACCGAGGATGTTTTAGACACAGGTAAGAAAGCTAAACCAGAAAGTGAGGACGAAATTAGTGTAGAAGAAATACCTGTGAAAGAACAGTGGGACGATCACGATATACAAAACCTCCACGAAAATAATATGGCGGAAGGAGGCGTTCCTTTAATGGATCTGGTAGAAGAAAGAGAGGATAGAGATCAACGCCAGCAACCCGGTGAAGGGGGAGCTAGGGGTGTAGATCTGGGGGCATGGCATCCTAACCGTGGGATGAACCCTGGGGGACCTCAACAAAACAATGGGAATGGCCAGATCCTAATCCAGCAGCCGGGCCGAGGCGTGCAGGCAGGAGGCGGGATAGACCTTGGGCCCATACAACAAAATATATTGTACCCTTTCATAAGGCAGGCAATGGCAGCCCCTATACAGGCAGGTCAAGGAGGAGGGGGAAACCAACAGGGTCAACAGGCCCAAGGAGGCCAAGGTAATCAGGCCAATCCTCCTCTTAATCAACAGGCCCAAGGAGGCCAAGGTAATCAGGCCAATCCTCCCCTTAATCAACAAGTTCAAGGGGGCCAGAACGATCAGGCCAACCCTCAAGGACTTATTCCTCCTCTTAATCAGCAGGTCCAGGGAGGCCAGGATAATCAGGCCAACCCACAAGGGCCTAACCCTCCTCAAAACCTTCTCAACAACCCTCCTCAAAACCTTCTCAACAACCCTCCCCAAAACCTTATTAATAATCCCCCTCCGAATCAACCCAACCCGCCGGGCCCACAAGGCCAGGATAACCCCCCAAATCCACTGCCCGGTCCGCCAGGACCGCCAGGTCAGAACAACCCCCCGAATCCGCCGAATCCTCCACCGCCCGGCCCACCGGGACCGCCAGGTCCGCCGGGCCCACCAGGTCAGAATAATCCTCCAAACCCGCCGAACCAGCCAAATATCTGGGATCTTTTTCCGCAGCTAAGAATGGCATGGGGCCAAGTACCCCCGCCAGTGCGGGAAACGTCCCACAATGGTCATCAAAGGGGACCAAATATTAGATTACCATGGTTTAGTGGGAAGGAGGATGAGCAGATAGAAAAGTATTTCAGGGAACTGAAGCGACTGAAAGCTATCTATGATTGGTCGGACGCCCATCTCCTGAATATGACGCTATTAGGCCTGAAGGGACGGGCAGATGACTGGGCAGGAGCCTTAGCTGAAAGCGAGAAAAATACATTTGAGAAATTAGAAACTCAAATGACAAAGATCTTCGGCGATCGAAGAGCTAAGTGGCAGAAACACGCAGAGTTCTGTGGCCTTAAACAAGGAAAAGACCAGAGCGTGATCGAATTTGCAGGTGTCCTGAAACAAAAACAGGTTAAAGCAGAAGCAAGCGAAAGTATGATGTTAGCTGTGTTTTTAGAGGGATTAAAACAGGGTGTGGCCAGACAAGTAGCTATATTGGACCCTAAGTCGTTCACCGAAGCGGTGGATTGTGCAACGAGACTAGAGTCGTTGGACAAAGGCAAAGGGGGAACCAAAATATCCAATGCAGTGAGCGAACTGGCTGGAAGCCAAGAATCGGAGGAGACCGCGGCCCTAAACTCCATCTCCGAACGGTTTGGAGTGGTGCTGGCCCGACTGGAGGCCGCTCCATGGTTTCAGAAACCAAAACCAGGGCAAAGCGGAGCTCCCCAGAGTAGTGGTAACTATAAACAGCAAGGTTATGAGAGAAAAGATAGGTATGAAAATCAGAAAGGTGAAAGAAATTCAGATCAGAAGACTAAACCCAATACCGCCCCGAACAGAGAGGCAGACAAAGGAAAGAACCCGCCAACTCAGCAGAAAGTGGAAAGACCCAGGCTACCTTTTGATGAAAGTAAGTTTTGTATCATTCACCAACAACACGGTCACTCCACAGAAGCGTGCTTGTGGCTAAAGAATAGATTGAGGGAAAAACCCCCGCGGATGTACAAAGATAGTAAAGCCAGTGGCACAGAACAAAAGAGTCAGGGAAACTAGAGGAGGGGTCCGTTCATTCCACGATAGAATTAGGCGCAGTGGACGGACCGGCTAGGAGAGAGATAGGAGACGAAGCATTTTTCTTAACGTTGAGATTTGATGATCAGAAGGAGGTTAGATCTTTGGTAGACACAGGAGCGAGCGATTGCTTCATGTCCACCCATTGTAAACGGCAGATCCCTAAACAATGCATTTTAGATGAATGGAAGGTATCGAAGGGAAACATCAGTTTGGCAGACAACTCGTCTCAAGTAATACTAGAACAAATTAGATGTAAGTTTTCAATTCAGGGATCGGTGGTCTGCTATGATTTCAACATAGTGGACGATCTATGCCACCTAATAGTAATCGGTAGAAACTTATTAACAGTGCTTCGATCAGATTTATCTCTACCAGGCGCAAAGATAGAAGTGTTTTGTGGAAACCCTATAGTCAGCAAAGAAACAGTGAAAATTCCACCGGGAAATGAATGCATCATACCGGTTACCACCCGAGAGCCGCTGGGATTGGACTCGCCAGTCGCTTACTGCGCACCAGCAGTCACTGCCCCGGTCCTAGTGGAGGGGTGCGTGAATACGGTGGGAAGTCAGTGGTGGATCAAAGTCATGAATCCGCTAGATGAAATGCAAGAAATCACTCCCCAGGAAGTGTTAGCTTTTGCAGAAGAATGCGCAGTGCCTGAGGTAAACCAAGATCAGATAGAAGAGTTCCTAGACTTGTGTTATCTAACTAAAACAGAGACCCCAATGTCCATCTGTAGGATTTCTGTAGAAGTAATGAAAGACGCAGTGCAAATGGAAAGCCAAACCTCTGAGGAGAAATCCCGAGGTAAAATGGATGAAAATGTAAGTAAAATAGATCTAACCGAGTCGTGCTTAAACGAAGAACAACAGGTAAGGTTTAGACAAATGCTTAATAACAACAGGAATGCACTAGCGTTCTCAATGGAAGAGTTAGGTCACTGTGAAATAGCGCCGATGAGAATCATTGTGGATGAGTCGCAGGGAGTCATAAGTTCTAGACCATACCGATACTCTCCACAGAAAATGGATATCATCGATGAACAGGTTAGGCAACTCATAGATATAGGTGTCATAGAGCCCAGCGAATCGGCTTGGCGAAGCCCGCTGGTGGTAGTGCAGAAGAAAGATGGCAAACCTAGGCTCTGTACAGACTTTCGCATGCTTAATCAAGTCACTTTTAAAGATAAATTCCCCATGCCCACAGCTCGCTCGCTTTTCCTATATATGGCTTACAAGAAACCCACTATGTGGACAGCTTTAGATCTGTTGAGCGGCTATCATCAGTGTGTAATCGAAGAAGACAGTAGAAAATATACCGCTTTTGAAACCCCGATGGGTGTGTATCAGTATAAGCGTGTACCATTTGGCTTAGTTGGCGCGCCTTGGCAGTTTACCAAGGTAATGGCCATAGCGCTAAAAGGATTGATTCCTAGAACATGCTTAGCATATTTAGACGATGTAATCGTCTACGACACTACATTTGAAGAACACCTGGCGAGCGTTGAGGTGGTTCTCCAAGCTTTGGCGAGAGCTAATCTCAAACTGAAACCGTCAAAGTGTGAGTGGTGCCGCAGTGAAATCAATTTCCTCGGCCACGTAGTAAACGCGGAAGGGGTGGCTACACAAAGGGTAACCACAGAAAAGATTACAGCCTTTAACCGTCCACATAATGTGAAAACTATTAAATCCTTTCTGGGACTGTGTAACTACTACCGATCGTTTGTCCCTAATTTCGCTGATCTAGCAAAGCCCTTAAACCGGCTGTTAAAGAAAGAAGTCTATTTTGAGTGGACAGAGGCCTGCGAGGAAGCGTTTCAACAGTTAAAGAAACTGCTCACCTCGCCGCCCTTACTAATTCATCCAGATATAGGAGGGCATTTCTATCTGCTAACTGATGCATCAGACGCCGCGTGCGGTGCAGCGGTTTGTCATAAACTAGATGAAATCTACCGTCCGGTTGCTTTCTGGGGGTGTACCCTCCGTGACGCCGAATTAAATTATTCGGTAACAGAAAAAGAGGCTCTGGCAGTGATTAAAGGCATTAAGAACTATGAGGACATGTTGCAGGGAGCTAAAATCACAATAGTGACTGATCACAAACCATTGATCCCCCTGCTACAGAGTGCCTACAAAGCCCCGTCAGCCCGGCTGAGACGGTGGGCTTTAGCGCTATCAGATTTTGATTTTGAAATCATATATGAGCCAGGAGCGACTCATTTTCTACCGGACTATTTGTCTAGAGTCTATCATGAACATGTCCCAGGTGAAGAATATGAGCCCGCTGTGGGATGTGAGTTATTTGAGGCCGAGGTTCAGGATGAAGAGCTTTCTGTGGCTACGGTAATAAACGCGCAACTCCAAGATGCAGAGTGCGCGCAATTGATAGACTACCTGCAGGACGGAGACCTACCAACAGATCCCCTTGAAGCTAGGCGAATAATGGACCAAGCCGATTTTGTGGGAATGGTAGCACCGGGGGTGCTCTGTAGGTTCAACGTCAAAAGGTATAACAAACACCAAGACCAACTGGTCAGACTAAAACCTCGCATGATAGTTCCGGGTAGGTTAATTCCCAAAGTCCTGAGACTGTTACATAATGATATCTTAGCTGGAGGACATGTGGGTATCAGTAATCTCACTACCAAAATCTCTGACAGATTCTACTGGCGAAACATGAACGCCGACATAGCAGACTATGTGAAGGCCTGTGAAACCTGCTCTCTAAGGAGACGGGCCCCACATTTCAAGGCCTTAGCTAAGTCTTGGGAGAGGCCGACTCGACCCTTTGAGGTGGTACAGTGTGATTTCATCGGGCCACTGAAGAGGGCTAGGGATGGGTCAAAATATATCATGACCTTCATAGACCTACTAACAGGTTGGCCGGAGGCTTTCACCACGAAAGACTCCACTGCGCAAACCGCGGCCAACTGTTTCCTAACCGGGATAGTGTGTCGGTATGGGCGGGTAAACCGTCTGCACACAGACCGGGGGGCGGCCTTCCTATCAGGACTGTTCCGGGAGATTACTACCCGACTAGCGTGCAAACAAACGTTCACTACCGGGCGAATGCCGACTGGCAACGCTCGGGTAGAAAGACTACATAAAACCATTGAAAACCTGATTGCTTATTATATCCCTGACGACCACTGTAACTGGATCGATCTACTTCCCATTGCATTGTGGACAGTTAGATCCACGATCAGTGTACGGTCGGGATACAGCCCGCATACCTTGCTGTTTGGCAGAGATCCAATTAGCATGGGAATGCCTGAGCAGGGAACAATTCCTGAAACGCTGAACGACTGTGAGTTTTTCATGCAAACCAAGGATAATATTGCTATGTTTAGGAATATGGCAGAAAAGGTAGTTCAAAACTATGAAAAGGATCTGAGGTTGCGAATCGATGAACGGGCACGACCTACTCAAATGTATGAGGGTGATATGGTATACATGTACGACCCTCTAGCTAGCGAGAATAAAGCGTCTAAGTTCTCAAACAGGTATACTGGGCCATTCAGGGTAATTGAAACAAAAAGGGACCACCTTGTTAGACTAGTGTCTTTAAAAACTGGGAAACAGGTACCACATCTAGTAAACATTTCGAAACTCAAACCTGCACATGGGCCTTGGTCTCCCGCCGTCCCTCATAACATTCCCAAAATGGTGAGAGAAGCGAAAATCACTAACTCAAAAGGGGCAGATCCTGACCGAAATCTTGAATTGCATCACACTCCGACGGGTGAAATCGCTGAGGAAGATGGCGAAATAAGGGGTGCTGAGACTGAAAACTCAACGGGAACGACCGGTCCCCGTGAGCATGATGCAGTTCCTATGACCAGGAAGGTACCTACACAAAAACCTGGTCCAAGTCCCACTGATTTAGCAGAAACGGATGGGCAAATCACTGATGGTCAGGGCGCCAGTGCGGACACCGCGCTGTCACCAAACTTATCCTTTGTTCCTAATAAAGCCACCTGTGAACGGGGAACAGCTGGCGCTAATGGACAGAGGAAACGCAAACGAGCTAAACGAAGGGGCAAAAGCCAGCCGTTGGAAGGGAGATCCCCTCCAGGCAACAACAAACCCATAAAACTGCCCTGCGGTGATGTACCGATCTCGGATACATCGGAACAGAGCCCAGAAAAAACAGAAGAGGACCATGTCCCGACGAAAGGTGGCTATAACCTGCGTCGGAACCGTCGGCCTAACTACGCCGCTCTGTTCAACGGCGGGGAAAGCGACGACATGGATGATTAATACAGGAAATCTTGCCGCCCTGTGAAAATAAAGGTTCGGCGGAGCGGCACCGTTAGCATCAACGCTAATGGAACAGGTGGCCTACCTCACGGCCACCTCGCCGCGCCCAGGGGCGTGGCAGAAAGGGAGGGTGCGCACACCAGGGGAGATGCCAGTGGTTTGGCGTCGTCTCCTGGGACCGGATGCAAGCGTTCCCCCCCACCTGAAACAAGATACAGCTCCAAATATGGAGACGGCATGGACAAGCGGATCGGTTATAATTTCGTGGGATCCGCGCCAATCCACCAGTCGGTCCGCAACTCTGCTCCTAGGCGGTCACCTCTGCTGCAGGTGATTGTACGCACAACCCAGCCCGGGAGGAAACGGAGATAGACATTGATTCTATCTCTGAACGAAAGTTGGAGATAGAAATTGTTCAACTTTCGACTTCTCCTGGAAGGAGCAGAAAGAGAACTTAGCTGGGACACTGATCCACCGACTCATGGGGAACTGCCTAGCCCTCCGGCCACATAGCAATCCAAAGGGAACCACTACTTTCCCTGCGGACACGGAGGGCAGGATCATCGTCCCCCTGAGAAGGAAACGGATTAGCCGCCCCCACCAGAGGGCGCTACCTACCAAGGGAAGGTTCGTTGGGCCATTCTTTTAGGATTTTACCAAATGAAAGAAAAGGCAGTCGAGAAGGAGAGTACTAAGAAACGACCGGCTCAGACCCTTAGGCGGTGGAGTTGGCCGGGCCGGGGGGGTGTCCGTCCGGACTCAACCGACGCCGGGATTGCCCGGAAGAAACCAAGGACACCAGCCCGGCGGCCCACCAGAACGACCACAGGAGGCGGAGCCAAGAAGTCCGCTAAATCGATTCCAGCCAAAAAGAAGGCAGCAGATAAAGACTTTTACAATTTATCTGAGGTGAGTGACTCGGAGCCCGAGCCAAGGCTAACGGCGTTGGCCAAGCCGGTTCAGAAGGGGGAAGCGGCCAACCGACCGGTGCAGATTCAGGCCGGCTGGTTCTGGGACCTTACGCAACCACTGTTCCAACTATTTGAGACTGTTGACGAAATTAGAAGGACAGTGGGACTGGATGTGCCAAAATCGAACAAACAGTTAACTGAGGTTAAAACTCAGGTAGCTCCTTTCATTCAAAGGACTACACAAAACTCTAAATGCGTCAGGGAAGGTACCAGACAACAAACAACACGAGGCGGCCGGCCTCTGCCCACTCTGGAAAGGCGATCGGGAGGGGAACAGCTAACCGTCGCCGCTCCAGGACTAAAAGTGGAGGTAGCACCCGTTCAACACGCGCCAACCCCACCGGTGGGGAACGGGCCAGCGGGAGCTCCCCTCCTCCACCACTTGCAGCCTGCGGACCCCGCTTGTTTAGACTTGAGCAGCTTGACAACGAGCTGCAGCGCCAATCCCTCACCACTGCTATGGAACCAGCAGCAGTGGACGCCAACCAGCCAGCCGGGGGGCCCACTGTGGCCGAGCCCACTCCCAACGACAAACCCACCGCAGGTGCCGAACCAATACCCCTCGAGCCAACCGTCGTACGATCCAACGGGGGCCGTTTCGGACTGGAACCTACTAGGCCAAGACCCCTCAGAGCAATGCGCCCCTCGTCCTGCGAACGTATGAGAGGCTTGAGGATCACGGTCACCAAGGACGAGAGCGGAATCATCAGGCGAGTGGTGAATGACAATGGGCAAAATCTCTATGAGCATGTCCCAAACTAAGTGGACCAGGGGGCCCGAGAGGAGGGCATACTTCGGCGCATGGATGATAGTGGTGCGCAGAAGAGTGAAGGTAACTTTGTTGTGAACATGTTTTAGTTAAACTATAAACTTAACTCTCACGGACTAGCGCTAAAACCAATGACAATGAAGTGGTCGGTGCTGTTCGTTTTCGCCATGATAGGAGGCATTAAGGGGTTGCGGAATGATTCCAACCCACGTGAAGGGCTAGCCCCTAATGCTGAAGTTATAGCCTTGGAACAATATGGGGTGGTACTGAAACCAGGGAAATTAATGTCCACTGCAGATATTGCTCACGTCCGACAAGGTTTCCTGATCACTATTCCCCAAAGGCGCTCCTTCATCAAGGCTACCTTTGGCCAGGTCTGTCATCGGTACCTAAAGGGAGGAGACGCTCTCGACCGAGCCTGTTACCACGTCAGGTCGCTAGTGAATTGGATGGATCAGACATCGCAGGCGCTCAAAGGTTGGTATAGGGAAATTCTCAATGAGACCTTAAGTTCGCTAATTAAAAACAACCAACAGCGACCTCAAAATCAAGGGTCAGAATCAGACTCAGGCGGAAGGATCAAAAGAATGAAGAAACTCCCCATCATGCTGGACGACCCAGGATGGCCGACCTTCCCTATTCCAACATCATGGAACAAGGGGCTTTCAGCTGATGTCAAGTATAACAGGGAACTAATTAAAGTGTTACAAGAGTCCTCCGACCAGATGATCGAAGATCTGGCGCTGATGAACGAGAAACACGACGAGGCAGTAGAAAGGGTTAACCACGTCGTGATAGGTCTGTTAGATAATTTAAGGTCATTAAATAAGGCGCATAATACCACTCGCCGGAGAATGAAACTCGTCCAACATAAGGTAGACTGGATGGAACTGTACCTGAACATGATACCTGTAGCTCTGGAAGACAAACTGGGTGAAATGGTGTATCTCCAGTTGGTGGTAGAGCAAACGCGCGTGTTCAGGAAAGGTGTACAACACCTGACACGGGGCCAGCTAACCATGGATTTGGTACCACGCCAGTATATGGTCGGAGCGGTCCTGGAAGTCAACAGATATCTGAAAGGAATCCATCCCAGATTCCATGTAGCGTTTTCAGACCCCTCCTTCTATTATGAGAACAGTCAGCCCTCATTTAAATTTAATGAGACCACCCAGGAACTTATCGTGTATGTAAGGGTACCAGTTGTGGCCGACGAACATCTGTTTAGAGTCTACGAAGTACTGACTTTTCCTGTGCCAGTACCAGTTAGAGGAAGGCAAAAGAAGGACGCTCTCCAAATTGTTAATCTACCAAAAAGTGTGGCTATGTCCATGTCCCGTCAGTACTACGTACCACTGGCTAGCGGCAGTTGGTCAGGCTGTTATGGGCAGACCATCACGCTTTGTAAGGACTTGCCCTACATGAAAAAGATTACGGATAACACCTGCACTGCCGCCCTGTTGAGACGCGATGACATGGCCATACGAGAGAAATGTGAACTGGACTATCTTTTGGAAGCAGACTTTGGAGAAATGGCAGTGTATCTGGACGACGGAGATATGCTTGTGGTCAGCGCTGACACCCGGGGCCAAATGATTTGCAGAAATCAACCCGCGGTGGAGGTGAACATAGAAAACTATGCGCGAGTTCAGGTGGAATGCGATTGTGCCTTCCAGACGCAGGGATCATGGATACCGTATAGTTTACGGAATTGTGACCGACGCACCAGGATCACCACGGTCGTGTATCCACCTAACGACTTGTTGGGAGCAGCGAGTCGTGTGAAAGGATGGAACGCTAATTTCACGAGACCCGAGAATGAACCCACTATGTTAGAATCAGATCCTATCCCTGAAACGATTAGGAAGGAGCTACTGGAAATCGAGGAAAGCCTAAAAGTCAGAATACCTGTATCCTCTCTGGCCAAGCGAATCCAAAAACACAGGAAAGACTTGGCTAAAGGCATCAAGAAAGCAACTGACCGCTACGAGGTGGACAAACACGCCCCATGGTTTTCTATAGGTAACTTTGGGGGCGGCTTTGGCCTCCTCACAATCTTCTGTATAGTGGTGGCAGTAACCATTATTGGGTGTATCCTCTGGAAGTGCTGGCGGAACCACCAAGGCAAGGCTGCCCTGGCCGGACTAACCATGACTTTACCTCGGGCCATGGCCTTGGAAGCGGCGGACCCGGAGGAGCTGCTGCGCGGTGAAAGGGAACTAACTGGATGCCCGGACACGACCGCCAACCCCACTGCGGTGGCAGTACTTGCTATATTATTGGCAGTACTAGTCATCGCCATAGTGGTCCTCGTGTGGCGAAAGTGGAGGTATATCAGAAGGAAGACTGTAGATGGACTGTATGTACAGTTTGCCAACCCACATATGATAGAGACAATCTTTCTGGGGGAACTGGCCATGCCTTCAGACCACACTTATACGGAGGGCTATGTGCTCATTAGGGATCTACTGGTGACCCAGCTGTGTCTGAAATATACTCTGACAGTTACCTGGGGGGCGCAGCTGATGGGAGCGGCAACTAGACCTGGGCAACATCCATCTAAGGTGCCACTGCCAGACACCCTGAGGGTGTCTAAGAAACTAGCCCGTCTAATGATGAGTAATTTAAAATACAATACCAGGGCCAGACTACTGAGATATTCCTCAGGGCTAGCCACCCCTGTACCCATGGGAGTACCGCGCCTCATCGACGCAGGCTGGTCCGATGTCGGAGCGGACTGGCCTCAACCGGTGATGGGACATGGAACAATGCCTAACGCTCCTCCTAGATCGACCACGCCCACCTCAACAGCGACCGGAACGGGATCTGCCCGAAAGACAGTAAGGCCAGGGACATCCGAAATAGATCCAGGAACGGTTTATGAAGTTATCATATGACAATGTAACGAGTGTTAAGACCTGACCTAGTGCTGTACAGGTAAAATTGGTGAATTAATAACACAAAGGTACGAGTACTAAAACTAAAATGTTACAGGAAGTTCGCTGGGCAATACCTGTTTGGGTAGGTAGGGTTCTGTTGACTAACCTGATCAATAAGGATTCACCAGCCAGGAAAACCTGGGTCGGGTAGGCTGGTCCAACCGTCTCTCTATGGACCCATGGGTTATCTAAATTTCTCTCAAATCGAGTGTCCCATGCCCGGTAGCCTAGCTCAACACTCTCATTGTTATCGATTTGGCAACTCTTTTAAAGTAGGGAACCATTTGGAACCGATCCTAGTGTCGCGAAATTTTAGCATTTAAAAAGATACTCAAAATTCTGTATAAAACCTAAGAGCGCTCAACGGGACCAATGCTCCCAACGAGCGAAGTGAACTTCCCCAAGCAAGTACCATCTACACCTGACCCCTGTGCTGTTGTTACCGCTAGGATCGGGCTGCAGTACAGGAGTCACTTGGGGAACGCCACTGTCTATTCTTTAGCATGCTTACATATATAATCTTCTCAAAGATGAGGGGGCTGCACAAGCAGCAGGAGCCTGCCCACATGCCTGGTGTCAGTGGTGCCTGACAGGAGGCAGGACGTTGGGGTTACGCGTCACTGACGCTGCGAAGGGCACTGGGGTGGACGCCCGACCATGGCAGTCACTATGCCCCGGGTGGATTGGCTCCTGACAAGCGGTCTCTTCATCACAAAAAAAAATCGACGAATAGAAAGAAATTTACCTAAAAACTAAAATATATAAAGCAACCTAATATTTATTTAACTAAGAGCCCTTCCTCAGGGAATTCTGGGCAAGTTGTGAGAAGAAAATAATGAACAACTGTCCAAAGGTACAAGACTAAGTTATTTAGGCATGTTTAGACCAGTTTTAACCAGGTCTGAGACAAAACGGCAAGAAGTCAAGTTTCGACCCGGGTAAATTAGAAATAATTAAAATTAATAAAGAAGACGTGCGGCTTCAGAGTTGACCGCCGTCGAGAGAAAAAAAAAAAAAAGAAATACTAGTCTTGGCCGCCGTCGTGGCGCTAAAAAGTAACCGGGTCTCCGCTCAACAGTTGAGCTGAAGAAGGGGGACGTGGTCTACTGATTCCCTAACGAACGGCTGCAAAAACTTAGTTAACACCCGTAGCTAATAGTCTACCCAGTCTATTAGAAAGAAACTAAAATCCTAAAGTTGTTACCAAGAGGGATGAGCTCCTCAACGGGTAGCAGCTAACAGGCGGCAGTGGGCTCGCGAGAGTCCGGGGACACGTTAAACTTTAGGTATAGTGCAGGGGAGAGACCAACTGAAGGCCCCCGTGTCTAGCGAAGGATGAATCAACATCCTACTGTGGTACCGTCTAGTCGGCGTACATATCGGGCTGCTGGGTCACAAGGGGCACATACGACTAAAATTTAAATCCGATTCAGAGCTAATGGGTGCGGGGGAGGCCAATCCCATACGGCAGAGTCAACTAAATCAAGGTCTATTAGGTGTGCACCCGCCAGTAAGTGGTATGTACGTGGTACGGGGTCGACAGGCCCCACCTAGCTCCTGACAGTAGTATCATCACTCAGGAGTGAACAGGCAAGGCCAGTGAAAACGGTCAAAGTTCAGTGTGGGTTGGCAGATTCACCTGGATTAGACCGTCGGTGACCACCCAGGGTGACTTGGGACCGGTAATCGCTATCGACTGGGTCACTGGCCGGTCGTCTCTGCTCTGCTGGTAGGTCTAAGATCTTCCGGTAGCGGAGAGGGCTCAATGTACAGTCAGGCCATGGTAAAGCTAAATGCTGCATGTCCAATACCCTATTATTGGATATCGTGGGTTTAGTTGAGCCATGCTCTCTGTGATCAGAACAAGTTTGAAAAGAACCATCTGGGAAGCAGAGAGAGCCTTATGGCTGGAAAGGGTTCTAGCTCAGGCGCAATCCACTATGTCTCATGACATATGGGAAGGCCGAAGGAACCAAGTGCTTTAGTACTAAAATATTCCTGCTCCGCGTGCGCATAGTTAGGATAAGCTGGGGGCGGAGTCTTTTCAGGAGTAGTCTTGACTCTCCACTAGAAAAACGGGCATAGACCTGAACAAAGGACGGGTTTAACCTTGTACTGTACTTCGGTAAAGGCCCGACTTACTAGGTGCTGTCTGGAAGTGAGTGATCTGAGGAGATGCATTTACACATCTCTATAATTTAAAGGGGGTGAAGGCTGCATATTAAAAAAAAAAAAAAATATGCAGTCTGCTCCCGATTATAACAATGGGAAACTCGGTGCTGCCCATTCTGGTCCTATGAATGGGAGGGTACCGACAAACCACGTGTAACTAATGAGGACCGGGAATCAGATCAGAAATGAACCTGAATCTGAGACCCGATCCTCTAGTGATAACTAATGAGGAACGAATAATCTCAACCTCCTTTGTACAGTTAGTACTTAATGTCCTTTAATGACATTTATACTTTACGGAATGAAACGCTACCCCCACCGCTTGTCATGTTGGTTTTCCCCATGTGATGTAAAGTATAGGGTAGACAGTAAGGTGTTACTGTTAACATAGGTATAATATCTATTCAGTGAACCGTTTGGAGTTAGGGGCGCACCTGTTTGTCTCGTTAAGAGGGCGCCACTACCCAATATAAAGTGGAACTCGGTCTTCAAACCCCAGATTGAACATAGGGGGTGAACGCCGAGCTACCACCTGTAACTAACAAGGAAGGGAGGGATTTTGTCTTAATATAACCATTCAATGAGAACAAACTCTGGTTGAAGTTGCACTTCACAAAAATGAAGTCGGATATGACTGAACAGCTGTCATCCTTGGGGGGAGTGTTAACTTGTTTACATTTAAACCCTTGGAGTGTATTGGAAAATTATTCTATGACAATGAACATAAAGTGTGTTGTCAAGAGTATTGACTCTTGGAAAACCGAAGTAGCTTCTTAAGTAAACCACAATAGACCCAGTTCCTATCATTATTCTTAACCCCTCATGTGGTCTGTAAGAGAGTCCAAACGTGTGAGTTTTGCATCACATTTCGGACATTCGTGAGATCCTGAAAATGCACATTTTATGGCAATTGAGCCCAGAACGATGTGTGTAACTGTTCCCACCTAACTCGCAAATATATCGCTGTTTGGGATGAAGGTAATCTTTGCTGTGGATTTTGGTGCCTTTCTAGTTTTCTTTAACGAGAACACCATTCCTTTCTTGACAACGACAACATCGAATCTCTGTCTGGGAGCTCATTCAGTGTCTTGACGGCTTCGCTCTGGTTTCCTTGCAGTAGTATTGTCTCCTCATCTGGACAACCCAGCACAATAATACTCGCTATAAAACTTATTCTAACACCATGACACTGACGAAGTCTTGTTGTTAGACTCAATATGGGACGGGTATTGGTGGCTCTTGCCACTCCCTCTCAAACTTACCTTGGAGTCGCCAACGGCTCGTTGGACGGCTCCACCTGTGGTGTCGCCTCACGTGGCCGACACGTCAATCTTTCCAATACTCTGTAAGGGGGACAACTCATCAAAGAATTCTGTCACAGCCAATCTAATGCTGGGCAATCTGGACCAAAATACTTGGTCACCTACAGTTATTCTAAACTTACCAGGGTGAACACCCTAGGAAGTGCTTATTCCCTAGGACGCCCCATGTGAATTGTTTCCAATGTAGACATCTACACTAATGTCCTGTACGAAGAACGACTAAGCAAAGAATTCTGTTACAGCAAATTTAGTGTTGTACAAATCAGACCGGAACCCCTGGTCACCCATACCTAAATCCACATGTGCAGTGTCAGTCCCCAACAGTTAATAGTATCAAATAATACCAATACAGTACAAATCACCCACACTCCAAAAAGCCTACTTAGATCGGTAATGTCAACAAACTTCTAGTCAGGAAAACCCTCTATTATCGCCCAACCACGCGCGAGGTAAAATGCTTGATCATGTTCGCCTAAACAATCCCTCCCACTAAAATCATATAGCCTGACGCTTTTCAGTGCCAACCGTGTCACATTGCTTCATTTACATCACCCTAACATACCGCAGGACCTGAAAAAAATAATAAGTTTAGTACACAGGGTCCTAGCTCTCAGCCCGCGTCCACCATCTTGTAACCAAAAGTAAACACCAGGTGGCCACCCACGCTACCCGTTACAAAAATCACCAGCGAAACACAGTTTCTAGTTCCGGGAGTGACATCAGCTTCCGGAATTCAACAACGTGAGGGCGAGCTGAGAAAACTGCTAACTAGTTCCTGACCAACAATCTCCTTAAAATCCTACGGGTTAGTAGCCTACCTAACGTGCTGATAACAAGGAAAAGTAAGGACAGTACTCACCAGGCGTGGGGGCGGACGAGATGAAGGTCCAGCTGAACCGAAAGGAGGGCGGTGTCCGACGACAAGCCAGGGCGGTGAAAATGTCTGTGTCCTCCCATGTGAACAGTCTGGAGCTCCGTCAGAAAGTGTGGGCTGCTCCTCTTGGATATATAAACTTAGGTGTACTAATCACTGGCCGGGAATTGGATCGGCAGAATCACTTGGCGGAACCAACCCGGAAAATTAAGTGTCCTAATCACAGGCCGGGAATTGGACTAACAAATTACTTGGTGGGAATCACCCCGGAATTAATATATATACACGGGGGGGGGGGTTGAGTGCCGGCGGTCTAGTGTAAAACGGGCAACCGGACAAAGACCCGGCCCAGGGCCCGGGCCCAACGGCGCAACACCCGGGTGGACGGCATATACCCGTCTTCCAGTTCACGGAAGTCATTGACGGTCATAACACCGTCAGCCACTACCTTGGAGAGGTGGAGGGCATGACCGGTGTTGACCGTCGGCACGTTGAACCAGTCGTTCGTCCTTTTGACTTCGCGGCTAATCCTGGGAATGATGCGGTTAAGCCACCGTTGCAGAGATCCGTCGCTGTCCGTGCGCGCCCAACTGCGGGCATCAAAGCCCGAGGGGGTCGCGAGGATGAGGGTCGCTGGAGCAGGGTGGGCTTGTAGATTCATGAAGGCACGAGTAAAAAGTTCAGCGTAGAAGTTGACAACGGCGTCCGGGTTAATAAACAAAGGCAGATATAATCGTAGGTCCGGGTCCCAGGTTAGAATGTCAAGTAAATTCGTAATCACTATTAAAACGTCATCAGGATACATCATGTGGTGAGCAAACGCGAAGCCCGCCAGCTCCGCCGTCGTGGCCTCTTCGCTCGGAAAAACCACGTAGATGTGCTCCGTGTGGTTTTGTATCAGATCAGGATAATACTGTACGCCCGCCTCACGTTCGGTGCAAAAAATGGCAACGCGAACCATACTGGGTGATGTTGCGAAGAGATAAGAGGTAACACTGAAGACTAAGAAAAAACACGTCTTGACGCGTTAAAAATACCGCCGGCACTGATTAAAATGACGTCAAAACGAGGCTAATTTGGGAAACCCCTTTTTGATCCAAAAGATCCCAATTTTGAAATCGGCTAGCATGATCAAACCATCGTATAATTTCTTACAAAATCTGCGCTAAACTAAAGTTTAGGTCCCCAACCAACATAATCAAGCGACAGAATTAATTCATATCGGCCCAAAATATCAGGTCGAACCATCAAACTTGCAAATTTGTTCGAAACAGAAATTTGCCATCCGGGCGCTTCGCGCCTGGAGGAATCAAATCGAGGTCAAACCCTGGAGGGAACTCCAGTCAAGCGTCCCGCTAAGTACACATGTACTAAGCATAACTGGTGGGCGCGCGACGTGGATGGTAATATTTTCTGGATCCAACTGCTTAATGTTGCTAGATCAGATACAGGGACCTTGTATTTATTGTAAATAATGTTATTCTGGTTGAAATTTGATTGAAATTTGACACGCATTGTATGATGAAATTCGTTCGTTCAAAATGTCCGAATTCTCTGTATTGACTTATGTTGTGTTAACTTGTTCTGAAATTGGATTTGATGTGTACTTGTTACTCTTAGAAGGTTAAGACAACTTCATACTGTATAAATGTTGAGTTTGTTGACTAGTGTTCCAAATCGCATATATCAGAATTTGCACATGTATGTACTAAGTCAAAAACCGACTTTGTCACCTTATGCACGGGTGTCGCAATTCTTAAGCCTCAATATGGGCTGACAATAACATTTCTTCATTCTCTAAAACTGACTTTGTCACTTTGTCACCATGATTATGTCACCATTACTTTATCATACAAATGATCATGTTATCATTCTTTAACACTTACTTTGCCACTTTATGAACGGGTTCCGCTAACCTTGAGCTTCAAGCTGTGGAAGTCAACTCGATAAATAATCTTATTTATGAACTTACCATGAAACCTATGAATGTTTTCATTGATCTTGAGTCTCAACCTGGAACTACCAGCAAATTGTACTAAAGCAAAACCGATCATATGAATGTATCTTTGTTTATACTTCTGAAGGAACAAAAAGAACTTCTGATTATATTGACACTGTGCTGAATGTACCACGAGAGTCAAGGCCATCCACAATGGTTTCTCCGTATGAAAAGTAATAATAATAAATATATCCAATCATCAAGAAATTGGAAAATTTATCACATCTGATTGAAATCTTCATTTGGTTTGAGCTATGTCGTCCACCTCCTTAAACTCAAACACCTGACCGCCGTCGAATGTACTAATAGCTTAGCACTTTTAATATATTCTCGTGTTATATAATCCGTCAAGGATCAGGCTTAGCAAGTCTACTTCTAGTCTACTTCTAGAAGAAATATCTTGCGCTCCTAGCGCCACCTGTTAACCAATATAAAAGGCGTTGCAAGGTAGGGAGCGAGCAGTTAGTTAGTTAGTAGTTAGTAGTCACTTGGTTTTAGTGAGAACATCAGCTAAGTAAGTTTAGCCAAGGAGTTACCTGGAGTAAGTACAGCGGCTCCCGTGTAACAGACTGGAGTTTACCAATATCAACTACCTCGGACATAGGATTGTGATAGAGCTGAGTACTAGAATGGTCTAGAAGGTGTTGGAGCAACTCGTGTTCTAAATGTGGTTGATTGCTGATAGGAGATGGGAGGTGGACTGATGAAGACTTATACATGGTGGCTTTGACTCGGGATGAGATGTTTATTGAATAAAAACCCTTTCATATTAAGAAGCTCCCTCATCGTTCATTTCTTTTGAACTATTGGGAAGTGGACGGACAAACTTTAAACGCAGTCTGAATTACTCAGGCATTCTGGATAAATGACTCATGAAGACTTGGATATACACGAACATTACGCAGTCTCAAATCAAACATTAACAATAGTTCAGTATCGTGTTTTCAACGCATATTTAATTATTGCTCGATCAAAGCAAGAAATAAGAAACAATGAATCATTAAATGTTTTGAAAATAATATAAACTATAGGCCTATAGCATATTGGCTCTATTTCATTTGCACTAACAAAAATTAGCAAGATTCTTTTAGTGATAATGAAGTATCGCCCATGTCTTTGTGATCAAAGATTATTCACAATTTATCAAATGAAAAATCACATAAATCTGATTGAAACGGTGTTTAAATACTAAATTTATTATACTATTGAAATTGCCTGCGCGATAAAACAACACTCTCTGCACGATATGATAACAAAAAAAACTATACACATGTATACTTGACTTTGACACCATTGAAAAGATCTTTTTATTCCTGACAATATCCCGTAGACGATTCAGGATTGTTTCCGGAACAAAATTATAATTATAACTTTTGTCTGTTGAAACACGATGAACGGCAGGGGTATGGATTGGGGGGGGGGGGTCCCGTTTCGCGTGTCGAATTTAAAAAATGGCCACAACGCCTGTCCTTATATCATAGTTTAGAGCCATGTCCCATGTCGAATTTAACCCTTTAGACCCCAATCGGGAAATCCTGGGGAATTCCATCAATTCATGAATGTAATCTCTGGGGTCTAAAGGGTCAAGAAAAGGTCGATGTCATTTGTCACTTAGTTGCCATGTCGCCTGTCAAATTTAAGAAAACGGCCATGTCGCAATGTCAAATTTAAGAAGTGCCTGTGTCGCCGTGTCGGTTTTAGGGGGTCTAGACGGGGGGGGGGGGGGGGGGTCCCCGTGTCAGATGTCGAATTTAAGAAAATAGACATGTCGCCATGTCGAATTTAAGAATAAGGCCTGTCAAATGTCACTAAAAGCTATGTCCCATGTCGATCTTAAGAACAAGCCATGTCGCCATGTCGAATTAAAACGCATGTCGCATGTCACTATGCCCAAAAACGGTGGTGTGGCCGCGTCGAATTTATAGTGGTCAACCCCCATATTTTAGGGGTCTAGACCCATAACGGCGTATACATGCATTTTCTCTTAGGAAGCAAATAGAAGGGCCGGGAAAAAAATAAGTTGATCTAGAACCAGCTGAGGACTGTATATTAAGGAGAACATTATTTCTAAGATGAGATGATAATACGCTAGAAGTAGCAAGAACAATTATCAATGCCGCACCTCATTTACAACTATATCCAACAGAAGAGTTCTTAAATGCGTTGCAGAATTGAAAAGAACATGGATTGGTGGCAATGATTTTGCTTCATTGATGAAACTAATTGAGTTTTGAATCTTGAGATTAAGATTAATATCAAAGGAATTAATGTTTACTAATAACACAAAGAAAAGTTACCGTTGATTGGTGCACAGAATATACCTTTTATATGTATATGGTTATGGTTAATATGTCTCAGTTCCGAGATGTCGTGTTCATGACTCTTTTGCATAGTTGATAAAGCAAGTGATCCACGATGCGACAGAACGCCAACTGATTCTCTTCACATAATTTTTTTGGTTAATTGGAATTCTACCTGCGGGTCAAAATTCCCTTTCTATAACGGAGGTATACATTAAAACTAGAAGACTGATTATAATTTCATAAGAAATAATTATTTACCCCAGATTTCCTTTTGAATTGGTTCATAATATACCCATAATCGGCCCAAAATCGCATCGTGGATCACCCCCTGTGAAATGTATGTATACACAGATACAGGGCACCAATTCTCTCTCCACCCACCTGTGACACTCACCCTGTGGCCCCGCTCGGTTTGGAGAATGACCTGACGTCATCAAGCCGACTGACCGTTCACAGACAAAAACGTCAGTGCACTAGGCAAGTGACCACTGCTTTTAACTGACCGCTCACACCGCACTCATTATACCAACGGAAAACATATCGACGGTCGATTTCGAGTGACTGGACAGGGTTAGTTTTTGATTCTAGAATTATCTAGATTTTCTCACTATTCTGATATAACCCATGACATATAGGGCCTAATAGCTTTGAAGAATTCCATTTGAAATGGTCATGGATTACATGTAATTTTTGATCGGCACAGTGAAAAGCTTCTTCCATAAGAACGTTTAAATGTTTGAACACGGTCATGTTAATGTTAATGCGAGATATCCCACTGAATTATACGTTATCATACAATACCACAGGTAAACTTAAATTCTCCATAAGGCCATTGCGATTTCATTCCCTCTCGAACAATAATATATAATCTTTATGCACATATTTGTAACGTCTACCAAGGTTCACAGATTTCTTATTTTTAATTATGTATTTTGAATCGGGCAGAAATTGGAGATCTCTGTAGAGATTTCATTTGGTTAATAGCTCACCCCTTCGGTTGATTATTTTCGTGTGCTTTATCCATTGAAACCCGAGGAAGGTCATGGTAAAATTTAGTGTTTTTCCTGGTGGCTGCGGCATGAAAAGCCAATTGACAATATCCGTGACTAAATGAACTATGGAGTTCTATATTATCATGTAATTATAACGTTATCTGGGGCCTTCCATTTAGTACATATACAAAATTTCCAAAGATTAATTTCAGACCCCACACCCCTTTGGCTGAAATATGCATTGGGTTTATACAGGAATGTATGCAAATTAAGAAAAATGTCATATCCCTCGGGGCGTACCTACTTAAAGCATAGACATACATTGTATATAAGTTAGATAGGACGCTTTTGTTGTTTCTAGCTTTTTCTGGTCTCGGGTAGCTTAAGGTATAGGTAAAAATGCATTGTTGGTCCACACCTGCTTGGAGAGTGTGAGGTGTTAGACCTGGATTTTACACCCTTTTTTGGCCTCTATACACTGAAAACACAAAGTCGTCAGAGAGAACCAAAAAGGTTGTCAAAGGGTCGTCATACAGGTCAAAATGATGTTTTTGGGTCGTCATAGGTCTTCTTCCATCTCAGCTATATATGTTGAGTGACAACCTTATGACAATTCTGGAAGGCTGTCACAAGGTCGTCATGATAAAAATTATGTTCAAAGTTGTCAAAATGATGACCCGAAAGTTGTCAAAACTGAGTGACAACTTTAGGCTGAAAAGGTCGTCGGGGGGAAACATATAGAAAACTACTCTGTACACCCACTTGTACTAATTATATGGTTGTCTGCACTGATAATCTATAGGCACCAAAACCTTAGTCACATATTGACTATGTTGCCATAGCCTTGTGTGGATGTTCAATGTGACTATGGGGATATTTGGCATATCATTATGAACAATCTCACAAATCTGTTTGTCTTCTACATCACATTCTTCATTTTTGTGTTTACGTGGAGCGTGCGATAACCCATCGGCTAACTTGTTGTCACAACCTGGACGATATTCTGTCATAATTGTACTTCATTAATTTTGAGTACCACCGAGCAATACACATAGACTTCCTATCTGTCCCTTTGCTTAACAACGTCGTAAGAGCACTATTAGTCCAGGAGCCAAATCCTGAAATCTGTCAAAATAAGGATTTACCCTCCGCAGTGAGCCCCCAGGATTTTCTTGATTCTTTTTCAACTTATAGCATCCTAGGGACCATGAATCAAGATGGTTCCGAAGAATTTAGGTATGCGAACACTGTGTAATTACGCGATTTGTGGTTAATTAGCAAAAATTGAAAAACTCGTTATTTCTTAATTTCTCAGGAACTGTGTAAGATATGTTAACATGCTATATGTCATCTGAAAGGTAATTTTTTTCCGGATTTTTTTGTATATTGTTTGCTATTGTCATTAATCATGGCAATGAGTAATTAAAGAAAAACTGTTGTTTTAGTCAAAATCATTAGAACTTAAGGATCCAAGATTAAACTTTGGAATTGATAAACCAAGTCCTAGGTATACTTAGAGGGGATCTTTAGGCAGTTTTTAAAGAAGGTTGCATCTGATTTCATTAGAAATATAATGTAGAAATCATTTTCTGCTGATTAAATTCTAACCGACTACTGGTTCATTTTGCACTTATATTCTAAAAGGAGAGATAATATCATGAACACAACACAATGTATCATAAAGAGATGGGAAAAGGATAATCATTGTCTCCCTAAGCTGGTATTGCAGTGCTTTCTGAGCCATTTGGTCCACTGTAGACAACATTGGAGCAGTAAAATAAGTTTACATTAGCAAGAACTGTTTGTCCATGTAATTTGCAGCCAAGCTCATTTTTGTTGCCTGATCAAACTAGGATAGTCATTGATTTATTTACTCAAAAGGGTATGGATGGCTCCTTATATTGCCAAAGATTCACACATTGACATAACAATGTGCTGCCAACTACTATTTACATACCCCTGTACCCACTCATCATTAAACCCTGTTCCCATAGGGAGAGTGGGAGTTGTAGGCCATAATACTCTTTTAAATCCCCCCATTGCTGGCCCAAGTGTCCAATGTTTACCTCACACCTGGGAACAGATAAGGTCTGGAAAGACAGAGGAATGATAAAGATGGCAGACTAGGGTTCTTATCTCTCTGTTGTGTGAGTTAATCCATTGATAAGACACTGTGTGCACAACCTAATAAAGGATCCTCAGAGGGTGGGGCAGGCTTAAATTTTGGCTTCTTATAACTCTCTTATTATTCCATTTTATCACATAATTCCAAAAGGAGCATGGGATTCATCACTGCAACTGGTGAATTAAAATGATAACTTTAACTGTTTAGACAATGCTGCCTTACTGCAGTAAAATGAAGGTAGTGGATCTTTAGAAACGTATCAGTTGTGTAGAGGTCTAGCCTTTACCCAGAGTGACCTGAACTAGGGGATAACGGCAGCTCCCATGGTACAACACACTTCAGAACTATATAATGTGCTGTAAACTGTGGGATTGCTGACCACCTGCTGTACTTTTGTTAACATCCTCCCACCAATCTACCGTATTAAACTTTGTCATCCTTTTGCTTCTACTTGAGTGTTCATAGATCCAGGCTGTATGGGTTCAGTGCTCAGTTAGCTTTATACCCTTTTGTATCAAAGACTAAGTATTCAGTGTTGGATTATTAGAACTGATCAGATTAGAAAATTATTTATGTATTTGTTTTTGGTCTCTGAGTATTTACCATAACTGACCTTTCCCTTAGTACCTATAAACTGTGTCTATCTGTAGGTTGAGGAAATTGGATCCTTGTTGATAGCAGTTTAGAAATGAAAATGGTTGGTTATATTTTGATAAGGGAATAATGTTGTTTCTGAGGCTTAAAGAACTGAAAGTTGAGGCTACAACCAGAATCACAGCAATTTGTTGCTCTTGTATAATCTCCTAATACCATAGTGCCATGGTTATGGTCTCACATCAAGGGTGCTGTGCACATGCTGCTCAATGTAGTAATGCTACTAGATAATATTGGGAAACCAGTAATGGCCATACCAAGAACTTGTAATTTTGAAATAGAAAGCTATATCAGGTACTTCTGTATTGTTTCAGGTCTTGATATTTGTTTGAGGTCTTGCCAATGATATTGATATGTATATACACACACAGAGGTCTCAGTCCCCCTGGTACACCTCCTGATAAAATTTGATATATGGCAGAATCCTATTAGTTGGTAGGATGAATCTGAGTGAAGCATGATCATAGGCTGGTCATGACTTGAATTGGTAATTTGGGAGGATTGGAAGTTTGGCTCTTATGAAATAAACTGTGACCATGACCATAATTTGATATCAAATTACTAATACCAGTAACCCATGAAATATAAGATATCCATTTTGTGTAGGGTCAAGCCAAGCTACTCATTTATATAAGCACATGGGTCTAGAATCCTAGAGTTTAAAGTACAATCTAGTAATTTGATAAAACCAACAATTTGACAGAGGTAGCACACCTATCACGTTTAACAAAAAGCATTCCTGGTCTTTTTGCAATTGGCATATTGATACAAGGACTGTTTTTTAAATTCAGAACCCTTGATATATGACAACATACTTTTTGGGACTCATCTCTTCCTTAAAGTAATACTTGGAGGCTCCCCATGTATACCCCAAGAAACATGGATTGGGGTCAGGTAATGGGTGACTCTACTATGAGCTATTCTTTTCTCTTTTTGTCAGCATGAAATAGAGAGAACTATATTAGGCTTTCCATTTAGTAAGTACACACATTTTCAAAAATCTCAGACCCCCACCCCCTTTGGGCAAAAGAATGCATTAGATTTGTACTATATAGTATGCAAATTTTCAAAAGTTTCATACCTCCTTCCCCCCCTTAATGCATACATACTTAATGCAAGGCCCCTAATAAGATGGTTTGTAATAATACTGAGACATAATCATGGTATTTCACTGAGGAAATTAATCTTACTCAAACCATAGTTTTATTGTGACACATCTCTCACTGTGACCCAAAATGCTCTCCAAACAGCCACTATATTACATGCATGTGCCCAAATGGGTCAGAAAGCACTGAAATACCAGCTTAAGGAGATAGAGATTATCATTTCCACCTCTCTTTAGGATATATTGTATTGTTTTCACGATATCGTCTCTCGTTTTAGAATATAAGTGCAAAATGAACCAGTAGTCGGTTAGAATTTAATCAGCAAAAAATGATTCCTATATTATATTTCTAATGAAATCAGATGCAACCTTCTTTAAAAACTGCCTAAAGATCCCCTCTAAGTATGCCTAGGACTTGGTTTATCAATTCCAAAGTTTAATCTTGGATCCTTAAGTTCTAATGATTTTGACTAAAACAACAGTTTTTCTTAAATTACTCATTGCCATGATTAATGACAATAGCAAACAATATACCAAAAAATCAGGGGAAAAATTACCTTTCACATGACATATAGCATGTTAACATATCTTACACAGTTCCTGAGAAATTAAGAAATAACGCGTTTTTCAATTTTTGCTAATTAACCACAAATCGCGTAATTACACAGTGTTCGCATACCTAAATTCTTCGGAACCATCTTGATTCATGGTCCCTAGGATGCTATAAGTTGAAAAAAATCAAGAAAATCCAGGGGGCTCACCGCAGAGGGTAAATCAAGATTTTCAGATTTGGCTCCTGGACTATATGATCCGTTCTAATAACAAACTTTCTTCCCCACAGGAATACATGCCATTTCTCTACAGCAAATACACACGCGAGAGCTTCTCACTCCCCAACAGAATAGTTTCTCTCTGCGGACGACAAAGTTCTAGACGCACATGCTACAACACGTTCTTTACCATCTACTTTCTGACTTAATACAGCACCTAGTCCATAGGCGGATGCGTCACACGTGACATATACAGTTACGGCTGATGTATCAAATAAAGCTAGCGTACAGTTTTCCTGCAACAGATTTTTCACTGAAACAAAACTTTGCTGCACTTCGGCATTCCAAACAAAGGTTTCCTCTCTCAGTACAGCCCTCATTGGTTCAACGACATTAGCAAAGTTGGGAACATACATAGCAAAGTAACCTACTAAACCGAGAAAAGATTGTAGACTCTTCCTGTCAGTAGGAACCATAGCTTCGACGATGCCCTGAATCTGCGATTCGGCCATTTTGATACCCATGTCACTGACGGTATGACCTAGAAACTTTAGAGTACTTACAGACTCTTTACACTTGTCTTCATTCAACTGGACATTGTGTTTTCGCAGAGGCGCATACACAGCTTTCAGGTTACGATTATGCTCTTCTTGGGATTTACCATACACGATTACATCGTAGAGATAACACTATACACCTTCTAATCCACACAGGATAGTTGACATCATTTTCTGAAACGCAGAAGGCGCTGACGACAGACCAAAGCAAACCTGTTTGTACCTGTACAGACCGTCATTGGTGATAAAAGCTGTAAGATCCCGTGAATCGGGGTGCAACTCAAGTTGGTGATAAGCACTCGCCATATCTAGTTTTGAAAAAATCTTAGCACCATGCAACTCACACAAAAGCTCTTGGATCGACGGAATAGGGTATACATCAGGAATTACAGATTTGTTAACCTCTCGTAGGTCTACACATAACCTTATGTCGCCGTTACTTTTGTACGATACAACTATGGGTGATACCCATTCAGATGCGTCAATTTTCTCAATAACACCTTGAGCTTCGAGCTCCTGAAGTTTTTGTGATACCTTACTACGGACAGTTAAGGGTAATCTACGTAACTTCTGTTGAACAGCTTGAATTTTCGGGTTAATCTTTACTTTGTGCTGGAACCCTTTGATAGTATTCAACTCACTGTTTATCTTAACTTCACTTACAGTTAGGGTTTTACCTGTGATACACAAATTGAGATCTTCTATGGCATCAAGACCCAACAAACATCTACCGCGTTTTACGATGACCCCTGGACCACGTTGACATCTGGAGACGGAGTTGTAGGCGCGGACGCAGTCACGGCTTTCGCACCCTCCATGGCCTCCTTGATATGCGTTGCCACTTGAATCGCACACAGAAGCGTGAGATCCTCCTCCATGAACAGTTTCTCGCGGATTTTGTCTGAAATAGTCTTTTCAACTAATTGGTCACGGATTAGTTCATCGCACATATTACCAAAATTACTCCCTGAGCACGGCAACGTAATTCTGCGTCAACTCAGTGGGACGTTGTGCGTGTTGGCAAAATTTGTAACGTTCTGCCACAACTTTGATTTTGGGACCAAAATGATTTTCTAAGATGAGAAGTGGAGAGTGAAAACGAGGCTGGACGAGTGGAATACGTTTTTCACAAGATCTGTGTTCAAAGACTATTTTCTCAAGACCTACAGCTTGGCTGATCACCAAACTTGGCATTTTGCAAGACTACTGTCTTGGGAACAGGATTCCTGAGTTTCGTGAGTTTGTGACAGATATTTTTTGAGCTGTGAACCGAAAACTAAAATCAACTTTTTTTGACAAAAAGTGAGCGATAATAGAGGACATTGTCAATCCTTTTAACATAGAACTTTTGCTTCACTTGTGACACAGCAAATTTTCTTTGACAATATGTAAACATGTGACAGTCTGTGCTACTCTTACCAATGCATCCACCCAACTGATCTGGTGAGAAATGTGAGACTTTGCTAATACCTTGTTCCAGAATTAGAAGATAAATCCTATTATATGGGATGATTTTATATAACTGTGTTTAAGTTTGAGGTCATCCTGGTACCATTCTAGGGAGTGATAGTCCAGTCAATATGGAGGGCATAGAATGTACTGACAAAAGGAAGCATTCAGATTTAGGGTCTGAGGAGGAGCAAACTGGGAAGCGTTCAGCAGTGAGTCAGGAGGAGGATAAGGGTGAACCTAGTCTCAGAGATGTACTTCGAGAGATCCGAGCCCTAAGAACAGAATTTCAAGGCCTCAAAGCAGAGTTTAAAAGAGTAGAAAATAAACTAGATGAGAAGATCCTCAAAGTGGAGAAAAGAACGGGAAATTTGGAAGTAAAGGTGACTGAGCATGAGAAAAGACTGACTGAGCTTGAGCACAACACTGGAGCGGACACATGTGAGGGTCCAAGCCAGAGTGAAGAAATTGAAAAGCTGAAAGAAGAGCTACAGAAACAACAAGCGTACACCAGATGTTTTAACTTAGTGATCAAAGGTATCCCCCGAAAGCCTAATGAAACCAACAATGACATTCAGTCAACATTTGAGCGATATTGCCTCTACAAACTGGGTGTAAGTTCTCTGAATATTGATAAGGCACATCGCCTGCCAGATCCTAACCTTGAACTCATGCGGTTTGTTAGTCTGAAGGATCGTGATAGGGTGTGGACTGCCAGGGGCACATGCAAGGAATGGATCATCAGAGAAGATCTTCCAAAGACAGCTAGAGAGACTGCAAATCTATTGTATAGGTGCTGCTATGCTGCAGAGAAATCTAATCTTTACAAATCTGTGAAGATTGCTGGGGGAAAGCTAGTGTTGGATGGGACTGCCTACAAACCCGAGAACCTCGAATCTCTACCCCAGCCAATTCGTCCCTCTACTCTTGCTACAGACAAGGATGACTCTACACTTGTGTTCTTCACACGGTTCAGTCTCTTTTCTAATCATCGAATAACGCCTTTCTCTTTTAAAGGAGAGAGGTACAACTGCATGGAAAAATTCATTGTGGTGGCGAGAGCGAGGTTTGCTAAGAACGAGGAGATGGAGCAGCGCGCATGGAAAACACACTTCCCACCAGAACTGAAAAACCTACTTCGTATAATGGCCACTGATGGTGCAGAATCCAGGTGGGAGACAGCAGCTGAGGGAATCATTCTCCCAGCTTTGATCGAGAAGTTCAGGCATCACTCTCTCCTGATCAAGGCTCTACTAGAGACTGGTAACAAAACCCTAGGGGAGGCATCTCCATCTGCGCTTTGGGGCACAGGAGTTGCCCTTGGTAAGAAAGATGCACTGAATGTTCAATCCTGTACTGGTAAGAATTTGTTGGGACAGATGCTGACCAAAGTAAGAGACCACTATCTTAAATGTGGGGAGTAAGACAATGACTTCAAAGCATTTGTGAAACCAAAATTAGAAATGATTAATGTATGATCTGATTGTTGGTGCATCTATGATATAAACTGTTTTGTTGGAAATATGTTTAGATTTCTCCTGGGTCATGCAGAATAGTATGGATATATAATGTATAATTATAGACTGAAACTAATATGATTTAACAGTATAATTCAGCCTGTATTTGGGGTGGTCTGGTTGGGATTGGGGTTTACTGTGTTTGGTATTGGGCTCTGGTTCCTATCAGAGCTTCACATTGGTTCTGGGAACTTTCTACCAGAACTTTCTGGGATTTAACAAATATTGTCTCACTCATGATAAAAATATTCATAAAAGTGGTGGATCTAATTTTTGTCTGGCATGATTAAGAATACTGTAATTGATTTGATTGTTTTTTGTTGGTACACAAATTCAGGAAGGATGTAATTGTTTATTTTCTATTTTCATCTTTTATCTTATTCGGGAATGTTCTGCGCAGTGTCAGTTTGATAAATTCAGAGAGCTATGCATACATGTGTTTGTATAGATATCTGATATGCTTCGAGGTAGATGCCACATCATCTGGGGATGGGGAGGATATTTCTTTCTTAAGAAATGGAAAACGATACTATGAAACTGTGTTTTTTAAATGTTAATGGTCTCCATAATAGGGTTAAGAGGAAAGCTATTTTTATGAAAAAGAGGGAAGGGAGATGGGATATCATACTTTTTCAGGAAACTCATTGTGAAGCTAATATTGCACCATTATGGAAGTCTGAGTGGGGCGGGGATGCCTATTTTGCAAATGGAGACTCTGCATCGAGAGGAGTTGCAATATTTTTCAGACGTGGCTTGAATGTGAAAGTCATAGATACCTTCAGTGACCCTAGTGGGAGATATCTCATAATGCACATATGCTTACATGATGAGAGTTATTGGAAAGGGAATGTCTATGCCCCCTACAGCAATATGAATCCGATCAGATCCTCACTCTGAACAAGGTGGAAGAAATATTGGTTCAAGGGGATGCAATTAACATTTTTTTGGGAGGGGATTTTAATATCCAATTGGATCCAGAGTTAGACCGAAAAAACAGTGCTTACCCAGTAAGGGCTCCCAGATATAGGTTGGAGGTGTTAGATGTAAATGAACGGCTGGGATTAGTGGATATTTGGCGAATGGCAAACCCTTCTTTGAGGAGATATTCTTTTCACAGGAGAGATCAGGCATCGAGGATAGATTTATGGTTGGTAGCTGAATGTATATCAGGAAAGGTGAGGAAAGCTAGTATACTTCCTGGGGTACTCTCTGACCATAGTATAATTTCATTAGAGATTATCTTAGAAACAACTGCTAGAGGACCTGGTTGGTGGAAATTTAACAACAGCTTATTGAAGGATAAACAGTATGTAGATGGAATTAGATCATTGATAGTGGAAGTAAAAAATACACCAGATCTTAACCCTAATGACTTATGGGACTTTATTAAGTATAAAATCAAAGTGTTTTCTATGAAGTTTAGTAGAAAGAAGAAAGCTGAAAGGGAGCTTGAGAAAATGATAAAGGTGCTTTCCTCTAAGTTAGATTGTGGAGAAGATGTTTATGATGAGCTACAGTCCTATTCTCAAGAACTCCAGGCAAGGCAGAAGCTGGATGCACAGGCAGCTATATTAAGGTCTAAAGCAAACTGGGCAAATCATAGTGAACGACCTACTAAGTATTTTCTAAATTTGGAGAGAAAAAAGGGCTTTAGAAAAACAGATTACTGTGATTGAAAACAAAGAAGGAGCTTTAATACAGATTCTAAAGAAATAATGTCTGCTTTGAGATTATTTTATAATGACCTTCATTCTGGGAGACCTAGGGAATCCTATGAAGATATTTTGAATGATTTTCTGGACAAATCTGCCATACCTCAGTTATCTGATAGGCAGCAGGAAACGCTTGATAAAGATCTCATGGAAGAAGAGCTATATAGAGCAGTGTGTCAAATGAAAAACAATAAAAGTCCAGGGACTGATGGTTTAACAGCTGAATTCTATAAATTCTTTTGGGAGGATATCAAGGGTCTTTTGATTAGCAGCCTTTACTATTCTTTTGATTGTGGTTTCCTCAGCAAGGAACAGAGAAGGGGTGTTATTCGTTTGATACCTAAAAAAGCAACAGATAAACATAAATTAAGTAACTGGAGGCCAATTACCTTATTGAATGCAGACTATACAATTTTAACTAAGTCCCTTGCATGCCGACTTAAGGTTTATCTAAAAGATATTATCTATCCAGATCAGACGGGTTTTATCAGTGGCAGATATATTGGTACGAACATAAGGCTTGCAGTAGATTTAATTGAATATACTTTCCTGGATGAGGAGGCTTCATGGCTCCTTGCCTTATATTTTCATAAGGCTTTTGCCTCTGTGTCATGGGAATGTATCGTTGAAACTCTCAGTCTTTTTGGATTTGGAAGTTTTTGATGTGGATAAAAGCTATATATAACGAGGTAGAAGCATGTGTAGCCAAAAATGGGTTTAATACTGCGTGGTTTTCCCCTAGCAGAGGTACTAGGCAGGGCTGCTGTTTATCTCCCTTTTTATTCATTCTTGTGGCGGAAATATTAGCAATAACAATATGAGAGGCAGAGACCATACGTGGTATTAATATTGGAAGTAGAGAGGTCAAGGTTTCCCTAGTTGCGGATGATGTGATATGCTATTGTAAAAGTAAAAATGATTTGTTTCGTAGTCAGGATTGTTTAGAAAGGTTTCGTAGATACTCTGGTCTAACAATTAATAGACACAAGTCAAAAATTTTACAATTGGGGAGAGAAAATCTTCAGATAGAACATGATTTGCCCTTTGAGATAGTGGAATCCATGATTTTATTGGGCATACAGATAGGTAAAGCTAATGATGCTGAAATAAGATACAAATGGAATTTCGAAGAAAGACTTAACAAATGTAAACAAATATGTTGTGACTGGAATAACAGAAACCTATCAATAAAAAGTAAGGTAGTGGTAATAAATAGTCTTCTTATTCCCATCTTAATATATCCAGCAACCATTACTTTTGCCCCAACAAAGGTTTTTATTGAGTCTAGAAAAATTATTTGTAACTTCATATGGTCATCTTGTGTTAATAAGGTAGCATATGTTACGATGTACAGAAAGGTTAAAGATGGTGGAATTGGACTACTAGATTTGGAGACAATGCTTTCAGGTGAATTGGATTAAAAGGCTATGTATGAATGACTTTGCTTCATGGACACTGTACACAAGAGTTATATTTGGGGCTCAAGATTCACTTCTCGAATTTTTTGGTACTAAAAATAAGTTGATGGGAAAGCATGTGATAAATCCTTTTTACAAGAATATGTGGCTGGCATGGAATAGATTTTTTAATAAAGATCCTCTTAGTGATAGGGAAATACAGAATGAGATTCTTTGGAATAATGAACGGATTTTGATCAGTAAGAAAGTTGTTCAGTTGAAGAGGTGGAAGAGAGCTGGTATAGTAAAGGTAGCAGATTTGATTTCTCAACAGCGTGAAATAATGAGAAAAAATAATATTGAGGAAACATATGGAATTAAATGTAACTTTTTGGAAGCCTTACAGATGAAAAATGCTATCCCATGGATTATGTCTAGGCCAGTTATTGCACAAGACGTGTCTCCTACTGATTTATATGTCAACCATGATGGCAAACCTGTGAACAATTTCAATGGTTCTTCTAAAATGTTGTATATCATAATGGTCGGGAAAGCTGATCTGGGATATAAATTTCATGATAAATGGATTTTCCTGACTTGAATTACTTGGATTTTGTAGAGTGGCAGAAAATATACAATGTGGCATATCTTGCTTCTAGAGAGACTAAAACTCAGTCTCTTCAATTTAAAATTATACACAGAATTATTCCCTGTAGAGATTACTTTTTCAAGAGGAAAGTCATTAATACACCTGAGTGTCAATTTTGTGGTATGATAGATAATATAACTCATTTCTTTCTCAATTGCCCATTGGTAAAAGAATTTTTTCGAAGAGTAAAGAGTTGGGTTGAGAATGTATTACAATATAAAGTAAATCAGCTATCTGATAGAGACTATCTCCTAGGCATTTCAGGTGGTGAAAAGATAGTCAGGACTATCAATTTTATTTTTCTTTGGGCCAAGTTTTACATATACAGACAGCGCCTTTTTCATGATTGTACGCTTGATGTCTATCAGTGGATTTTTGAACTAAGATGTAAACTAGCTGTAGAGAATTACATAAGTCAGCTGGAAGATAAAAGGAAAGAAAAAGTACCTTGCAAAGAATTGTTATCTAGAATACACTGTCTTTGATACAGTTCTATAGAAGTTCTCTTAGCTTTATTTTAGTGTTTTGTTATATATTTGACTGCGCAGCCAAGGAATGATTACATAGCTTTTTATAGAGATACCAATAAGTATACTGTATTGTTTTTGTGTACCCTATAAAAAGAACTCTGTAAAGATGAGTGTTTAATGATGGATAGAAAAGGAGAACTTTATGTACAGAGAAAAAAAATTGTAGCAGAACCTAATGTCTATGTATATATTATTACTGTAATAAAGAGCTCTGCTCAATTTAAAAAAAAAGAAGAAAAAAAAGAAAAGATGAGAAGTGCTTTCTGGTAGTCATTAGCACCGGCTGGTGGATTGTCCAGTTCTGGTAGATTTTGGAACACTCTCTGCCCTTCTTTACCCAGACAATGTAAAAGTAGTGCCTTTTTCCTAGCAACAGGGTAATTTGAACCACCCCCAGCAATTAAGTAGTTTTCAAACTGGGCTAACCAATTTTTCCATGGCATAGGCACTGGACCAGGCTTGTCTAAAAAGGTATCTGGCTGTCTTAGCCCTGCATTTTGAGTAGTAAGTAACACTAGAAAAGTACAAAAGTAATACACATACAGTATCAAAATAGTGCACTCAAAATATGATAACCTGGGCAGAGTATTCAGAGTATTACCAATCACTTGTAGTAGTTGTAAACACAGTTTATGCATTTGTATAATCACCAGTTCCTATCATTGTAGTTGTATTGATAGAAAAGTAGGCAGTTCACCTGGCAATTTGGCAAAATGTAGGCCCAGTTACATGTTGTAAATAATGTAGATCTCAGTAGGCCTGTTGTAGAAGTCACACAGAGTCAGTTGTTGTATAACTCTGCATGTCAAAACTCACTTTTGGCTGTCCGCAGTTGTAGGTAGAGCCAAAAAGCAAGCTGTGATGATGTAGAAACCAGACTGGCAGTTGTAAAACCAGCATGGCAGGGCCCAGGCAGCATGGCAGGCAAGACCCAGGGCAGAGCAGGGTGGAGTTTCAGTCCTTCTCAGCAGCATTTCAGGAAAACCTCATGGATTTCTCCCCTCTCTGGTAGTTCTTGACATTCTCAGTCGCCATTTTGTGGTAGTTTGAAGAAGTTGGAAGCAGTTGTACACTTGTAATCCTCTTTATTATACTTAGATAAACAAGAACAATTCCAACGTGGCTGGCTTCATTCCCGGGCGAGCAGGAAGGGCAGGGCCCCTTACTACAAAACTAATAGGGCCGATAATATCAATGAAAATAATCCTTTCACGCCATGCGCTACGACAATGGTCCTCTTTATTACGGCTGGGGCTGCGTGATTCCATGTGTGGTGATAATAGGGGGCAGAATTCCTCCAGATTTAACTTCACAGTCGAGCTCATCATGTGGTCAGTGGTGTCAGGGTCGTGAATAGTTGAATCAATAGGTGGTGAAGTGGTTAGAGTGTCCGCCTGCTGCGCGGGAGGCCGGGGTAAACCTGCCTCGGTAAAAGTGTAGGGGTATGGTCTCTACCTTCTCATAGATTCGATCACCATCACCACCCTTGATATGACCCTGGCAGTTAATTAGGGTGTAAAGCAACCAATAACCAACCAACCAACCAACTACTCTCCGGCAGGAGGTTTTCCGTCAGGTTGGGTGAGACAGAACCATGTTGAGGAACAAGTTGGGCAGAATTGAGTATTTAGATTTTCACAGAAAGATACTAGTGCTAGGTCTACAAGCAAACTTTCTTTTACACTGGAAAAACCTATGACTATAAATCATGTACCAAATATCACCTGAAGTTAAAGAGCTTTCAGACAATACCTTACATATTTTGGAGGAAGTGGACCTGCTCAAGCCTGGGGGATGACGGGTACCCCAGGTATCCCCCCCCTGGCTACGGGCCTGTGAATTTCTTATTCTCATTGACCGTCCCCACTCTTCAGATCTGCCTGCATCTCTGCTGCTAAGCATGATGCTAGATATATAAATGATATGCCTAGATTACCACATACTGTAAAACGACTTAACTAATCTTGATGCATACCACAAGCATATTCATGCACGAGCTAGACTAGACTAGACTAGAATGACAAAGTGAACATAATTTACAATTGAAACGATTTAAATGATTATATCTTCTACTATGATTAGTATAGGTCCACCATTGTATATCATTTCTGCCAAAATGTAACGATATTTCAGTTTCATAAGAAACTGTTAGAATACTATGAGTGGGTAACCATATTCTGTGTGTAGTATGTTGCTTAAACCTTTTAATGACACTGACAATAACTTTTGTCTTGTTGCATGTAGATTAGGCCTATATACTTACATGCAATATTATTATAAGTGAATGATATAACTGATGTCATTATTTGAAATACTGAATGCTATATTCCTATATGCTGTTATGCTGTAAGATGAGAGCAACACAGTATCCATCATCAACTTGTTAAAATTCATTGTGACTGTCAATTTGTTAATCATAGATTTCACCCGACGCATTTAATTTGATAGTCACAGGTTTGACCCCTCGACCAAAGTTGCTGTATCTGTCTTTTTCTGTTTCAGGGTCTAGGATGGCTTTTCTTTGGCCATCAGATATTGAGCAACTTCTTGGATGTACCTTCTGTCACAAACGATTGGAGGATCCTCGCATGTTGGTGTGCTTGCATTCATTTTGTGCTGCTTGCTTGAAGTTCCGGGTTCGATATCTAAGATTTTATCAAGGAGTTTACGAACATATCCTATGTCCTGCATGTTATTGTTGGACACCGGTACCAGGCGGAGAAGTGGACAGCCTACCAGTTGACTCCAGAATACAACAAATAACAGATTTAGTTCAAGCACAGGCCTCACCTAAATGTGTTTCATGTACGAAGAGCGCAACTGAACAGAATAAAGCAGCCCTGTATTGCAAGGAATGCAAAGATTACTTGTGTAAAACCTGTAGTATTTCCCACAAGAATGTACCAATCTTTAAGGATCACCATTTTGTTGAGACGAATGACTTGAGGAAGCACTGCAGCGAACACCAAATGAAATTCAAAGACTATTATTGTGGAGACTGTGAAGAACTAGCGTGCAGCGCCTGCATAACATCCCAACATGGAAAACACAAAGTCTATGACTTTAAGATGCGACTAAACACCTGCAGAGAAGCAGTTGAACGCAAACTAAATACACTAAATACACATTTTCCTGGACCAGTTTGTGATCCAATGTTAGAAAACAGAGGCTTTTGGGAAACAAAATCTGCACTAGAAGCGAATAGAAAGAAAATAACTAAGGTAATAAATACATCTGCTTCTTCTATAACTAAGGTCATAGAGAATAAAGCAAAAACAATCTGTGGTCTTGTGAATGACCATTACGACATACTTATAACGAAAATCGAAGCATCAGAGAAATTAAAAGGAATTGATCCACTCAAAGAGAAATGCGAAAATCTGTTGCGTGCTGAAAACCCTCTGAGTTTGTTGAATGAATTCAAGTCTCTATCTGAGGAGTTTGATGCCCATGGACCCATAGATGCAAGATTTGTGCCTCGACCAATCTCCGTTGACACAGACTTTGTCTACACAGCATTCACCCCTGGTAATCACGACATACAACTTGGAACACTCGGTAAAACCGCATTCAAGAATTTTCTCTGTATGGACTCCACAGGACTCCACTTCGTACATGAACACCCCCCCCCCCCCCCAAAAAAAAAAAAAAAAAAAAAAAAAGAGAGAGAGAGAAAGAGAGGGAGAAAGAAAGAAAGAAGGGGGGGGGGGGGGAGAGAAGAGAAAGAAAAAGAAGAGAAAAATGGAGGGGACCGACCTGTGAGGGCTGATAGAAAATCGAAGCATCAGAGAAATTAAAAGGAATTGATCCACTCAAAGAGAAATGTGAAAATCTGTTGCGTGCTGAAAATCCTCTGAGTTTGTTGAATGAATTCAAGTCTCTTTCTGAGGAGTTTGATGCCCATGGACCCATAGATGCAAGATTTATGCCTCGACCAATCTCCGTCAACACAGACTTTGTCTACACAGCATTCGCCCCTGGTAATCACAACATACAACTTGGAACACTCGGTAAAACCGCATTCAAGAATTTTCTCTGTATGGACTCCACAGGGGCGGATCCGGGGGGGAGGGGGGGACCTGTGAGGGCTGATAGACCTTACATAGCTTAGAGGGAGGGGAGGGCCGACTTGTGTGGGGTGGTAAACCTTAGATAGGTTAGAGGGAGTGGGGGCCGACCTGTGAGGGCTGGTAGGCCTTAGATAAGTTAGAGGGAGGGGAGGGCCGACCTGTGAGGGCTTGGAGACCTTAAATAGGTTAAAGGAGGGGGGGCAACCTGTGAGGGCTGGTAGGCCTTAGATATATGTTAGAGGGAGGGGGTCGACCTGTGAGGGCTGGTATACTCTAGATAGGTTAGAGGAGGGGGGGGGGCGACCTGTGAGGGCTGGTAGACCTTAGAAAGGTTAGAGGGAGGGGAGGGCCAACCTGTGAGGGCTGGTAGACTTTAGGTAGGTTAGAGGAGGGAGGGGGTTTGACCTGTGAGCGCTGGTAGACCTTAGGTAGGTTAGAGGGAGGGGGGCCTACCTGTGAGGGCTGGTAGACTTTAGATAGGTTAGAGGAGGGAGGGGGGGGCGACCTGTGAGGGCTGGTAGACCTTAGGTAGGTTAGAGGGAGGGAGGTCTACCTGTGAGGGCTGGTAGACTTTAGGTAGGTTAGAGGAGGGGGTGCGACCTGTGAGGGCTGGTAGACCTTTGATATGTTAGAGGGAGGGGGCCGACCTGTGAGGGCTGGCAGGCCTTAGACAAGGTACCAACTGAAATTCCATTTTCAAATTCCCTGTGTTTTCCCTGAGATTTCCCTGTCCCGCAGCAATTTTTCCCTGTGTCATATCCAGCAAATTTCAAATTTCAAAGCCTCTGCTTGCAGAAAAAATTTGGACAACCCAACAACAAAAGGTCGAATCCCTAATATCTTGAGAATCAGGAATTTCAGGACCCGGCCAAATAAAATTTCCTGTCAGCAATATTGTTTTTGCCATTTTCCATGTTTTCCCTGCGTGGTTGATACCCTGCTTACATAGGTTAGAGGGACCTTAGATATATGTTAGAGGGAGAGGGGGCCGACCTGTGAGGGCTGGTAGACCTTACGTGTATGTTAGAGGGAGGGGGGCGACCTGTGCAAAGAGGTAGACCTGTTTCATTCCATTTGTAACTATGCTTTATATTTCTGCTTAGTATGCTTGAATTAAATAAAGCCAGGTGTGGACATGTTTGAGTCAAAATTTGAAGTACTTTTACTATGACATCGATGTAGTTGAGATCTCAGTATCAGGATTTGATCCAGAAACTTTGGAAAGGCAGGGGTGGGTTGTGCCTATATTAAAAAGGGTCCAGTTTTCCATTAAAAGATTTGAAATTGTTTCCCAAAAAAGGGGGCTTCCAAAAAAAAAGTTGCCTCTGCTGTCGACCCTATGCCACCCCTGTTGATCCTGTGCTCTCCCTTTCGACCCCCAATCAAGATATCCAAAATGGCCCAAAATGCTTCAGATTAAATGAATCAGAGGTTATCTGTCAAAACATTTCCGAGAGGTTATCCCCATGTACACCGAAATTCCCTTGAAAAAAAAAAGATATCAGAAAAAAATACTATCCTTTAAGGTCACAAAAGTAATGTACTTCAAAATGCTCCAGGTTGCATGAATGAGGGTCATGTCTTCCCAAATTTTCTGAAAGGTTATACCCATGTTCACCAAAATTCCTGTAAAAAATTAATATCAAAATTAAAATATTAGACAAAAACTGCTATCCCTTAGGTTCACCAAAATGCCTCAGAATGCCTCAGATTGCAAGAATAAGTTTGTTTTCCAAAATTTTCTGAAAGGTTATTCCCATGTACACCAAAGTTTTCGTAAAAAATTAATATTCAAATTAAAATATTAGACAAAATTTGCTATCCCTTAAGGTCACCCAAGTCCCTCAGAATACCTCAGATTGCCTGAATGAGAGGTTATGTTTTCCAAAATTTTCTGAAAGGTTATCCGCATGTACACCAAAATTCTCGTAAAAACGTAATATTCAAATTAAAATATTAGACAAAATTTGCTATCGCTTAAGGTCACCCAAGTACCTCAGAATACCTCAGATTGCCTGAATGAGAGGTTATGTTTTCCAAAATTTTCTGAAAGGTTATCCCCATGTACACCAAAATTCCCAGCAAAAAAATAATATTAGTATTAAAATAATTATGAGAAAAAAATTACCATCCCTTTAGGTCACCAAATTACCTCAGAATGCCTCAGATTGCATGAACGAGAGCCAATCTTTTAAAAAAATTCCTGGGGGAGGCCCCCCATACCCCCCCCAATGGCAGGGGGGACCCCTCCCATGCCCTCCCCTTGGATGGCTTCGCCATCCATATATAGACATTGTGCAAATGACGTCACATCTCTTCAAATGGGGCTGGGTGCCATCTTGGTGATAAATTTAGAAATCATATTATCAAGATTTCAATAAGACCCAGAAGAGCTATTTGTAAAATTTACCTAAAATGATTCTATCATATAATGAACAACTTTTATCATATAGAAAGCCAGATTTCCATATTTTTGTCATAGCAATATGGCCATAAAAAGCACATGGTGATCACCAAAAAGTGGTCACGTGACCACGTCTGCACAAGGTCTATACTCCCTTACATACTACTTACAACTTTTGAAAATCTTGCCCCCCCCCTGACTATTCCTGGATCCGCCCCTGATGGTCAGCTTTTATTGACCCTTGTATAGGATCTATGCGTTGGCATGCACCAAAACAACGAATTGTAAATAGATTTGAATACAAATTTTGAACACCACATAAAGAAGCTTTATGAAAAATGTGTATGTGAAGAGGTCGATAGATGACGAGGACCAGAAAAAAACAATAACAAGGAGAAACAGGAAAAATGTTTAGAGGGGGCTAGTTTGCTTATAAATGGTAAATTATACCTTGAAAAGAGTGATGTGACTTTACCTCGTAGTCGTAGAACATCTCAAAAGCATCATTTCGGACGCAAACAAAGACATACAGTAACAATGGGTTTGATTGAGCTTGGCGAAGGAACAATATTTAAGAAACCTCTTCGTCTTAGGAAGGCCATAAAGCTATGCAGAAATCAATGAGCTGGTTCTCTTATATGAGGCATACTATTTTCATTCATCGATGTATGGCACTCAGTGACTGATTCAGAGTAATACACCCTCGTACATCAGTTAAATGGAAACACACTAGCCTAAATAGATATTATCTTTATAGTGTACACAACTGACAACTGATACATAATATACATTATTTGCGATCATTCCTTCAAGCTGCGGTCTGCTGCAGCAAAATGAGTGTTTGTCCTTTTGGGATATTATCCTAGGTCAAGTCACAGTAATGGCATAATGTATGTAATATACAGTATCGAAAATATTTTCTGGTTTCAGCAAGAGATTATAGACTACTGCTGTTGGCGGCCAGTTCTGTGGAATTATATTTGTAGTGTGAAATCTACCTAAATGATGCATCATAATTATGAAAGGTGATTTTTTTGGGAGTCCCTAGTTATATCTATATAGTATTGGAGCTATTGGTGGGGACTCCCTCAATCAGTCATGTCTTTAGTCATTGAATTCTCTTTGTTCTTAATGACCGGTTACGCAATCTCATGTTCAGTAGTTAAAGAGTATTGTCCTCTAATTGTTAGAATCAGGTAGTGTGAGAAGCCAGAATTAGGTAACTTACATAGCCACTACTTGAGCCAATCATCCCCTCACCACTTCACTCCCTTACTGCCAACTGCAGGTGGGCAGGTTTAGGTGAGTGGGTGATAGGTCACTCAATACTAGGTACATGATAGTGGCCCTTTCCTAAACTCCTCCCTGACCTGTGTGTGACAGCAGAGTAGTAGTGGTGGTCAGTGCTCATAGCCCATACAGCCTTCTGATAGGGGTATGGTAAGAGGAGTGGATCCTGTTAGGGTTAACTAATAGGTATAATACATGTGTTGCTTGTTTTAACTTATTGAGGGACGACCATCGCTCATGCATGAGCGGAACTTTGTAGATAATTTACTTCTTGTTTTGGGTCTATGTATTACAGGAAGTAAAGTGATTTTGCAAATGGAGCGAGTTGAAAAATAAAATGTTTTACTTTAGTTCTCAACATCTAACCTGTTATTTTGGCATATAATTTCTGAACCTTGTTAAGACGCTATCCTACATACAGATGCTGTCCAACAAAATCCAGTATTTGTCATTTAGCAGCTTGTTGGATAGCATCTGTATGTAGGATAGCGTCTTAACACCTTCCATGGGAATTCTGGTTAGTTGTCATCTCTCTTTAATAATAAAAAGAAGTTGGGTCTCCACTGAAGCTCTTAGAGACAGATTCTTCAATATAATTATATACCAGACTCTTATTTGACTTACTTTATATCCATACCAGGACACCACTAGCTATAATTTTTGTTTAATTTATGTATTGTCAGACGCGCATTATCGTCATAAAGTACTTAAGTCTATCCTTAATGTACAGCTCACAATTTATATTGGCACTTCCCTTTTGGTCAGGTTGTTTTCTCAATTCCCTTTAACAAGTTTCATAGCACTGTTCTCTATTATATAACATAATATTATAATATTATTATAATCTAAATTATATGCATTATTTTGACACATCTTCAGGTGTCAATCAGCGTTCAGGGACCACGCATTTTTTGAAAGTCAATTTAAGACCTTTTTAAGACTAATGTTCCGAAAAATTAAGACCTACCAACCGCATGCAAAGACAAAATTTATGAGGACAATGATGTAAATTTATGTAAATTTGTGGTACATGTACTTGCTTGAAAGCGGAAAGTGGAATCTCAGAATTACTACATTTTCAATTCTCAACCTGCACCCTAGAAATTGAAGAAATTGTTACCTGGTTACTTTCGCGTTATCTATATTGGTTGTTAATTATCGCTTTTCGGTTGCAAGTGATTGATAAGGAAAGAAATAAACATTTCCAAGAAAGCGGCAGAACTATATTTGGTTATATTTATACCTCTCTATTTCAAAGCTCTTCTAAATTAAATTCTCTTTTGAATAAGACGATAATATTTGTTGACAATTTATTTGACTTTGGTCCCTTGAATTTCCTTCACAAAAAATCGGATAAGACCCATAATAGTTTACATATGAATTGATTCAGTTTGGGACCTGTTGCTTTTGTAGATTTCGTTGAATATTAGCAATATCCTAAAGGATCAACCAAATTCTTGTTTGCTTACTTCTATCACCATTTTTGCCTTTAACCCATACAAGTACCTGAAGTTATTTAATGGGCTGCTTGTTAGTTAACCTTTCAATTCTAGACCATTTTCTACTTTTTTTTCAGAATCGAGTATGGCTTATCTTCGGTCATCTGAGATTAATGGAATTCTGGAATGCGCTGTCTGTCATGAACATTTGAAGGACCCACGGATATTGAAATGCGCACATTCATTTTGCGCTTCGTGTCTGAAGGCATGGAACCAACGTTGTCCCAATAAGCAAGCAGTTGACTGCCCAATGTGCCGCACACGGACAATGTTACCTGGTGGACAAGTGACGCAGCTGCCGGTGAACTTGAAATTAAAAGAAATGACAAAGCTTTTGGAAGAGCATGCTTCACCAACTTGTCTTTCTTGCAATGCCTCATCAGTTAAGAAGGCTAATCCGGCAACCTGTTACTGTAAAGAATGCCAAGATTACTTATGTGCAAACTGCAGTAACTCTCACAAAACCATCCCAATCTTCAAGAACCATACTTTCGTTGGAACCAAATCAATGTGGAGACATTGCAAAGATCACCCAATGAAACTCAAAGAATATTTCTGTGAAGAATGCAAAAGCCTTGTCTGTACAGCGTGTATAACATCTAGGCACGGGAAGCATGAAATCTATGATTTCCAAGACCGCCTTACCATTTGCCAGAAAACAGCTAAACGAAAGTTAGATAAACTTAATGAACAGTTTCCGCAACCAGTTTGCCACGAGTCGTTACAGAAAGCTGGTTTCAAGAAAGCAAAGTCTGTAATGGAAGGGAAAAGAAAGAACATTAATGATATGATACTTGATTCTGCCGCGTCTCTTACTAAACAAATAGACAAACAAGCAAAGACATTGATTGATCTTGTGGATGCCCAGCATAACATGCTCATCAAAAAACTTGAATGTACAGAGAAGTTTTATAAAGTCGATCCTCTCAAGGAAAAGTGCAACAAATTGTTAGATGTTGAAAAACCCTTGGAGTTGTTGAAAGAATTCAAATCCCTGACACGTGAAATAGATGCTAATGTCCCGGTTGATATGAAACAAGTTCCTGCACTGATCTCAGCGAACACTGACATGATATGCACACACTTTAGTCCCGCAAGCACTAACATATGTCTTGGGACATTGGGTAAAACCGTGTTCAAAGCCTTTTTAGGCGGAAAAGAATTTTGTTGACTCTAAAGCAAACACTTCGAACAGTGTTGGCGACAAAGGAACGCCAGCAATAGTATCATAATAATTATGTATGTATGTGTATATAAGTGTGCGATGGAACATGTCTTGTGATATAGATGTACATGTATAATGATAGTGCAATTGATGATATATAGTTGAATATCTAAATATAATTGGTAGAATTATGTAGCGTTTGTGATAGATGATTTATATGAATGTAGTGAAATAAATGTTTACTGGTTAACAACGTGCGTGTCTTCCAAGTGTGTGGTTGGAGAAAGTGGACAACAGGCCACGGTGGGGGGTAGGTGACGTCGTTCTTGATGGCCGTGGGGGATGCCGGCAGGGCACAGCGGGGCAATGAGACTGTCGAAATAGATCTATCCGAAGATGTAAATGGATGTAAAAAATAATGCTATTCGTCATATTCCCTCATACCCTCGACCATGGGTATTTTTAAACTTAATAACAGTTATCAGCATTGCTCGTTCTCACTGCTCGTGTCCGTATATATCACTGATAATCTTAAGATGCAATAAGTTAGTCAGTAGTGGCTAACTTCTGTTAGTCAACTATAGGTTAATCATTTTGACTAACATTTTTGGTCACATGACCAAATAAGAGATTACATGACCACCAGGAAAAGGGCATACAAAAGAAAACAGATTCTAGAGATTGGTAAGTTTATCCATCCTCATCCTTAGCTCATGTTGTGCATCTAACCTTAACACATTTCATGTGAAAGTATAGATATCAAGGATGGTTTCTAAAGCCATTATGATGAATTAAAATGGCTTCTTAGCCTAGGTTGTAAATTATCCTCTTGAATTGGAGTGGGCCTTGGCAGCCTGCAGCTGGTCCTGTAACCTTTGAAGGGTTAGTCACTAGTGGCTAACTTTGGTTAGTCATACTTTGTCTAACTTATGTTAGTCACTGTGACTAACCATGACTAACGTAAGATAGTTAGATTTGCCTCAGCCATAATGACTAAGAAAGTTAGCCATATATGACTAACTTTTTCAATGCTGGGATTATCAGTGTATCTTCACATTCGTTACCCTACCCATGTACCCTGTCACTGCCGGATACTGGCGAATTTGCAAATAGCCTCTCTGATACTAACCAGCTGATTTCAGCGTTTTGCCTGCATCTAAACTTTAAAATGATGTTAACATCCAGGGGTCAAAACCACACTCCATATTGTATCCCATGAACCGTTTGATAGACAGTTATATAAAAGAAAGTTCCACAAATATAGGAAATTCTTGAAAAAAAAGTAACAACCTCCAAATTGGATATGGACAAATCCATACTCTTATTGCTTGAACCATTATACCTCCGAACCAACATAGCGTGGTCATAGATATTTGGGGAAAATAAACTGCATAGACACAAAATAGTTTCGATCACAGATCTATTTGTAAAATCTATTCATATAGGCCTATTAACTAAATAGTAAATTAATACTATCTTATTTTTGATGCAACGCCCTACTATTGTGAATTAATTTTATAGCTGAAACTAGATCTTCGGTTTTCCTTGCGCCTCTTATCGGTTTATTGAATAGCCACTAGGTGTCAGTCCCGTGGCAACTAATCTATTCCAATAACTTCATTGTTCCTAGTGTGGTGTGGTGTGACGTCTTGGTGTGTGTTAACTACGGTTGACTACTAGGTCTGTTGCCAGAAGAATAATAATTGTGCGTACATGCAGGTGTCTGTAAGCACCGAACGTCTGCATGGGTTATTATCAGGCAACACTCCCTTATAACTCACCAGTCGAAATAAGGAGTTGTATAGCAGTTGTCACCCACTGTCTTCGTATCATCTGTTCTGTCTTATTGACCGACGTTGGTATATCTCTTGTGCATTGAGAAACTTCATAGGCACCCGGAAGCTTCTAGGTAAGGTCATACGCCCATACTGTTTACAACATTGATTGTATTTGGGGCCGTAAGTTCATGCTCCAGTAGGCCTACCTTAGGAGACCAGTCTATAGGTCTAGATTATGCATTAGGCCTACGACTGATGGGGTCAGCAGGGACAGACCTAAGTGTGTGTGTGTGGGGGGGGGGGGGGGGTCGCATAGGGCGTATCCCCTTTCTTGGCATGACGTTTCTAATGTAAAACTGGCTGGACCCTTTTCAATATAATCATATGCCCCCTTTTATAACTCCTAGACCCACCCGTGGTCAGATTCCAAACATTAAAGGGACCCAAAACCAATATAATTGACAAAAATTTTAAAACTCAGATAAGTATAGAAATATGTTAGATGAGTCCAGTTAAGCTCAGTGGTAAAGTATTAGCTGTGAAAACTAGCTCCAACTGAAGTAGAATGCCACAAGAAATGGTGATATTTGCATTTGTTTTTAAACAAACCCTATTTTTGTGGATCCACATTAATCAGGTTGGGGATACCACTGAAAAACGGGACTTCCTGTTAAAACGGGACGTCCTGTGATAACAGGCAATTATGAAAAAGTGTATTATCTAATTATTTTAGATGAAATTATACATGACTATTACACAAGACAAATATGATAATACTTCTACAGATGCAAACTGCAAAAATCATGAAATTCTGCATTTAACATGAAGTTTATGACACTTTCCATTTTGACAAATATATAAATAATAATTTCACAATTAATGTTTTTACATAAATAAAAATGCTCAGAAAATGAGGAGGTTGCTAAATTAAAAAAATATTTGTAATGAAAGAACACATCTTTTGCATCAAAATGATGGTTACATTTTCAAATTCTACCATTGCATTCTTTTTCTATTGATTTTTATTTTTTTAAAGTTACAAAAATCATACCAAGAAAACGGCCCGTCCTGAAATAACAGGACGGTTTCATGATCCGTTATTACAGGACGTCCCGTTTTTTCAGGCAGACTATCTAAAACCATTTAAACCAGTATTGTAATGATGGGATTCAATTTTAATTTGACCAAATAATTGTTTGTAGTGTAGGGTAATATTTAAAAATTAGAAAAATGATAATGGAATGTTTTAAAGGGATTTAAGGGTTGTGTCCTAAAAAAACGGGACGTCCCGTTTTTCCCGTCGTGGCCCCAACCTGTTAATTGATTTGAGCAAGAAAAATGTGTTTTTAATGATTTTTTACCATATTTCATGGTTTAGATTTTAATATAGACCGGGAATAGGCTCAATGAATGGATTTCCATGATTATTCGAATTTTTTAATCATTATTTCATTTTTTTAATCGTTATTTACACAAATTCACTTCATACAGCGTTCTTCCATGTAGGTATACTATATAATGTCAAATTATTTTAACGTTGATATTACAATTGTATGAATGATTATATGAGTCAGTTCGTAGTGAGTAAGCTAAGATTATCCTTGATATATATATATATATATATATATATATATATATATATATAGGGGTACTTTGCCAAAACTAAATCCTCAAGATAGGCAATATAGTTCAATACTAATAAAGGCTTTTTGCCCCCAGCAACGCTAGCAACATAAACAGTAATGACCAACAACACTAGGGGGCAGCACTATTTACTGCTCCTCAGCATTTGTATGACACATTCATTATAATCAATCTTTACACACAAATATATATACAGATGGGTCTAGACCCCTAAAATCGACAGGGCGACATGGGCATTTCTTAAATTCGACACTGCGACATGGCCGTTTTTTAAATTCGACATGTGGGAGCGTATCTGGGAAAAGGTACCTAATGGCAGTTAATGAGGTCACAAAATCACATGAAACATGGGGAAATGTGTCAGCATTATTCTTATTGTAGAGAACCTACTCTTTCAAATGCTGCAAACCATTTTGAAATATTCCTAATAGAACCTGAGATAAACATGAATGAACCTACCCACCTCTTGTATATTGAGAACCCCTTATTCCCAATTGCTGTTGTTACTTCCATGTTATGGCGACTTGAAGCTTCTTATGTTTATCAAGAAATTAAGTTTTCTTACTTCTGAGAATGTTAAAAGTGCCATAACTTTTGACAGGAGTGCTTGTTCCACTCACTCTTTTCAGTTTTGAGAAGGTAATAACATTTTCTACATTACCTGTGAAATATGTTCTTTCCATTCTTTATATTCTTTTTACCGTAACCATGGTAACTCGCTAACCTAAATTATGCGCAGAAATTCTGCTAAAAACGTTCCATTTTGATTTTCCCATGATGCATTGCTTATGAAAATTTAGATTTTTAAGTAAATGTCATGAGAATCTTTAGAAAATTTCATGTAAGTCAAAATTTTTCACAAAATAATTTATAAAATAGTTTTTTCCCCACATATTTCATGATTAATGTAACAAAGAGTCAATTTCTGCCAGATACTGCCAGATTTGGCCCAAATTGAGCATAATCGCCTATATTGTACGTAAGATTGTAAAGGGACTAAATATCGTAAAATGATAAAACAAAGAGTAGAAGAATCCCTGGGACTTCAGAACCATCATAAAACATAACTTTTAGCTGCATGTTAAGTGATTGTTTCATAACATGAACAAACCTCCAGAACTAGCGGCCACAGGGTGGCCAAATATGTCATTAGGTACCTTTTCCCAAATATGCTCCCATGTGACATGGCAACCTAGTGACAAATGACATTGCTGTTTTCTTAAATTCGACAGGGGACAGTGCTAATTCTTAAATTCGACATGGGACAGGACTAATTCTTAAATTTGACAGGGGACATGGGTCCAAACCAAGATATATGGACAGGCGACAGGGCCGTTTTTTAAATTCGACACGGGACACGGGACCCCCCCATCTATACCCCCATACAGGGGTATATAGTCCACATTAGTTAATCACATTATCATACATGCAATCAATGGACAATAGGCCTAGCTAAGTTAAGCATAGTTAAGTTATACTATGTCTAATGTATAAGAAAAGGGACCAATATGAATGGCAAGTTACAAGGGAACGCCACACCAGAAATTCTGATAGAATTTATTATTTTTCACACTGAGCTAAACTACTCTAAATAGATACCAATCCAGCCCATACTATGTTAGCGCAAAAATCTGCAATGAACCCCCAGACTTAGCACATCATGCATTGAATGTACAAAGCTTTAAAGTAGCTATACGCGGTCCACTATGACTGTGTCCATATTTGACTTACTTTATGTGCATTAACCTTGCGACTGTTTGATGAATCTTGGAATAATCTTGCGATTGATTGACTAAATACTGGACTGAATCTTAACTTAGACGGTCCCCCCTTATATTGTGATGAATGTCCATTCATCAATATATCAGAGTTAAGTATCGAAAACAAATAGAACGTTGTAAAGTAAAAGTGTATCTTTAAGGAACCGAAACCCAAAACCCAAAACCCAAAACCCGAAAGTGTTGTAAACCGAATATGAGGTCATAATGACCACGTGACCTCTAATGGCCAATCAGGGCCGAGCAGTAGACTATAAAAAGGGGCGGTGAGGCCTGAAATAAACAGTTCCATCTTGGTACTCCTTGTGTCCACATGTGTCTTCTTCCTCTAGTATTGCCCTGAATGGGGTCTAAGTCGATGAGATGAGCTGAAACTAACTAAGTGACTTTATGAACATAAGATAATATAAGCAGAAGTTCATAGAAAATAGAGCAAGAAGTAGTACGGGGTCCAATGACCTGAAGGACAGAAATATGACACGAAAGCCCGAAATGGCCCGAGAGACGACCCGAAGCCGGAAGACCGGGCAGGTACGGAAACCCGAAATAGTGAGCAGCCCCCTGTGACCGGGAGTAGGAAGGCGTGACCAGCTCGGCCCCACGCTACCACCCTTTAGGCGAGCGTTGGCCCGACACTCCCGAAGCGTTGAAGGACTGGCACATCCAGGAGGCGAGTGAGAGAGCATCCATTGTCCGGTTACCACAGACCCATCCCCATCACTTTTCCCACTGTCCTCCACCTGTTAACAGAAGCCCCCGGTCCCCTGTGCCTGATGTCCGAAATACCTCTGTTCCGGCCGACCGATACACCCCTCCCCCATCAACGAATTCCGATTTCCCGATCGACCCGCTCATTCCCCCTTGTGTGCGAGGCACGACTCTTGATCTTACATCTTGGCTTCCTGCTCAGGCTCCTCACCCGACTGAGAACAAAAATAATCCCCACATCCCTCGGCTGTACAAATCGGAGGCCCAACCCCCTCCACGACTAATACTGAGTTCCCGACCGATCCACCTAGTCCCCATTGACGCGGGGCATGGCTCTTGTCCACACATCTCGGCTTCTTGATCCGGCTTTTCGCCAGACTCGAAGCTAAAATAACTCTCACGTCCCCTCGTCGTAGAAATCGGGAACCCCGAACTACCGAGGAACGTCACATATATATAAAAGGCTTCCTCAGGCTTCCTCAAAGATAAGCATGGTGATATTATACTTTTTCTTGGTTTTTTATATTCCTCTTAGTCTATTGTATCCATTTAAACTTGATTCAGAGATATGTAAAAGATCTGCTTTTGATCAAACATGCACCTCTCAATCCCTTTAATAGTTAATACATTATGTTTAAGTATAATTCACATGTGCCATGGAGTTTGAAAAGGATTGATATTTGAAGATTGCTATGGTATGAATAGATTTATATTGATGATTCACTTAGAAATAGGTAAAAATGAGAAACTGATTTTTTTTGGGTTATGTGGTTGGGGATGGGGGCGGGGAGAAGGGGGGAGGGGGGCTGCCGGGTGGGGCGGGGTGGGGCAGCGTGGTGCACAGTGAGCCTGGTGAAACAAGCTGAGGGAGACTGTGATCACTACGTAAATATATTTTTGAACTTGTTATGTTATTTCCATGAAAATAACGGGTGGGATGAAAGTATGGGTGTTATAGATCTGACTGATTTGTATTATAAAACGTTAAATACATGTATAAGAGAGGGTGCACCCACCAGTAATTTGGATTTAAAGGGAGCCAAAACCAATATTTGTTTTGGCTCCCTTTAAATCCAAATTTCTTGTGGGTGCATAATCTTATCAATTATTTTCTAATTGACAAAATTTCCAAAACTGAGATAAGTATAGAAATATGTCAGATGAGTCCAGTTAAGGTCAGTGGTAAAATATTAGCTGTAAAAACTAGCTCAAACTGAAGTAGAATGCCACAAGAGATGGTAATATTTACATTTGTTTGTAAACAAACCCTATTTTTGTGGATCCACATTAATTGATTTGAGCAAGAAAAAGATGTTTTTAATGACTTTTTACCATATTTCTTGGTTTAGATTTTAACATAGGCCAGGAATAGGCTCAAGGAATGGATTTCCATGATTAATTGAGTTTGAAAAATTTCATTGAATTTATTGGTTTTGGCTCCCTTTAACGCCCTTCCTCTGACCATTCAGCAGCAGAAAGTTTGATGACGCCATAAGATGACATGGTGACAATCACTCAGACCCCAAATATGGAACCGTTTATAATTGAGAAGAAAAACAAACCATGGATTGTCTCTGATCTACCTGTGGCCTGTTGCACAATTCCCATCGAACGATACCTATCCTTGTCCACTTTGATCGTTGTTAGGCCGTTTTTCACCCTCAAAATAGGTAGATAACCCAGAGTCTCCGGACCTCTTCACCCTCGAAATAAAACTATTTAGAATGCTGTAAATGAGCTGTAAATTTACAGGATCTAGTCCTACAATATCCTTCCTTATAACACTTTACAGAATTCAATTTGAGAGATGTAAAAGTATTGAGGTTTTGCAACAACAACGTCGTATCTAAAGCCCCATACCCACTAGGTGATTGGGGCCTCGTCGCCCGTCAGTATGGTACATTGAAATGACCAGGTTTGATAAAATCGCCGAGCGATTTTCCCGGCGATTTTCTCAGCGACTCAAATCAAACATGTATATTTCAATACACCATACTCACGGGCGATCAGGGGGAAATACAATCGCCGAGGCTCAAATCGGCTAGTGGGTATTGGGCTTAAGATGTCATTGTGCAACCGGGCCAAAATATAATCGCGAGGGAGGCTAAACCAATATGATTTGGCATAATTATGTATATTTTTACTGATAGTCATGCTCGAATCAAACATAGCCCAAAATCTACATAGATATCAGGATATTGGCGCTCCAAAACTAAACAGAGTTGGACGGGACTCTATGTCTAAAGCCCTACTTACACTATAGCCCCATACCCACTAGGGGATCTTTTACTGAATCGGCGTCGGCATCGGCACTGGCGTCGGCCTACTCTGCTTGGACAGGCCATACCCAAGGACAATCGGTGCCGACGTCGGTGCCGACGGCCGACTTCGGTGCCGACGCCGACGCCGACGGGTGCACCGATCCCTATCAAACAAGTTTGATAATTTTATGCCGACGCTGATGGCGACGGCGACGGCCGACGGGCGTCGGCGTTGGCCGACGGTAAATTGCTTAGTGGGTACGGCGCTTGAGCGTCGGGTCTCTGATTACGTTGGGTGATTGTTCCCAACGTGAACCATATTACACTACGCGTCAGACCCGACGCGAAATATATTATACTAAGCATTTTGGGGTCGAGTTCCCAACGCGAATCCCAACACGAACTTGTTTTTATATATTATACTTCGCGATGGCTCTACAGATTCGCATTTGCTATTCGCGGCGGCAAAAACGCGAATGAAACAGCCCCAACGTGAACCAGCCGACGCATAGTGTAATATGGCCTTTAAACTTATTTTCATGTTGTTCATATTGCCCTAGATTATAATTAGGTTTTAGATAACACTGACAATAATCATATTTCATTTTCACAGAATAATCTATCAAAGTTGCGCATTTCGCCAGAATGGGTGATTCATTTCACACCTTAATCACCAGTGGCATGATATGATTCTCTTTCGTTCCAGTTCGTACCAAAGAATGGCGCGCCTAGTTTCTATGGACGTCTACGATCTTCTCAGTTGTGCCGTATGTCATGAGACTCTGAAGGATCCAAAGGTGTTAGCATGTCAGCATACGTTCTGCACCACATGTCTGATATCCTGGAGCAAGGCAGGTACTAAACGTCGGATGATAGAATGCCCAGAATGCCGAACTCTCACACCTTTACCAAGAGGGCAGGTTAGGAACTTGCCATCGGATTTCAAAATAAAGCAGATGATAGAAGCACTGTCTCAGCACGATGTCTCTCCGAAATGCATCTGCTGTACAGGAGGATCAGGCAAAGACAACAAGGCTGAGTACTATTGTAAAGAATGCCAAGACTATCTTTGCCAATATTGTAAAATTTCACATCAAAGAATAGACATTTTCAAAGGCCACCATTTGATACGAAAGGTAAAGAAACGGAGCCTGAGCTCGAGGATGCAGTGCCAGGATCATCGGATGAAATTCCAAGATTATTACTGTGAACAATGCAGCGTTCTCGCCTGTAGTGTGTGTGTAACGGTACGCCACCAGCAACACGAAGTGTATGATCTCCAAGCACGTCTCAAAGACCGCTTGAAAAAGACAAAGGGCAACCTAACTAAACTCACTAACGCGTTCCCTGATCCCATTTCAGAAGGTCTATTAGAGAAAAGGGGTTTTGAACAGATCATTGCAGATGTTGAAGAAAAGACCAGTAAAATCGCCCAGCAGATTACAGCAAGTGCCACTTCACTGACGAAAGACATAAAGAAACAAGCTGATGAACTGATGGAGTTAGTGACTGTACACCATGATATACTTATCAACAAACTAAAGAGAGCAGAGAAATACCGAGAGGTTGGGTCTCTAAAAGAAAGATGTGAAGTTTTACTTGAATCGGAGAATGCTTTGACAATTCTCAAGGAATTCAAAGACCTTTCAAATGATATTGACGCTTTAGTTCCATCTGATATGACTTCAGAAGCTCCTCAATTGTCAATCCATGCAGACTTTGTTTACGAAGACTTTTGCCCACGATATGACATTTCTATTGGACAATTCGAGAAGAGGGTGCTGAAAAACTTCATAGCCAATCCCTAAGTACATTTAGTTTGGTGAGCATTATTCTTATTGCCCAAGTATTGTGGTGCCGCCCTCTGTGGGATGATTGTCGAAGTGTCAGTGTACCCCTCAATGCCATCTGGTGCACTAGAGAACAATGGGGCATGATGTTACTTATCTATTAAGATGCATTTACCTAAGAAAATATGATAAAAGCTTGTAAGGTCTATCGATAGCAGCAATTAAAAACAAGTGCTATACAGCTAAACATCGGGACTTTCTGTAATGTTTCTGTATTTTAATTCTGTAATAATAATACTTATGTCATTGGTTTCTAATGTCATTTTCCAATTATAAGCTCATTATTTCCCGGATTTCAAAATATGTATACGAACTTTTAACGGTCTATAAACAATATATCAAAACAAAATGCGAAACAATAAAATAAGTTTTTATAGTTGCAAACTCAAATTGCCTATTCATTGACAATTGTTTAAAAACCAATGGCGGCCTTTATTATTGTTAAGAATAATGCCCACTAACTAAACGAAACATGGAAATGCTTTGTAATTTGGTACAATTGATCGCCTGGTGATGTAGAGCCAATAATTATTTGAAAAGAAAAGTGGGGGTCCCGGGGCTAATCTAAGAGCTATTAAATGATACATCGGGACATTTTTAGAGAAAATCAAAAATTAAATACTCATGAAATTAACCCTTTAGACCCCAATCCGGCTATAGTCACCCGAAGGTGTGCTCCCCATGCAATCCGGCCGTAGCCGCCCGGAAAAACGTCATTTTTCCATAATTTTCCCATGTTTTTCCAGAATAGAACAGTCAAAAGACTATTAAACATATAGAAATGGTAAATATATCATTTTAAAGCTGTTGGAATTCCCTAATCGATGCTTCATCTCAGATTTCTATAATTTTAATTTATATGGGCGGATTTAACCTTTGAACTTCCTCAAGTACAATATATTTAAGGAAATCTTGAGGGTAATCCATGGAAATCCTGGGGAAATCCAGCTATTTATAGTAGCAATGTTTGGGGTCTAAAGGGTTAAGATACAAGATTTACACATTACTAATGTTTCTTGCATGAAATGTATCAAGGAGGTGCTATAGATTAATTTTGTGGCTAAATATTGCATTTCATATATATTTTACTTTCAGAAAAAAGTGTTAGATGTCCGAGGAGGCTCTTTTTGAAGCCCTTATTTTGCCTAAAACCTGCTATAGCTTCCATGCAAAAGTCCTGGTGGACAGATATATAATATAGTACATAATAACACTGAACAAGCTAGGGCGGTTAATGAGTGTCACTTTATTGGCACTACCAAGCAACAAAAACAGAAAAAGAAAAAATAAAGTACAATGTCCAGTAAACCCAAACATGGGGGAGCTGTATACTAACTGTGTGTATGGTTGTAAGTCTGGCAGGAGAGAGGCAGGGTCAGACAACAAACAATGTTTATATACCCATGCACAACCTCCATCTGGTGGGGACTTTGGATTTCTACACCAGATGGGGCTACTTAGTTCCAACACATAACACCTGTGGTGCTAGTGAGCCATAAGTTGAGTTTAGGCACCACAGAAGTATAGTCCACAACATGTAGCTGTATCCATATAATCCTTCTGGGATTATATCTGCCATAGCTTCCATGCAAAAGTCCTGGTGGACAGATATATAATATAGTACATAATAACACTGAACAAGCTAGGGCGGTTAATGAGTGTCACTTTATTGGCACTACCAAGCACCCAATGCCCAGCAACAGTGTTATGAGTAATAAAGTACCACAATCCATTATAGAAAGGAGCAATGTTGGGATAACCAAGTACCCCACTCCAGCGAAGTAAGGATAACCAAGTACCCCTCTCCAGCGTAGTAAGGATAACCACGTACCCCACTCCAGCGTAGTAAGGATAACCATGTACCCCACTCCAGCGTAGTAAGGATAACCATGTACCCCACTCCAGCGTAGCATGGATAACCAAGTACCCACTCCAACGGTGTAGGAATAACCAAGTATCCCAATCCAGCGTAGTAAGGATAACCAAGTACCCTACCAGTGTAGTAAGACCACAAAGAGTCCTAATTGAGAGTAAGGTAACCAAGAACCAACTCCCCACAATGGATAACCAGGTATCCGTTAACCACAGTGAAGATAACCAAGTATCACATAAGGAATAACCATGTACTCCAATCCAGGCGTGTAGGGATAACCCAGTATCCATCCAATGAAGAGACTCAATATCTCCTCCTATCATTCCAAAGATGAAGCATTACAGTGATCAACATTCAGGTAGTGTAATAGTCATATAAATATTCACTCAGAAGACAACAGCACTAGGCAAACTTCAAAGATTACCTAAAAAAGTGCTTTGCAGTTGCATGCATCCATCCTAATTTTTGAGTCCAGGGAGCTCTCGAGGTACAGCAGTACAGACAAACTTTTCCAGTCTCCCAGCGCTTTAATACTGTGCAAGGAAACACCTGCATCTGCAAGTGCTGTAGCACCTCCTCTGCTTAAGGAGTGTGAAGACAGCTTATTCAAACCCAGAACCTTACAGGCATTAGATAAGCGAAGTGAAAACCACTGATAAGTACAATTTTGAAATTTAGAATTTGACATGTAAGATAAACACATGAGATGAGTTAGTAGGGTGAGCCACCATGGCTAACAAACATGACATATAGAATCGCACACAAAATATTGATCCAGGTATATTAACCAGGGGAATTTGCAAGACACGTTCCTTAAAAGAAATTGTCTTGGTACGGCGGAGAGATAACAAGACTCCCCAGTCTCTGGGTTGGCATTTGTTAATGCCAACCCAATCTCAAAAAGATTCGACTTCCTTAATAAGGCTCAAAATCCTATAATGAGAGACAGCCAGAAGGCCAAATCCTCTGACTTAGTCAAATCTAAGGAGGAACATATAAGTTTCATGTCTGGCACAGTAATAGGAATGGCAGAGACAGTAGCATCACCGATGGTGCGCCTAATACCCCTAAGTGTGAACTGAATCAGGGTATCATTTATGGCTACATGTGGAACATTGTTAACCTTATGTAAAACCCAAACTGCTGACAGATAGTTCTGTATGGATGAATAACAAAATGTTTCAGCCATGTAAGATAAGTAGACACAAATAGTATCCACACTAGCCGGTATTGGGACAAGGTCTAACATAACACAAAAATCAATGTAATGTTTCCACTGAGATTTCCTTGTTTTGTAGGTCGATTCAGCCATCCAGTAACTCTGATAAAACAGAGATTTCTGTCTGAGAGCATCCAGACCTAAAACAAAAAGGAAACAGGTGGATGATAGCCCTTGCTCTTGGGATCAGTCACACGTGACAAATAGTCAGGCACAATGTTATCATCTGTACATATATATTCAGCAACAAGGTGCAAGTCAAATATGAAACACAGCCAGAATAATTCACGAAGCAAAAACATACAGTGAATGCTTCTGCTACGACCAGTATTCAACATACGCACAACCTGAGTATTATCACATTTAAAACGCACTTTACACCCACGCCAAGCTCTACCCCATCTCCAGACTGACACAAGAATAGGCCACAATTCAAGGAGATTTATATCAGGATTTGTTCTGATATAGAGTGGGGGCTCAGCCCAGTGATGAGGACCTGCATCAAATTTTGTATGAACAGTGGGGTAAGGGGACCAAGATCCCAGCACATAATCGTCACCCCACACACACCCAAAACCTGTCAGAGAAGAATCTGTCCTCACAGGCAAATTGGCCAAAGTGCGGGTATCCATGATAGGAGCTTTACCATTGAATAACTGACAGAAAGATATCCACCAACGGATATCCTCTAGGAACCAATCAGGCAAGGTAATAACATCTCTTTTTGAATGTAACACCTTAGCAAGATTAATCAGTCTCCTGGAGAATGTCCTTCCCCGACGTACTACTTTGCTTGCATGTGAAACAACACCACAAAGTGAATCCAGCTCATGTTTGGTAGCTGTTATCTTTGTGGAAAAGTTTGAAACCAAATTCTGTAGTTTCAACAGCTTATCACCAGGCAAGCTCAATTCCATAACCGTGCTGTCAATAATCAGGCCTAAATACTTAACTCGCTCAGCTGGAAGCACAACTTTATCTAGGGCTATCTCAAATCAAAGGAACTCAAGGAGACCTGATAAAACATCTAAGGCCCTCTTACATGAGTCCTCGGTTTTAGCTATGACCATGAAGTCATCTAGATAGCCGAAGGTGTCTGCAAATCCCCTGGATTTCATACCCCTAACAACAAATTCAGTCAATTGAGTAAAAATCCAGGGGGCACACTTGAGTCCAAAACACAAGTAGTTGTCAGAAAAATACTGTGAACAACCATTATAATCCCAAGCAAAACCCTGGAATTCCCTATGAGATGGATTAATATGTACAGAACGATAGGCCGATTTGATATCCAACACTGCCATTTAAGCTCCAGGGAAAACTGCATCAGTAACATCATCAATATGAGTATAGGAAAATGTGGAGCAGGTGGTAGTCATGAAATTATTTATGGATCTACCAAGCGGTCTTCTGCAATCTGTGATAGGTCGCAGTTTGCCCGACGATTTCCTTACCGCACCCAAGGCGTGTACACAGTGTGGTTTGTGATCTAGAAGTGAGATTTTCCCCTTGCTCAACTCATCCACAATGGTGATGTCCATTTGTGATTTGAATTCATCGTTCATAATGGATGAATAATTGGAACATTCGTATGAGGGTATAATAACATCATCTACAATGTCAAAACCCCTAACAATGCTGTTAAAAATAAAATCAGCATTGGGGTCAATACCCATAGGACGGCAATATGCCTCAGTGTGGAATGAACACGGGTTGAGTTGCAATTGGCAACCATCAAGATAGTGATAACAACTATCACCACAGGGGTGAGGTGGTACACCCTCACTGGTTACAAAATAACTGTCTGAGAAAAACTGGTCAACATTCGGAGAAGAGTAGTCAGTATGAAAATTAAATTCATAAGGAATGCACAACACCGGCATGGGTGTAAATTCAACTTGTTCATCCAAGTCATAACGCCAGAACTCTTCCTCTGAATAGACTGAAGATAATTCATCTTCTGCAGAACAGTAAACTGATGTGTCTCCCATAGGTAGTTCAACAATTTCATGTACCTGAATAATTTCATGTACCTGAGGGAGAACCTCATCCTATCTGAAGTTAGGAGGTGTCACCCCTGAAGGCCTTACTTCTTTTTGTTCACTAGAACAATCCATGGCCCTATGGTTCCCACTACACTCAGTACAGAGATGTTTGAGATCACAATTTGGCATTTGACTTTTTTTTTTCGAAATTCCATTTCCAGCAGTACCCACGTGGTAATTTATGTTTACGACCGAATTCATTTTTCTTTGAATCATTTGCGACCGGCTTCTGCTTAACTCTGATATTTTCAGGACCTAAATATCTGTGCACCAATTCGTGGTCACCATATACCATTGTACCTTCACCCAGAATATCAGCCCTCTCACGCACAGCCTGATCATATCGTATCAAAGAGGCTGCTGTATATACTTTTGATTTGTCAACCAAGAACCGAATATGTTTAAGATAACATGACACAGAATACCCCTGTGTCAAAAGGCTATCCACTAGAGACAAATTTGCAGCTAATATATCCTCTAATGTACGGTAATCAGTGGTTTTCGAATCAAATGCCATATGCAATTCTAGGTCAAAAAAGCGCAACTTACGTTTTCTCCTTTCCGGAACTCTGCAGTCATGAGAGGAGCACTTGTCATCATAGTAGTCATCCCTCACATCACGGCCTAACTGCCCGTGTCCACCTGTTGGCTTGTTCCCATGCACGAAAGGTGTGAAGTGTGTACCGGCAGTGTGTTTCTGAAATACTGGGTTATGTGGAATAGGTGAAACAGGAACAAATTCCGACTTTTTCTCCTTCTTGGCTTCCAAACCATGTACAAATTGTGTCAATTTCTCACTGAAACTAGTGTCACTTGGTTCAGGTTCAGGTTCAGGTCCTCCCCCAGAAGCTCCCTGTGTGCGTGTACTAAGTTCAGAAAATAATTTCTCAAAGCCTGATACTAACAAGTCCATTTGCTTATCCTGACGAGAAATTGCTTCGCGTTGAAGAATATTTTCTTTAACTAACTGTTGTACAAGTTCAGGAGTAACCTCAGATACTTTTTCAGTTGACTTCACATTCAAGTATGCCTCAGAGTCCTCAGAAATTTTTGTCAAATCAATGTGTAACAAATATTCAGTCTCACTCACCCCCAAGGTCGAACACAGCTCCTTTGCAGCACGAGTGTAAATACAGAACATTCCTCCCCGTGGTGGGTGTTCATTCTTGCATGAGCCACACAATATAGGCTTCCTGGTTGACATGGCTGCAAGAATAAAAAGAACAAAAAATAAAGTACAATGTCCAGTAAACCCAAACATGGGGGAGCTGTATACTAACTGTGTGTATGGTTGTAAGTCTGGCAGGAGAGAGGCAGGGTCAGACAACAAACAATGTTTATATACCCATGCACAACCTCCATCTGGTGGGGACTTTGGATTTCTACACCAGATGGGGCTACTTAGTTCCAACACATAACACCTGTGGTGCTAGTGAGCCATAAGTTGAGTTTAGGCACCACAGAAGTATAGTCCACAACATGTAGCTATATCCATATAATCCTTCTGGGATTATATCTGCCATAAAAAGATTTCTAAACATGGAACTTGTCTCAAAATCACTATATGAATACTTACATATGTTGTTAAGATAAAACCAAAAGAATCAACATAGGTCCCGGGGTGATCTACTGAGTTATGTGAAGAAATATGTATGACAAATTGGAAAAAACATCATACCTTTTTGGCATATTTTGCAGTGCAGAGACAAAAAAAAGATGCATAATAAATAAATCACCAAGTAATTTTCAAAGCAGCCAAACTTGCATTAGAACATCAGGTTCCTTTATATCCTCAGCAATTAGCTTGTAAGGATGAAATTTGTGAAAAAATGTGTTTAGTGACCAAGTGCCACTTTTTGCCCAACAGGCATTTCTAAGGCAAAAAGTAAATTCCCTAAATCAATCAAATGTTGGTTTAAGTTTCCAAAACAGACCTCTTAGATTATGAATAATATTTTAGATCAAGTTTTAAGACATTTCCCTATGGCCCAGGGGGATTTTACAGTTTTCACCACTAGGGGGAAGCACTAGTTTGTGGGCATTATCCTTAAAGGGAGCCAAAAGCAATATGTTGTCAAGATATAACAAAATTTTGCAAACTCTATTAACTGTGATAATACATTCAAAGAACTAACTTTAGCCATTGTTACAGTATAAATCATGTTAATTATAATGTTACTTGCAATAATACTCAACAGTTAACAGAATGCCTGAAGACAGCAATGTTTGTAAACAAACCAATTTTGGTGGGTCACCAAAATTGACCAGGGACAAGTTCTAATATTATTTCAGTGAAATTTAAGTCTGTATTCACAGTCAATATTTTACTACAGGCCTAGGTTATGGAAATAGAATATGTTTCAATAGTTAACAGAATGCCTGAAGACAGCAATGTTTGTAAACAAACCAATTTTAGTGGGTCACCAAAATTGACCAGGGACAAGTTTTAATATTATTTTAATAAAGTTTAAGTCTGTATTCACAGTCAATATTTTAAAACAGGCCTAGGTTATGAGAATAGAATGTATTTCAATAGTTAATAGAATTTGCCATATTTTTACATCCTCATCCTTATAACTCTCGAATTATATTACATTATTAGCAGCTTAGTGGTCTACATTATATTACAGCAATAATTCACAATGCATAATACGTTGTAAACTAACAAGTTGGCCTGAGGATTTAGCGGCCCTCAACTGCTCAGTTGCTCAGTCCCAGTGGGAGCAGCTCCCACCTGTCCCCACCCACGCCACCTAGTGTCGGCGTCCGCATCTACCACTGTCAGCCTACATTAGCGACACCTGTTTTCGCCGCTCGAAACCTCTTTGATCAGACACCGGCAAGAGGGAGCAGCTCGGACCTATTTAGCCGAGCTAATGGTGAGCATATCAATACTAATGGTGAGCATTATCATTAACACCGCTGACGAGTGGGGACAAGGTGGGGACAGGAAATAGACACCTGGAAAGTGTAAAGGTTTCAACAAGTTGTCTTTTCCATCTCCAATCATGATAATGCATATATATATAGGCAAGCGGGACCAGTCTTCCGGAAATCCTCGCTTAATTACAAATTAAGTGGAACGTTCAGAAAATAAATATGAGGTAGATCATAAGGAGTGCCTCTGTTGGCCTAGACCAATGGGAACCACTCGTTGTGTATAAGTATTTCCTTTCAGTGGTGCTGAGTAAGCAGTTGCCACGACCAATATTTGTAAGATTATATTGTAACATTGTACGTGTCGTACCCTATAAAGCCTTTCCTAAGAAATAGTCATTGAAAATGTTATTGGACCCCTGGATTTGGAACAATGGTGTAACATTCGATCACTGAAACTAACCAAACTAAGTGGGCGATTACAAGTTTTCAACCAGCATTATTTGAGGTAAATTCTAGTATAGAAATGGAAACATTTACATAATGAAGCTGAAAATGTAAAATTAAATCGATATCCACTCATGTAAAACAATGTGAACATGGTCACAAAGTGTGTGCCTATTACGCGGTAGTCGGCCTACTCTTGATATACTTTAGTATTGACAGGCTCCTTCTTATACTGTATCCTACCACGCACAAAAGTTTATAAGTAATGAGAATAAGATGCTCCTTCACAAGTTCAAGAGCCACGTATACAGTGTGTGGGCGTGGCTGTGCCTGACTTCAACTCTCGTTGTTCAGGTCTTTTTGATTACTTTGGGGGTCTTTTGAAGCCAGTCGGTGGTCCGATCATTGGCAAACTACAGCCAGCTGCCTCAGAAAGGTGAATAGTTAGACTGGGGGTTGAGACTGGGTGTTGGCTGAGGGAGAGCTGGGGATGCTAAGGGGCGGGCCGGGAAATGAAGTTTGGCCTTTTGGTCCGATTGATCTTTGTCCACAGAACCTGTGTTAGATGAGCAAAGGTCGAGGCTTGGGCCGATTCCCAACAGGGTCAACGGCTCCATGCAACTATTGTTTTACATTCAATATTGCTATGTTTCAAAGAACGGTTTTTCATAGAAATTCATAGTAGGCTTTTAATAGGGCTTTGTGTAGGCATATCTAGATTGACTGCTAAACGTGTTCCTATGATTGTTCAAAATTATTATTAGAGTTGTCTTCTTTTATTTATAATTCAATCACCTATATTTCAATCAATATATTCCATCGAAGGGATTTTTGAAACATGTCAGGGTTGAAAACATGACATGCTTTAAGTTTTCAGTCGAAGAGTTATTACCTGATACAATTAAAAAAAAATCGAGCTATAGATGGGGAATCAATTTCATCGAATCATCACGACAGATTTAGCTTTTAGGTTTACTTGAAATTCGGAGGTCTTCAATTTTCATCATAATGTAGGGCCTACCTTGTATTGTGTCATAATATACGCGAAGACTGTCCATGCTTAAACAAGCAGACTTAAGAGCAATAGGACCTCGGCCTACAGGTCATTTCAATTGTCCAAGCATAGGTATAAAGGGCCAAGAAGTGTAGACGGACTGTAGATCCCCAGGGAAATCTAGACTGGGGAGATTTGAGACTCTGTCTATGTTTGGCCTCTGGCACAGCAATGGCCAACCGTACTAATTGTCCCTGCCAAGTAGGTGTCACGGACGGCGACGTTGACATAGCGTCACTGTACATCGCCTGCAGACGTGGTGGGTATATTGAAGCCAAGGCAACCAGAAGTTATAATAGGAAGGACAGGCGCCCATGACAAGTTGTCCTCTTCTGGTAGGTCCCTATCCTTTACAGTCCCAGCCCCACCCCGACCAATTCACACGGGTATGGTGGGTAAAATGAGATGATTGGACCCAACCCCATACCCAATGTACTCATGGCCAAATCACAAAGGCACTTGTAAAATATCCGCTCTCTGGCGTCCCTGTTTCAGATATCCATTGAAGTATTGTCCAGTTTCAGACCTCTTGTTTGTCCGCCATTTCTCGCACCGCTGCACTGCATTGTAGGATGCCCTCTGTTCATGTTTGCTTCTGCCGACAGATGTCGCTCCGAAAGGCGGTGTCGCTTGCACTGAGGTCGGCTGGAACATTTACCCAGGGATGATCTCCAATTGGGTGCATGTGCAGGGCGGCCAATTCAATTAGATCCCCCAGGCCTGAGTCCTATTGTTCCCAGGGTCATATAGAGACCCGAGACAAAGTCAAAAAGGGCCTGCGCGGTGATGATATCTCAGTCTTAAAGGCTCCTTCAATTGGGGATCTGGTGGCCAAGGCCATTGTCCGCTGGCATCTTAGAATATTATCCGCTGCTCTAAGGATGAATGATGACTCATAGAGTCAATTGGCACCTTCTTAGGGCCCTGAGTTATCGCCCTTGATCGGGGTAGGCGCCTGACGCCAGAGAGATAAATCGCTACCTTGCGAAGAACCAGAACAAACTAAAGCCAAGCGCAAAGCCTTTTGGTCAATACAGGCCTGAATTCATGATGTGTAACCAAAACATCCATTCAGCTCAAGAGGACAAGGGTCTCGTTTTGAATCCCAATAGCCCATAACTAGGCCTATATGAACCTAATTCACACTGTATTGATATTTTGACTTTTGCTCTGATTGTAAACCATCCGATCGATTTCCATACGACCCAAATATAAATACTGAAAGGTAACCAGAGTTACTTTCCTTGTACATTCATGTGCAAAGTGGATGAAAATGATTGCTTTCGCCAGCACGCAAAGTGTGATCACAGAGAAATGTGTGAAATCATTCCCTGTCCTCTTGTCCGAATGCAGGCCCCGGGCTTGTGACCTGTAGCTGAGGCCTGTTATTTAATCTGCCCTCTCCAACCTGAGGCAGTGGGGACTGTAGGACAGCAGTCTCCGGCGGCTTCAGCCCAGAGACAGTGTCACTGGGATTTGTTTACCGGCCAGATATTGATACCTATTTGCACAATAAAACGGACCCCAACGACCAGGGATCACCTGGGAGATCACATGAGAGCGCCAGAGGACATCTGCCCCCAACCCCCAACTCACGCCCCAACTTTCACCAGGTGAGCCGACAGTTCACCATCGGAGAAATTAACTATCACATGAGGATTTCTATTTGATTCTTTAATTATTTCTCATTATTCAGATGGAAATTTAAAGAATGTGACGAATTTTCAACTGGATAATGACACATAATAAATAAAAAGAAAATAAATATGCACATTGGTCATGTGACGTTTAATCTCATCTTTAATCATATGTTACAGTCCAATCGGAAATACCTCTAGCATTAGTATATCATAAACCCTGACTAATTCTTGGTTTTCACCTTGGCTTTATTGCACTGAAAAAAGTGAAAAGTTAGAAAGTTAGTCAAATCTGGCTTTGACCACCGAATTTGTGGGTTAGTCAGTGTCTGTCCAACTTTCTAACCATTTCTTACTATTAGAATACTAACCCCTTTAGTCATAGTGACTAACTTTCTAACCTTAGGTTAGTCACAAAATAAATTTGCCTAATTATCATTAATGGAAATGTCTCACTACAATTAGAAAAGTATACTAAGCAGTTTAACACTGTCAAGATTATATTTTTTGATATTCAAAATTCGAAAAATCCCTTAGTCAGATTGACTAAGGGGGCTGGGAGGGTCGGGGGCTGGAGGGGGGAGTTCTGTTAACCCCTAACAGGAACCTCGCCTCCCAAAATTGGTTGTCCACCATATTGGTGATCAATTAATTTTCACTAATATTCATAATCCCACAACCTTTAGAACAAATACCTATGCCCCATTCACTTAAACAAATAAGATAAATTACAATCAACAATTCTAATCATTTAGAATTCTGAATTTTTAATGTCACATGGTCCTGATCACCACGTGGTGATCACCAAAAAGTGATCACGTGATCACGTTTGCGCAAGGTCTACAGGCCTGCCCCTATTTTACCTTATAGTACAAACGGATTTAGGGCTGTAACTTGGAGAGCAGATTCTATAGTCTAGTGGATAGAGTGCCAGACTTCCATGCCAGCGGCCTGGGTTCAATTCCCTGCTGCCCAATACGTTTTTCGTCAATAATGACTAACTTTTTGCTGTTAGGTTAGTCAATCTGACTATAGGTTAGTCAAAAAAAGGTTAGAAGGTTCGGACAAAAATGCACCGTCAAAATGACTAAGGTTTTTGCAAAAAGTTAGGACATATGACTAACTTTCTAACCTCTATTTTTTTCAGTGTGCTGTCTGTCCCGTTATAGCCCATTCCTTGTGCATAACACCCTGGGTTCGCATAGGGCAAAGGGAAGGTATAGGAGCATGCCTGTTGGTCATAACTCATAGTCCGGTTGTCGTCCTCTGACATCAGCAAAGACTAACTACGTACACACGGGCCAAGTCGTTGTTTTACCTCCAAGGTAGAGCCAAAGGTGTCTGGCCGAAAAGACTACTGATCTGACAGTTTGTTTGAAAACAGCTGACATGTGGTCCAGAGCAGTTGGATTCACTTCTGTTACTTCTCCACAAACGCACATACATTATGGGCAGCATACACCTGGGTGTTTGGGGCTATTTGTCCACACCTTCTGCATAGTTATGATTGATGTTTTCCTAGATTACTTTTTATTCTGGAAATGGAATCACAAAAACGCGTGCTATTTGTCTTCTTTTGTACAGCAGCAGTAATGAGAATAATATGTAGCTGTACCTTTCTGTATTTATCCATAAAATAATGGTCTGAATTGAAAAAGACAATACGAATTCTCATGGGGAACCCTTACATATATATATATATATATATATATATATATGCAGCAATAATATCACAAACATTCCGAGTATGCCGCCCCCAACTTTCTTAAGTAGTCTAGAATGTTGCAGGTTCATCCTCTACAACCACCTTGACCGTCTAAACACTTCGTCTATTAGACCGGACCACTGCTAGCCCCGGAGGGTGGGCTGAGGGGTCAGGGGGTCATCCCTGAGCCCTCCTCACCTGGAGAGGGGTGGCCTCACCTGAGGCCTGCCTCCTCCAGGGCCGCTCTACCACCAGGACCACCTGAAGTAACCCCACCTGGCCGCCTCCCTCCAAAACCACCACCTTGAGAAATGCCGGCTCGGTCAGACTACAAATCACGTTAGACGTGTAAAGTATAGATATCTGGGTTAGATAGAGGGTCTTACACAGACCAGAAACCCCGATGTTAAAAGTTTTAATGGGCAAAGGCTTGCTTTATTTCAGGGCAGACCACAATCATAATAATGCTATGGGATGAAATTGCGGAGAGAAAGTAAACTAATGTAACACCCGTACATTAGCGCAATAATATTCTTTCTACTGTTTTTGCCTTATTTACGATTCGAGGATTCATAACCCCATGCTTCATCCAATCGCATTAATTTGCATTCATATCCTCACCGCCCGCCACTAACTGCACATTTCTACACCCCCCCCCCCCCCCCCATTGAATCTTCTGTTCCTAAGCTCTCAGACTGCTCTCAGTGTCTTCGAATAACAAAGATGACCTTCTGCATGCACGTACATGCTTTATGTTGTTTGTACAAGCTTGCTTTCTTCTGAATTCTATATCTGTTTTGCTACGGTAAAATTCCACATGGAAAAGCAAAGATTTGTTCAGAATACGATACAAGGGCCTCTAAACTATTTGAACCAGCTGATGGCAAAGTTCAGAACCTAAGATCCCTTACATTTAGGCCTATAACCTACATCCTGAATAAGTCGAACCTTCAGGGAAAATGCCTCAAAGCAGACTTCTCCACGGGACGCTAGAAAAATAACTAATGTAGTCAGGAGCAGAGGAAAGGTCTCTAGATCTTTTATTTCCTGTTCCGGGCGGGAGTGACCTGCGCACTTCGTATTGATCCAATTACTGCCATCTGGTGGCGCAGCGCGGAACCAGGGGCCATCGACGGAAGCCTTCCTCCATCACCTATGACCTCTGACCCCGACGGTCGTCCATTTCCTCCAGGGTGCCAGGTGCCCCCTCCGGAGGATTGATGCGTACCTGGCCAACCTCCATCGGCGGGCGGGTAAGCGGCAACCCCCCGACACGTTAGGGCTGACCCTGGTAGCGGTGTCAGGGTAGAGAGGGTGGGGTCTATACCCGCGAATACAAGACTCATATGTTGGGGTACACGCCCTCTGAATTATAACGACATCGCTGGGTGGGCCTCTCTCCCTCGCCGGCCAGATATATAAACGTCTGTTTGTACTTTGGCTGTGGAACACTGTTTGATACGAACTCCCACGATGATTCGTGTTCTATAAAAAATATTGTTCTATTCCCATATGGTTTCTATACAGTATCTCTGTATCTGTGTATGATCTACATCTGGGTCCTCAATCAAACTCATAGGCATATTCTATGATCTGTATACTTTCATTTGTATATTTTTGTTGCACGCTTCTGACAGGCGAGAGTGCGAGACTTTTCTTATTAAAATACGTTTCTTATTACGTGTACGTGTATCTCATATAGCGCATTTTCTTATTTTTATCCAAGATATCAGTATTGGTTGGTTCATTATCTGGCTGCTTGTGAGTCATACAGACTATAAGCCTATGGACCTACCCGCAATCTTTCGCACAATAAAAAGATCAAGACTTATCGGTCTTTTAATGAGAAAAAGCTAAGTAGCGATGCCTGATATATGTAGCATGTATCCCATATCTGAAGGAACATGGGACTCATGCATTATATATGGTAAAATACGGCCTTTTCTTCCCTTCATACACTGGTTCTTTTACTGTCTATGCGCTGAGACAGCTTTGTCTTATCTGCTTTTGCAGTCTCGAACCCGCTTACGCCGGTTCTGCCATCAGCTCTGTATGGCAAGTCATAAGAATTCGCCGGAAAAAACAATCTTTTGGGATCATGTTCGATATGTGTTATTCTTACGTCCCTTTCATAATCTATCTTTTATTATAACAGTCAAAATTGTACTTTCCTTTCATATTGCTCTCAAAGAGTCTCCCAGACTTTATAACCCAATGTCCTATACCCCTCTAATCTTCACTGTCTACGGGCCTGCGACAGGAGCGTCTTTCATCTTATCTTCAAGGGCAATGAACAAAGACGAACATGTCCTTCGTTGGCCTGGTAAGCATTTCTTCCATAAACGAGAGCATGATTTGAGACACCCAAGGCGCTATCTGTGGGCCATCTTTGATACCAAAGAACAAGGTGGCCGCCATGTAACAAGGCCTTACGTCACGGAGTGGTGGTGACGTCTCCATGTGGGGTGTTACCCTAGAGATAAGATACGGCCATGACCCCCCCCCCCCCATGGGCACTCCTATGCTTACGTTCCATCCTGCCTCTTGGTTCAGAATATGTGGACGCTGAGCTCCTCTTGTAGGGGTTATTTTACCCGCTGACCAGGAAACTTCTATAGCAAATAATTATGTCACTTGCTTACTGTTTTTTAATCTCCAGTGTTTGTTAAAACGTAAATGGAGGATAATTTCCTTTTCCTGTAAGCTAGCATTACATGTATATTCATTGATCACAGGTAGAACATTTTGGAATGTTTCCTGAAGCGATGTTTTTTTTAAAGGCTTACAATTTCGCCATGAAATATATCTCGATTTCAGTATGGTTTTTGTTCTGATTGGGCAAATTAAGCAAAACCGTCTGAAAGAATATGTTATGGAATATGTTTTGGAATGCAAATACTCAATACATTTTCACTTATCAAAGATATTTCATAGAAATTATTACTTCCCAACCTGCTGAGAAACAGCCGATAGATTATAGAAATGGAGAGCATGCAATGGAAGGGATAAATTGCATGCATGTTATTCGCGGTACACTGTCCCATGCAGACTGCAAGTCATTTGGAATCAAACGCCCTCTTTCCCTGCGAGATATAAGTCAATTACTTGAGCACAGGTGGGCGTGATTTGCTGGTCAAGTGACCGCACTGCAAAACATGTGTCATTTGGTCTGCCGGAAGTCTGAGGGCGAGCAGCGGGGAAATGGAGTTTCCTGTGGGCGAAAATAGGGAAGTAGATGCAAGTTAAAGACAGGCAGTTAGCCATTAGTGGTATAGTTGGATGTTTACGTTGATAGAGTATGTTTGTTTTTCCATGGGTTTGCTTTGGTTTAAAATACTGACTGGCCAATTTGGCTTAAGAACATTGGGCCCTTGATTCTACAGAGATGCCATTTCCTACTTTTTGGTAATTTTACACTGTGCAGCTGAATTTTTCTGCATCATCTAAATATCTGTTTTAGAATATGTTTGTGTTAGTTCCAAGCTCAAATTAAGCTGGCAAGAGTTTGAAGATTTAACAACTCTTATATCTACACGATTCCTAGCACAAATGTCATAATGAAATGAGATGATATAGATAACACGACAATTGTTAATTATCTGTACATGTATACCAATCAAAACAGATTTTTTAAGAGGCCTATAATAGGCCAAACTACACCATATAATAAACGGGTGTCTGACCTGAACTCCAACTCTTTACGTCCCATTGTGTTTTCTGTCTGGGGGAATACATTGAGCACTGAACCTTTGTACGTTCCCATGAACTATTCTTTATCGGAATTACATAATGAAGGTCCAACTTAAATTTCAACAGGAAACAACTTTCTTTAGGTGTCCCTCAGTTGACCGGTGAGCGGCCAGCCATGTTAGATGGACCCAGGAGCTCGGCTTTGCTGAGGGAGCAGCTCGGAGCTAAATATAATATCACCTACTGTGGACCACCTCCCGCCTACATGCCATGCCCTATGGGTCTATTTTTGCAGAATGTTTCTCATAATTACCTGAACATCCCACACCTACGGGGTCGGGCCCTTAAGGCACAGACCCCCTCGTTTCTGCAACTCACCTTACACCTTAGTACTGCGGGAATCTAATGAATTCTGCCCTATCTGGTCGCGAACCAGGCAAGCCAGTGCACAGTGATACCTTATCTACTTGTATCAGCAAACCATACTCCCAAAACGCGCCCCGTCCGACAGCACTGGGAGGGTGCGGACACTTTGAAGGTTCCTCTGAAGGATCAACAGATACCTCCTCCTCCCCCGACTCCACATGGCCCATTCTGATTGTGTGGTGTCATGTTTGGATCCTTGCATGTCAATCCAAGCCGCATAAAAGAAGAAAGAGATTTCAATGGCCAACTGAGGTAAAAACAGCAATGGATCGTCAGATCCAAAGAACTTTTTACTTCATTTCCGTATTGAAAAGGGCTCAATTATGAAATGACAGAACGGTGCATTTAAATGGCGGCATTGAATCTTATTTTATTTGAAATGAACGATTAGATTCTTTGTTTTGGAAAGAGTTTAGAAAGATCGGCGATAATCTAAATTGCATGGTGGTTTGGAATATAATTGTAAAACAAAATGAATGAATTTATCATTACATGTATGTAATACGCAACAGTTTCTGGAACTTTCAGATTTTCAGAAAATATATGGAGGTAACCATAACCATACCATGTGCTCTTATGATTGCCTACATGCGCCTGTAAATAATATGACTGGTCCCGAAGCTCCAGTTGCGAGCAGCTCACCTCATAGAATCCCAGCCTTATCAGGGCCCTGAGCTGCTCCCCCGCCTCGCCACCTCTGTAATGGGATGAAATTATCCCATGGAGTCATTAGCGTGTTCATTCATTCAGCCCAGCGTGTTCAAAGGCTTGGCCATACGCCGAGCTGGCAACGTGACACCGCGCGCACGCCCCACTGACGAGCATGGGGAGACCTTCCCACACGACCGAGAACTGACTCGACGATTTCCTTTGTGAATACTTGGGATTTTCATATCGTGAGCGCTTCGAATAAGTACTAGCAACGTATATTTGAAGGACACATAATAGGGTTCATAGAGAAAATGAATTTGGAGAGGATCAAGAAGAGCACAGATGACGGTGCATTCATATTAAAATTTAAGTTTTTCTAAAGTAATGTCCGAATTCGATATTCACTATACGTTGGATCCTATAAATGTCCATAGTATTCTACCTCCCTTGTTCTGGATCCTGGATCAGAGATCGCCTAGTGTGTTTCAGCCCTCAGTTGCACCCCGTGGATCCCACATCCCACACGCCCACACGTCCACGCCCAGCCTATCTACCTGGTGCTCCTCCCCTCCAGCCTAACTGACTCATTTCTGTGGCATGATCCGGCGATAATTCTATCCGCCACAATAACCATTTAGGGGGCACTGCGCAGTATCACTTTCGGCCCCCACACCTAGACGCGCGAGGTCTGATTGGGGCGATATAACCAGCTTCCGGCCTGCGTAATGGAGGGGCGCACTGGTTTATGGAGGTTCGCAGCAGAGGTTAGGAGGTAGAGAGGGCATATTTAGGGATGTTTGGCAAATGTATTTACTCACTCACAGCGTGTATGTATGATTAGTATGGAGATTGCGAGACAAAGGGTGCTGGGACCAATGCCAATGAAATAAGAGAAAAAAATGTTAAGGACAAGTTTACTTGTATTACAAATGGGCATGATTGTTAGGTTTCATTTCTCCTATGTACTATTCTCATACCCACGTAGGCCTATTTACGCTGGTGACTATAGCTTTAGAAGTTTGCGGATATAAAATGCAGTGTCGTTCACCACTCGTCCTGATACTGACTTGGAATGTTGGGCCTTGGCCCTATCCTATTCAGTTGGATTAACAATGCTTTATATCAAGAAGCCTCAGATAATAGGTTCGGGATATCCCTAGTTACACATCACAGGGCAGCGCAGATTCCAGACGCACTTTTCGGTGCAACTGTTAACGAGTTGGAACAGGCTGGTCTCTGTCAACGTCTGTCACAATCGGCAGACGACAAAGTTGTTGAACAATTTGGCGCGTCCGGCGTGCCACGCGCGCGAACCAGGCAAAGGGTAATGAACAAATTATCCACCAATCATCGATATGATTGGGGGCGGGCGATGCCGAGACGGGCAGGGGGCATTCCACACCCTCTCCGGGACGCATGCGCGTCTTTCTTCCGCCCCCTTACCCGCCACCTGGTGGAAACCAGCTGCAGCAGTCACGTGCTTCCGCCCCGTGAACGCTGGCGGCAATTTGTTACGCATGCGCCAGCGGCCATTCCAATATGGCGGCGGGCGTTCTGGCTGGCTGATCACAGCTCGGGGCTGTTGATGGCTATGCATTTCCTCCATTATTAGTTTTGACGATGATCCTGATTACGCACTTTGAAGTGGGTGCATGGAGTTTTCCAAGAAAGTCAAAACCATAGTAGCTGCACCTCAAGTCATTTTTAAACGTCACACTCAAAATCAGGGCAAGTCTCTTCGTGGAGTCCTGCCCTTTCTTTTCCTAGAGCCAGATTGTTGGCAGCGATGGGGAAAATTACAAATTCATCGACCGTGACATGTCAGCTAAAAAGGCTTAAGATTGAGATGTTCTCTGCATGAGAAACACCTTTCTATTGCCATGAAGAAAAATAGGCCTACTGCCGAACCTGTTCATTGAAATTTATCAGCATGAAGTACTAGTAGTTTTTTTTAGACACTTTAGTTCACCAAAATGTCCGGTACACTATGGACAGGACGAGTAAATGCCTGGGCTGTGGGCGTAGGGATACGTTAGTTCATTATCCATGCTTGTATACACCCGCCTCGGTTGGATAGGCGCTATGATTACTGCATGTAGAGCAATTCGGACATTGGCAGAAAAGCAATGATAAAATTTCTGCACTGCTAGGCACATGTATGTGTATAGCAGAATCAATCATTCCATTATGCTGTTGTTGTATGTACTTTGCTGTGGCCGTTCACCAAACCTATAATTGTACTTCTAGACAAAACAATCAAGACAAATGTCCAGAATAATATAGTCATGACATTACAGACAACAAACGTGTTAACAGATCTTCTTTGTGCTGGTTTTCATAATGTGAAATATATAGTCGTTTTCATGGTTATGCACATGACCTGTTGGTGTCTTTGTTCAATAAATTCAAAGGTACGTCCAAGAGGCACACTTGGAAAAATAATGTTTATAAATCAGCTATATATCCGAAAAGGACATGACAAATGGCAAACTTATGCAGAGAGCTATATAAGTGAAAGTATCTTGCTGTCATGTCGCGGACTCCCTGTGAAGTTCACATGGGAGGATCTTTCTTGTGGTCCTTTCAAGATATCAGTCACAGCTCCTTAGAAAAACCTTCTACATCAAAACGGACCAGAAATATTATGCATCCGGACAGCACCTAAGAGTTTAGAGAACGTCCTCTCCAAGGGGGGTCTATTACAGCCTCCTAGGTAGGGCCCTGGAGGAGCACTCAATATTATACTTTATGTTGTGGAGCCTGAAGGTTACCACCGCCGTCTGGGTGTTGGTAAACCTGGAAACGACGTCTAGGGGCATGGGTATAATTGATACAAGACACAATACAGACTCCTCCAGGGTTGGACGTCGTATGTTGCTGCTCCTGGGTTGGGCGTATAACCCAGAGGGACAAGAGAGCATGTGGCCCTTAAGTAAGACTAATGGCCTTACGTGCGTCATCTTACAGCGCCCAGGAGCAAGGTGAGAAATGTAGGTCAGACCATGGCAATGGGTACACCATCACCGTTTGAGCCCTTAGACCCCTTAGCGCTTTCGAAGTGGGTCTTTTTTATTAGACTCAATAAAAAGATGATAATCATCCAAAGACATATAGCCCAATTTTATGGGCGAATTATACTTCAAAGAAGGTTCATTAGAGTCGTTTCTCTTTTTATGAATATGCCCTGAGGAAAGGATGAGCTTGTTTGGTACATGATACATGGGTCCATCGCACAACCTAAACAGGCTTATTACAAGTTATTACAACAGGGTCCCAGCAGCACAGGGAAAACAGAGAAAATGGCAAAAAGAATCCAGGACAGAGAAAACACAGGGAAATTGCAAAATTTACCAGCACAGGGAATTTCATTTACAAAACACAAGGAAACATTTGTCCAGGTTCTGATATTCCTGATTCTCGAAATAGTACAGATTTGACTTCATGTTGTTGGGTCCACATTTTTTCTGTCCATGGAGGCTTTTAAATTTGATCAACTTGCTCAATATAAGGCAGTGAAAAATTGTTGTGAGACAGGGAGATCTCAGGGAAAACACAGGGAATTTGAAAATTGATTTTGTGTTTGGACCCAAAACAAAGCCATTAGGAATACATCCAAAAACAATTAACTGACTTGATGAATTGCGATTCAGTGGTGGATCGACGAATAATAAGGCTAGTAAAAATGTGTTAATGAACTTCAAGTGAGGACTTGGCAATTGAATGGTAGGTCAACATATATCCAGTAAGTGAGTCGTCATTTCGGGCAAGGCCCATTACCTCTGTTGCCCTAGCGTTTCAAAGATCAGGTGTCCCCTCAGATCCCCTACCACCTCCAGGGGATCTTTCTAGCCTCCAGGGGGTGAGGCTACATTTTCTGATCAACACTGAGCCCTAGCTGACCCCCTGCATGTCCCTCCCCCACTCTCCGTTAGCCCATTTAGACTCCCCCTATAGACTATCTCTCCTCGCCCTCAAGACTCTAACATCATGGGACATAACACATGAACATGTGATTTTCACCTGACCCCAGGTAGTTAACGAAACCCAGAGGAGGCTGGCACACGCCCGGAAAGCTCTGCCCCTCCCCCCGCCAGGCGCCATGGCCCCTCTGAAGGTCGCTTAAGGGCTAGTTAAATTTCTCCAGCCGTCACACCCCCTAGCGTGACGGCGGGGAGCCATCTGGGCCCAAACCCCCTCAACGCCGTTTTCTGGTAAATCGAAGACACCTCCAGGTGAACGTGATAGGACTAACCGTGCTGAGCTTCTCCCACCCCCCTCCCTCTGAAGGAGTACCTTTTACATGAAGGGCAATCCTGCTATCTTTCCGCTAATATCACCCATACTCCACGACTCTAAAACATCCCAAATGTCCCTAGGGGTGCAGTGTAAAAATAAACCCTGAAACGCTGCATGTTAGCATGTTTCATTTCAAAACGCTAAGCACGTTGCTGGGGTCCTGATTTATCCCTCATTACCGCTCACAAAAACTGCTTGGTCATTCCTGCCTCGCACTTCTTAGGGCCGACGCCCCTCTCCCCCGGGCCGCTAGGTGGACGTCTCCTAAAGGTCTTCAGGGCAAGAAAGGACTGAAAAACTTGAAATGTCTGGTCCTTCTACCTGTCTTAAAAACGTAGCACTGTTAATAACGTTATGATAAAAATAAAAGTGGTATATTTAGATTCAGTATATTTTTTTCTATCATTCAATACCAACATTGTTTGTCAGGCACAAGTATTTCAATAAAGAAATGGGAGTAGAATCTGACAAAGAAGGCACAAGTTTTCAAAATATGAGCATCCTCCCATGTGACATTGCTAATGAATGTGATAATTAATGGGAACAAAGGGGAAAAAATATATGAGGGATGTGAGGCTTCTTTTTGTTAGGCCTCCGCCTCAAAACGCTGGGATCCGGCCCTGGCTGTCTGAGGGCGTTGATGATTAGGTCCGGCTGACCTCGGAGATACGGGTCAGTCTGACCCCAGCTGCTACCACAAGTAGGCATGAGATAAGGTCAACTTGGCCCTCGGCAACTGCACCTCCAGTGCGCATGCGTCTTGCATGGCCATTGGAGAAATTTAACGGTGATCCTGGCTTTTTCTTTGTATCTTTTTCTGTTTTTGCATTTTAAATTAATCGTCGGAAAGATTGTGAGAACCTAGGATAGTTTACATAGCATGCCTTTACCATGCTGCATTAGCTAACGGCCATATCTGCAGAAAGTCTGAGCACATGAGTAGGCAATATAGGCATCACTAGATTTATAGTCTCTGGGAATGACCTAAATTTCAAAATCCATGCTTGAAATTGAAATCTCACCCCCAAACAATGTTTAGTGTCATCATCACTGAATACATGGAAAGATGTCAATGTTTGTATTGTCATGTAACAGGAAATGTGATTTACTTGTTTAAACTCTAGAGCTTCCTTTTGCCCATTCTTTTATCATATTTAAAAGCAGCTATTATATATCAGGATTCCGACCCCTATATCTTCACCATTGTCCTACCCTTTGAGAAGCAGGTGAATAAATTAAAGATCTGCATGTTATTGCCCCAGTGGGCAATGATGCCTGTCTGTGAATACTAATCCGGATTTTTGCGTTCTCAGTAAAACCTTTCAACATTTTGTAATTGATATAGAATAAATCAGCTATGAACCAAGTGCACACTCAGTAATTGTTAATGCCCTGTTTCCACACACCTTTGTTTTGGAATAAGACCACTGGCGGTGTATATCATATGCAAACCAGGACAATAACAATTACTTTTTGCCCCTTTGGTCTGTACTATATATTTATCCCAACATAGTATATTGGCGTTGACTCACTCTTTGTATTCAATAATGGCTAAAATTAGGTGGGGCTTGGGTAAAGATTGGAAGCAATGCCGTTTTAATACAAGTGGCTGAAGAATATGGCTTCGCTGGCATGACTGGAGCCTGACCATCTCCTTCCTGTCTATTAGTACAGCTGATGAATCAACAGCAGCATTCCCAGTAAGATTAAACGTGAAAATCCCAAAACATGATTATTATGTTTTGGAATTTTCCCAAACAAATTTATAGAACGCTTGTTTTGATTAGCTTTGTGGTTAGGTTAGAAAGTGGGAAACTTATCATTATGCATTTATTTTCTTGAGGAGACAATGACAATCAATAATCGTTCTAAAGTGTTCAAAGATTTGTTTGACATGGTTATATGGTTGCTTGGATGCCAGAAATTGGTGACCCAGTCTAAAAATAATATTATGCATAATTATACATATTACTGAGTCGAGACTATGCCCTTTTTCAAAATGTAATCCTTTTTAACATACTATTTTTAGAAGCTGAGATAATTTTTCTAGGATAGGCATTTCATTTACATTGAAGATCATCTAATTTTTATAGTTCCATAGTCAGTAAAGTAATGATAGAAATATCGATATTTCCAAATGTTACTCTCATCATCTTCTCAAAACAATTCACTTGAAGGGAACCAAAAGCAATGTAAGGTCAAAATTGTGCAAATTCTATTAACTAATGAAATATATTCTATGACCCTAGCCTAGGCTTGTGGTAAAATATAGATTGTGAATACAAACTTAAAATACATTAAAATACATGAAAACTAGTCCCTGTTCAATTTTGGTGACCTACCAAAATTGGTTTGTTTACAAACATTGCTGTCTACAGGTATACATGACAGGAGTATTATGGAATTTAAGTGCAGTTATAACTACTCTGGTTTATAACATGGTTTATATGGCACCAATGCATGGCTTTTCCCTCCCCCTCTGCTCCCTACCACCATACTGTGCAGTCAACCCTCATGCATGAGGCCGACCTCTCTCTCAGATGTCGAACCGTGGGGTCAAGGTGACATCTTACCCCACTAGCGGATTGCAAGAATGACAGTCACTGAACTCTCAATAGAACATCATGATCTAAGATTTTCATTGATATAATAGCAAAATCATCTACTTGTAACAAGGGTGCCAAATGTCGCTTCCTTACAGCTGTTGATCTTAGTACCATCTAGCACCTTGTTGGCTTCCCGCGGTGAAAGGATTAAAATGATTAGGCTATGACCTTTGCCTTTAATATAAGGTGCTTAATCATGCCTGGTGAAAGGTAAAGTGCCATTAAGAGATTCTGATAAGAGAAAAAAAATGTCAACGGGAAAGGAAGAAAGAGGTGAAGTCACAGCTCTATATATGCAACAAACTCCGAGCAATAGTAATACAGGATCACAGACTGAAGTGTGGCTATATCCTTCAGTTATGAGTTGGGGGATTGGGTCCATCCGTATCAGACGAGGAGCACATTAACATAAAAACAATAATTACATATAAAAGTGCTATTGGCAAATGAGCCGACAGTCGGCAGTAGTGTATTGAATACAAATTGTGGCGTCGTTTGCCATAGCTGGTAGTATCTTCCTGGTATATTCAGCAAAGCTTTAAGCTGATTATTTTGTGTGAACTTCGGGGAGAGTATCTAAATTTGAACTATAGCTATCAGTCAGTTTATCATGAGGTTTTAAAAATTAGAAAGAAAATAAACGGTAAGAACTTAATATTTGCTTTAGTCTTATTTCCTGGTTTTGGCTTAATTGGAAAGCAGTCGTTTTATATTTCTGAATAAAAGGAGCGAAATTGTCCTCTGTCACTTTTAATATTCATAAAATCGCGCTGGACTCAAATAAAGTTACTATCATCACAGAGGCCTGGTTCCATAATAGCCGGATATCACCTTTTTCTCACTTTTATTCAGGCTTACCTAAACGTATCTGCAACAACGTTATTGCATTCTAACTTACAAGTGGAGTATTTAGTTGGTAATATGGCCAAATCATGTTACGACCAGTGAATTGAATGCCAAGAACAGTCAGAACTGAATACACTGTTGTAAGAAGTGAATATATACGGTACTTCGCCTATGCTGTATGGATGTTGGAAGATCAGGTCTCATATTCGCTGAGTGGAGGTGTTTCCCTGTGTGAAGAGAAGTTTAATTAAGGAAACAAATCCCTCATATGCCATGCATTATCAGTCATTTGCAGCCATCTTTAACATAAATTCCTAAATCGGCCTAATGACTTCGCTCACACCACGTCAATATCGTGAATGTAAGTGCATAGGGCCTAACTATATATATTTGGTATAGTCCAAGGTGCCATGCATAAGCATGTAAGCTGGACAGCCGAAATTTTAGAAATTACTAGTTTTCTTCCATTGGACAACTTGTCTACGACATGTTTAGGTTATGCAGTCTTCTGTAAGATTATGACATTTAGAACATTTCCATTATTGTAATTGCCTGTTTCCCATACCGATATTTGGGAATAAATGATACATGTAGGAGATGAGGGGCAGTGAGTGGGTGGGATATTATAAAGTTGTACAATACTGTACATTTTCAAAGTCAACACTTTTATGATTATTTGAACAGTGTTGTGTCCTCATGCAGATCACCTATAATTATATCGTCATGTAGATAGATATCCAATACCTAACACAAAACATAATTTGTATTTCCATGCAATGCGAAGGTCGTGTGTTCAACAAAGAGAGATGTTACGTTATTTCTCTATTCTCTAGCTGGTGGCAATGATACGGGTACAAACACCCGTATCATTGTCACCAGTTAGAGAATACCATTGTCACCAGTTAGAGAATATAGAATAGTCCAATAAAGCTTTTGGCAAAGTTATACAGTTTGATTTGCAAGGATAACCTAGTCCGACAGCTTGGGCACATTTCTATAAATATCTGCACGCTGTGAAAGGTCCTCCATGGCCCCGTTAGTCGGTTTCTCTATTCAATGTTTCCCATACAGGACATGTTAGGCATTTTGCAATATGATGGATGAATTAAGATAATGATATTATCGAACGTGTAGAATAGATTTTTCCACGGCAGTATGCCTAGTGTCATATTATACTTGGGCTGTGGCAACTTCCGGGTCAAGTGTAATTTGATAAGTAATGCAAGCATGGATTTCTGTAGTAGACCCCTAAACACTGTTTATGATAAGGGTACAGAGCACCTCATAACAATGTATATCTGAAATCTAAACGTATGAGTATTAAAGTATGAATGTAATAAACGCGTATTTATTTGCTTCCGCACCTATACTGCCATAACGCAGAAGAGAAATTTCTTTGTCAAAAACAAAATGGACAGTTCAGAAAGTATTGCCCAAGAAAAAATTGCTGACAAAAAGAAACCGCGGCTTGCATTACATGAAGGCCATTGAGCTGGCAACTAGGAAAAAAGTTAGTTTGAGTTTTCTCTACGCGGGGGCAGCAGTGTGCCGCGGCGCGCTTGGTCAGTGGGGGAGGCGGCTGGGGAGTAAAACTGCGCGGCTGAGGGGGTAGGCCAGTCAGTTACTGTGCTGGAGCGAGGCGGGCCACAGCTCCGTGTTACCGCGATGGGAGGAGAGCTCGGCCCAGCCTGTGCACTGACTGACGACGACTGGCGGGGGTAGTGGCCCACCACTCACTCACCCACTCACTGCCCCTCAGTGTTGTTATGATTGTGTGGAAGTGGACTGCTACTCAGACTTCATATATATACCTGCCTGCCTCTCTGCTTCTGCCACTTGGGCCTCGGAGACTTGTGAAGTCCGCACACATGGCTTAGGTTTACCACTGAGAGCTGAGTCTGGATTGTTGTGGTGACTGGCCCTTACCAGAGGCCTGTTCTGCACTAGCGGATTGACTTGACTGATTCTCAGATGGTCTGAGAAGGAACTTTTACTTAAAGGAGTTGACATACACAGCCGCCCAGTGGACTACCAGGTTTGTGGCGCTGTATTATCTGTGGGGCAGTTGCCCAAAGTTGGAGTACGGTTTCCTGCAAGTGAAAGAAGAGACCCGGGAGTATTTCCGTCAGCGCCGCGCCCGGACATCATAGGTTGTGGTAGCGGCGGCGGCACCATGTTATTACCGGGGACTTGGGACACAAGCTGGCTGTTCACGGCCTGTGGCCGAGCCGCCCGCCCGGAGAGGCGGCCCGGGAGGCCGGCCGCCCGGCCTGGAGCACGCTGGTCGGCCGGGGCCATACGGCTGGGCCCGGCCTGGCTGCTGGCCCTGTGGGTAAGCGTGGCGGTGGTGGCGAGCCTGCCCCCTACCACTGGAGGCTGTCCGCGGGCCTGTTTCTGTAACACCATCAGCCTCATCGTCTACTGCTCCAGGAGGGGCCTACCATACATCCCCGAGGGCATCCCCAGAGACTCGCTCCAGCTGAACCTGAACGGCAACGTGTTCAGGACCAACGTGATCCAGAGGGCCAACTTCAGCCAGTACCCGGACCTGGAACATCTCTACCTGTCCGAGTGTGGCATAGAGACCATCCAGGTGGAGACCTTCGTGGACCTTACCAAACTCAAGTGGTTGGACCTGAGCAACAACCGGATCAGGATCATAGAGGACTTTACATTCAGGGGCCTCTCCCTGATGCACCTGTTCCTAAACGGCAATCGTAACATAGAAATAAGGGCCAACTCCTTCCGGGGACTGGACGCCAATGGCCTCTACCTGCACGATTGCTCCCTTAAGAAGATCACGGTGGAGGTGCTGGCCCCGTTAAACGGCACCTTGAGGTACCTGTGGTTGACGGGCAATGAGATGGAGCGGGTCGACAAGAAGCTCCTGCCACTGTTTGGTACTTTGAGCCACTTGAGACTGGGCTCGAACCCGTTACACTGTAACTGTGAGATCCAGTGGATGAAGGAGTTCTACGACCGCAGTGAGGAGATCTTTAAAGGGGCAGTGGCGCCGTCCTGCCTCACTCCGGCGCGCCTCAAGGGCAAGTTCTTCAACGAGCTCGACCAGTTCGACTTTAAGTGCCAGCCGCCCGTGTTTAACAACATCGACGCGCTGCTCGACGAGGAGACGGGCCGGCTGCGGTGCACGGCTTCCGGCGACCCGGCGCCCACCCTCTTCTGGATCAAGCCATCCGGGGAGAGCGCCAAGTACGCGCCCCCCGCCGACGATGACATCCACCAGAACGAGGGGGTGCTGGCCTTCAGCTCCTCGCAGACCAAGCACAACCGGGACCTGTCCGGCATGTACATCTGCCTCGCCTACAACGAGGCGGGCAATGTGACGCTCACCCTGAACGTCAGCTGGCCCAAGGCCACCAAGTCGACGGTGGTCGACTACCAGCACCACCCTACTGCCCCATCCGGCGGGAGGAAGGCCGGCGACGACCGCCAGGACCGCGTCGGCGGCGGGGATGACCCGTCGGCCTCCCCTACCCAGTTCCCCAGTTTACACGACCCTGACCGGAACCAAGGAGACGACGGGGGCGGAGGGGGGTCAACCAACCCCCGAAACAGGAACAAAAACAAACATCAGAGGAACCCGCCGCCGCCGCTCGACGAGGTGGATCTCAACGAAGATCCCAGCCTCGAGGACGGTGGGGATGGGAGTCCTAATCAAAACGCCGAGTCTGATAGGAAAAAGACAATCAAAACAAGCAATACAGGTAGCGCTGCCAATGACCCAACGGGGGGCAAAGGCAAGAGCTACAACTTTACAGCATTAAATATGTTGGACTATAACAGGAGGAAAGGGGAGAGACTGTTCAATTTGACCGAGCTTATCGGCGCTGTGATCGGCACACACGTGTGCACCCTCTTGCTCTGTTTAATCTTTATGCCAATTTACCTGAAAAGACAATGGAAGCGGCGGCACCACAGTCCCCACCACCACACCTTAGAAAAGCAGCCCCCAAATGAGACGTTATATCTAAACGGCCTCGGCCACGTACACGATTACATGGACACACCCAGCCCCAAGCGGTAAAAAATAATTTCACGTACTCTGAACTTACAGAGATATGGAAATTCTATAAGGGAAAATCAAAAAGCAGGATTGAAGGATTTGGGGGAGAGAATGTGTTATTGTTGTCGTGTACATGGTTATGTGTGAGAGCGAACTACTGCTAGTGATGACATAAATCCTTCGATGTGCAAGAGAGGGAGAGAAAGAGAAAACAAGTGGAAAGCAAAGAATTAGGGCCGACCATAAAGTTCCACCCTATTACAACTTTATGGGTTTAATGAGCTGCAAGGTGCTTGGAGAGTGAGAGTGGAGTCCGGGGGAGGAGAGCGGACTGGCCCGGCCGTGGTGGTGGCGTGTGGCGGCGTTGGGTGGTGCAGGTGGTGCCGTGAGGGTAGTGGTATGGTGGTGTTGGGCCGGACGGGCCCGGGCCATGATTTTTGGCCTGGACGTCCTGGCTCTCTGCCGACCAATACCTGTATACAAGATACTGGAAACAGTTTATTCTGAATGCAGAATCAGCCCATTACTAGTCTAGGAAAATATCCCAGAAAATGATTATAAAAAGAGAAAAAAATAAAATAACCAAGACATGCAACAATCTAAACGAAGCAGATTTTCGGCTGGTCCATTGATATCAGTAACATAATAGGCCTTAGACATTCGGCCTTCTCAAGCTACCCTGCAAATTTTCCAAAGGCGTAGATCCTATTCGGAGTCATTCCCAACACGAGAAGACCGACACGCACACTTTGTAGACAGAGTACCTCCGTGTTCACTTTGTCTCTCTCACCTGTTGTACTGAGTGGCAGGAGGTATGAATGTATGTAAGCCTACCTGTCAAGGACCGCCATGCCATCCCCGAGTCTCCACTGCACCCCACCAGTGATATACCGTGCGTGTGGTTTGTAATATGTATACATTATCGTATACGTGGCTATAATAACGTGTTATAAAAACAATAGAGTACTTTCAATTATGATAGAAAAAGAGATGATATTTTTTATTAACCCCATATATGCATATATTAATTATTGATATTTATCCTTGGCAACTGCAAGAGAATCACGTGTATGATACATTCTAGAGTTTCCTATTGTACAGTCGTGCCACATATTCGTAGATTTCCATCTCTCGAGGCCAAAAAGAAGGGTGAATATATCATGATATAGAAGGCATCTGCTCGGGATTCCACGATTCACGAAGCTCTTCGGAGCCTCTCCGTGTACATGTATCATGATGTGATGTGAAATATGACCTAGCGGCCAACCCCTGGCACGAAACCGTCAGGAGAACTGGTATTTATGACAGCAGGGGTATATACAACGGCGACAATGGAGGAACATCCACACCACCCCAGTCCTATGTCTAAAACTACCCACGTACCGACCAAGCTAATGCCGCGGACGGCCTGCCAGCTTTTGACTAGCCTTAAGACAGACGAATCTCACCTAGGTGTATATAAGTGTGTGTACATACGTATGTATAATATAACAATAGTGTGGTGGTATAATAACCACCTGGCCAGGGCATGTTTGACCAGCAGGTGGTCAGTGTGTGTGACTGACCATTGGCCTCGGCTATGCTGACCGCTGTTTTGGGAGAGAAGCCAGCAAGGAGGAGGGGGGAGGCCGGCCGGAGGCTGGGTCATGGCCGGGACGTGTTGGGGTTGGCCCGGCATGAACCCCGGTCTGGCCGTCGGTCTCAGCCCTTCCCCCTCTACTATTGCTGCCCGACTCCCACAAGCCGGCAGATGGGCCGTCATTTCTGTACATATAGGTATCTGTACGTACCAGGTGCTAAAACGGACACAAAGGACACACCCCAGAGAACACAACACACCCCCACCGGCCGCCCCCAGTCAACTATTGAACCCCTACCCTCTCGACACTCACACAATACACTACATGGATTTCTATTCTGGAACAAATATATAACCGATAACCTCACTTAACACTGATGCCCCAGCGGGCCCGGACACCCTTCATACGTACACAAGCCATAGATAAAATCGATATGAAATAGTTAATGATATGAAATTAGGACACGCAAGCAAATAGAAGGATATGATATTAAGCGTAATTCCACATCGTTACAGAGTAGTTCACATGTTAAAGGTTACCACGATGCAAGGGTTTTGCCCCATGTAATGGGACAAACGTTGTAGTATATTATATTCTCAGCCTTTCAAGCTCATTATAAATGTATTCAGAATAAGCCATCATGGAGGCAATAGGAGCATGACAGGCCAAATCCCAGTTACCGCTATAGAAGAAACTGTATATACATGTACTATAATATAACTAAAGGCTATTGGACAGACTGAAAGGCTACGTAATAACTCCCCACGGGGTTATAGTTATGTCTGAAAGTTCCCGCTGGAAACGCACCGCGTACGGTTGTGAAACTAAAGGAACCGCTTAGAATACTTTATCGCCTTATAAGGCCACAGATGACAAAAGGAAATGCCGAGTACACATATTTTTTTCAACCACAGCCAACCACTTGCTTGACAACAGGAAATACTACACCCCATATTTAACGAGGAGCCTTTGAGCGCGTAGCCACATAAAAACACATTTATACTGAGAAAAAAGACTTTGAACGTCGCGTCCACAACTATCTTGCAAAAATATGATTTCAACAAAAAAAGGGTTCTATAAAGGAGAAGTGATGTGTTTGACCCAAATATTAGAGGATATTACTAAGATTCTGCAAGCCAGCCTTCCTGCCTCAGATTCCTGTTGTAGACGCCGCTATGGAGGTTTGGGGGTAAACGGAATGTACGTGTTGCTGCGTTAAAAGCGCTGGGACCTCTAGCAGTTTATCACTGACGGACGGGTCCTTTGGCCCCAGCTTCCTCCAGGAAGGGACTGTTTTGACCCTTTCCCCAGGAGAAGCCCAGGAGGCTATTCATTAATGCTGGAGCTGCAGCCCTTAAAGGTGACCACCCGACCCCAAAGGAGAGGACTTGCTGGTTAGAATACAGCCACAACAGACACCGTACCCACACATCCAGTGCTTCTGTGTCTACTTTCGTTTGTACCTGCCATATATATATTGTTTGATCCTCGGACCATCCCACCAACATCGCCCATGATATAACAGGACTTTGTTTGTTTGCACCAAAAGAACATAGTGAATTCACATAAGGTAATTCTCGTTAAAAGTGGGAAATTTTACATTGTGCATTTCTGGTATTGTAACTGAAACTGATTGCAATGAAGATATTCGTACATAATTATACTCTATAGTCTGGCTTTCATGATATTTTAGAATTGTCCTTTCATCTTTCTTGGTACTTTTGTAGTCTAAATTCCTATAGACTTAAAACATTTGTATGTCTATGTCAATAATGAGATGGGATTTATTTTGGTTACTGTTCTAGACCGTTCAATTCAGGGACTTTGAAAAACAGGCCATAGAAGAGAAATACTACTGTTTGTAGAGTCCAAAGTAATCAGAGCCTTTGAAGTTAGTCCAAAGAAGCGAGCATTGCACGGCCAGTGTAAGAAAGTGTGAATTGGTACTACCAGCCATATAATGGTGTTTGCATTTGTAAAGGAAAACTGTCATGTATAGTACTATGTCAATGTTTAAATACTTGCCTAAACATGGAACTTATAAAGGTTTGCCAACAAGTCCGGGTTACATCTATATACAAACATAGCTTCACGTGTAAAACTATGGGAACCACTGCCACGGCAAATACTTCTCGTCCCAGTTCAAAGTTCCTACCTTTAAATACCCCCCTGAGGCTTAAAACCTTACCAACAAAGCGTAAACAAGAACACAATCGTATCGTCCAGCTGAGTCCACAGGTGGTAGTCACCTTTGTGGGCTTCCGTAAGATTTGTTCACCTTCACACCCCGGCGGAACAGACGGTTACACAATAGGGCAAGTCCATCTAATGAGATTGGATGCGCGCCTATTGTGGTGACCTTTTGAAGCGAAATGGAAAGATGACAGGGCAGAGGGGTAGATTATGGGATTCTGGCATGGCTTTTGGGTTATTGTTAAGTGTCCCAATTGGGAGTTGGGGTGGGGGGGCGGAGTGGACATTGTATGAATGGTCAGAACGGATGTATGCTTCCGCAATGGCCCACCTGGAGAGAGTACACAATCCCTGCCCAGGTGGGCCGTCCATTACATAGCTACTGGAGGAATGAATACTCCCTGCTGCTCCCAGGCCCTGGAGACCCTGAGGGATGAGGGTTACTAATGCACAGCTTGTAATATTTTTTGTTTGATACCTGTGGGACGCCTGGCGTATAAGGCACGCTCCATCAGCTCCATCCCCGGGAGGCTTGTTACGTCAGAGGGGAACATGAATGACAGTTAACACAAAGCCGTCAATGACAAAAAGTCACACCTTTGGCTGACAGGTAGCCAGTGTCGAACAAACCCCATCGGGAAACACACTCCCAATCAGCAGGCCCAAAGGGGGCGTTAGGGGAGGAGGTAACATCTCACTTCACTCTTCTTCTGATTTGTTAAATGTTCTGTCAGCAACAGCCAAAATAGATCAGTCCAGACAAGGCTCTTTATAGAAAACTAGCTGATAAATGTTTTATCCTCATATTCTTTATTTAAAACTTTTTCATCGATGTTGACACAGAGACATTGCCTTGAAAGCTCTCGTGGCATTTGAAACAACCGACATTCAAAAACTTATTAGGAGCTAATCAAACCGGGTCTGACTGTTATAAGACATATTAATAGTGAGATAAAACAATCCCTGTTTAGGAATCTAAATTGATGGCAATCAATTTGAAAATTACCCCTAAAGCCTAGTCTAATTTCCTGTTCTTTTTGTATGCTGCAAGTAAAAACGGCAAGTGAACATGATGCATGCCGCTTTTGGGGCTCGCCACAATTGTAGCTCTGCCGTCTGGCAGAATTAATGTAGCCCTTTGTAATGGCTTTATAACGGCCATTCATTTCCCATTCTGACCGCCGGCGCAATGTTACGTTTGCCCAATCCTTAGAAAAGGGAGACAAAATGTCTCCCTGATATGGATCTCTAACCCATTTTATCTCAACCCCCTAAATCTGACGTCGGCGATCAGAAGACTGAACCTCAGAGGTGGGCACGTAGAGTGTGATTACCAGATGAATGCATTTCACTTTCATGAATTCCACCCAATGCCGACGGCCGCAGAGATACCCCACCTCGATAGCTAATGGGCTGGAAAGACGCCTTTGATTGTGTGTCGGGACATCTCCCATGAGAGGGCCTATCAAATTGTTGTCGTCGTTCTGCTTTCCCTATTAACCACCCTACTCTACTCCTTCTCCCGAATCGCTATCTCAGTTACGACAGTGTTATGGCCATACATCAAATGAAAACTATCCGACGGGAATGTACTGCCCGTCTGCACTTGCCAGAAAAGGGCATGGAGGGATGGTATTAGACGCGATTGTAGTTGGATGGAGAGATGTTCAAAACCAACAAGGTTGTGAAAATGTTACTGATATCGGCTGTCTGTGTTCTCTCAAATCAAAGGCTTGTCGGCGGCTGCGGCGGCCATATGTTGAAGATATTGATATTCAGTGCGATAGCTTTAGCCAGCAGCGGCAGAGGAGTAGGGTGGTGTGGGAGGGGAAGGCCTTCTAAATTACTAAATTATAGCGGGCGCAATGCACTGAGAGACCATATGGCCGCTGAGAGGGTGCGGCGGCCCACACTCCCGGCCCTTAATCGGGTTCTGTTATTGACGCCTCTTGACGGCGTTACAACGTCATCACAACGATGGTGGTGGTCATGCGAAACCAGCCAAAAACGCGGCGCCGCCCGACGCCGCCCTACCCTACACTAATATTAATTTACGGCATAGAAGGGCAATCTTTCCAGTGTGGCGACTGCCTTACAACCCAGTGCCACTCCCCACCCTCACAGATACCTCCCTCCGTCCCGCCACCACCCTCACAGCCGCACAGGGACGCAGATGGCGCTCGATTGGGAGACTGAAACTATCAAAGCGCGTTCGATTTTCATTCGCGCCTCGCTTGAATTGATTGCGGGGTTGAGCGGACTGTGCAGAATGCCTGGTGGGAAGTAAAATCAATTCCGTCCTGCCGACTGGCTTCTGCTCCCTTAGCTTTTGCTGATAGGCACCCAGCCGACTAACCCTAACCCACCGACCAAGGAACAAGGACCCGCTAACGCGCCATGTATTTATTATTAGAGTCAGTGAAGCCAAACGCCACTGTGGCAATGTCTGCAAGTAAACAGGGGAAAAACGGACCAGGGGAGAGGCGCTGGATGACATACATTCCGTTGCATGCGGTCACGCCGATTCTGAGGGATGGATTTAGATACGAACTTGAAAGAACAACAGAGAGTGCTCAGAGAAACAGTCTGTGGGATCTGGGGAAGACAAAGGTAGACACACAGAGAGACAAAGGGTAGGGAGAGAAAGGCAGGGAAAGGAGAGTCTCACCATAAAGAAACCATCCCCGAACAGCTGAGAAAAGGGCGCCCCGGATCCCCTCCTTCAGCGTCACGTCCCAGGGTTTAACTCAATTAAAAGCAGACCCCATTGGCGGGCTCCCACTAAACCACAGCTATTGTTGGCACCAATGCCAGCGTTTAATTAAGAGCGCAGTTGGTCTGTTGTTTCGGCCGATGGGGATTAGGGGGCTGATCATCCTTTGTCGCCGCCTGCTGGTGGGATGGGCACGTGCTATGGATTATCCGCGGGGGTGTCATGATGGAGGATGGCCAGGGGAGGGGATGGGAAAGGGTTAGTGGAGGTGTGGAACACGGAGGTCGGGCAACCATGGAAACCTGCAATTGCATAGAAAACAGGCGACAGTGGACTGCAATCCCAGTCCTGAATGATAAATTCTCCGCCACATGGTAATCATATTTGAGAAAAAAATAAACAAGATTAAAAAACACACACCGAATTTGAAAACTGGGCAGGAAAAGCAAAGGATTTGAATTTTAAAGAGGATTCCATTCTGTCGGATTTTCAATTCAGACTAAAAATCCTTTCCTTCATTTCAGATTGTCAAACCTTATTGTCAATTGATTTTGATTACATTTAAGAAACTCCATTTCTGGGATTTCTCTTATTTTGGCCGTCTTTTTGGAGACAGCTGGGATGATGAAGTTATCGAAGCAGTGCTATCTGTGGGTTTGGCCTATCTCAACCCTCCATTGTTGGCAAGAGAAAGCTGGTGTAATTAACTAGCCATTGGCGTCGACTGGGGAGCCCTCCGTCCGCTCAGCTCGAGCAGTGAGAGTGAGTGAGGAGCTGCGGGTCAAACTGTTCAGGGAAAGTGGAATGAGCAGCTCGCAGTTGGAGAGGTAAAAAAAAGCCCCATACGAGCAGCTCGTCATGGGTGTCCTAGTTTGAGCTATTATCCCATTGGCCAGCCGTGCGGTGCTGAAAGTAGCAACTGAATTAGGCTTCTTGTGCGAACAATACCAAGAAAATTCAGGCGGCAATTCCACGCCATGGGGGAGTGGAATGAAATGCTGATGACCTGGCATTATGTGATTAGACCTTGCAATGTGGCTTGCACCCCCGGCTGGCCGAACCCTGGCCTGGGGCAGAGAACGGTTTCACGGCCCCCACGGGACCAGGCGCTGATCAGCATATTGCCCAATATCCTCCACCCACCCACCCACCTCCTCTGCCAGGATCCAAATCTCCTCTCAAACACCAGCCCAACAACACACTCACATTCCCTCCATCCGCCCAACTTGCCCACATTACAATAATGTGGCCTATATTGTTATTTTGTCAGTTTGCTGAGTATCTGGGTCAGGCAACCACAAGGAAATGGACTATTAGGAAACGGTCATCTCCGCTTTTCCCTCCCAACAACAAGCACCTACAAACCTCTGGCCCTGCTGACTAGGCTGCCCTAGTCTGCTGAAGCAATCATTCCGCTCTTACAGTACAGATAAGTGTTTTGTTCGGCAGGGGTCGCTGGGGAGCCCTTCTCCGCTTTGGTGCCCCCACAACGAGACCCAATAAACCTACACAATGTATTGGCTGCGCGATAAGTCGCCCATGGCCTCGCCTTTTATGCCAAACCGTAAGAATAGACAATGTCTCCCCGCCGCTTTGGAGTAGAAACTGTCATCTAGGGTCGAAAATCGGCCCTTTCCTGAGACCCACTAGGACAGACAGGTCTTTGGCCCTGAGCTGCCCGCCCCATGTTTCAGGCCAATGAACGGGCACGATAAATTCACTGCTGGAGCTATTTCCGTGGTCGCTCGTTATGGCCGTCAGAGGTAGGCCGGCGGTGAATGCTTTTTGTGCCTTGGGAGCTGGGGTCCACTGTCATTAAGCCAGGAGGACATTGTCCGTACCACTCCAGGGCCATGTCCTCTGAAGGACCCTTCTACTGGAGCAGGAAGTATTCAGCCCCATGAGTGATAATTGGGGACATGTCAATGTGTCCCCATATTATCACTCAGCTGATCACCCATTGTTGTTGCACCTTATAACCTGAAGTCCTCTTCCTCTAACTAACCATCCACACCCGCCCCCAGCCAATCACACAACACACACACTTCATTCGCCCTCACCAAGAAATCTTAGTTGAACTTTTTCGTATCCATGTTCTATATGCTGTTATATGATGTGAACAGAAAGAAATCAGTTACATTGTGATATTACAGATATAAGTCAAATATTTTCTACAAGAGTAATAATCTGGAGTACTTTTTGTAGTTTTTAGAGATTTGTTGACAAAGATTGAGTAAAGCCAGACTGGAGTCTGTGTTATTATGGATAAAGATCTAAGGGTTATGATTGTCATGCATTTAGCACCTCCACATTAAGATGCCAAATTTTATTGTAATATGCGAAGTGTAAAAAGTATGATATTTGTAAGAAGAAGTTCTCGATTCAGTTGCATAGGAGATGTTGATCATGTAAAAGTGAGATGTATTGATGTCCGATAAAAAACAGAATGTACCAATTCTCTCCGATAACAATGGTCGGACTGTATATTTCTCATCGATATTATTTATTAAAAGAATTTGTATGTAAATACCTTTCATGCCTTGTCATGTTATCGTCCGTTATATATGCATGAGCTCTTTATATAAACAAATGCAATTACAACTTTATACATTTACAAATATGAGGAAATGCCAGTCGTTTAACCTGCCACTTTTTCTTCATGATATGTCATTTAAGGTCATGCATGCTGTTATGAATTCTGTGAATGTTTCCTGTATGGTACATTAAATTCAATTCCTTTTGGCACGTGAGGTTATGGAAGCGACGAGCGTTTAATTGACAACACCCTTGGTCTGGATGGAGAGGGGCAAATAGAAGCCTGAGTGCAGTACTTCAACCACACATGCCTACTGACAGCCAGAAACTTATGAGACCATGAATGTCAATTGGTGATCTGTCAAGTGCTGGCGAGTGTGCTGTCACATTCACCTACATACTCCGGGGAGGTGCTCAGCATCTATCTTCATCGCTTCGGGGGGTGTGGTAGGGCCTTTTGGGGGCTGAATATGCGGCTATGGCTTCCTAGAGTAGTGCCCATAGAGGAGGAAGACCAACAACAAGTAGTATAGTGATCGTCCATAAAGACCAACTGTGAGGCTTCTTTTCTCAGTCTCTTCTGTGCACAGACACCAGTGAAGGGATACAAAAAAAACTACAACACAATCTCTGAAAAATGACTCCGTCTAAATCTACTGCGTCCCACCTTGGCTCACGGTACATATTCAGTTACACTCTGTTTTTATGGGGTTAGATTTGTTACAAAGAATAGATTGTATGTCTTTGTATCAGACACCACGCAGCACAACCCTCCCATATATCGCGCATTTTAATCTGTCACATAAATTACATTTTACCATCCCATTCAAACCGCCACCACGATCCTCTCTATAGGCTCACTTATCTGGTCTATTGCCTCGCTTTTGATATGTAAATTCCCCTCACTTAAAGTACATTAATCTTTCATACAATGTTTACAATCCAACTGTGTCCGGAGGCATACAGCCTGTTCCTTCAGGTTATAAATCACTTGGCTACCTATACAGACTTTTGTAGACGTTTTGTCCGGGATGTAAAATACCACAGCACATTATAGCAACTCCATATAAGAAAGGGGCACTTCTATACTGCACTGCAGGACAAGTCATTTACTCACATATTTCTCCTCTGGCACTATGTTTGCAATATGTGAGCTCTTTAACAACAGATTAATATATACACCAACCCAATATCACACCAAAAGTTCTTACTTATGGTTTCTTTTAGCAGATGAGCGTACTGAAATGAATAGTCATGCAGTTGCCTACAGTTAAAATAACAAAGAAGGACAACAATAATACCAATCTATCTGTACTTGTCACATACTGAAATTGCCATGACGTGAATGGAATGGGAACAATAATTGTTGATGATGGGAAACTGTTCATATACATGGCCGGTTGTTTTATGTAATTATTCTGGCTGCCGTCCAACCTGCTAGCGAACTTATTCCATACTAGAATTGCATGAGATCCCCCAAAGCACAGTCAACAATATACATTCTACATAACAATGCTTCCTAACAACAAATTCCAGTAAAGCATCAAAATCAAATATCAGAATCAAAACTGTTTGTCTTAAATACTCGATGTATAATCGTGAATATCTCCCTCGTCCCTGACATTGAAAACATTATTTATGTTCACAATACACTGTCGCCAATGGTTCGGCATTAGGTTTAGAATCTCGCTGCATTGTGAATCTAAGTAAGATTGAGTGCACACACGTACACATGCATTAAGACAATGACAAGTCTAAATAGTGAGGGCCGCTGCTGGGCGTTGCATCACCTGCGAGCTCAGCTGTCAGACGAGCAGAGTTCACGGAAAGGACACTCTTCTCTACCAGTCATTGGTTGTACCTGGTCGATACACCATTCGGACTGCCAGGCCTCGCCACCTCTATCACCTATTGTAGGCTCTCTACGCCTGTGTATATATACAGTCTGTCCGGCTTAATCATGGCATTCAACACGCTTATGGCTGCGGTCATAACAGGATTATGGACCGGTTTGGGGCCGGCAGGATTTGTTTTGTGGATCGTTAGCTATTGGGCCTCTATGAGATTGGAACCTTATGATTTATAACACCTGACAACGCTATTCTGTATACAATATTCAACAGTTGGCGATATTTATTATAAGCTTTCTCCTCTCCAGATGAATTTCATGTATATGAACTGGTAACCGTTGTTTTATATTATGACCTACTAATAGTTGTTCTATCTCCCCACGTACGTACGTACACTCTCTTAATGTCTTCTTCTTAAGTCTAAATAGGCCCACCATAGCGCCCATTTAAGTCTGTCTAAATCTCTTGGTTTTTGATCCTTGTTTTTCAGTTGGACCGTTGCATGAGCCTAATGCAATTAACCACTCGACATACTTACCAGCCATTATACAATGATATACATTGGCTGCTAAGTATGTCGAGTAGATACTATAAAAAGAAATCACTATTTAAAAGAACAATTACTGAAACGTAACAAAGCAAATCCATGCCACCTGCCACCAAGTACATTGTCGTGAAGGAAATGGAAGGTTAAAGCCTTAGCTATCCAATACTCATTACATGGTATGGCCTAGTATTGCAGGAGCCAGATAGCAAGAAATTAGTATCCACAGCACCCCCAAGAGGGGCATTTCTGACTCGAGAGATAAATGTTACCTAAGGCTACACCCCCAAAACCTGCTAGTTGGTTCTGGTAACGACGACATACAAGTAATTAAGCCCCACATGAGGTGCCCGTTATAATTGCAGGTGACTATCAATCTTCCAAGGAGATGTGCGTGACTTGTACCTATTACTTCATGCTGTGACTAATTACTCCTACCTACATAAGCCTAGAGGCTAGCCTCAAATTATTCTTCTAAGGTATTGCAATGCTTCCCTAATGTCTATATACAAATCATTAGATCAGTCTGGTAATGAAATGAAGGAGTCCATGTATAATCTGACCGGTGGTAATGTGTGATTAGTACATGGTAAGTCAATTAATGAGCCATGAGGTATTTATCCCACTCTTTTGTGTGTGCCCTTTCTAATCATTTTATTGATTTCGTTTTTACTGGGAGAGGAGATGTTTTTATCGCGGAAATATTGAATAGGGTGGTGGTAAATTATGCACAATGTTTCCTGCTTTGTTGGGACTGAATGGTAGGGGAGATGGGCGGTTTGTCAGGGGATTCACACCTAGAGTGTTGTGCTGGAGCGTGTGCAGCGACCGAGGGTGGTGAATTATTTACTTGGTCACCACCACCTCCACCACCACACTCTTCACCATGCACCCTTAGAACTATTACCGACTCCATAGACAACATTCTTAGCGGTTATACCATGGATGCAGGGCCTAAAGCATTCACACATAGCATTATGGAGTCTGTAAGAGGTAGTATAAATGCTGGTAGGTTGTGTCTCTTTTGTGCTTTCCGGAGCAGAACAGTCATAGACACCTCCTGGTAACTGCTGTTCCCTCCTCCAGTACTCCCAAGACGCCTCCCCCGGGCACCCGGGCCTCCCCCTCCCCCTGCTGCAATTCATATGTGCTGGGGGTAACGCCCCCGTCATGTAGTCTGTCCACGGCCCATACCTGGCCCATCTTTAATACATGAGCTCGGAGGGCTGAGCGGCCACTCGCGAGCACTCGCACCCACCATCAGTCAGTCCTTAAGACTCCTATCTACAGGCTCCCACCATAGAACCAGCCCACGGCCACCCTCCACTTGTCAAGGGAATATTCGCTAAGCCCATCCCCTCCCTCTGCCTGTCCCTCCACACCCTGGCCGCTTGCTGCTTAGGCCGGGGGACGTTTGATACCATTGTGAATGGTGGCGGGTATTATATTGCGCCCCGGCCCTGGGCAGGGGGATCCTAAATTATGCTCGGCTGATGTGTGATCCTGTTACAGAGTGTTGTGTTGTAATCACTCCCTGCCTAGCCCCCCTGTATTGACGCAATGAAGTTGGTGTGGCTATGATTGACTGCAGCCCAGATTGCCTATACGCCTTCTGATCGGGAGACTGCAGGGCAGGCCGAAGCCACCAGTGTTTCAGACTTGAAAGCAAAGGAATGGACTATCTATGGTTCTACCAACGCACTAAAGCTGATTTAGGTATGACGACAAGGAAGGCCACCCATAACGAGCCAATGTACGAAACTGTAAAAGAAATATCAGCATCATCCAAATTCAACTCTACATAATGTACCCCAGATTCACGGGGTGGGTGACGGCTGAGTACTATAGAATAATACGTGTCTATATGGCATAACAAAAGAGTTCAATACATGGTAAACATTTTACTTTGCAATGATTTCGAAACCACAATTGCGCAAGACTAATGAAGAATGGAACTAATTCATAATAATTGCGAACAATAATTAGAAATTGGTCTTGCCAAACGATTCTAAGACATAGCACCGTCTGCCTCCTTGTAATCAGACAGAATTGATTTCCCATACAGTGCTTATCAAGCCTCCAGTTGCACCCACCTCAGTTCCTTGGGTGTAGGTGTAGTAAACATGGCTGATCACAGAGCCCCTGGAGGCCCCTACTGCTTCTTGTGTATTTGTGGTCCATCTGTCACGCCCCCTCCAGCCTTCACCTGGAGAAGCAGTTGCCAGCAGGCCTCTTTCTGATCAATACAAGATCCACCTGATCTTTCCCTTCTATAAGTGCCACACAAAAGGAAGCGTTCTTTATGCTGGTGGAGAGCAGCTCGTGCGCTAAGTTGGGCTCTGTGTTTAGGGTTTATTTCGGGAGCTTCTCCCCAAGCGGTTGCTGCAGGAAGTGTTACCTGGGGATCGACCTGACCCACATTTCATTTGGGCTGGCTTTAATCAATAGTCTTTGCCCGATTAAGGCGTGATATGTTGACGCTAAAGCCAATTAATCTCTTTGTCTATTATTTATCACGTTTGAAGTGATTTACAAGTATTCTTTCTGTAGATTACTTTGAGGGAGATACAACATATAGTGAGTTAGATATATTTGATCGATGAAAATAATTTTAATTGTAGATTAAAGATTAAAGATTTAGTTCATAGCATTAAAGGCATAAGTACATACAAGACGGTTCATAGCGCAAATTTCAGTATCTAAAATTATATAAGCAATCTGATATAGCTCTACATATTAATTCGGACACATGTGTAGAAATATATATGCAGCGAAAGACACAACCGACAAATAAGTGTATATATTCCCATAATCACTGCAAACTAAACACAGTAAATCAAAAGCAGTGAGTAAAATTCCACGACCGCCTTCAAACGTTAAAAAAACGTGACCCTGGGCCCTGGGGTGGGTCTATCCTCTGGCCTGACCTGGCCGGGGAGGGCTGGCCGCTGCTGCAGTGATCAGCCGTGTCGTTGGCTTTGTGTGGCTTCCCGGGCCAATCAGCGTGGCTTCACGGCGCAGGGCGGGCGGGGCCGGTCCCCTCGGTCTACTGTTACTATCAGCGAGCAATTACGGCAACGCATTGGGCGCCCTCAGCGCGAGCTGCTCATCTGATGCCCCCATTTCCCGGCTAGGGGGGAAGCATTGACTTCATTAGAGACGCGGGCGGTTAACGTCCACCAGCTGAGCGACCCTCAACGTTGGAGCAGGGATGGACATCACAGGATCTATACAGACTGAGACAGGAAGGACGAATGGACAGGAAGGAAAATATACAGGTGCATGTATAAGTTTCACAAATGTTGATAGAATGGGAATGGCGAGAGGGGTAACTGTTACTTTTTTTTAAACTTATGGACATGGTGGCTTGTTTTCGGACATCAACAGAAGATCCATGAACAATATGGTGCCAGGGCTTTGATGATATAGTAAGTTGGGAAGTCAGCAATCACTGAAGACACATAATCCTAGAACACACACACGCGCGCACACACACACACACACACACACACACACACACACACACACACACACACACACATGCATACATACACACATACATACACACACACACACACGAACTTACACACACACACACACACACACACACACACACACACACACACACACACACACACACACACACGAACTTACACTCTCACAGAGCACTGCATCGGAAGAAATACCTTATTTTGATCGTAAACATATATAAATTGTGATCAAAAAAATACAACTCGGGCTTTTCAAGCAATGAAAAATAAAAAGGGCTTGTACCATCAGTGGAACTGGTATACATAGAGCGGTGGGGCATGTTGTTGGGTGTGGCTGGCTGCGGGCTGGGTATAACGTTATTACCTCAGGCGGGGATCATCAGGGCGCCTCCCCCAGCGACACGGGGCTGTTTTACGCCGCCTCATCTAGGGCTTCTCATAGTGACCTGCTGATGTATGTCATGTATAAGTAATTAGCCTCCAGCGTCACCCCAGGCTACCCGCACCCTATGCATGTTAACGCTCTCCCGACCAACACCATCCACTTCAGCTGTTAATATGAGAGCAACAGATGATTTATAATGCCCATACTTTCATACATGATTGTGTTGCTTTTTGTCTTTGTGGCATTTTTTCCCTGTAATCGGGATTAACCTGATTCTATGGGACTTCACTCGTGTGGGATAGATTAACTCTCAGAGTTGACAGGTTATACACGCGTGTGGCAGGAAATGAATACCCGTTTTCCAATCATACAGAATGATTTGAGTCTCCCTCGAGATTGCTTGGGAGGGTATGGCTTTCATTTGGTTTAAGTGCTTATGAAAACAATGTGCTATCCGAGCCCGGACTCCCATGGCTGGTCTTTCATGTGGAAATATCAAAGCAGGTTAGTAGTGAGCAGCTCGAGCGACGTGCTCGATGCGGCGAGCTTCTCGGGGTGTTTGGGTGCTGTGTTGGGGCAGGGGAGGAGCGGCTCACATCGATGTGGGCTCATGGAGTACACTAACGGTCCACAAGGGAGTCTCAGAGTAGCCTAAAGCTTTACCCTGCTCCCCACAAGTCCCCCCTAGTCCATATCACCAATCCCATACCGCACCAAATCCATCCAATATTTCGATTCCTTCCCAGCCCCTCCCCCGTCCTCACGGTCACCTCTCGCCCCTCATCTCAATCCCTCTCTCCTCATCTTTATCCTTCCCTAGCCCCACCCCTATCCCCCATATCCCTGATATCTCTAGTGCCCAACCCGACACCTTCAAACCCCTTCTCCACAAACGAATTGCTCATGCCTACTCACTCCACGTCATCCAGCCTCCCTCCTCGTCCGACCACATCCCCTATCCTGTAAAAATACCAATCATAAACGGAGCCCTCGTCTAGAACCCACCTACCCACCCACCCGACGGTCCAACCATTCACTCACCCATTTGATCCCATTTGCCCATCCACTTGGCCACCCACCCATCCACCAATCCACCCATCCACCCATCTATCCTTCCACCCACCCAATTACTATCCATCCTCCCATCCATGGTACATGTATCTCTGACCCTCCATGCAACCTTCTCGCACCCTGTCCCCACACCTATCCCTCGTGCTACCACCTATATATCCTCTCACCTATCCTCCTTCCTCCACCCTCCACCAACCCTAGACTCACTGCCCTCACCGCCACCAGGAGCCCCCACCTGGTAGTACCAGTACCCAATGAGTGACTCACCCACTCCCCCTCCGCCCCCTAATTCCCCCCTGCCTAGGTCTGAAGCCTCCAAATCTGGTGCTGATTATTTTGTGTATTTTTCCTCGAGGGCAGCTCCCCCTTGCCTCTCCACCTCCTAACAGCCCGCGGTGTTTCTTTCACCCCCTTTTAATGTCCTTTTAAATTCGTGACCATTACTGGCACGCTGCCCACATGGCCGACTTCACTGCACAACGGCATCACAGAGGTGTCAAGGCCTGTTCTACCTGACTCTGACACACCTATTTATGTGATCCACGACACTGCTAATAAGAATAGACGACTTAAATGTTCATCAATTCAAAATCCCAGGCACATTTTGAAGGCATTTTGGGAAAAAAAACACGTTTTATCATTTAGCGTCTGAAACTGAACAATAATGCTTAAGCATTTTCTTGAGAACATTTCCCTTGCAAATTCATAATGCATGAATAAGAATATTAATTGATACAGGTGCTCCTTGTAATATAGAGAATAACCCTAGAGTTCATACCTTACTCAGCCACTGACACAGTAGCACTGAATATAAAAACAATGTACCTGTACTATTAATAGTGTTATATAATTAGGGCACACATACATATTCCACATAAGTTACGAACGTCTAATGCACTGACCATGAGACACCATGTTCAATAGATTCCTGCAGGGTGTACCCTTGAAGTATGCACTAAGAAGGGAATAATTATAGTCTTGATCAATAAACATGAGAGTGGTCCCCCGTTGATCTTATAAGCGTGTTTACACGTGTCGATTTATCATTATACGCTGAAAGACCGACGTCAGACCCTGTCCAGCAGAGGTGTGCACTGGATAACTAGAATTTCTATGTATAAAAATCATTATAATAAACCGTATATCAAAGTCTATAGAATCTTTGAATAAATCATTTAAATTTTAAAGGTAGAATTATATTGTACAGTTATATATATGTATGTTAAAGGTTCCTTGAAAAAGAGAAACATGAGATGGACGATTTTTGGATCGATCTACAACTGGTACCAAGTTAACTCCATCTGGCTCAACCGACCACAATCCTTCACATCTCCACCATCCGAGAGGGTCTTGAAGACATTACCCCTCCCACTGCGCGCCGCCGACCACTCCTTCCCACCTCCTCCAGGGGGTTTCCCTCCGGAGGGCACATCTACGCCATGGAATTCGCCAGGAGCCAGGAGACCCAACCTCCATTCCCTCTCACTCATTCATGGCCTGGGAATACAGCGACATATCCAGTAAGTTCGTGTGGTTGGGATCTCCTTTATTGCTTACTTCGTTCATATAATCATTTAGAACGAGCAATAAAAATCAAACATGAAGTAGGGCTGGATCCCGGGCTGGACCTAACCGTGGGCATGCAGAAACGACCGATGTATTTTTTTTGACAGAAAATCTAATATTCTTGGCGGTTTTAGAGGAATTGTTTGATTGATGAAGACTGTGGCAAAATCAGCCACCGCCATGCCATAGCAATGAATCTTGATTTCATAGGGGTCCCTTGAAAAGGAAAATCTGCCGAAAATCTATGTATTCAGTATTTGGCTTCTCACCAACGACAACTGACGTTTCTATTGTGCTTTATCCAAACATTGCACCACGTCCTCATGTGGGTTCTCCACCATACAATATCCAATGTGCCCCCACCTAGTCTCATACGGTCATACTCATAGTCTATCTAATTGGCAGTGAACGTTTGTATTGCTAAACGTAACGGAAAACCCGCAGACCGGCGCAACGGCCGTGGAGACAATTGACGGCAGCGCGGCGAGCGGAGCCATTGCTATGTGTTTGCAGGAGTCTTTGTGTTTCCTAAAGCCGTGGGTGTTTGGGCTAAGTATTAGCACGCCCCTGCCCGTGTGGCCCGTGTGGCCGTGCCCATGAACCCCATTCCGGCGACTACAAAGTGCCGCCCGTCTCCCAGGCTGGCCATGTTGGTTCGGCCAATGTTTAGAGCGTGGTTTGTGAATGGCTACACAGGGAAATCTTTTCTGTGTCATTTTCAAGAGGGACGGCAGTCAGCTTTCTTCTATGTTGATTCACAAAAGCGCGAGCACAGTATATATTCCACATTGGCCTGGGAATGTTTTCCCTTTTTTCCGCGCCATTGCATGAGAAAATATACACTTCATGGCATGCATGGACATGCAGCAATATAGAATGTTACCATACGGCCAAACATCTAAGAAAAACGGTTCAATACAAGGGCTCTATTTACATACGTCCCCGGTAAACCTTGAAGGATGTAGGGTCAGGGAAATCAGGCAATATGGTAGTGTTGGTCGTGTTGGCAGAACCGTTCCTTTTCCAATAAAGGCCTATTCCCTGTAAAAAGGGGTTGGTGGCCTATAAAGCGCCCACGGAGCAGGCTTACCCCACCTGGGACGGCTAGGCCTCACCACAGTGGGACATGGAGTGATTGCGGCTCTCACCTACAGGGAAAGCCACCAACACGCGAGTGGTATACGAGGAAACGACTTGTAGCTCCTGAACTGGGAGCTGGCAGGAGTTTCCCTTAAAGCAGTGCGTTTACTTTTGTGATGAACTAATTAGAAAATGATATGATTACATTTTTCTCAGCAGGCCTACATCAGATACTTCCAGATGACATTCATAATTATACGTGGATTCTTAGAAGAAATAGTCGACCCAGAACGCCAATAGAAACCTAGTTTCCGCTCACACAAATTCCCAGCATTCTCCTTACACAGAGATTTAGCCATTTTGCATTTAAGACCACTCTTTTTCTAGGTTTATTTTCCAAATACAAATAATAATTCTGTAAAACAAAAATAATACTTCAGCAATTAGATACGGCGTCCTAACCATCCACTTGTTTTGTGAATGGATGACCGGGTAAAGAGTACAAACAAATTTAATTTCATAGTTTTTGACCACCAAGCCCATTACTGTGTAGGGAAAGCAATTACAGTGTCTCTCTCTCAGGTCCTCGAAAAACCACACTACATTGATTGAATAGTAAGACTGAAGGAGAGTAAAGTATATTTCTAACCAGTCTTAAGAAAGTCTACTTCCCATCCAATAAAAAGCAGTCAGGCGTCACCCAATAGCCATACGTGAAATTGAGTCTCTGAGTTGTTTTAGGCGCTAAGACAACTCTCATTAATTACACGAGAAAACAAGACTACACTCGGCCCAAATCTCGTGTTCAACTACCTCTTACCTTTGAGCCTCTCCCAAAACAATATTTTGGTTGGAAAGAGAAAAGATGCACTTTGCGTCTTGGTACAAAAACAAGCACTTCATTACTGTGTTGGGCCCGTCGGTCTTAGCAAAGGCGAAAGGAATCTTGGAGAAACAAAGGAAAAAATGTCTTCGTGTAGAATGTGAAAAGGTAGCTCTGTGTTTGTGATAACACAGGACAAACGATGCTAATGGGAGCCTCAACGAGAGATATGGGAATTATTCCAAGAAGTCTATGGGAACTATTTCAAGAAGTCCTAGTTATTTTGGTTATATCATTTCCCAATGATAAATAATAATAAAAGCCAATGTAATGAGGTCTTCTAGTGCAATTAACTGCCTACATGCAGTGCGCAGTGTCTATGTTGTTTATTTAAACCATTTTGTTGTTCATTGAAACCATTTTTTAATTCAACACTAGTATACACTGCATACATACCTCACGCTGACATTGCATACTGTCCCCATACTCCCGTTTTTGAAATTATAATACCCAAGGCACCAACCTTTAACACGATTCCTTTGTCCCCTTACCATGGCATTTTCATTATTATTTCCATCTCAAGATCGCTGAAATCCAATAACTTCAACTAAAATATCACCAACAGGTGTCACGTTGAACTGGTTTAATTTGACGCTGACAATAAGCTGAAGCAGGACAGTAGCTCAGTGAACTCTAGTGAAATGGATACTCGTACCCTTTTCCGACATGAAGTGGAACCTAAAGTGGGGGGGGGGGGCATTTTCTTTATAAATAACACAATTGTAATGGTTCACATAAACTTACCATCCAGTTGCTATACTCAGAGAACAGCTCCTGCAATTCAGGACGTAACGAACAGGGAAACAGGCAAAAACGTCCATGCTACTACTGATGAATCCATCTTCTTGTGGCATGTCGGTTTACCTCCATTGCCTCCTTCTGTAAATGACTTCACACCGGGGCCCCGTGTCAGTCTCCACAGTCCCTCCCCCACCCCAGGGTGAACATACAGCACGTACCTGCCCACAGAGGACCGGGGCACTGTACGTGTTCCTCCCGGCCTCACGAGCTGCTCCCCCTCTCCCCACTACTGAGAGGTGCACAGGGCTGGGTGAATACGAGATCTAATTAATTAGTGGCGTGCTGCCGCCTGGATCTCCCCGCTCCCACCGCCCGACCCCGGGGCGGGCTGGAGGTGGTGAAACAATCGGTCTAATTAGGGGCGGCCCCCTAACACGCCCGGCCCGGTTACCCCGCCTGTTGACATGGTCAAATCTTAGCCCGCCCCGACAAAACCAGCCCGCGCCCAATTGCTTTTCTTACCAATCTTAATTCCCTCCGTTAGAACTCCTCCCGACCTTCTCAACCATTTGCCTACATAGATTTAACTCCCAAATCACCTATTCTTGCCGCACGCAACAGCCACGTGCACGCCTCGCTGTCTAACCTCGATCGTTTTCCCTCTCTTTTTTGCAACATTCCCGACCACGTTAAGTTGCTTCTAATTTCACAACCTCTGTTCTTTAGCACCCCATTTCCCGCTCGTATCACGAACCACTATGATTGCAATACTCTTTATGGTTTGGTAGAACGGCTTCCTTGACAAAACTGTTGATACGGGGTGGTCTGCCGAGGTCGCAATAATTTGTTTTTTAAGTGTTTTGTTGCAATAATCTTCGGGGCTGCCCCCGGTTTGTTGTCATACCCTTTATCCACCATGCACATAATTATATAATGTGTCATTGAATAGTCTTTTCCATCCAGACATACACATATATATGTGTATGGATGCCAGTTAATAGCTCGATACTAAAATCCATTCGTACAACAATTTTCTGAATACTACGAAATTAAGTGATAAAAAAATGTCATAAGCTTAATGATTGAAAAAACGAACGAGCACATCAAAATATAAGTTTCTATTTTTTTTATTTCAAGGGAGGTGTCCGTGTTCATGAAATAAAAGTGAAAAGATAATATTTCACAATATCCCAGACTACGTTTTAAATCACTGCATAGGGTAAATCAATGCCTTTGTTTTGATGTATGAATTAATGATAAACTAGGAAGAAAGACGAGGCATCGCGAAAAACACCCTTCCTATTGTTACCTATCCTGTGATAGCTCAGATTCTAGAATATAGTGAGCCATGGAACAGGTCTGCCTGGAGTGTGAGTTAGCAGTCATGTCCGTCAATCCCCTAACAAATCCACCACCCTTTTCCCCCTTTTTACCGGCCTACACTGACGTTACATCCTATCCTCAGTCCTTCTTACATCCCTGTCTTCTTTCAGTAATCGTTCCTTCTTTTGCCACCTGATAACGCTAATCCGCCTGTAATCCCTTCTCCTTGCCTGTGAAAGGAAATTAAAAAGTTGCCGACAGCAACACATTAGAAAACAGCCACATCTCCTTCGCAATTAGGTTTTTCTTGAAGCTACAAGCATGTCTGCGCCCAGATACGTCAACCTTGTGTTCAGGAATTGAGGTCAACAGGTCAATTCAGAATTAAAGTTACCAAGGTAAAAGAACAAGCCCATAAATCCAGTAGTTTTTACACTCAGAATAACGGTCAAGCCTTCATTCAGGTCACTATTAGAAATAACCAAGGGTGACCTTAATTTTAAGGATGTACTATCATGGATCTACTCATTGTGACATTCATCAACGTCTTTTATACTCAACGAAAACGTATACATACTCGTGAATGAAATACTTCGAATACATCTCATCCTTGGACCTTATATTATTTCTGCATAATCAGTTGAACTAGGTAATGTCCATAATCATAATATACATCACAATTTTTGTCTTTCCTTTTATACTGTTGTCTGGGACTATTTAATTTTTGCCGAGGTTCATTTCAAACTGAAATAAATGTCCAATTTTAAAGTAGAAAAAAACACAGAAAATTCACAGTGGTTTGAAATGGTTCAATTAAACTGTAACGCACAATGGCCCTACATAAAGCATATACTTATCTTCATTGGCCATCTGATATGTTTGTTTTGAGGACCCACATTCCAATATATTTTACATCCTATAGCATAGGCTCACAAGCCCACATCGACCCAAAAACACACAATACCCATCTTAGGTCCAGAGCCTCATCCTATATATAGGAACCTTCTATTTCCCACCGTATCCACCTCTTGGCCGAACAAACCCGAGACGTCAGCAGAGACGGGCCACTGGAGGAGGCTGAGTCCAGCCACCCGACCACTCGGGACTCAGAGGAGGGCCCTGGAGGTCCAGCTCGCCGAATCGGTTCGATTTCCTCCGATTCATCATCATTCGATCCACGCCCGGACTGTGAGGTGGCAGGAGGAGAGGGTCCTCCACGGTCCACCACGGAGAATAGGGAACAGGAGGAGGAGTGGTGGAGGGGTCAGGCCAAATGGGTCCACCGTGCGGCGCCACACTGCACGGGGATGGACATTGTATGGTTGGTTACCTAAGCAGGATATTGGCAATTCATAATACTGTTAAGAGACGCATAACATACTGAACCATCGCAAAACCATACTCGAATTTTCTTAACTGTTATTTTGGTGGGTTACAAATTAATGACGCAATGTCTGTAGGCTTTAAGCATTTGAAAAGATTTCTTCGTTTTATCCGTATTCCTACCACCTTATAGAGGAAGGCAAAATATACAGGGTTGGAATTGGAAACTAGTAGTATTCTGACTGTTATTGGGTACATTGCAAAAATTATTTAGAATGATGCAGTGTAAAACAATTAAAGATACTATTAATATGGGCAAGGCTGAATGTTCAAATAACATAAGAAAGTTGACAGGTGACTGATGCCTTGGACTCATTACATCCATATATCATGTATTGATAGAGACATGTATTACAGTCATGTCTTTATCAATAACAAGCGTGGAACGTATCTTATGACCAGGACCTAAGAGTAAGATGACTGTATTCTTAGTCAGATGCTCGTGGTAAATAACACAATCATGTAATATGATATTATCCTTCAACGCAACCAAAATAGCTTAAGAATTTCTATTGTGAAATATGATACCTTAACTGAGATTAATACACGGTGTAAGCGAACAAATGATGTGTGATTACTATATCATAGAAGGTTTTCCTTGTTCTTTACCGTATTTTGATTGTAATTTCATCACCGCAGTCTTTATCATGTAACTGAAGATTCACATCACAACCGGGTGTTCAGATAGACTATAATTATATACATTGTAGTAGAATAAATATGATATACATTTGGAGAAAAAGATCCCAAACTCATTTTAATTGCCTGGTATATATAACCTGGAATTGGCTCGATGACTGTAGTTGAATCGATACTTAAATGTGAGTGCTTCTGATATAAAGAATATGTGGTCTGTTAGCATACACCATATCCACAAACTCTCATTGATAGAGGAAGCAATGTGAAACCATTAAGGAATCGACAAGTTTTTGGTTGATCGTAGATTTGGAAAGTGTTCCTAATTCCTTTTCTCATTGGTGTAAATCAGAATATGGTAATGTCTGTTGGCTGGGTATCTTGAATTATTTCACCCCTAACGGGGTAGTGTCTATACATTTCCTATTTGAATGTGTATTTCCCGACCAGGGGAATGACAAAAATGATAATCCCCTGATTTAAACTGTTAACTACAGAGAGCTGGGGAATAACACAATGTTATTTCCCTGGAAAACCTACATAACTGGAATATATAGGCCTATAAACACTCTGCTTACAAGTGCACTAATGATTGATACATTAATGGACATGGAACGTGTTAGTTATTCTTTACATCATTTGACCTCTATCGTATTCATTGAATAAAGGCAGTAACTTTATCATAATCTACACTTTATTCATTGCCACCTACTTCAAACATTTACACTCAAAGGAACAAATCTCTTATTCCTTCCTACATAATGTTTTTGACTTAAACCTCTAAAGCTAGACCGATTTTTGAGAGATATATTTCCTGATTTCTGATTTCTGAAACGTTGTGGTCTGTTGGCAACCAGTTCGTAACCATCAAAGAGTCCCCATTGAGAGAGGCAATGTGGATAATATGTAAACCATTTAAACATTGACATGTTTTGAATTGTTACTGAATTGGATCGGGTTTAATAGTCACCCTTTTCTCCCTCATATTGAGTAGCCAAATACTGTATCATATTATATTTTCATTGGATTGTTTAGAAATTATTAAAAGGTGAAGTAGGGCTGGATACAGAGATTTGAAATACGAGCTGACACAACCACGCGGAGGGTGTATGACTTCTTTACCATGACTAAATGTACATGATGAGGTTGAAAAGGGTCGGGGCATGAATAGACACGAAGTAAAAGTCATAAGAACCTCATGCCCCAGGGTATGACTCTAATATGAGGATATGGTCCCTCATCCCCATTTCCTCAATATGCTGTTGAAGTTCATGACTTGAATGAAGGTGCCCACTTTATTAAGGGGTCCCAAGGTCAATGTGAATTGATAAAGCATGTAGGTCATGAACGGTTCTGCATGATACGGTTGAAGAAGAGGACATATTACCAATGTTGATGCACATTATAATTCATATACTGTACCATGGCAAGATAGAGATTACAACGTCAATTGGTATACTGACAATTATGTACAATTTTATTGCTATAAGTAAAACATAGACATTGCTATGCACAAGAAATTATGCTCAGCATAGGAAAGTATTGATATAGTAGGCCAAATCGCAATTTCGCATCTCAGAGCTGAGTATTATATGTACCGTCCCATAGTTTTACAAAAATAACACCATAATACCAGCACAATTAAATAAACGTACATCTAAAACACATCAGATCTGTACTGGTAACATGCCTGAAAAAGAAAAATCAACACTTCATCGCCAGTGCGAATTACCATGTTTTTACCTTAGATTTGAACAATAAACCTCCAGCGGTTGCATGGTAGCTGGCTAAAACCGACAGCCCACTTTCACCACTGGATACGCCAACCACGCTGGGCTCATTACTCGGAATGCTGTGCTTTTGTTGACAGTTCCAGTTTAAATCTACCCCGACTGAAGCAATTTAGTACTAAGTGACTGTTTGTGACACTGGCGCTCACGAACTTTGTCAATGTTCTCTTGTAAAAAGGTGCATTACTGGCATCATTAGTTGGAAAATCACCATGGAAAGGGCTGGGACAATTGCCATCAAAACAATCTGTTGAAAGGATTATAAATCTACCTTGGTTGTCGTGCAGCATGCCTACAGGACATTTCTTGGTGTCACTTACATTCTGAAAGGAAAATTACATTCAGCGCTTCCGACCCGACTCAGATTTCATGACCAATCTCCATTATAGACTATATATGACACTGTATAGTGTCACGAAAAGAAATAGTGACAAATTGCCAGGTCGATCTATCACCATCGAAATCACAATTAGTTCAACTGCAGATTACTTCAGGGTGCACTCGTGAAAATAGATTCTGAGTATACTAACAAACATTATACATGTTTTCATTGTGTGCTGAAAAAAGAAACGACATCTATTATTTCCCTAGTATATATCATATTGGGATAGTCTAACGCATAATATTCAGGCAAAGGTGTGCTACGTCCTCCTTTGAAAGTGTTCATGTACCATTAGTACTGCCACAGAGACTACATACAGGGGTGGGTCTGTCTGGTGTATGTATTACTTGAAGTGACCTGAGGTGTGATGAGATTAAAGTCATTGTATCCGATAACTTGAGCAACAATTGCCAAGGTTTAATTTGTGCATTTCAAATCAAAAATCAAAATTGTATCTTGAGCGCCTACTGCATTTTATTTCAACGTGTAAGATTACTATACGTTTCCAGGCACTGGTTCAGTGGTTGAACATTCAATATTCATATCAAATTCATGTGTCCTTCAACTAGGTGTATACACAATGTTTGGTGCATATGGCCCCAGGGGAATTTCAATGTCATTGCTACAGTAAGTTACATAACATAAAAGAAAATTCCGCTTGATTATGAACCCACACCCTTTATTTATGTGCACACACACTAAATATCTAGAGCTGTATATATGTATCTGTTTTGGATACATGCCCGTCAATTTTCCTTTCATTTAGGTGATTCGCGTGTCACCTAGGGCTAGCGGGATGTATGCATTACAATTTTACGAATACACATATTTTGTTATGTACATTTGGTTGAGAAAATGCACAAACAAGTGCGTCAGAATAATACTGTAGAAAATTAAAAATCTAATTATCTATCTAGAGAAGTACTTTCTATTGACCGAGAAAGATATGTGTATGCTCTTTCTACTTCAGTTGACCCTATAGGTACGAACACGGAAAAACACTATAGGGACTGAGCTACTCATATGGATATATATAGATCGTCCTCCACAATGGTACTGGCCTTATCGACAAGTATATAGCCGCGCTCGGTACATTTGGCGATGGGGTTTTGTCGGCGTTGTGCACAATGATTGCTCCTGGTGTGCTCCCTTCACCTCGCGAGCAGCTCGGTCAGATCGATGGAGGCTAGGTCCCTGAGTCGCTGCGAGCTGCTCCCCGGCCGCTCCTTGCTCCACTAGGCCTGATTTCTCCAGTGACCACGTGTCGATTCCCCCTGCTTTGATTGTAAACATTGTCATCCGATGGGGTCGGTACGCACTACTTCCCGGCGCGGAGGAGTACTACGCGCGGTGCCCTATTCCTGCTGCGTTCCCCGCCTCACCAATGATCTGTTTTCACACTCCCAGCTTCGGGCAATGGGAGATCCCCAGAGACCCCCGACCGACTTGGCCACTGGGCGCCGCAGTCAGGCTCATCTACTGTTTGTAGTTGGAATTTGTGGACCTGTTTTTTTCTGTCATTGCTGGGCGGTTTTATTTTCTTTCGTGATGTTGCACGTTCGGGGGTTTGGGAGTCCATGGGAGACGTGCAGGGTGTTTTTGACGTTTTCAATTCAAGACAAACACTGGCTTGCATGACGTGTCCACTTATAATTTTCATTAACTTGAATGTTTGATTTGGTGTCCTTTTTCTATGTGGCATTAATTCAATAATTCCATACGCATTGCCAGGAGACTAGATTCAATTTATTGCAAGTAAACCTAGGTACCTCTGGGGTTGTTCTGCAGTGATAAAAAGGTACAACAATAAGGTTTTGCAGCATAATCAAGGCAGTGTAGATACGTTGGTATCCGATCTATGTAAGAAGAATCAACGAGTATCATTCGGTTTTATCTATTATTTGTTGAATCCAAGAATAACAGTCATGTATTCATAAGACATTGGAGCAGACTGGAAATGTCATACCCACAATCTCTATTTTTTCTTTAACAGCTGTTTAAACACTTCATATATTCTTTTAATTAGCAGTAAATAACAGACTTCCTCTTAATAATAAGAATTCATTTTCATTGGTCATTACTATGGCAACCCAAAGTAGGCCTATCAGAGAGCTTCCTGTTCCAGAGTCCCGGTTTTATCAAACTCCTAATGTCATTATCTATTGACCTTCATTATATCTGCCTTATACCTGTACACAGCCCCATCGCCAGACCAAATCTGCTTCTAGACAACCCAGAATCAGGGTCCCCGCTGACGCCTGTGTTCCGGCACTCAGGGGATAATAATAAGTAGGAGAACAATTGGATTACTTGCCTAAGCTGATGGGATTATCTGGGCGCACCTGGCGACCCTCAGGGAATATCTGCCGGCCTATAGAATCTAGGAAACGTCACACTCATTTCCGCCTCTCAGCTGCCCCATGCTACAGGTGGCGTCAGCAAATAGCAGGAGTAACAAGTAACAAAGGGAGACAGCCAAGGCCTTTAGGCAACATGTTACTTACACTCTGCAATATTGGATTGTCATAGTATTTTGGGTGAGGTTCATTGTGCTACAGGTGGGGGAAAATATGAGATCGGTGCATACTCACTGTTCCTAATGCCACTTTTATGTAACTATGTTAATATGTCCCTTCGGTTATACATAATTATGTAAGGAAGGCTTTTTAAATCGGCGTTGTTAAATAATGATAATGCTGTCAATCTCTATGTATGTACATTGATGACTCTTTTATGTGGATAGGAAAAAAATGGTCTAAACCCCTTGAAGTGATAAAACGAAACGCACTTCCAACGGACCTACAGCGGTTGGCAGTTGTCGCACAGTTGTCAGAAGAAGGTCGCGACTATTATTAATGACTTTTGATCAGTATTGTATTTCCTGTAAGGTCACCCCTTGGTCGTCCTTCAGAACAACTGTCTACCAGCTCCAGCTGTTACTCACCGTCATCCATTTTTAACTGTCAACACCTACTTTGCAAGTGTTAAAATTCACAAGTTCCTAATTCTACACAATAACTCATGTCCAGGAGGGCGGCTCGGGGTTGTCAGCCCTCCCCACGTCGACTCATATCAAGGTTCATACCACACATATCTCTCTATGATACACCACCAGATGGAGCTGCTCGCACGGTCTATTTATAGATCCGGAACATCTCGGTGTACCAGTAGTAGTGGGGTATTATCAGTACTAGTTCTGTAAGATGTAGCATTTGCACATATCCCAGCCTATCCTTTGTTATAGATTTCCATTATTGTGCTGTAGCCCTCTCGCACCCGGGAGGAAGCCCTTCTGCCGGCCCTGGAGGACGCCTGCCCCAGCACCCAAGCCCCAGCAGAAAGGATGGCACCTCCAATTAGTACGAGGGCCAGCCGCGAAGAGAAAAGCGAACAGGCGCACATCGATTCACGCCAATAGTGTTTTTTCAATGTTGCACTTTTTCTCTTCCCAACCACATTGTTGTGAAGGACAATATAAAGAACAATAGGAGCCTACTTTCGTTTCTGGTTCTCCCTATTGTTACTTCATTCTCCCCCCTCCACGGTCTCCCAATGCCCCGCCTGCCTCCCTGTCTTTCTCACCAATCCATCCAGATATTTCCTCAAGGGGTTGGTGGATCTTGAATTTGGCGGGTATCTCATACTACTGTACTTGTTAAATACCCTTAGGACCTTACGTTCCTCCCCTTTACATTTACCCCTGCCTACCTCATTCTCCTACCTTCGTCTATTTTAACTGGGATTACAACTGCTGCACATACCTCTCTACCTCCCCTCATTGCTCTGATCATTGTAATGCATCTCCCATTCGCTTCTCTACCCACTTATAGTAGATATAACAACCAATTTCCAATCTACTGCAACCATATTCGGTTGCCATGGCAACACACCTGTTAGGATTACTTATATTTTGTTTCTGCGGCGTTCAAGGGGATTAGGTGTTAAGACCCCAGGGATATGACATGTACATGTTCGCACGGCAAGCTATAGTCTCAAGTTGCAAGCTGTGACACGCAGCTGGTCCCAAGTGGCAAAGGCACTGAAACTAAAGAGAGAAAACACATCACAAAGCCGAGTTATTACAAACCTTCCATGCGTGTCAAATTATATCCATAACTTCATTCAACTTTATGACATATGAGTTGTCTACTCATCACTGAAAAAAGGAACTACATCTACATGCGCCAGTCAGAAGTTGTTTTGAAGGTGTCAGGTCGGAAACCTAATTACTGACAACACAAACTAGCAAATGACATGCCGGAAACCGTATATATGTCACCCCCGGGGCCGTTGGTTGAGGCTTTAATTAATTCGAGGTTCAGACATATGGATCACTATCATGGGATAACGAAGGACGTGGCAGAAATGGTAGCGACGTGAAAGATTTGCCTATAAGGATGAAGAATGAATTTATCCATTGAAAATAAGTTCAGTTGCCTTGAATAAATCAAATCTGCCTTAGATAGTTTAAATCAAACCCCAGAAAACAATTTAGCTTTTTATGATATCATAATTGTTGATTTTGTTTTGTAATAGTGGTTGATAAATGTAGCCATTTTAGTTCTTATGAACTGACACTTGGACACTTGGATTTACATTTAGGGAGCGGACAACTTTTATATCGTCATTTTTATCTTAATGAGGCCACTCTCTTTGTATGCAAACAGATAATGCCACCAAATAAAGGGTTATAATATTGCGTTGGGTGAATAACATGAGGTTAACATTATGTTATTAGGTGGATGTCTCTGAATGGCTGAATATATACAAATGCCCTTTTAAATTCTACCATTCTAAATTACCATAAAATCTGCATAGAGAGAATAGACTTAGTAATGGAAAGTATCGGAAAGCCTTATGACGTCAGGGAACCTTGACGCCACTCAAGTGAGGATCAAGACTCGGTGAACCTGAAAGCTTCTCAATGCCAAGATAATCTTATATACTCTGACAATTTTCTAAAGAGGGACAGTGATCCATGTCTACAGTAAACATCATCTCCAATCTGCTCTTTCCTCCCATCTGACTGACTAAACCAAAGTACACTAACTCCGTCACATCAAAGGGGAGTCCTTTCAATGAGCAATGCTCTGATAGGTGTCCCCCAAATAAAAGGCCTGGCATTTCTGGCTGATGGGAGGGTGTGGTGAGAACAAAACTCAGGTGGTGGGGGCCCGGCCAGCCCCTCAAATCCGAGTGACTTATGGTGTAACAGGATAGGCACATCAACGGGCGCCCACCTCCCCCCAGGTAAGGGGACCGGCTACAGGTAGGACGGCCAGGTAAGACAATCCCCCCAATCGGCAAGGTGTTGGCGCGCACCCTTCACTCCCCCAGGTAACTCACTCTGCGGGCCTGCTATTAACAGCAGGTGTCAGGGGCTACTAGGACAGGTTATTTATATAGAGCGGGATTCGAACAGGTAAAAAGGGGCGCATCTGTTTGATGTATTGGGCGTAATGGATAACTGGATTATGTCGCAGATGCAGTATTCAGGCATCAGGAGATCCATGTGTGAATAATAACTTTTTGGTCCTTTATATCAATGCAGAATCAGGATTGTCCAATAATTATCATTTTGATTTCACAGATGATAGTCATTAATCGTACGTGTAGGCTGTGGGGATATTCAGCTTTGAAAGGGTATAATCTAATGCAAAATCACGTGGGCTCAGTGTGGCATTAAAGATGACCTATTAAAGTCCAGTTTGTACTCATAAAAGTCGTGGGTGGTTTAACTTCTGCTTAGGATGAGTCCACTACTTTTAATGTAGATCTATGATCGTCAAACTTTCACAATCATCAGCAGCTTCGTCACCGTTCCAATAACTTTGTCCTAATGGAAGGTATACAAACTCCCTTTTTATACGTGCCTTTAGATGTCACAAAATATGGAAGAAGGTAACAAGGTCAAACCTCTCAGTCTGGCCAAGTTTCAGAATATGCTCCGACGATGGGATGAGCACACGGACAATATGTAAAAGCCATCATTGAGATGAGATTACACTTTAACATTCCTCTGATCACGAACTTCGCTGATGAACCTTTTACTCTTACTACCCCTCCTGCTCTCCCATTGTAATAGTATCTGAACCAACTCGAAACCAGGCACACGGGCTCCTGTGGCCCTCCTTCGCCGCCACAAAAGCCAATTTCCCACGTGAACATTGATGTGCGCCTCTTGAAGTGTTTATGATCAATGAGGCCGTGCATTACCTGAGACAGGTGGGGCTGTACTCCAGTTACCTGGTGCACCACCTTTAATGAGTGATCTCTGAGGGGCAGCTTTGACTCCGGATGCATTAGCCTGATTGGGGCACGGTGGAGGGCGAAGAAGAGGTGAGGGAATATATCCATGGGGTAGGGAGGGGCAGACTGGGGAAGGTGCAGTCACAGTCACAGTGACAGCAAATATTCACTTAGCTTAACTTTTGATATTGTGTGTATCAGACCCTTTCGACCCTTTCATATTACCCATACGAAATTATAGATGACAGGGAATGAATCCTTGTATTATTGCAATTTACCAAATCATCTGGATTAAAATGACTGGGAACCTTCATTTCATCAAATGGGCCCCAAATCACATTGTAGATCCCCAAACGGGTTAGTTTACGGAGAGAGGGACGACGGAGAAACCAGGAGAATCTTGTTTGGGGGAGATGAAAATAGTGAATGGAAATGGAAAAATGTGTTATAAGCACCAATAAGAGGAGGAGAGGTGGGGGAGGAGGAAGTATATGTAAGAAAATGTGGAGAAGGGGGTAGAATCTGGTAATGGCTCCCCAGGCAGTCTCTACACGACTCCATAGGTTTACATGCCTCCCCAGCCGCTGCTGGATCATTGCGAAGAACAGATGGCAGTTCCCAGGGCCTCCTCACTACGGACAGACTTCATAGGCCCCGACACGCAAGGAGGGTCCATCGGAGGGGAAAGAAAATCGTCTATGGCAGCACTCCAGTGGATCTAGCGTGCCTTTGATATGTCTTGTCTAGTGGCTCCGGAGTTATAGGGGGCAATATATCTAATCAAGCTAATGGGGTATAATTATCAATAAAAGGGTAACGAGTGTACTTATTGCATAGATGGTTCCCACTAAGCTGACATGACAGCACACCATGCGGTCCTATTACGTTTTATATGTCTGCCCTTATAGCTATAATATCATCAAAGGTTTGATTCAAGATATATTTTGTAGGTTCAAAACCAAAATGCATGTAACCAATCGGCTGTTGAAACCTTGAGAGAGATTTTATGATCTCCTCATTTTCATATAATATTATTACTGAACAAAGTGGTTGGGAAAGCCTTCCTGACAGGGCCAAGGAGTTAGAAATGAAACATACAGCTCACAGCTGCTATAAATTTAGAATGTTGCGTATCTCACACGTTTCCTTGATAAGCTTCTATGGTATTCTAAAAGAGTGATACTTTAAACGGTTTTTGAGATACGAGGCCAACAGGATCGACAGAGGGAATTGTTTCAACAAACCATAAACCAGCTGTCACAAATAAGATGTGTCATATTGACGTACAGAAGCTATTATAAAGCTTTTTTTTTAGAATATTGTGTACGTTTTTTTGTGAATAAGCCTGCATGTTAGTGCAGGTTAAATAGACTCTCGTTGAGGCCACAGTAACCTATAAACACGGTTGAACGTGAGTGATCCACTTTCCCATGGGGACCCAGCATACCTTTCACTCATTAGCACCTGTATGATGGAGGTCTTCTCACCTGGCCAGGTGGGTGCAGCAGCCTCAGGTATGTCAAGGTAATGTCGCACACCCACAGCACACCTCTATACATACCTGACTGGCGTGTCATTAACTATGATCCTCGGTAGGTCAGATGCATATCTATGGTTGCAACCTGATCATGAAGTACATGTATGTGCATTTGGTTGTCAGGCGATAACTACATTCAAATAATGTTTTGGTCTTTTATGTAGCTAATTACTATCATAAACGTAATGTTATCAGGGATCATCTGATCATGGCATATGTATAGGCCTATATATTCTGGCTGAAGGTAAAGCTGATAAGAATACAGAACACGTACACTTGGTTCACTGCTGTCGACAGCATCAAAAAGGAATATATCCTCTTTTGTACGATACCGACAAGGCTATCCATAAAAGTCATTTAAAAAAGACCATTATGTACATTTTCCTTTTCCAATTTCTCAAAAGTCTATAACCTTACCTTTTCAAATATTACATTTCATTATAAAAGCTATGTCATTTTCAAGCCTTTTCCTATTTACACGTCTTTCAACCGAAATTGCCGTACTCAGACCCATCACACCACGAGGCCTGTGGCAGTAACAATTTTCACACTTGTGGTGTGACCCCTTGCTTTTTCTTGGTATATTTTCGTCCTCAATACCTCTGACAGTATAGGAAGCTATAATCACGCGGGTACAGCGAGCGATTCGCACACGGGCATTTAACCTTTTTATCCGCGTTCCACAATATCCCAGTCTGAGTGAGTACACATCCCGTCATGCCTGAGTGCGTCACCATGACGACGTCCGACGCGGCGCCATGATTATCTCGGCATGTGACGTCAAAGACTCACAGCGGGAGAGGCGTTTGTGTCACTTTCCCCATTTTGTATGGTCCCTCTCCCATGCACTATGAATCTCCTTCTTTTCACCCCTGGCCGGCCTTCAAACACACCTGTCCCTCTCCTACCTGGACATCACCCATATGTGAACAGAAGGCACCTGGAGAGGGGAAGGTACGTTAATACTACTGGGCCTACTACCCACATTGCAAAAACTTCATCTTGAAGGTAGTTCATAACCTGGGTATGAAATACCACCGTATATGTAAAATACAGTGTTGGCATTTGACCCTTACACAATCCTTTTGTGATTTAACCTCCATTGAAAAAGACAATGTAGGCCTAATGTGTAGGCCTACTGATGTTTTGCTAAGAGCCCAATTGCTATTTTTCATGAACCTACTCAAAAAGCAAAATGAAAATTGAATGATCCTAGGTGATGAAAGAACATGAATGCAGGACTACATGCAATTCCTCCTAATTATATATGTTGCTACACAGTATAGCTGCTATAGGCCTAATGCTACATGACCAGAGATACTCCTGTATTCGACATTTCATCAAAATACATGTATATCATTTTGAACCAAGCCGTGCTCAATGTAAGACTAAGTATTCCCTCCCCCGACATTCACCTTCAAAACCTCCCCTCACCTGTCAGGAGGTTTAATCAAAAAGACTGTTGTACTAGTCACCTGTGTGAGATGATTGCTGTCAAGGAGGTGGCAAGGTGGCAAGGTGGCCACTGGTCCGGCCCACAATCACACAATCCTGATCCGTCAGGTGTTTCAAATTGGTTTTCTCCCTACAGGTGGGCGAAAATTGGTTGAATTGCCGCCAGTGGCCGGATTAAAAGGTAGAGTTTCTGTCGGGCATACGTTTTCGTAGCATGACCTTGGTGACCCCTGCTGTTCCAGTCATCTGGTCGTGTGGAGGGCCCTTCTGTTTCTTTAGAATTATGTTCAACAAGTGGGAAGACAGCCAGGAAATCCAGCTTGTTTGTGAAAGGCCGCACTCTAAAGCAAGGGGAGGAAAGGAAATAAATATAGTCTATGTGATATAAAGCTTATGGTTCGGATGTTCGAAAAGGAACTGCATCTTAAGAATTCACGTGATATAGTTATTTTTTTGAAGTATCCGATACTTGAAGACCAAAGGTCATGCATTGTTAACAGCAAATCTAGATCTAGTATAAGTAAATCATATATATGTAACAGATTAAAGTACACATGGAGAGAATCCGATATTACAAATCTTTCAGTAAATGCTACAAACCTCCAAGGTGTTTATTGTAGAAAAGGATATCTGAATAGATTAAAATACAGTCTTAAATGCAGCTTTGTCTAGGGAAAAGAGTTTCCCCCAGACACATTATTTTCAAACGAGAGACCTTTTCAGTACAGCTGCCCTTTAACAGCAGAAAAATAAGCTCCACGCTTGCCAAGGCCCAGGTTGTACCTCGCCTTTCGAGTCGCCTACTACGAGGCCAACCGTAGACTCAATTGTGGCCCTCGTCTGACCCCCAATGACCACACAGCTGACCATCCACCACCCACGTATACCTCCCTACCTACCTGCCCCCACTGTCCACCACTGCCCCACCCACCTCTCCAGTGGACGCCAGATTCAACTCGTCTCCTCGCCTCCAGGGTCAGAAGGGCCCCTACAATGGGGCTGCTCGCCCGACGGCCGACCTGTAAACAAGACAATGAGATTCTCCCGAGTACTGCGGGTGACAGCCCGGGGCGTCTGATGTAAGACAACTTCTCCTGTGTAGAGGTCACCTTGCTCCAGGGCAGGCCCAGTCTGGAGGTCAGCCCTCTTCTATTCTTTGGCTGATCATTTTGATGGTATCCGGCGGGAGGAGGGTCATGGACACTGATCCATCACATTATGTTTAATGAATTATTCATCAGGTATACAAGTCACGATGTACTACACAAATCATATTTAACAACCCGGAAACAACCTATTATTGTGACACCTTGCTCATATAACTTTGCATATTACTTTGCTTTTTAAGCTTAAACCTTAATCCTAAATTCTGCATAGCCAGCGATACAGTGATTTTTGAATGGATAGGACTACACGCTAAGTATGAACGAAAAATGCCATGCGGGAGGCGCGACTGATGGAATTAAATTAAATACATTTCAATAATATCAATAGTTTAATATCATTGTACAGCAGTTTACATGATCTGATTAATACACGTTGAAATCTGAACAACGTAGTATTTACGTGTACCCTTTGAACAACCCACGTTGAAGCCGGCAGAATGAATGTTGTGGACTGCCTGTAAAGGTCAAACGGCCTTCTCTCGGGGCTGCGCCTCTAACAAAAAGATCAAGTCGTTCATCCCAAACCGATCTGACTTTAGTACTCTATTACATGACCTTCATTACCTAAACATTTTCTGCATTTTATTGCACGCAGTTCTCTTTCTTTTAAGGTGCATAGATACATAGTTTTTAGGAACTCACTAAATTAAGCGAAAGCACCAATGTGTCCTACTTCCCGCAGAATTCCCATCGATCATTGAATTCGCATAGAATTTATTGGTGGTTTATTCTCAATGTTTATTCAATCTGCTAACCCTTTTTAACTCCGACTTTATCGATCATTAAGAGGATTATAGCCGTCACCTGCCAGAAGTGGGGATCAGCCCTGATGTGATGTTATCTCTCTGGGATCAGGACCGATCGTTATTTTCTTTACAGCCGAGGCACTCGAAGAGTTGGCAGATTACACCGTGTAAGAAAAAGTAGGCATACTTTCGCAATAATTTTGTGTTCGGGACTGCATTTTAGGATAAGATTATAAACTGTTTGATTTTCCATTATTATATTTGCTTGTTTGTGAGTTGTAAATCATTGGCTGTAAACTATTTTGTAGCTTTGCTTATTAGAAAATGAAAATTTGATATGTAACCCATATTCAAATAACGTTGAAAGCTGTGATGAGCGGTATTATCCCAGGTTTTATTCTATTTTTTTTCTAGTCTCCTACTGCTACACTTTGTTTCAAAACGTATTCGTCTTATAAGAAGGAGCAAATCAGACTGATTGTTATACATGCAAGGTAAGGCCCCATCCAGGGATTGGATGCACATAATAGAGCAAACCTTTCGTCCTATAGTGTAGAGCTCAGGGAAAAGGCAATCTGGATCCCACTACGGAATCGGATCCCTCCAGTGGACCAGGTGATAGCCTCCAGGGTGGTACGAGAGGAAAGTGAGGGGGAGTGGGAGATGGAAATATGGGTGTCTCACTCCTCTAGAGTCTCCCAGAATACTTCACGCGGCCACCCCTCCTGGGGGACAGCCTCCCGGCGTGACTGGGCGTTTTTCTACACGGTTGGCCGCTGGGGGTCGATCGCATTACCCCTGGGCGTTTAGGGTTTTGCTTACCCAACCCAGATCTCGTTATACTTCTACATAGGCGTGATTTCTGAACTATTCTAGAGACATGCCGGTGCAATTTTCTGTACTGTAATCCGGCTTAGTGCTCTCCGGCCCGCGGGGCATTAAGTAGGTGGGCCAACCGCAGGGTCAGGGCTGTGAATAGTGTGGGCAGGTGGGGGGTCCTTAAGTAGTTGATGACCAACTTGGCCGGGCTCCCAGGTGCAAAAGCAAGGGCGTTAAGCGCAATGAATCCTAATGTTGTTTGGGTCAGGGCAGAGGGCCGGCATTAGGTCCACACGGCGGGCATAGTAGGCCTATCGGGTGACGTGACGGTGTTTCTTGGACATACAAAGGGCGTCGCTGTCTTCTATTGGTATCTAAAGGAACATATTGATCTAAGGGTTTAAGGCCTGGTAATAAGTTGTTCTTTGGAAAGCCCCGACCACGTGCGGCTTAACCTAAGTCACCCCCTCCCCCCCAGCGGCCTTCCCTAACCCCACACGCCTACCTCGGAGGGTACTACCTTAGCAGGATGCCCCCCAGGCTACATCACCCTGATCCATGTGTACAAACAAACCCTAAGATCTGCCTCTTTGAAGTCCAGGAATCCGCCAGGTTTACATTTGTTTGATAATGAAGGGAAGCGTTACGTGGCTGGCCGCACTGCAGCCCGTCCGTGCTGGCCTCAGGGGGGTCGGCCCACCATGCACGGGATGAGCAGCTCGCCAATTCACTCCCACCAACGAGCTGCTCTCATTATTAACTTACCAGGTCAGTCACAACCGTTCTGTCCGATCGTCAATCAGCTGGCCAGTGAGCCAGTCAACACGTTTATCGTAAGAGCCATTCACCCATTGATTTTTATAGTTTATTCAATTACTGTTATGGTAATTATTTTGTTGATTCTCCCATTGTTGCTTATGTGATTGTCTTCACATCATTCCCTTCGATCCCGAAGTAATAATTCAATAACTTTCCATAAGTAAGTTGCCGGTTATATACAATAAAATATTATCAATAGCCTAGCTCTTACTTGCGTTCTTTTACTTTTGAACATTTTTTTAACAATATATTGTTAAAAAAATGTTCAAAAGTAAAAGTTCTTTGTTCTTTGGAACGCAAGTAAGAGCTAGGCTATTGATGATATTTTATTGTATATAATTATATTATAATTATAGTGAACAATAATGATTTGGTAAAGTTTCAACAACCCACTCAGGATAACCTATTTCTTGCTTGAAAGCTGATAAGTTCCGGCTCTCTGATAAAAATAAAAGTGATTGTTTCTGATTCTATAGCACCGTTAACACATTCTCTGCCACCGCCCCTTCGGCTTCCCACCTCCTTCATTCAATCACTAATTCACAAATCTCCCGAGCTGCCCATCATAAACCAAAACAAACTGTGAACACCCGCCAGTGACTCGGGTCCTGCTCGCGAGCAGCTCCCCACAACAAACATAAAACAGAGCTGCTCCTGGCGGGGCCGGTGGCCATCAACCCTGGAGGAGGGGGTTGCGTCATGATCCAGGAGTGTACTGGGCGACACCTTGCCCGGCCTGTGATGAAAGATTCATCAATGTCACCCCCAACCTGGCAGGCGTACAGTGATGAGCGACGGACAAGGATCCTGCCTCAATGCTTGGCTCGCAGATCAACCTGTATAGGTATGTATAGTGCAGCCGAGGGCCAGATTTAAAGAGGCTCATGTATATTGTATTGTTAAATGGCAGAAGTGTTCTACTTGAAAGTCCCCTTTGCGGTGAATGTACTTCATCCTGTTGTGAATAGTTCTCCAGCAGTACAGCAATAAGATATTAATCTTTCATTCATACCTGTACCATTGTGCATATAATAGTATAATATTTCACTTGTCTGTGGCCTGAAATATGAGATGTAGCCAATACAAGTAGAATAGAGAAAGTTTTATTTGAATAGCTGACTGTGTATGTAATTCGAAGCACTTCTACAATAGTATCTCCCCATTTCAGATATGTCGGGTAGCGGTTCGTAGGAAATATAATATGAGTGTAACCAGAAAGAGTTTACAAAGTTAAACTTTTACTCTCTCTGGTGTAACTTACTGTAAAGCACTCAACAGTAACAGTGTACAGATATTTCAAAGCCAGCTCGCGTCATTATATCATTAATCATGTTAAATTATTGCAACACTTGATAATTGGGATCATTGAACAGAAATCCCAGCAACCATTAATCCTTGTTATACCCTTTTACAATGGGAACAGGACTGTCCCGCCTACTAAGGTGAATTACCGCTATCAGTATTTTTATCCATTGTTTTTCTCTATAGGGAAGCAGAGCCCCTTCGTGTTTGTTTCCAATAAGCAGGGTCCGTGGCCCGCAGAGTTAGTGGTAGCACGGGAGTGGTGTGTCTACCTCGGGCCCCAGGCTTAAGGTGGCTGGATCTCGTGTTGCCCACTACCTGTCTGGTCTGTAGGGATCCACCAGGTGGTTATTGGATCCTACCTACACCCCACTTGTAACCCAGCCCCCTTCCCCTACCCCCATTACCCCCAGCAACCCCCAGGCCACATCTATACCGCTTGGATCCTACATGAAGTAGGCGAGGACTGGTCCATTCTAACACCCAGAAATAACCCTAAATGTGACAAATATTACCACCAAAGATAAAAGACACAACGTCCATCCTAACACATTTATTTTGTTTAAAGTCATTCTACTTAAGTCTCAGTTAACAAGGCAACCATTCCAATGGGTTGCCTCTATTATCCTGCATCCATGAGGTTATTCTTCCATCTGAGGGTTGCTACAGAGCAGACTCTATTCGAAATCAATTAGGTAATGAATATTCAACAGGATCCTATTAAAGTGGAAATCCAAGAATGCTCATTGTGAGTGTTTTTGTCAAGAAGCCAGAGAAGCCGCGTCCTTGAAAGAATTGCCTAAGGAATATTTGGTCGTGGTGGAAGGGTAAGGAAGAAAGGGGAGAGCCCGGTGTAAATTCCCTGGGGATTGTTATAGATGTAGAGACCAAGCTGGCACTAATATTAAGTCTGGGCCTGATCAAGTGCCATGCATGCGTCGGAAGCATTGCCAAGGTCGGCTCATTGGCCGCCCTCCCCTCATAACACTTCATGTAGTGTAAGTACCTGCGTAGACCAGCTGTTCCCCCCACGCCTCCCCTTACTCCAGTAACCCAGACACCACCACCACCCCAGCCACCCGCCTCCAGGGCAGCGCCGCGCTCCATGGCCGTGTCTGAGCACTTGACTCCGGTGCGTGGCTCTCGTCAATCCCTGAGCCCCCCTGAGCGGATCATGGCACCTGGGGCTATGGGGTCTGCTGCTCCTAGAGGAGCAGTTCCGAGCAGCTCAGACACCGGGCACTGCACCTCCGCCTGCTCAGTCACCCCTTACGTAACTAATGTAAATGCGGTGCGGCTGTAAAGAAGGGAGATTTCCCTGTTTGCTCACTTAGGGTAAATACCTATGGACTGACCAGTCCTCTGGCCATACCTATAGGATGACGGCGGCCACAGATGTAAAATAGGGATAAGATAGCAATTGCAAGACATCGCTTTTAGCTTCGGCAATTTACGTCTGGATTACTTAAACTCCCTATTGGCCTTTCGATGTATAGCATGTAGATATCACATTTTGACGCTTTTAAGCATCTTTAACATCAGTCACTCTGGTTAGAGCCAGACTTGCGAATAAAACAGCTAAATTGCACTCAGACAGATTCAAGTTATCTATGGGGAGTTGTGAATTTGAGATGTTGATACTTGCAACAGTATTGCTTTGAGGCCCTTTCAGAGGTCTCATCATGACCTTTGAGATCTTATACAATTGGCCATATTTTGCAGTATAACAGTACTCTCTACTCTAAAGCCCCATACCCACTAGACGGGAAAGCCAGAATAGTGGTAATATCGTCGTCAATTCAGATCACCTGCTAGTATGTAACATTTCAATATTACAGTCATACTGACAGGTGATCTGCATTGGTATCATTATTACCACTATTCTGGCAGTTGCCTGTCGCCAGTCGCCGGTAAAATCGCATAGTGGTTATGGGGCTTAAGACGCATTGAATGAAAATAAATCGGACTGCAGTGTATTATAATGTATATCTGAATACTTATACGAAGGCCTAGACTTACAGGTAGCTGTTACAAGCCGTTTACGTATGTATAGCTATTAGCACTCATACTTCCAACTTTCGGGTTTCTAAATATTTTGATAATTATCACGCTTAGTAATCCGTATTTTCGGATTATTCGGAATATCCAATAGTGTTTTAGCACAATGTGATGCAATGACTATAGAGTTTATACATACTACTTGAAAAAAAGAAATGTTCTACCTCTAAATGTGAGTCACACACATTTGAGGAATCAATAGGAAAAATCTAACGGGCAACATGGGATGCAAGTCTAGTGCCCCCAGCCGTGGAGGGCTGAGTGCCTGGTCGCGTTGCCCGTCTATAGGGCCTCCTCCAGGGGGTAGGAGGTTAACAGTTCTGGTCGATCATCGCCACACTAAAGGTTAATACACTGTCAATTCACCCCTGGAATTAGTCATCTCCTAACCCGCCTCTGGTGCTCCGTTTTCAGCCTGACCACAGAACGACCATTAGGACCAGACAAGGGTTAATATGCCCGTGTCCCTAACCCGTGTCTGGCGCTGCGATAAGTTAATTAAGCTGGCCCTGGCGGCGCCAGTAGCATATGCTCCCAGGTATGTAAGAATGCAGGATCTACTGGAGGATCAGCCCAACCTCCTAGGAGGATTGTGTTAGCTAGGGTTAGCAGAGGACAACATGGGCCCATACAATGTTCCTCCATGTACAGCCTATTCTGACCTCCGGGCTAGAGGTGACGCCTTTTTAAAGCATGTATCTATTTATGCAGAGGGGTCTTCTCTTTCTCTCCAGACAGTTCTATAGGGAAGAGAATGGTGTGGTTTGTAGAAAGCCCTAAGGACAAACGTTTCTTTCCAGGGGATCCTCTAGGGGGCACAGTCGCTGGCTGATATTCAAAAACAGCATTCCTCTCATCCGTTCAAGTGCTGACCCAATGGTCTGTGTTGTCGGTACTCAAAAGTCTGAATACATGCAGCCACAAACAAGAAATATAAAATTTACAATTTACTGACGATAACATTCAATATTTAATATGGACGTGCTTAATCATAAGAGGTATTTATAAAATCATTGGTGTAAAAAATAGAATAAAAATACATGGGCAGGGTACGTATAGTTAAGCCAAGCATAGGACCACGATATTAAACCTTTGAAGCGTTAAAAAGGTTTCTTTGTGTGCATAGAGAAGTAGGAGTGCCTGACAAGAGGACAAGCCCTCCAGTGGGTCTGCTGCACTCCTGTACCTTAGAGAGGCCAACACCAAACTCTAGGACCTGTGTCAGTACTTGGTGTTGACTTAAACACACCCCATGAAGGTCTATAATAGCAGGCAGCAAACACACGGCCTCCTCTCCACATGTGACTGGTATGCACTAAGATGTGTCAACAGAGACCAAGTGCTTTTAAGATACACAGTTTCCAATTAATTTCCACTCAGTTGACGTGTGTTTCAGCCAGTATCTGGTTTATTCCAAATCCACTGTGATTCTGTTCAAGAAAGTTGATAACGCAATTTAGAATTGGATCAGTCTTCACGGATTGGCATGCAATGGTGGAAGCAGGAACACCTTTAAAATAACAGCAATTCAAAGTTATCCTGACAAATTCATTGACTGCCTCATTGATTGAAAAAAATAAGACTATTCGGTTAAGGGGTTTATTCATATATTTCACATAAAAATCCGAACTTTCAAAATGTCAGTAGCTTATTCTTACATGATTATGTAACGCTGTCCATTCTTTTTTATGTCAACATGTGCAGTTTTATTTGATTCACCGCCGATAAACGCTGAAGGCAAACTCCCCACCCCGCACATCTCTACTGGAGGAGGTTTGGTGGGTACACAAACGCCCAGATCTAATTAACTATTTGGATATTTCAATTTCGACGCCAAGAAGAGATTACACAAACCACGGGGACTAAGGGACTCTGGTCGGCCTCCCCTGGATGGCTGAGTTTGCTTTGAATCCCGGCGACACTCTAACAGCTTGGAGAGGCGGTCCGAAGGCCTTGACTTGTTGAATAATTTGTGCCGTTTCTATTGGCATGCCAAAAAGCTAAATCAAAGAACGAAACACGGGCAAGCAGCACGTGTAATCAACCCTACTGTGGAGGAATTCCAGACTCCCCCGCGCATGTCGGTGGGGGCTTTGAGGGTGGACTGAGAGGGGGATGAAAGGAGGGAGTGGGAGAGGACTGAGTGGGGAGCACGGGTAGAAATGGAGAGGGGGAGAGGGTGAATGGCGGGAGTAAAATGAGGAATAGAGAGAAGTGTGCTGGGAAAATATAGTGTATGCTAGGATTCCAGGGAGCGAAGCACCGGGGGAAACCGATTCACCAAAAAGAAGGCTATTACAGAATAAAGACTAGAAAATTGTTTCGGCATAATAAGTTATTAAGTAGAGGTGTTGCGTGGGCGGGTGCTTCCCTGACATCTCTACTTGTCCCTGTACCCCACACAATGATTGCTGTGTTATTTGGGCCGTGTTACACGGGGCCCCTCCCCCATGTTTACAGACCAGGGATTAAAGCCACCTCTCTTTGACCTTTTAAGCGAAGCCTTTTATTTCCCGTGCGCGCGGTGAGCGTTCCGTTCTAATTATATCAATGTGGATCGATTTTATTTGAGAGAAGGAAGCTGTGCGAGCCTCGCCTGTTGGTTATCCGCTTCCCAAACTAAAAATAAAAAAAATACTCAATAGTCATTAACTCTGCAATCTTTAAACCGTCTGGAGTAATATCAATCGCACTCCTGCAATTTGCCTGAAATAGTTTAGGGCCCGTTTCTGGCTTTTATACATGGAGATATATGCTGCATGGCAACACTATGGAGGATAAAGCCGTGGAGGGCGTGGAGGTGAGTCGACAGGGGGCGCTCCGGGCTGTGGGGGCAGGTTAATGCTCGGTGGGCGGGGGAGGTGTATTAAGGGGCGACCGGTGGAAGTAATGCTCCTACCTTTAGGCATATACAGCCGGCTCACGCCTTATTATTCCCTCTAAACGATCCATTTTCTAAATTGAATTCGGATCCTGGCAAAATGGTTGGGTGTCAATGTCAATGCTATATATGGCACGGCGCGACCCTAAAGCACCTTCGCAGCGTTTAGTATAGAAAAGGGACAAACAGAGATTGTTCTATATATATGTTCTAAACTTACTGTAGTACTTATTAGTGGAAAGATAAGGGGGATACTGTGGCATAGCTGCAAAGGCCTTTAGGATCAAACACAGCATTATTACCCTTTTAGTGAAGGACTGGGTTCAAAGGATACACAAGAGGTGAAGGGGAATTACATGCACCTACATATCGGGAACGTGGGCACACACATACCGCACAGGGGGCAGCAGTAAAGGGGTCGACGGTGACAAAGCCTTGGGGATTCACAGATGGGATTTTATCCCATGTCATTACGCTCTATAAAAAAGGAAGTGCCTTTACACACGAAAACAATGTCGGTGAGCATTGATACCAACAATGACAAGGCTGCTGAGTGCAGCCAGTCCGGCTTTATGGATATAGAAACACAATGCTTGTCGGTCTCTCAAAGAGAGGCCTGACTGCCACGTTCATTAATAATGGTATCCTACTCGGAAAATGGGTCTATTTTTATGACAAAGATATCTAATTATGATTACACGCCTGCTCCTGATGCTTCCGTCGAGATAGTAATGTTCTTTCCATTAGACTTGCTTTTTAAGACATAGAGTACACCAAAGTAATCAATTTCTTTCAGCATGTCAATTTTGGGAAAGAAGAAGAAGACAACCCATAAAATGAAGTTTAGATTTGCAAATAAGAATCACCTCAGTATATGTACAAGTTCGTCCCTTTCCGATATGCATGCATATTGGAGTCTTTCTATTCAATATTATGTGTACTGGACAAAGATTTGCTCGGTAGAATACATGAGTAATGAATACTATAGCTGACATCACCTGTCCCTTCACCTGCCTGCAAAGCTGAACTTTATAAATAACGCTTTTCATTTCCTGTGCAATAAACCTTTATTTTTGCTAACTTCAGCATGTATTTCAGTAGGCATTTACTTTCAAAGTGCTTGCGCAACAAGTGGTGATACATGTACATGCAATATCTTTTTGAACACGATTACTATATGTTACAGATGGTGGGTATTGAGATTTCTTTATGCTGTGCTCAGCAATTGAAATATATTTGTTTCGGTTCTTATTACCCTACTTCTTCTAAAATGATGTCTTTTTGCATGATGCTGCCTACATATACTGAACTTTCTTCAGGTCTTACCAAGAACCAGCAAAATGGGTCATAACCAACCTATCTATCTGGCTGCTGTTTTGTTAAACTGCTTTCAAAAGGACCTGTGGGAACAAGCAAATTGGGTCATGACCCCATTTCTTAGTTCCAGCCTCATCCTCCATGGTGTAGTGGTTAAGACCCTCACTTCGAAAGGTTGTCTATTCGAATCCTGGCAAAGCCACTTGTCCATCATGTAATACGGCAAATCTTTAGGGCTGTTGTCTTTCAGGCGCATTTCACACTAGGGGAATTGGAAATGCGTTTCTCACATCTCACAAAATTGAAGATAAGATTATCTTAATAATCAGTGATCATAACTATAATAATACATAGATAACAATGGGAACATATTAAGATCATAAAGTCTTAAACTCAACCATGAAAAAGTCCAAATATCTCAACTAAAGGAACGATCTTAAAATTATGACCAGTGTGAAACTCACCCTTATTCTTAGCATTAAAAATGAAGTTAGTTTTGAGAATCATAGATACGTTTATGTAAACGTTTAATTTCTTCAAGCAAATATACCAAACCTTGATATGAATATCACGCAGTCTAATACTCTTCTTAGCCTACAATTATCATATATACCCTCTATTCCGTGTATTCAAGTGTTTAAACGTACGGATCTACCAACAACAACATTAAATACCCACCCTTAACGGCAGGAAAAGGAACAATATTGTATACCTTATGTCATGCACACGAGGCTGAGGTTTCCTACGTTGAAAGTTAACTTCAGAGGTGCACCAAAAAAGAAAGGGATCATGCGGCTTGACAAGCTGATTAATTTTCAGTTCCACCTCCTCCTCCCTCCAGTGGCCGCCCCTACCTCCCTCCTTCACCCTCATTATCTGTCTTAGCTGTCACACAGACCACCACCCCTCCCACACCCTGGGTGATACGACAGTGTTGTATTATATTCCGCAGGTGAAGATAATTCCCATGAAACATTCATCGCCCCCAGGGTTGGGGTCTTGGTGTGAGGCGGTCGGTGCCCCATCAATGATGTAAGCGGGTATCGCATGCTTGAAAGGTAAGAACAAAAAAAGGTGCAACAAGGGGAATTATTCATGATTGGAGTGGCAGCATATAGTCCCATCAGGTGCGCGTGGAGCCGGAATCAGATCCATGCTTAAGGTTTCACAGGCATGCTTAACGATGTCTCCTGGCCTAAGACACCCACAGCTATCCCCGCAAGGGATGGATTTCTCAGGGGGACTGGGCGTAGATGGGGCATAAAAACGTGTGAAACTGATCTACTCATTACCACCATACGAAGGCCGGGCGATGGATCTCCCCTATCAAAAAATCATCATACCACCCCCATCATATTTCATATGTATCTGTATCATGAGGGTCGTTTTGCCTCTGGCAAGGAGAAAGTGAGGAAGCAGTGATATTGCTGTTTTATTTTTAATTCTTAATGCATTTGGGTCGATCGAATTCAGACGGCACATATATCATAAACTGGTCGCTACCAGGAGTGTGGAACCAAATATGATTTATTACTGATGGTTTTATGGTACCTCAATGAACAATGCATGCAATGAGAGACATTGATGGTGCATTTCAGATCAGATCCGGTTCAATATAGGAGGCAGTGACAAACGGCCGATATGACAGGTCATTCACGTCACAAGTTAGTACGGCCGTGCGTCAGGGTAGGGGATATCAGTTGGCTGGCTCACCAAAGCCGTGAAAAGACCACACCCCCAATTCTACTGGGTGCATGCATACAATACAACATGCAATCCCGCTCATGCAGGGCCAATGTTATGAAGTTTAGAGGCTCTTTATTATCTATTGCCGTCGGCGTTGGTAATACAGGCCTGAGGTGTTATTTCGGGGGAGTACGTGTTATGAGATGCAGGCTCTGCACCGCCCCATTGGAGAGGTGCTTTTGTCTGCACAGCAGTGGCCAATGGGGCCAGAGCGTCCATGTTTTATGAGACATTGTCAGTGGTGGGTCGTTGGCTACATGAGTTAGGGCTGTGATCATGGGTGTAAACCCCTACCATCTGACAGAGGAAAGGAGAATGTCCCCCATGAACAGTAAATAAGTATGCCAACCTTTGATTAATGCCTTTTACTTTTTGCCTTAATCTTCTCTAAGCGGCTTTGGCAATATAATCACGTAATGGTAACTAAAATGGCCTTGTTTCTATATGATTAGAACATCAAGGATATATGTGTAAAATGTACAAAGTTCATAATGCATATCTCTATGTAGCTCTTCTAATCTTCTGTTGAAGCAGGAAATTGTATACTGTGGCGTCATTTTACCCGAATGAATATGAACAGGACATCAAGGAATCCAAGAAAAGTGCAAATCTCTTAACACGTATTAGGCAGCATAACTCATCTAACTAATGTAGAAACGGGACACTGAATCGATGGCGTCATTTTATACGCACTATTGTGATTCCTCTTGATATTTAGATCTATTTTGGGCGTGAGGTTTCACTAGTTATCACCAAAGGCAGGAAGAAAAAAGGGACTCGGTTGGAGATTAAGACTAAGGGCGATGACAAAAGGATGGGCGAGGCAAGGACTTAAAAGAGGGGATGCAGCGGTGTTCACCAAAAGGGGCGATACTCGAGCATTCACAGGGGACAAAGGGGAGTGTGCAACGGGAGAGATGGACACTCTTAAACAGGTGAGGCAGGATGAAAGTGTACGAGAGAGGGAGTAATAGTGCCATAAGATTAAAGAATAGGCTTGCTGATAAGAGGGGGCAGAAGGACATGTACGAAAAGATGGCGGCAGCAGGAGTGATGGTGAAGTGTGGGAAGATAAGATTAGAAAGACCGAGAAAGATGGAACGTTGGAGGTGGAGTACCACTGAAAAAACGAAACATGGATAGCAAGATGCAGATGTCAGGCATGCAGGTAGGCATGGTGAAGGGAGACTGATGAACTCTAGGTATTAACTGATGAGTACTGGTAGGGAATAGAAGAGGTAGTGGCAAATAGAGGGGATTGAGGGCATACAAGAACATTTGGTCTGGACCAACATTAAGATACATTGGCATGAAAAGGCTAGAGAATCTTCATTTCATTCTAGATCCTTTAGAAGTATAGTTGGCCGGCGTAGGTATAGAATAGGGAAGACAAAAAAGACGAGAGGAAAAAAAAGATGCTATAAAAGCCGAAAGCATGTAGAGCAGGGACGATGCATACATTAGCAAAATACACATGGTGCATGCTATGTAGAAAGTGATTGGCAAGGTAGGTTACAAGATAAGAAGAGTCGTGGCTGGGCAGGAGGAGGGGAAGGTGCAGGTGAGGATCATGTCTTTGGGTCATCTCACAGCTTCTGAGTGGGTCATTATCGGCCCCAGACATGTGAGGCTGACCGCTACACGCCGCGTCTCAGATAAGGTGCGACCAGCAAGGAGGGGACTGAGGGGCGGAGCAGACATTCCAGCCTCACCGACTGCATGCAAGTAATGTCCATATCACATTTCCAACTTCGGACAAATACCACCCAGACACACTGAAACTGCGATCAGTAGTGTCTGCTCTTCGCATCAAAAAATAGAAAGTGTCTTTAGTATGATTGTTTTGAAATGGACTTGGAAATTCAAGTCGACCTTCCGCTGTTGAGTTATTGCAATTTGAGAGAAACATTGCAATATCTTTCTTGGCCAATTGGCTATGGCCAAAAAGCAGGCATATTCAGCAGTGCTTTAGAATAAGAAGAACTAAGCATGTTATTTACCTGCATTTTGGCTGTATGGATTCCTTGAACATCAACTTTACAACAAAGTACTTTCCCCTATACAGTACAAAGAAGCCGTCAATGGAAAACGCAACATATATAAAAAATGGAGGTAGAAAAAAATGACACAGAAAAAAGTTGCATGCACTTTGTGTCCTCAGTAAGAAGGTAAGAAGAATCCCTGGTTTAGCGGTAGAGGGAGTCTGGTCAATCAGACATAGACGTCCGAGAGGTCGGTGCTATCATGTCTCATGTATAATGTTACACGTAGGAGGGAGGCCCCAGCTTGACCCGTATCATTCCAAGTAACAAGGCAGTGGCCGGGAACATGCTTCAGATAACCCTCCATGTGGTGTTATAAATCTGGACAGGTGAAGAGGACTTACCTGTTATCTACTGACCCCAGGGACCAGTCACGTGGGAGGGGAGGTATCGGACCTTGTATGAATCATTGGAGAATAATTTTATTTGACCTTGAAATTTTAGACCACTTCAAAGCCCAGCTCTAGGAGTTCAAAATCTTACCAGAGTGATATGAAAATTAGATTTTATAAAATTATAATATTTTAGAGATGTTTTGAATCTAACTTGAAATCATATCTTGTACATCTCATACGTGATTGCATAATGTTTCTAAATCTTGTTATTAGATCTTTACTTGCTTGACATGCTTTAAAAACGGAATCCTCTCCTAATCTGACCCCTGGCCCCACTAAATGCTCGTCCATGGACTACATATGCATGACAAACATGTCGTGGATACCACAGCCGACCGGCGTTGCCAAGACCACCTGCTGGTTACCTGATAGCTCCCCCCTGGTTACCTGACCCCCCACGAAGCTGACCAAAGCCTGGCTGACCGGCCGACTGACCACCCCCAACCTACGCTCTACATAAAGTGGGCGGGCACTGAATAGATGCAATTAGGTGCTGGGCAGCTCTTTGTCTTTGATGTAAATACCAGTTGACTCTTAATCAGCATCTCTAATTGCCCATGACCGACTACATGTGGAGATAAAAGGCCGAGGTGACGGTAATTAATATTGATGTGGCTTCCAACAATGTCCAAGCTTGGTGAGCGGCTATTCATTGGCTATATTGGACCTAATGCATATTCTATATGGTGTATGGTCAGCTATTTAATCTTCACACCATCCCATTCATGGCCATTAAATAGGTTATTCATTTAGTTCATTTTGCCTGGGTATGTAAAAACAGCAGAAGTGTTATAATTCGACACAATCTTGCATACCACCACTCATTGAATTAGACCAAATCCCTCTTATAAAGAGTCTAACGATGTTTGTGTTTTTATTGAGGACAGTTAGATCTAGTTATGGTCTTAATTGATTTTGCTTTGAAAGTGTGACAATGATGGATGAGCGTGACAGTTTTAGACACCGTGCCCCCATCATATTAATTGGGTGATTGTTGATCGATTGTCATTAGAGAGGAGTAGAGCAAGGCCTAAGTGACAATAACAACAGGGCTGTCGGACTGATGGTCATTATATCATAGGCCTACAGAATACACTCCACTTTAGGACTACAGTCTTAACATCCCCCCTTGAAATCCCTAGCACCAATATTATTTTTTAATGCATCCCTCTCACGCCTTGGTCTTTAGAAGTGGATGCTACCGTATACTATAGCCAGTGTTGTTAGCCCCATAAAGTAAGGAAATTATTTTCTAGTGATGCTTTGTTACCTCATGATCCATTAATGTGGACTTTATCTGCATATAATGTAGATGGAAGCTGTGGTGGGTCCTAATTCAGTGCCACTTAATCAGCATAAAACATAATGATGCCGCAATCACTTTAGGGTGCTCGCCTAGGCCGATTATTCATAGGTCCTCTGGATCATAAGTTGCCAGATTTCTCATCAGTTAGACTTTATGGCGCCTATTCCTCTATTCTAATCACTCCCCTATCCGCATTGATTTAAACGAAACGCCTCCCTGTAACCACCCATCCTGGCCTCTGTAGTGCTATTTATGCAAAACTACTGGGCGATAATATGTGCTTTGAAGCGATAATAGGGGAAGATCAATGCTATCAGACCCCCTGAAGCAGGCTGTGCTGCCCATCTACATTCGATGGGAAACAGATATCAAAACCAAGTGTCTCTTGTAACCCATACAGATTCTCCATAATGCGCAGCGGCTTTTTAGCTATTGCCAATTTTTCCACTGCTCCAAAAAGGTGCCAGTTTCGGTGGCCACATAGGCAGGGCCTATTTATATAGGTATTAAGGCGCCACCACCACCGCCGTTCCAACAGAATGGTCCAGCACGTAAATGGATAGTAGGTGGGAAGGCGGGTACTCTCAATGAATGCATTATTCATAAGTATAGTCTCGATCACGCGGATGATTTTTCGCATCAATCATAGGGGTCTTTTTATCATTCACACCTACCGCTGATGCCGACTGGCCCGTTGCCCAGCATGCACACAAGAGACATGCATTTAATTCCCTTCCTTTATATATTACACAATGGATGGGACTCATTTATCATAGATATGCTATAATATTAGTATAAAATATAACATGTAATTCATCCTGCATGGAATCTACAGCCAATAGGTATAGGTGAACTATGAAATGAGGAACAGTTTCAAAATAATGAAAGCACAATTCCCAATATACATTTTTAGAAATGTGCATAATTATGACAGTTATACTTCTAGAGACCTAATGATTTGACAAACAGTTGACATTTTGTTTAAAAGGTATTATAGCTGACTTACATTATATAGATAATATAATTGTCTACATAATGCACATTGATGGTCTGATTAGCTCCATTTACAGTGTCCATGTGCACAGTGTTTCTCTGAGAATAGGTCATCGATAAATGATGATGAAATGTCATATAAAATGATCGATCACATGACGTCACAGGGAATAGAAGGTCAGTGGAAATATATGCAATAATAGATAACATATTGTCCAGATAGTGACCGTTGAGACCTTATTCATAATGCACTCCCAACGCCTGGCAGCGACAGCCGTCTTAAATTTGTCATGCACGCACAACAGTCTATAAGACCATGCCTATCGTAGAAATACGACACTGCAGACCAGTTCAGTTCAGGCCATATTTACTGTGTGATAGATGATCTACGCACAAGGACTCTGCGTGCAAGGCATGGGAACCGGCCTCAGATTCTTGACCTCCACCTTTAGAGAATCTTTGCATGTTGCTTCTCAAGTTCGAAGAAGTCACAGTTGAAATCTGCCTTTAGCAAACATGGAAATCCTAAATCAAATTCGCATATGCATGTTCTGCCAAGGGGCACTGCATTGGTAACGGTTTGTTTGTTGACCTCAGCTTTAAAATGTCATTTTGTGAATCAGTAACATACATGCAAAGTCTTTTCCCCAGAATAACAGAATAATTATATTTATTGCTTATGGTAAACACTATGTTACTCATCGTTTGGCTGTGGGCTCTAAAGTGTCCAAAGGGTGGTTCTGAGGAACATAATCTCATTCTACTTTGCTACAGAGTGTGATTTCACTACTACTTGATGGTCGTGAAGAGCTTATCTTAACTGCTGATAAAGTACATTTTCAGTTTAATACCTATGACACATACAACAACTCATCCCAACCCAACTCGTGAAATTGAAGTGAAAACAATTATTTCAAAATTCATGTAATCTCCATTTGTGATTTTTTAAAAAAGTTTATTAGTGTCAAAAGATAGCGAAGTATATGAGCTTTAGAATGAGGTATAAGTACGTTAGAATCAGAACGCTACCCAGGACTGCATTAGCGATTTCCTGAATTTTTCTTTGGCCACTGGTGTCCATCCTTAGCTCCACAAAACGATAACTCCGGCACAAACCCTATGGCCCTACCCTTAATTCTACATGGCGACATGGCCATTTTTTGTATTAGAGATATGGGACATTACCTTTTCTTAAATTCAACAGGGGGCAGGGCTATTTCTTAAATTCGACAGGGCGACAGACCCTTTTCTAAAATCCAACATGCGACATTGGGACCCCCTTCCCCCCATCAAGGGCCCCAACCCTAACAACGACTAGAACCTAAAACCCTCCGATCACTGCACCAGAAGACCTACTGATCGAGCGACCCATTCCCCTCATCACACTGTGATTCCCATTTGTTGTGTCTATTTACGCCATGTTATGATCGAGTTATTACCTGTATGCATGCCGTAGGTCATTAGGGACCCCAGCCCGTTGCCGTGCACACCTTGATAGCACGGACTCCTCCCATCACATGGCATGACCCAGGGGCCGATTACATCCGTAAAAACTGTCCAATTCAGACCTGTTAACATCTACGCCTCACAAACTGTTATGTTACGAACAGCATGCTCTCTGTGTTTACCACGCCAAACTGGCAGTTTCTTCACACTTAGGTGTCTGTTCAAGGCTGCATGTGACTGTTGGCGATTAATCATCTTTTAGGGACGTTGACAGCGTAATCTTTGTCGAGGCATTGCTCATCTTCGACGTTTTGTGTGTTTGTTACTTGTAGCAGTTGACTTTCCTGGTTTCTATGGACAATTTCTGCATAAAACGACATTTTTCTGAAATTTGCATGATACATCATATCTTTTCAATAAGTGAGAGGTATACGTTGGATTATCATTCACTGTTCTTTTATCAGGGACGAATTATAAAAAATAACTGGCAAAAATTGGGGATGCAACGCAGCCCCTCCCCCCCCCCCCCATCCGTCCCTGACTATTTTCCTAATTTCTTCGTAATATAATGATATCAAGTGTTGCTTTAGCCGTTCGTGCGTATCAACCGTCATGGGCATATATGACAAAATCTATTGGAGTTACCTGTCCCACTAAAATCGTTATATTTGAATGTGAAGTTCTGGTGCCTCGTCACAAGAGCTTCTCAGCTCAAAGTCCATTTATTTCTAGAATGTTCCCTTGTCCATGGCAGTTTTTAGATAACAACGAAACATTATTCGTCGGTGGATGACAGGAAATGAAAATTTGATATGAAGGATGGAGGATGAAAAAGGTTTTTGTTTCTAATTACTTTTCAAATGCCTCCTCTCTAGAGGAAATTAGAAAGGAGGCCTGTGGTTCTACTATTATTAGAGATCTCCGCTGAGTATGGCCTACTTTTAGAGCGATATGATCCACTTGGGATCTAGTTTGTCCAGGTGCACAGCCTAGTTTCGCGCACCTGGAGTCGATAAAATAGGTATGGATCACAACTCCAGAATAGGCACACAACTGGCTCGTTGGTCTAGGGGTATGATTCTCGCTTTGGGTGCGAGAGGTCCCGGGTTCAAATCCCGGACGAGCCCGGTATATTTTTTCATTCCAAGTGCTAATTTTGTATGCAAGAATATACAGGTAAACGCCATGTGCATGGTAAAGCGCATGGAATATTAACTAAGACTGCGGCCTTTTTGAGTTTGGGGAATTTCTTTGATAAGAGGTCACATGCCACAAGGTGTTCACCTGTGCTTTACCTGTCAAAGTAAATGACTTGGGTTCCTTGCTGTTCTGTTAATCAGTGCCAGCCTTTCTATTGATCATTTGACAAGCTCCCCTCCCTTTGTAAGGCAATCAAAGACGTTTCCTACCGATTCCCATGTCTCTGTCAACCAATCACCTTGATAAGCAAGCTCACGTTTCCTTTCTAACAGTAATGTCATACATACCTCTGCTTGATTAAACCAATCTGGATAAAATCTAAAGGTCACAAGCTAATCGCCATGACTAGATAGCAACCTCTTCTGGTCTCCGCACCTGTGTTTTTCATATACATGACTCATGGGCTGTGCTGTTTTGAAATAGGCCTAAACTATGGTAAACTAAAGAAGGAATTCTGTACCCTGCGTGAAACCAACGCCCTTTAGTAAATCCTAAGTGTCAGTCTCAAAGAGCACACAACTTAAGGTTGAAAGAAATAATCTTTGAATCTTACCACCAGGGCTTCTACTGAAGTGTTGCTAATTTACGAAAATAAATTATGCTGTCATTTTGATTCCTAGAACATACTTTTATTAATCTTTACAATACATCCCTGTTAAATTCATTGAAGCATTCAGAGGGCAGCTCGTGCTGTTGTAGAAGTTGTAGAAGGATGTGAATCTACGTATAATCTGATGAAACAGTCCTGTTCTGGTTACTAATCCTTCTCAGTTAGGTGTCGGCTCCTGACGTGTACCTGGACGACAAGCCTGACCACCTGCACACCCTCCTCCAGTAGCCCCCTCTTTACCCACCCCTCTCCCAAGGCCCAGACTGACTCTAGACAACACAGCAGCCTCTAGCCAACCCGCGCCTACCCAGGAGGCAACCCTACCCCCTCCCCGATCCAAAAGTCAGCCTTCCCTTCTCCTTTTTCTCCAGCCGCACTCCCCCACTGTGTACTTACACTCCCTGCGCCCGTCTGACATGTTAAAAAAGAGATGGCAGAACCATCAGAAAAATGCAATCTTTCACCTAGCTTGGTGCCCCCCACGAGCTCACGTAAGACACCTTCCTTACCCTGTCCTTCATCTACCCCCCTCCGGGGGTACCTCACGCCCCCACCAAGAATCCCCCCCGCCCTTGCCCTGGGTATGGGGTGTTTATTGTGAAAGCTGCCAAGGATATTGTACACCCCGCCCTGTGGTAAAGAACCAGTTGGCAAGGATCAAATCCCACATCCTCCGAATTATATTTCTTCTTCCTGTTATTTTGGAAAGAGAATATCACAAAAAACACGTAATATTCGTGTCCAGTGATCTTATTTTGATTGCTAACCACTTTCTTGTAGGGTGCAAGAAAAGAAAATAGGCGGAGGTCCATGTCGGTACATGGATCTCGTCTTCCAGGCGTTGGCACTGAGAATAATATTATTTTGTCTAAGCCAGGAATGCCTGGCGCTGCCATGTGAACTTGTCCACTCGGAAAAAAGCCTCCTAAAGGAAAATGATCCGCCCGACATCCTGGCCTGGAGACACCCACACCTCCAGGGTAGGATCCTCCAGTGCTCCAGCAGGGCAGGCAGGAGGCTGGGGACGGGTCTGACTGACACTCCACGGTGTGTATACCTGGGTGGGCCTTCCCACCCCCATTCAGCAGAAACGTCTCTGTTTTCTATTATATTCTGATGGACTGCATAGTCCAAAGAGAAGAATTATCCAAAGGTCACTTCCCACACTTTCTGTGTGATACATAATGATGGCAATGGCAGCTGCCATGTACGCAGGCGTATGTGTGCGCACGTGGAGAAGAGGCGAACTGGCAGGGGAGATGATTTCTCCAGGACAGCTGTTTGCATTCGGAAAATCACAAAAGGTTTCCCCGGGTTTGCCTTACGCCCCCTTCGCTGACTGAGTGACATCTACCGGCCGAGGCCAGACACATTTCTGGCTTGGCTTTCTGAAACATTGCCATGGCAACACCTGCGCTGCATCTCAACCAGAAAGGGTGATGGCGGAAAGAAAAGTATTAAGTCGTTTGGCAGAAAAAATAAACGGGGAAAGTACATCTCATTTTCTAAGCAACCCTCGACTACCCACTAGAAGCCAGGGAAATGGCACGGCGAAAGAGAGAGTAGGGGCGGCGGGAGTCAATAACCAAGGCATGCGAGGGAAATGGGGCTTTGGCTAGACTCCTAGAAATAGACTGGAGGAAAATGAAGTGAATTCCAAACAGCTACAATAGAGCGGGCGGCTGTGGTCTAAGACTAGGGCTGACCAGTCGGTTCAAACAGCGGCCAGAGCGGCGGGCTGGAAAATTGAGAGGGTTGAAGGGTCCGGGGGATCTAAACCGAATCAGCCGCTGGGCGTGGGAGATTTGAGGATCGAAGGGGTACTGGAGGAGAAGCCTTCTGCTCCGTTTAGGATCCAATGGCTCAGAAAGAAAAGCTATCCACGTGTAGGTCCACAATCCTTACACTGCACTTTGCTTTTTCCATCCCCGCCCCCACGTCCTCTTTCGTCTCTCTGTCTCTAGACATTCTCATCTCCCAGTCTATTTCTGACTCTACATGTCTCTCCACTGTCTATTGGCCTCCGGACTAGTTCTTTATCTTGGCCCTCTATACTACAACACGACTTATATCTTCTTCACCAACCTCACCTTATCTATATCTATATATGTACCAATATATATAATTATGTAGAGATAGACAATAATCATAGATAATATAAATACAATTACATTACATATTGTTATTGTGAATTTATTGGTATGTATACTGTTTTGTTGGAACTTACAACCGTGTTATACATGTCAATTCTATCTAGTGTGGCCCGAAACAGATGTAGTAAATTACTTGAATTACAACGAAAACTAGCATACATATGCTAAATTGTAACCCAGCAGAAATAAAAGTAACAACATCTATACACACAAAATAATATCATATTTTAATGTGATTCCGCTCTCTACCTTACTTACCCGAATCACGTATTCTTATTTTATCCCTTCGGCTTCTGCTGTTCAGAGGCAAAAGATGTGATTATACATCTAAACACTATTAATTTGATGTCCGAGGCCTGACTCTTTCTTTAGTCTGTGCAATTCACTTATTTCTTTCTATAGTCTTTTCTCCTGCCATCCCCAAAACAGCCTCCTACCCTGGCCCGTCTCCTGTGGTCTATTGCTCCTATTCTCAGTCCCCGCCCCTACCCCCTGCTCACTCATTGCATATAATTCCACCCCTGTCGAGTCTGTCATCTGCAATTTGTAGTGGCTGCCGTCAGCCCCTTAACATGACGCACACGTCGCCTACATTTCTCACTGAGCGTTGGGCGGGGCTGCTGGTGCTGGTGGTAGGGACGGGAGTGGGTCCCCTAACTCCAGGGGGAACAGCTGTGATAAGGTAAGCTGATCCTGGAGGTTGTCCCTCCAGCGTCAACTCTAGTAGGCCTACACTACCACCCAACTCCCCTTCCCCTCTTCTTCCTGTGCATGTGACCCATGCTACGGTAGATCACATGCTCGCCCAACCCCCAATCCCCAACCCCAACCTCCAACCCCCAATCTCCCAACCCCCAACCCCCAACTCTCAAGCCCCAGCCCCCAGCCCCCAGCCCCCAACCTTTAACTCTCCCCCCCCCCCTTCTCCTTCATCCCCCCTTGCACGTCCCCTCCTCCTTCTTGCCGTGTCAACCGGAAGCTAGAGGTCTTGACCCGCAAACTACTTCCTGGTGCGGAGGCGTCCGCCTGGATGTCCCCTCCTGGGTCGGGGATAGGGATAGGGAGGGCGGGCGAGGGGGTTAATGCCCACTCCCTGGAGCAGGTAGTGCCCCTCCTCCAGTAGTACCCCCTGCAGCCCCCTAGCCTCACCTGTCAGGAATTGATCAGTAATTAAAACACGAGGGGATGCTGTGATGAGCACTCGCTAGGTGGGGTGGCAGCCGGCAGAGGGCGTAACCCGAGGAGCAACTCAATCAGGCTCGGATTATTTTAGGCTGAGTTGCTCGCCGACCCTCGGGCTAATATCAGAGCTGCTCGGCAGGGGAAAAGGAAACATGTTACACTCGGCGCAGTCGGCTTGACTGCTTCCAGATTGGCTGGAAACACGGACAGATGGATTTTTAATCGCTGCTTCTTTTGAAGCATGGAGGTTGTTATAATTTGCCAGAATATTGGATTTTCCTGGCGAGGCGGGGTAATTCTATCTGCTGGCTAAATTCTGATGTAATATGGACATTCCCTATCCTCGGGGGAAATCGGAAGTAAATTTGTTGATGGGGATCGCTATTTAGAATTTTCTATTGCTACATTTCGATTCTAGTCGCTATTTCAGATTCCATCTTATCTCTCCAAAGTTTTGCAAACAAAGCTTACGCGAAGCCGTCCTCGAAAAATAATTTCATTAACAAAATTGCTTTGTCAATTTTCTGAAATTGCAAAGTAATTACTAGTACAATATTAAATTGACGACAAATCTTTCTTTTTGTGCGTTTCAAGTTTGAAAAGGCAAGCAGTTCAAGGCATTAGCTAAATCATTCTTAAATGCAGTTTTCGTGTCATGTTACAAGAAAAATGTGGACTTCACCTTTGATAAAAAATAATCTTTTGAATTTCGTGATTTAACACGATTACTATAATTTGGTGTCATTTTCATGTAGTGTTAACAAAGATGGCCTTTTTCAAGACATCAGCATACTGAGGTGTTTCTATTTATTAGGGACAATATTGTGTCGGAATACATTGTTCTTCCATCTTCATTAGTGCCAAATGATGCCATGAGTTACATGGCTTCCCCTTGGGTCCTACCAGGTCCAACTACCCAAGGTCAGGGGATACAAAGTCACTGCAGCAGTACGTACCCCATACCGTCATCACTGTATGCACATGTGGGTTTGGTTGGCATGTTTTACCAGTATAGGTAATATAAAGCATCTGTGTATAGCAACAATTGACGTTTCTGCCATATTTCTGTCCACCATTGTGTCTCTCAGACATCTCAAGAAATGCAAATGGCCGAAGGTGATAGCTTATATTATGTTCTATTTTGGGTTTAGCGTTCTAGATACCATCCAAGGTAGAAAAATAATAGTATTCCCAAGTCAAATACCGTGACTTTCTTTCATGCAGAATCCTCTTTCACATAAACCAAGAAAACTAGATAAGGGTTCTTGCATAAACATTGCAAGATCTATGAGATGCATAACGGGTTACCTCCGGTCACTGAGGCTTTATCTGCAGCAGCTCACACTTTTAGTGCCTGGTGAGTGCGAGCCGCTCGGACCTGCTCAGAACTGCTCGGAGTAGCTCCCTGCTGCAGCTGTTATCAGTACTTATCAGCCTTTCCCTGAGCAGGACCGGCAACACCCTTCCTAATGGCCGGCTGCGGAATGCGAATGGACAACTCACAGGTCCGAGAGCAAGACGCTGCTGAGCCAGCGACTCCAATAAACTCTGAGTGCTTCCTGCCGAGCAGTTTATCGCCGGTGTGTAGCAGCATGCTGGGCTAAAGAGGACCTTGTACCTACCACTAGAGCCGGGGTTTATTATCAAATAACATGGCTCCTCACTTTCATCTCCAGGCAGTTATATACTTTTAAGTTGTCAATATGCCCTTTAGAAAAATAGCAGACACTGTGTGCAACCATAAATGAGTACATGTGCACAGCTATATTAAGTCATAAATTGTACGGTAAATCAATTCCCTAATCTACTGTATGGTCTACTCTTGCAATTGTTCATCTTGGTGCACGACTCGTGATACCCTAAATCGTAGCTTAACATATGATAATGGTATTATGAACCTACTGATAGAAGAAACCCACACTGTTAACTATCGTTTTATATACCCATATAATACACCAAGCATATAGTATTGTACGCCCTCTACGATGTGTCATATAGGTAAGAGGAATAATAGCTCTCAAGGGAAGGATAAAGTCATTATCTCCATTGACTTCTATGGGATTCCCTCTTTTCATTTTTTTTTCTATAGATACAGACGCACGTTTTACGTCTTTACAAATCGTCGGGCCACACTAAGCCGAGTCGAAAGAGAGAGTCTGTCTACAAAAGGTCCTTAACAAAGGGCTGGGAATAAAAGGCCGAGTTCTGAGACGGCCTCAGGTGGCCAGATCTGTGGGCCCCCTTTGGTGGGCTGGTACCTGCGGACAATGGGGGTAGACACCTGATCCTGCCGGTCACACCTGGGAACCAACAGGTGAAAACTCCCACCTGTCCTCCAGGGTGGGGGGTAGAGACTAAGGGGCGGCCACACGCCACAGGAGGAAACTAGATACAGCAGATGTTGGAGGGGTATTGGGATCTGTCCATCCCCCACCGCCTCACCCTCACTTACAATCACCCACATTGAGAAATTCTATAATGTTTGCTTTTGTTGAGGTTTAGGCTGTGAAACATCCTCCCCACACTTTACCATTACGTTCATATGGTCGCGTGTAAAGTAAGGGGCTAGTGCATTTATAATTAGAAAGAAGTAAGCATTTGACCGATATTACAGAGACAACATTACTACTAGTAGTACTATTACTGGTTTAAGCTCGCATGGTTTGGCTATTATGGCAATCTTAACTGGATGATCGCCTTCAGAAAAGGGTTTCTCTAGTTTATTCATGAGGTCATTAATACAGTCAGTCCTAGTCGTTCCAGGCTAATCCCACTGATCCTATTCACACTGAGCAGCTCCCCAAGCACACAGCACAAGGCAAGTTGCAACTCGTGCCGGTCGTAAATAACAATGTCTAACATCCATTCATAATGTCCTCTTTTTGAAGCGATTATTCTCGCCTCACCGTCTTGTTGGCGTTAAAAACCTATCTAGATAAGAAGCAAACGCCCAAGTCATATCAAGAAGAATTGCCGGTGGGATTTGGGCTACCTTGGGCCGTGTTTAATTATCTATACCATTAATCACAGCTATAAGGAGGTGGGCAGGACTAGCGGCGAACAATGGGGTTGAATGGGAGACTGGCGGGAGGCTCCTTACCAAGACGTATTGTCTCTCAAGGCTCTGCTAGGAGCAGGGAGTATCTGTCATCACTTTATCAGCTGGAGCAGAGCCCCTCCTCCAGACAGTTTGATTAAGTTTGCGTTTGTGGATGTCTCAACTGGAGATTAAATCACTTCCGTGGGGGGTTCGGGTGGAATAAGAAGCCCACCTAGACTGCCGAGCTGCTTCTTCAGACGGTATACATAGCAGATGTAAAAGATAAGCAGAGTGTCATTGTGTGAGTGGAGTGGACGGTCGAGCTGCTCAGTAAATGATGGATATTGAGCCGTGAGCATCATCCTGAAGCTCATCTCTGCGCCAGCGCCTCCTGTGTAGTTAGTGGGAGAGCTGGCTCTGTTATGTATACACCCATCTAATGCAGATACATGCATATGTTTTAACAGGAGATGGCTTGTGAGTATTTACTGAAGACTATGGCTGTTTTCTGGATAGCACATTCAAGAAGCTTTATTCATTTCAAGCAGCACAAATTCAAAGTACATTAGAAGAGGACAAGGGAAAGCGAAGGTCAAAGTTGTCATATATGAAAGATTACTTCAGCTGTGATTAGTGACACCATCCATTTTTGTCACATGCCAATATTTTGCAATATGAAGGAGGGACATAATGGTTACAGTGTTTCTCGTATATCTGAGCTATGCAGAGAAGTCTGCCATAGCACAACATGTGTTTCTTTTGTATTGCACAGAGGTGCCTAGAAGGAGAACACGGCAAGAATATGGCTTATATTCAATCCTTCTTACCAATAAACTCCATAAACATTTCTGTATTCTAATATTAAGAGCTATATTGAATGTGATTTTTGACCATTTGTATTCCTTTGTCCCCTAGGAGGTCTAACGAATAGGCCTACTCATAGCCAAACTAATGAGCGATTCCCTTGGCAATACACACCATGTCAAACTGGTTGCATGCATAGATCCTGCAATACATGGCGTGCAACAGGCTGTATTGTACTACACGTGTGTTGGCAGCCACCAGCAGCCCCTGTCCTGGTCGCCATCCAACCCCCACCTCAGCCTGTCTCCTGTCATCTGCCCGTCGTACCCAACACTGCATACCTGCCTGTGCTTTGACAATGAGACATAATAGGCGGCCACCGACGGCCAGCATGTCACGGGGGGAGGGCTCGGAACGGAAGGAGGGCAATGAAAGGGTGGGTTGACTTGCATTTTCGAGAGAAAACACGTGTAATTAAATCTAGTCACCCTCATATGGTTTCAAATCTTGCCAGTTACAATATTCTGAACTTTTATCAAGTAAAATTCTATCTGGTAACTCTTGTGGTTTAAATCCAGATTTGTACAACCGGACAATAGTATGAGAACATTATAATAATTATTATGATAACTATGGTGCACTCTGGAAAAACACTATACCAATTCATTGGAGATGCCACCTGGCTAATCCAATGTTGTTGTCTTTTTTTGGTATCTGAACACAATGACACAGCTGTGATTTTATTACGATTGTACATTATTATTGCTAATCGTGCACAGGCTTCCGGTGTACTTGGCAACTCCTACTCCACTAGTAACGTGTCCCAAATTTGGACAGTGGCCTAAGTATCTAGGAGGCAGCCATTCTCTAAAAACTACCTACAGTACTTCATGGGTAGGATAGAATAAAAAAAAGTATTCTAATTAAACCAATTTTAAGATCGCAACTTAGACAGGTTTATCAAGTCATTGTTTTGTAAGTCTGTAACCTTGCTATTTACTTAGATAAAGGTTAACCGATTTCCTAAATTTTATATTATGTGTATAAGGAGATAAAGGAAATGCGGAATATCAGAAGTTAATATGAAATGAAGCAGCGGTGTGGTAGGTCTAATTACCCTACTTCTTCTAAAACAATGTCCTTTCGCATGTTGCTGCCTACAAACTGAACTTTCTTCAGGTCTTACCAAGAACCAGCGAAATAGGCCATAACCAACCAGTCCATCTGGTTGCTGTTTTGTTAAACTACTTTGGTTGCTGTTTTGTTAAACTACTTTTAAAAGGACCAGTGGGAACCAGCAAATTGGATCATGACCCCATTGCTTAGTTCCAGCCTCATCCTCCATGTGGCTTCATGGTATAGTGGTTAGGACCCTCACCTCCAGACCAAAAGGTTGTGGATTTGGATCCTCAAAGAGTTCATCATTGCCGTCCTTTTTCAGCCTGGCGAAGCCACTTGTTAGGATGAAAACACCCCATCCCCCTGCCAAGGTGAATATTGTGACTGCTGACTCTCCCTGTGAGCTGCTCCCATTGTGTAAGCCATCAGACTAAATGGTCTGACTCTAACTGTGAGCTGCTGCCATTCTGGAGCCATCATATCAAAAGGTCTAACTCTCTTTGTGAGATGCTGCCATTGTGTGAGCCATCATATTAAATGGTCTGACTGTAACTGTGAGCTACTCCCCTTGTATGAGTCATCATATCAAATGATCTAACTCTCCCTGTGAGCTGCTGCCAATGTGTGAGCCATCATATTAAATGGTCTGACTCTAACTGTGAACTGCTGCAATTGTATTAGTCATCATAATCAAATGGTCTAACCCTCCCTGTGAGATGCTGACATTGTGCGAGTCATCATATTAAATGGTCTGACTCTAACTGTGAGCTGCTGCCATTGTGTGAGCCATCTTATTTAATAGTCTGACTCTCCCTGTGAACTGCTGCCATTGTGTGAGTCATCATATCAAATGGTCTGACTCTCCCTGTGAGCTGCTCCCTTTTTATGAGCCGTCATATTAAGTAATAATATTGACTCCCCCTATGGGCTGCTCTCTTTGTGTATGCCATAATATCAAATGAACTGTCTCCCTCTTTTGGCTGTTCCTGTTGTGTAGGCTGAAAAATTAAAAGGTATGACTACCTCCATGAGCTGCTCCCTTTGTGTAGGCCATCATAGTAAAAGGTCTGACCCCTCGGTGTATTATTGCATGCCCTCAGTGACCCAGAAGGCAATATCCAACGGGCTTAATGCATTTGGCTTCGTCAGAGGTGTTAAATATGATACTCATGTTGATGACATTAATGCGGATCGCACTTTAAGGAATAGTTAGAAGGAAGATGGCATCTGTATCGATATAAACACAACGGACAAATACTACCTGCATTATGAATTAGCAGGATATTTTGATTGTCTCGTATACAATCATGTACTATAGTCAATGTAATGATAACCTATTCAATAAACATGTTACATACATGACTTTGTTTTATTAAAATCATTCTTTGAATATCCGCCCTTCTGAATTATCAATTATCATGTGAAAATTCAAATTAATGTTTGGATAAACTGATAAATGTTTTGTGCCACTTGAAACATTGTTCATATGCGTCATTTTACTCATGGCATATAGAAATGCTCCTTACATTTATATAAAGAAAAGGATCAGAGAGATTTTCATCGCACTCTCAATACACTTGGGCTTTGCGGAAAGGATAAAGGTTGTTTGCTTTAATAAATAAGTGAGCGAGAGATTGCAATGCCAAGAAAGAAAGCTGCCCTTTCGTTTTTGCCCCTGAAGACCAGTTGTAACTGAGACACAACAATGTAACCCTTGCCCACCAAAACGCTTCATTGGAGGAGGGGCGGGCATTAAATAATATGTAGGTGAAAACAAAACATCCAGAACTGAACCACGGAACAGAATAAATACAAGCCAACAAATTCCATTCATGCACCTCCTGAAATACAAAGAAAGAAATGCAGCGACTTTCAAAAGAAACAGAGTTTCTTTTGGCTGCTCCCTCTCCTAGGGTGACCTTTAAAGAATTCCGCAGCATTTGGGCCAACTTTGACGGCCGCATCCCTTTGAGATTCATTTAGAATTGCAGCCGAAGCGTTCTGCTCCTTGTGGTCGAACATCCAGGACCTTCAACCAGGGGAGAATTATTTTGGTATTTCGCTGCAGTCCTTGTGGAATTGCAGAGATCATTTTTTATTCGTTTCAGCGGTTTGTAACAGTAGTCAATGTGTACTGCTGTCAATCAACCACCTCCAGTGTCAGTCAACCTCCTCCAGTGTCAAGTCAATGTCAACATTCCCGACCCGCCCAGGAGCCTCTTCAGTTTTAGCGACCTTGCTGATCGGGTTAAATCCCCCCTTAAACTCTAGTAGTAACCTACAGATGCAAACACTGCCTTGCAGCCCTCCTGCAAGGCCTAATCCGGAAACCCTATCTAGTGCGTATTTTGTGGGGTTTAGAGTCGTGCTGGAGTCAGATGGACAGGCAGGCAAACAGGATTAAGGGACTCAGTCAACATATTCTTCAGCAGGGAGCGTGTCCTTTCTTAGAAGTAGATCGGGTGTCCAGCCGTTATAGGAGAGGAACACGCCGCCCGGTTGGTGTCCTCACTTGGGATGCTTCTTTTTAAGTGGTCTTCTTGGACCCAGGGGCCACCGTAGAACAGAAGCTGTGCTTCAGTCTCGACCAGCCCTGCCTTTCCCATGTGTGGTAACTCACGGCTGACATTAAGTGTAAGGCAACAAGGCATCTGTAAAAAGTAGGCGAATCTGGGGAAAAGAAGTTGTATCACTGGCCAGGGGAAAGGGCTGTCGGTCATAAAAACCTGATGACAAATATTTTATGCTCGACTTGGGACAAACAAGGCTCTCCGTTTCTTTTTAGGAGCATGGGTCAATAACGTATGAGCCCCCGATGTTGCCACTTAAATTTCATCCCCAAGTATCCAATACGCTGGCTATAAATCTTTTAAGTCTACCGAGTCAAATGTCAGACACTTTCAAGTGGTTCGCCCAGCGCACCAGCCAAAAACCTGTCAAAACAGGCTGGACTGGGTACATCCGGGAGGGATTACAGCCATACTGGATGCAATATCCGGATTTACCAGGTCCCACTGGAGGTGCCCCTCGCCTGCTAGATATTGGAATCCAGAAATCCCATCTTATCGCATGAACATATCAACAATGGATAAGCCGACCAACTGGATTAGACTTTTTTCCCTAGAAACTAAGAAACAGGATTATATCCAAAGGGTTCGGCTTTTAGGTAGCGACAGCTAAGTATACTAGACGGTGCTTACCTCATATGTATACTTTCAAATCGGCTTTTTATCATCGGACTGGCGTCGGGGAAATAAACAGTTGCCAAGTCGACTTGAAATAAATACAAGAGTGAGAAGCCAGACAGCTTTTTCCAACAATCACATTCTCCTAAAAAACAACAAAACTGCCGTCCTTTAAGACCTTTTTCAAGATTGATGCAGCTGTTCACTAACAGTATCTTCTGACCATGTATATTCATGTATATTGATTTCGGTACTTCAATACATGATGGTTATCTAAAAACGGTCAATGGGTCACAAAGCTAATTAGGCGATTAATGTTTGCGGTTACAGGAATTTAAAAGAGAACACAGGCAATGTAACACAGACAACTGGCATTTCCATTTTACAATAGACAGACACATGCGAAATTTTGTACATAAAGAACACACTCAGACTATCCCTTCAGGCCCATGCTGTGGTCCATATATTGCTATAGCACTGCCATTCCGTTTGGTCTGGCAGGCAGGTTCTTGTTTTACCGTCAACCGCTTGTTATTCCGTGTCGTGCGCGGGCAGTATTTGTTGGCCTTTTTATTGGCCAGCTCTCATGAGTTACGTATATGACATTGGAGGTAGTTATACATTAAAGACGGGACTTGGGGTGGAATACAAATCAGGCAGCCCTCAGTCCAGGGGCTGTCTTTTCTTCATGACCTTGTTGTTTTTCCTTGCCATATGAGGGAAAGCCCAGTGAGATATCAAGTTAATTTGCTCCTATATTATTCGGGCCTGTTTTTGATGATTTGATGTGGAAACAAATCTTAGGGTACTTTATGAATAAATTATCTCTTATGTTATTTGAACGTTGTGGATACCTCAAATGACTAAACTTCACTAATAAGGATACAATACCATAATTTGTCCGGAAAAAGAATAACAAATATTTTGTGTTAAATATACTACATGTAGTACAAAGGCCTTGTCACAGCAAAGCTTAGCCTGGGAAAATTAGCTAATGAAAACTAGACCAGAAATGTGTTTCATGATATTTCTTTCCTCTTTTTCAAGTTTAAGCTGAATTCTCCACCAAAAGTCGGGGGGCGGGGGTCAGGAGCCCCTGGACGCCCCCTGGAACCACCCCAGAATTAACCAAATATTTGCGTATAATAACTATTCATAAATGCTTGTTAGAACAATTTTGTGCCAGACACGATTGATTTCCTATAGAACCAAGAAGATACATGTTTCTATAATAGTCCATGGTCCAACTGACACTTATGAGAGTGTCCCATATTTCATGCATTTAAGAAAAAGCTACGTCGTCTTCATTTTTCTTTTTCATGTCAATGCAAGTGCCTTCCATGTCAGTTGCCAAAGTTAAGGGATGTCCCATGTCATGTCACTTACGTTATTGTCCATAAGAATAGGCCTCATGTAATCTTATTGATTCTGAGGGGTATACATTCATACTTATTTCGTTTTGTGAATCCTTTTGAATATAGCCTACAGCCATAAATCCTACAATAAATCTATTTAGATAAAGATGCTACTCCGAGATTTGACTTTGAAACTTCCTGCTACATAGAACCTATCATTATACATGCGATGCCACCGCATGCTAATTTATGGATGTAAACAGGTAATGCCTGGCATGCTTTACCAGCGAATATCCATTCGTGTGTCTGTTTTTAGCATGTAAAGCCGGGTTTCCACCAAACGACTTGCATGGTAAGTCCCTAACGACCATGAAAGATTTAAAAAAAAGAAAATCTTTGCTCATTTTGGTCGTTCAGAAATGAAAAAATTGTTTTTTCCACTGAACGATAATATTTGGACGATTCTGGGACATTGTGGACGATATTTTCCAACGACAGGTATCAGGAAACTCAGGGAACAATGGATATAATTGCTTTTAATTGCCCTTGAAAGAAATCGTGAGCTACAGTCGTCCACAAAATTTTATATTAAACAGGTTAGATATTTGGTCGTTGGTGAATCGTTCACTTTTGTCTTGAGCAAGTGTCGTTAGCAGTCATTCACAAATGTCTTTATCAACGATTTTGTGTTTCCACTGAACGATTATACTAACGACCACAAAAGATTTGTAAATCGTTCAGTGTCGTTCATGGTCGTTAGCAATTGCAAATGGTCGTTCGGTGGAAACAGGCCTAAACAAAACCTACAAAACAGAATGAAGGGTATAGGACCGTTTTGTTCTCGAAAATGGCATGTATTACTTGCATGCAAAATACTAGATTACAAATGATTCTTCTGCTATTAACAATGATAAACTTTATTAACCAGAAGGCTGGAAGTTATAAAAGAAGATCATATACATGCTTTTCGATTGTGGAAAAGTTCCCAGAGAGCATTTTTTAACATGTGGAAGCCTACTGGCGGTTTTATCTGTCTCAGAGCCAGAGGATGTCGACAGCAGGCTCTAGAATATATAAGGGGCGGCTGCATAGGTAAACTTTGAACACCACCCCCTGTCTGACCGGACGATCTGGTTACTCTTCCTCTAACTTCTTAGGTGACCATGCATTATATATATTGCACCTCAGAATAAAGGGTCTTTTGTCTGATCAACATTTTTGAAAGAAAGTGATTCGGTTAGAGAAAGAGGCAGGTAAGTCTATAGATATCATTTGAATAAAACCTTCAACCTGTGATGACGATGTAGACAGTACATAATAATATATACACATTGTGGTTATGGAAGAAACCCTATGTTTGGAGACAAGTTTTTGCATAATGTGCAATGAGGTAGGTGCCCCCACTAAAAGAGACTATGTTAGGACACTAATAAGTGGCAACCGGCACTCTATAAGGGACATGTTGTCAACCAGTTACTTAGAAAGTGAAAAAAAAGTCCTTTAATTTGTTTCCAGGACACTATAACTGGAAAATTATTAAACTTATACATATATAATCCATTTGATTATTTACATAAAGATACGTTGTTTTTTTCAAATGCTATAATAAATCGAACACATGAATACATATGTATTACATGTAGATACCTTTTGTTTTAAATCAAAATGTGATAGAGAATATAATCATCATACTACCATGAATATGAAGGGTTGTATAAGCAATAATGACATTGATACATGCGTAGGTGAGGGATGTCGTTCGAACTTTAACACTTATGCATAGATGTCTATATCAAGTACATATTGGTGCACACACATTCCACCTCAGACATTTGCCCAAGGGCGACATCCGAGGCAGTAGAACAGGCCCACATGAATCGAGTTGGCTCTCAACAATAAACACAGACAGATTGGCGATGGTAGGCGATGGAAGTGGAAATTGAATATTTTGGTGTTTATTTGCAAGCCCGCCGCGAAATTGAATCAAATTGCCGCTACCTAAATTGACGCGGGGCCGATATTGTTTGCTTAGACTTGGAATAATGGGAATAGACAGGGTACCGAGCCTAGAAAACAGTACTGTGTCATCCCCGACTCATATACATAATTTACTCCCACTCACAACAACAAAACTATAAAGCCGAATGTAATGCCACTATATTCTATATCATATGAGTAGATGAGAGAACAGTGGTAAATACCAGACGTACGTAACCTGCCCATGCCGTAAGTAGCTTTTCGACAAGCTGCTCATTGGTGTACGCCTGCAATGAGCAATTCACCAAGAGGCTTTTTGAGTCACTTAAACCCATTGCATTCTCTTCACGCCGAGTCGACGTGAACCAATCTGGCCGCGCCCGGCTCGTCGGGTGGGCCGCGGCTTTACGAGACAAGATATTATTGGCGGGCCCATTTCCTGCAATCTATTTGCCGGCTTATTGTGATGCTGCTCGCTACCAGATTGTGTTTTAGTATTGCGATTGACAGGGGCCGAGATGTGGCCTGACGTCCCGGCGGAGGACACATACACTGGTCGAAATGAGCGCCTTTTACTGCTTAAAGAGCGGGACAGTGCCACAAACATGGGAAGCGGCACCTTTATGTCGCTGTCATTACCATTGATGGTTGTGTACAATTAATTATCACTTATATGATCGGAAGCATAAAGGGGATAATGAGAGTATCATAATGAAATGGGCGTGCACCTGATGGTTTTATGATAGATGGGGAGTGGAATAAAAGAACAAATGGTGTCACATATGGCTGACCACTTGCACTTTAGCCCTTGGAATGGCAGGCATCTGGACTTAAGCCCTCGAGGAGGGTTGTGTATAGTTAACACAGGTGTTCCAGGTGTGTTGGGGGTTCACCTGAGGGTGTATGCAAGTACCTGTCGGCTTGCCTTCTTCAACCCTAAAGCCTTCTCAGCCTCGGAGTAGACCCGAATAACGAAGGGCACCATTAGAACAGTCAACGGTCATTCAGGCGTACTTCTTCACACAACAAAGCCATGACCTCTTTTCTCAAGTTGAAAACCCCGCTATGTTGGACAACCCTTGGAGCTTCCAGGAGAGTCCTAAACTTAGTACTCGCGCCTTAATCCTCCTTTCCGGGGAGAACTTGACGTATGGCCTTTGAAGAGTCAGGGGACGCGTTGCCAGCGCGACGACGGTAATGAAGTTACGTGGTCGTCACCACGGCCTGACAGCCTGTAGGGCTGGGCTAAGTGATGCCCTGAAAAGGAGAGAGAAGGTGGACAAAACGCTTGTGTTTCTATGACAAGTGCCAAGCTGCAAAATCTGCCACCCACTTTGCACCTACTTTGCACACATACCGAGAACTGTAGCCTCTGTGTAGACTGGGCAAACAGGGCGAGTGGAGACTGGCAAGCCAAACGGTTTTTACCCAATGTTCGGGTACCGCCAGCACCAAAATCAGCTGATGAGAAATTGTGTTCCTTTCCTGCCTGCATTGCCCTGCACAGCCGCCGCTCCACATGGCATGTTCTCATCGCAGATAGTATCCATGAGAAGTGCAGTATGAATCCCCTTTAAAGTCTTTCAGATATGATATAGGCCTGTAGAGAGCTTAGCATTCCGTCAGAGCTCCATACATGTACTTTATAAGAGCACTTAGTACATACTATACCATGACTGATTGCCTGGGAACGAACTGATAGTAGAGACATACCCGAGCGTCACAGGCTTTGTCATGTAATCATGGGTTTGATGTCACTTCTAATTCGTCCACGCACTGAACATGCCGCAATTCTCAGATATAACATGGATATACGTTCCCAAGCACAGGAGGTTGTCATGCTGCACTTGTACTGGGTCTGAGGGCGTTTTCCTAAAATCTGATTGTTGACAGCTTGTGTTTTGTCAGAAGAGGGGACGCTGCAGAAACGCTCTCCTATCAGGGCTTCCCCAAAACATGCCAGCCTCCACGTCACAACAGTCCATGTTGTGGGGGTAGGGTTCTGACGGCAGCAATATGTCTCCGGCATGTTCGCCGTCAACACTCTCGGTATTAAATCTGTCCCCTTGCCAAATCCCTTTCCCCCCTCGTCCATCCAGAATTTCCTCCATCCCTGACCACCGGTACGTATTTCATGGGTTTTGGTACAGCATAAACACCCACTTTTATTGCTATTGTGCTTTTTCCAGCACTTTTGCATCCGCAACATTTTTGCAGCTGATATTAGTTATTTGACCGAAAACAACTCTCTTCGCTAGGCACTTTCCGAACTGCAAGGTGTTGGAGAGAATTTAATTACCGAATTTCACAGACTCGTATTGCCTGTTACACGCTCCAAAATGGAGCGCTTCTTTGAAGGAAAAGAGACTGCTCAAATGGCAGGTTTTAGAGAAGCAATTACATCTGTCTGGTGTGCTGAACCTCACGAATTACCTTCACACCAACACTTTTTTCCCCTTCAATTTCCCTCAATTATATTTTTTCCCACTCACTGACCATTCAGGTTGGATTGCCCTTGGGGGCCCGAACTGCCTCAAGGACAGTCCTTCATTGCAAGGGACAGAGACTTCTTTTGTCCTGTCCCCGAATTAGATTCACACGTTTGTGGACCGAGTTTTCTGAGGCCGGCTGTGATATTTGTGAACACATGTCCTTTTTGACACTGATTGGTGCGAAAACAGAAACACGTCAGTGGGTTGCGACAAGGGTCTCCGGAAATCCCGGCAGTGGCTGCAAAGTGGTCGGTGGTGTTACGATCAGAGGCCATCGTCCTCATAAGAGGAAAAAAGGTCAGGGGAAGAAGAAACCCAAATACTAAAACACGTGTAAAACCAGCGACGGTCCCCAATGCAACACGACTTTTCACTTAGTCCCTCCACCTTTAAGGATCCCCTAAAACCACGGCCTCATTTCCATCCATTGAGGTCATTCAGTCGTGATGGATCTTCGCGAGCATGTTTTAGGCTCAAGGTTCAGGGTTGGTCTTTGAACTTTGAGAAGAAAAGATTGAATGGAATCGAATTAAGAGCACGGCCATTTTCTTGACATTCTCCCTTTTGTGCTGGGCAAGACAGGGGTGCTGTGACTTTAAAGGATGCAACAGTGTTTGGACGGAGAGGGGCGAGCCTGTCCCTGCCATTGAGACGGCTGACACTTGACTGTTGTCCGACCCTTCTCCCAGCCTGACCCTCGGTGACATGACCATTTCACCACTGACGTACAGAAGCTAATACAAACATCCGCTGACGGGCTTAGAATAATCAGCCCTCTCCATCGTCCTAGTGCTTCTCTCTCAAAGCCCTACTGTGTCCTAGCCACTCGGCAGGTGAAAGTTAAGTGCTTCATTCAAAGCGGCCATATTCACCCATGTTTGCCTGTTTTCACCGCTATTCCAGCTGTAAATCAAATTAATCAGACTCCCTTTACTGCTTCCTTTTTGTACTTCTGTGGTCTATATATGTACGTCCAAGATGTAAGTATACTGTTCAGGCTTTTATATTTTTGAATGCATTGTAATCATTGCAGGTAGCGTTTCAAGTCTCTCCCACATCTCTATTGTAAAAGTCTATATAATTATGATGATGCGCACACGTCATAACAAAAGAATTACCATGCATGTTTATATACGAAGATGAGGCAAAATAGCCCACCTAACTTATCTCTGGAATGATGATGGACGCTGCATAATTCTGTTCTTTTTTTGACAAAAACGAGTAGCTCTAAAGGTCTGTTTCCACCAAACAATCCTAGGCTCAAGATTATGGACGATCGTGAGCGACGAACCACTTGTCAATAGTAGTTGGTGGTCGGTGATAAATGTGTTCAATGGCAAGGTAAGTTCGGTGGTCACAAAGACTGTAAACAACTACAAGCAACAGTAAATAACAGGAGAAATGTAAGACCTTGTGCAGATGACGTCACATATGGTTATCTTAAATAAGCATATGCTACCATAATGAACAACCTTTTTATTTATATGACTAATCATTTCTAGATTTATATAACAGGCACATGTTCAAGAAGAGCACGTGGTGATCACCAAAACGTGCTCACGTGACAACGTCTGCACAAGGTCTAACCTGTTTGATTTTCTGGACGACTAGCTCAAGATTTTCTTTAACATCCATACAGGCAATTTAATCCATCTGTGTATTCCAGCAGCAGTCATTGGGAATAGTCGTCTAGAATGTCCCAGAACCACTCATACACCAATGTTTCAGTCATTCAGATTTCAGAACCAAGCATTCATTTGATAATAGACGGGAACAGCTGACGACTTTAGGGCTCATGTTTTTTTTTCTTTTTGTTTGCAAAGGTTTCTTGTCCTTTAAAACCCAATGTCTGAAGTTGTTAATGAAAACAAGCTTTTAGTCGAAACCATACCAGCAGAAGACCACTCCGTGTTAATCAAGCTTTAAAAGGCTGAAAGACGAACACACCCAGAACCAGCAGCCATCTTTGGTTAGAAAGCAGACGACATTTGGCGGGAGTGACCTTGACCCTTGACCCAGTGCCGCCCCCTAGTGACAGCGGAACATATCACACACCTTGTCCGGGGGACTGTCAATCACAATTTGGCCGGCTCTCAACAGGCTGTCATCGCCTAATGGAATGTGATTTGTTTTGGCTCTTTTCAGCGGTGTCACACACGGAAAAGGTATGCATCGGTCTTGCGTTATAGTATTATCTACTAAATTTCCAAATCGACTGTCTTCTACGTAAAGAATTCCAATGTTAACGTGCCCGTATTCTGGCAATACATTAGGTCCTAGAATTGTCCATGCACCTACAACCATTATATTGGTACATGCATTTGACAAAGTAGAATATTTGAATCAGCCTATTTACAAAAGCAATATTTTTGAAATAGGCATTTTAGAAAATTCCGTCAAATGATGAAAATTAATGATAAGCACACCAGCAATTGGAGCATGAGACACATATTTTCAAATTCAACGGGAACAGACTGATAAATTTAAATACTCTTGCTAAGAAGTAGAAATCGATAGTTAAGTCCATATTCCACTATTCGGCATTTCACTTGCGTTGGGCATTTCACTTATGTTTATTGACAGGAACCATATATAGACATATATAAGATTCTCATAAACCTACGATCACTAGTCTTATGCTTATTTGGTCTTGATCTGGAGGTATTGCAAAGTTACATTATCATTCAAATGCATTCAGGCAGATATCACTTTAAAATACGATCAATAAGGCATTACGTCGTTATCAGTGTATATTCTCTATTGTCACTGAATGAAGTGTTTTTCTTATTCAGTTTATTGAAGTAGCAATAGTGTTAACATGCAAGAATTTGAAACTTAATTTCAAATGTGCTATTTAACACTACTGCCGGATCCTCTGCTTCTAGACGTTATCTTTTAATCCTATCCCTTTTTAGTGCTCGTTTCTGGTTACATTGTGATCATAATAACAGACGGAGTGATTTTGACGGGGACAATGTAGTTGCCTAATGATGTTAGTTTTCCATTTGAGCATTAATTATGAAAGGAACCTGCAGTGTTTAATTGGGTCTTCTCATCGATGAAGCCTTTGGTTGCAGCTTTCCAAACACATCTGTAATCACACGGGCCACCAATGTTTGATGAGCAGGAATTTGTCGCATCGCCTAAGTGATTTTCTCTGCATTCAATACGTTTCCTCATTTAGTATTCTGCGTGGAAACGCGCATTCGCATTCATTTCTAATTGGATGACAAAATGACTTGTAAAGAATTAGATTTGGTAAAATTGTTTCCCAAATTGTTGTACCTCACCCTAGATCCAATGATATAATGCATTAGGAAATGGACGGCAGCCAACCACAAGGGCAGGTGTGTACGATACGGTATCCCGATATTTGTTCATGACATTGGACGTAGGCCTACATTACATTATAAATAAGTATGTTATAAATAATCAGGATGTTCCATATTCTATCTTGACAATTAGCGACACATTCAGAATGTGTATATGTCTATAAAGTTACAAAGAACGATTAAGTAGAGTTTTCATAGACATAGGCTGCTAGATATTACACTGACAATTCACGGAATTCGAAATCAAAGCAGATGTAAGCAATATACAATATGCATCGAGGCGTACTTCCCTATATAAAGAACATGTGAAGTGAGAAGAGACAAAATTACAGTGAATGAAAAAAGACAAGTAAACGGCGAAGCATTCCTATCAATAAAATTATTGCAAGCTTAGACGCGAGACTTGCATGTTGAAATAAATAGGTTCGGGAAAACATAAGTACCTATATAGTCAGATTATAGAATGGCACTAGGGTTATTTTGTGGCACAAAGAAGGTTATGTGATAAATGTATACTTTAAGAAGATGGAAACTTAAGTGTTACCATAGGTGTTAGCAGGTTGGCCTGACTTTCACGTTAAAGACCCCGAGGGTCTGTTTACTCCCAGGTAATATCCCCAAGGAGCGACTATTAGAAGCGCCCTGGGTGGTATCCCACGCCGCCCCCTTTTATAAAGCCGACACAGTGAACCCACCCCAAAGCACCCGGTCTTAACCTGACTGTGATTAATTACCTGAGAGCTCTAGGTCCTCAGGTGGTGAAGATTGCCGGCCAAAACTTTCAATCTGGAGAGATCTAGTGTAATCAGAGTTAAATAGGATTTCTTTTGATTCCCATGGTCTGGCGGTGTCCCTGGGAAAAACGGCGAAGGGGAGAATCAGAACGGACAGGCTGCTATAAACAGTGGCCCAGCCTCTAATGCGCTGTAATGGTTTAATGCCAGACGCTTTCTGTCTGTAATTTTATAATCCGTCCATGGGAATTACATTTGAATCGATTCTCTTGGGATCCACAAAGTTCTAAACTATCGAATAAAATCAGATAACAATGCATTGCACTGCGACCTGTCACTTTTTTCTATCTAAATTCAAAACAAATCTTCACCCTGGCAACAAAACTTCGCGAACAGCCGAGTTAACCCCTCTTCACTTTGAGTGCTATTGAATAATTGAATAATCGAACCATAGGCTTGTACCTTCCTTTAGAACAAGCCCAGACAGTTTTTCGTCGACCGTGCTTGATCAAGAGTGATGTTTTAGCTGATGAATATTTCCGCCATTGATTGTTTCTCTAGGTACTTCTCTATTGATGTTTTGTGTCTGGAGGTACTTGAACCCCGCCCGCTGTTTTCTCAGCCAGGTTAAGTATGACTCAGGAGCTGCTCGTAGGTGCTCCTCCAGGGTCTAGGGTGGCAAACTCCAGTGGGTATGGCAAGCTGCAGATAGCCCCACCCAGCAAGAGCTATAACTTACCATTCAACTGAAAAAAAGCAAATAGGCACAGACGAATTGCTTTTTAGTTGTATGCCTCTTTATTGTACATGTTATTATGATGACCAACACATGTTATTAGAGAAAAAGACATTTTAACTATTTTGCTGAATTTGGAGTAGAATTAGCTATTCAATAAAACCGTGATGACCATCATCGAATCATGAACGATCTTAAATGGTATCTCAGCTGTAAAACATTGGTGGTCTCACGAAAACAATACGTACATGGCCCTGCTAAGCCAGCTCAAATTAGCCAGTGGCCATAAATAACAGACAAAAATGTTTGTCTAACCTGGTACCTGGGGATCCCCTGAGCGGTCAGATGTCATTGGCTGCCTCGGGTCACGTGCTGTTTGACAGCGCCACCTGGTGGACACCTGGCCGCCCATCATCCGGGACACCCCGCAGTTATTTTCCGACGCCATGGCGACGCCCGTCATTCGCATTCGTCGAAGAATGTTCCGCAGGATTGTGGATTTTTTTCCCACTCTCCTATTTCTTGTCATTTCTTTTTCTTCCAGACTCCTTACGTCTTCAGTCTGTTAACATTCATCCTCGCAGAAAGATGACAAGCGAGACAAGCGCTGGGTTATTTTTTCTCATGGAACCCGCCTGCCCAAGAGATTTCAGGTACTGCTGTTTGCAGCCATCTTCCTTTCCGTCACGCTTGGATCGTTTCTCCCTCAGTGGGCATACTTTGTGGTTAGGCATTTGCCTATTATATGAGGCAGCTTTCACCTTGAAGTGTCTTTTCCCACCATGAATTCACTTTTTACTAAAGCTTAGACAATTTCACGTATGAGCTTTCCACATACAACAGTTACTCATGCTAGAGTTATATAGTATACGGTAAATCCCTGTGTGATGTCATAGGACGTCATAATGACGTAGCCAGAGCCATGTCGGCTGACGTAATGCAGACCCAGACAGTGGGATGCGCAGGAGGGCCTCATTATAGGTGGGTGTGGACACTTTGGGGGAGATGCTCTGTTTAGTTCAGCCTATCTACACACAGATAAGAGTAGAAATAAGAGTTAGGAGAGAAAAATGGGACACGTAGGCCTAGTTAGAAGCAGATTCTTGAAGGTAAATACACCAAGTGGTAATGTAGTGAGAGGGAAGGGGCACATTATAATAAGAACACCCGCCAGGGAGTTATTTGAGAAGCAATAACCCCCACGAAGCCCCAGGAAGCCCGCGGCCGTAGGCCAAGGGCTTCCTGGGGCTTCACGGGGGTTATTGCTTCTCAAATGACTCCCTGGAGGGTGTTCTTTATTTTATTTCACCACTAATGGGAGAAATTAAAGTTTAAGTGTGTTATTTTGATGATTGAAATTTGCAAATTAATGCCAGAGGGAGTTATATTTCAATAACTCCCGCGGGAGTTATATTTGTGACTATAACCCCCTCTGGCTGAGAGGGGGTTATAAACCCCTATAACTCCCTCTGGTGGCCATATAACCACCATGTAGTGTTTCAGTGGGGAAATAAACATCCCATGTGCTAAATACTTTGAAAATGTAAAACTCGTAAATTTCCAGGTATGCTTTAATCAACTTACCATTAAATTTTTTTTGAATGTCCACGAAAATCTTATTGACGCTAATTCCCTTCAAATATTTCTATCAAAGGGCTATTTTTCTTTTTTTAAAAAAGTTATCATAAAACAGGATGAAATTATTTGATATAAAAACCTTAGTCACTCATGACCATTTTGTGCGTAAATCTCAAGTTGTCATGGTAATTTTGGCATTACGCTTAATATTATTTTGTAGAATTACACACAGTTTAACAAAAGTGTTGAAATGATATTCAAGGTAAGAGGAAGGAGTCTTCATGAAGACCACTAATGGCCGAAAGATATTATAATTGCAGATAATGTCACACATATAATTGTAAGAAAGTACGGAATGGCATAATTATTTTATTTGTCAATCTTCTATTCTTTTTTTGTTATAAAAAGTTATTTGATTCACAGTTCAGTTCATGGAGAAGAAATTGCCATAGACTGTAAATGGAAATACTTAAGTATAATTTTCCGAGAAACGTTTTATTATGCAAAAGTTACTCATTCTTAATACCATGTATTTGATACTTTATTTCCTTCTGAAAACAGTTCATATAATTATAGTTTATGTTGTTACAGCAATATCACTGACTATTATTGTCCATGAGTCATCCAATTTTAGATAGCTATTCTTTCATTATGGAATAATCTTCCCACGCTTCTCTCAGTTTACACAGTGCTAAAAGAACTATGAAAGAAAAAATTAGATATATATCTTATATCGTGGAATTTGTGTAGCCAGACCTAGGAAAAATCCGCCTCCACCAGAAAATACATTTAATGTATTTTCTGGTGGAGGCGATGACAAAACCAGTTACGACAAAACCATGGTTATGCCTCCTTGTTGTCATCCTACAGTGTATTATAAAAATCGGGAGCGTAACCATTTGGAAATAGTCGTTCATGCACTCAGCTGCTGTCCACTACACGTCATAATTATTTTCAAAGTTTTAGCTTTATATATTAGGAGGACATATTATGTCTAATGTTATTCATTTGTTCAAACATAATTACCATGTTAGTTGTTATTAATAATTATCCATATCATATCATACCTTATCTTGCTTCAACTACAACAACTGTGAAACTATTTAATCTTTAGAATGAGGCATATACCAAATGCTATCCAGACACGCATGTGCTTCATACAAGAATTCCACACCAAATTGTATATCAATAGATTATAACCAGCTATTTTATATGCATAAGAGAGATAACCACTGTGAATATAATGAGGGAAAAGACAACATTCTCCACCAGACGAGGGCCATCGGCTTGTTTTTTCACTTCTTGACAAAGAAACATCCGTTTCATCTATTCATCATCTATGGATGCGCAGACAAAAACACAAAAGTACAAGCCCACTCTGTGTGCCTGCTCTCAGGCCCCATTGTCAAAACAATGATCAAAAGATCGATGAGATTCCCTCCTCTCCCAATACGGCGACTATAATACACCAGATAGCGACACATCATGAGATCCTCTGGTAGGAACACCCTCCAGTCCCTTTAACAGACCATGGAGGACTGAAGTAGTTCAGGTACTGGAGGGGTAAGTCTGAGGTAGGTGAACCATGAGGGGGGAGTCGTCAGGTAATTGTGGGGCTGGTGCTGACACCCAGGTGGTGTAGGGAACACCAGGCAGCAATGCAGGATTCCTCTACTCCCTGCACGGCCGTCCGGGGGGCCATACCCGCTGCCTGCCACTACCAAAACACTGCAGGTTGGACTTGCATGAACCCTATCTGTCATCATTTATGACGGTTTTTCTCCATTTCTTCATGTTTGTGTCAAAACTTTGGCATTTTTTTCGGTTGAAGATAGCATTGCTTAGTGGGGTGAGTGTACGTATTCCTACGGAAGATACTTTAAATTCCTCAAGACATTGAAAAGGTTGCAGAACACCATGACAAAATTACTAACTCTTAATTGGACAAGAAGAGAAAGGGAATAAGGGATCAATGTCCAAATAAAACAACCTTTCAGCCTGTATCTGACTGCATTTTAAAACCCCGGATAATTAGTTATTTTCAAGTACATCAAGTGTGTGGAAAATCCATATCACGGAGGATTTGCCTAAACAATGTCCTAGGTACTTGTCAAAGTTCCCACGCTAATTAATCACCGTAATCAATATATCTCTGTTTACCTGTACCCCTGCTGGCACCTAGGTGGAAGCTTTATGCCTCCGTTGTTTGACGCCGATGTACTTAATGTCTACTCCACACATGGAAGGTACTTTGAATTGAAGCTCACGTCTTCCCTTCAATAGGAATAGAAAATCTAAAGTTCCCTGAAGCACTTGGATGTCAGCTTCTATACAGACTGCGTGTTCTAGGTTTATTTCCTATTTACATGCAAAAGGATTTTTCATCTACTTTCTGTTGATACCTTTAATCTGTATGATATTTAAACAAAAGAACATGCTATCATATCCGATTCTTTGAGGAAAAATATCATAATCTATATATATAGGATGGCAGCTTGATGAAAATCCATAACATAAGAGACTGTGTACATGGCTCTCACTATAGCGTCACGATGATCAGATGATAAGGATTCTATTCGCATTAATATTAAGGAAATAGGATTTATAGTAAGTTTAGATATGGACCAACTCCTATAATAGACTGAAATAGGTTATCAAAGTATAATTATTTTGTTTGACGTGCCATATGAGACTTCAAATCTGTGGGATTACAGGAACTGCTCGCTGAAGGAAGTTGGAAATATTAATCAAAAGTGTAAGACTATAGGTTCTTGGATCCTAGAAACGTAAACACATCTAGCCTGGAGGTGGACAGCCTCACCAGATGTGCCATTATTCCGAGGGGGTGGGTGGTAAAGGTTAGGTGGGCAGGTGAGAGGGCGTGGTGCCCCTGTCACAGGTCAGGTCTCTCCGGGTGGGGAGGGAGGGGGTGACAGGTACAGGAGGAGTGGTCCCGGCCTACCTTACCCTCCCCCTAGGTCGGCCTCAGGGGTAAGTGATCCGGACAAGGTGTTCTTAACTGAGGCCCCTATACTTGACAAGGTGTCCTTAAACCCTGACTCCATGATCACAGGCCCTGGCGTCGTAACCTACTGCCTGGGGCACTGGTCACATAAATCATCGAGACATATACCAGTACGTCTTAGGTTTCAACCTCGTTGCTGTCTCCAGGCAATTGTGCATTCTTCCAAGGTTATTTTGTTTATAAAATTGGTCTTTGGTTGCTAATAATGTATCGTGTATATTCATTTGTTTCAGCTGCGCCCACGCAATAGAGAAGAAAAATTACAATATTATGACAAGGACACGCTAATTTATTCCCATAGAGTATACGGATATGGAATAGAACTGTGTATGAAATATTACAGTAACTGCGCCCGCCGACAAAAATAGTACATCAGATCTTTTCATTTTCATTTTTCTCTTTTCGCTCCATATCATTTCCTCTGTCGATTCGGTGTTGCATATTCCTCTATGCTATATGCCTTATTCATCCCCATATTCTGTACAAAAACGTCTCCACGGCGAAGTAAAATGATAAAAACGTGGGCCTAGACAACAAAAACCTGAACAAATCAATTCTCCCTATGGAGCGGAATGAATAGGAAACAATTATTCATGAAGACTCTGAGCGGATCTTTTTTCCTACGAAAGCTTATAAGTATAAGGCGCCTATAGTGTGTGGACCTTTTAAAACATTTCGCAGACTAATTCCTCCAGGAAACTGTGCACATTGGGTGGTATGGAGATATGAGTTGCTCGAGAGACCTGACAACCTCCTCCAGAGCAGCTCACCATGTAGCCTCGTTCATTTTTAAAGCCCTTCTACAGCGGTGGGCATCATGGCACGACAGGCTTGGGAATTGCCCAATGTGATATGTCTATCTTCAGAGCTTACTCCATAGAGTGAAGTGGATTACATCTAAGGCCGTGCTCGCCTGAATCCGAACGGCTTTTTGCACGGTGTAATAGCCATTCTAGGATATGACAGAGAATATCGACTAAAGGCTTTAAGGTCCAGAAGACTCTATAAAGAGAACGAAATTTAACACTTGTAAAGCATTTTTGTTTTTACGAAGAAAAACTGTGCTGTATATGGAGTCATTTTTAGTAGTTATGAATATTGGAAACCCATCCAGTAGGTGCCACATTCTATTGTCTTTATCGATTACTTGGCACTGGTGGATATTAGCAATGGTCTTTTCGACAATAACCGACTCACATTTGAAAGACAAAATGTACATTAAAAAAAAGTTCTAATCACGAAGAAGGCAAAGGGCTTACAGTTTGGCCCGCTTCAGTAGAATATTACGAGTCTCACTATATAGGTCGGTGACATTTCTCCCCAGCCCCTACCTATGTATGTATACCCCCTAACGCGACACTGTCATGATATATCACCATTCAGATGACCCTTTGTGCCCCCAGTCACATTACATGTTATTAGAACATGTTCACCGGACAGCATGTCATTTCGAGTAACATACAGCTCCAGACACATTTACAAACTATTGGACAGACAATACGACTAGAGTAGTGGGGCATTTGGGTCGGAAAGGGTCAGCAATGCTAAAAACATGTAAGCATGGTGCTGCCTAGAAAAAAAACTGTCATTTGTCAGGAAAATGCAATAGAGTTGCGGTATTAGTCCAGGAGCCAAATCTGAAAATCTTGATTTACCCTCCGCGGTGAGCCCCCTGGACTTTTTTGTTTTTTTCCAACTTATAGCATCCTAGGGTCCATGAAACAAGGCGGTTCCGAAGAATTTAGGTATGCGAACACTGTGTAATTATGCGCTTTGTGGTTAATTAGCAAAAATTGAAAAACGCGTTATTTCTTAATTTCTCAGGGACTATATAAGATATGATAATATGCTATATGTCATCTGAAAGGTAATTTTTTTCCTGATTTTTGGTATATTGTTTATTATTGTCATTAATCATGGCAATGAGTAATTAAAGAAAAACTGTTGTTTTAGTTAAAATCATTATAACTTAAGGATCCAAGGTTAAACTTTTGAATTGATAAACCAAGTCCTAGGTATAATTAGAGGGGATCTTTAGGCAGTTTTTAAAGAAGGTTGCATCTGATTTCATTAGAAATATAATGTAGATATCATTTTTTGCTGATTAAATTCTAACCGACTACTGGTTCATTTTGCACTTATATTCTAAAAGGAGAGATGATATCATGAAAACAACACCATATATCCTAAAGAGATGGGAAAAGGATAATCATTGTCTCCCTAAGCTGGTATTTCAGTGTTTTCTGAGCCATTTGGTCCACTGTAGACAACATTGGAGCTGTGCAATAAATTTACATGAGCAAGAAATATTTGTCCATGTAATTTGCAGCCAAGCTAATTTTTGTTACCTGATCAAACTAGTATAGTCATTGATTTATTTACTCAAAAGGGTATGGGTGGCTCCTTATATTGCCAAAGATTCACATATTGACACAACTATGTGCTGCAATCTTTTATTTACATACCCCTGTACCAACTCATCATTAAACCCTATTCCCATTGGGAGAGTGTGAGTTGTAGGCTGTAATACTCTTTTAAATCCCCCCATTGCTGGCCCCAGTGTCCAAGTTTCCCTCATACCTGGGAACAGATAAGGCCTGGAAAGACAGAAGAATAATAAAGATGGCAGACTAGGGTTCTTATCTCCCTGCTGTGTGAGTTAACCCAACTATAAGACACAGTGTGCACAACCTAATAAAGGATCCCTCAGAGGGTGGGGCAGGCTTAAATTTTGGCTACTTATAACTGTCTTATTATTCCATTTTATCACATATAATTCCAAAAGGAGCATGGGATTCATCACTGCAACTGGTGAGATAAAATGATAACTTTAACTGTTTAGAGGATGCTGCCTTACAGCAGTGAAATGAAGGCAGTGGATCTATAGAAGCTTATCAGTGGTGGAGAGGTCTAGCCTTTCCCCAGAGTGACCTGAACTGGGGGATAAGGGCAGCCCCCATGGTACAACACACTACAGGCCTATATAGTGTGCTCTAAACTGTGGGATTGCTGACCACCTGCTGTACTTTTGTTAACATCCTCTCACCAATCTACCTAATTAAACGTTGTCATCCTTTTGCTTCTACTTGAGGGTTCACAGATCCAGGCTGTATAGGCTCAGTGCTCAGTTAGCTTTATAACCTTTTGGATCAAAGACTAAGTATTCAGTTTTGTATTATTAGAACTGATCATAGATTAGAATATTATTTATGTATTTGAGTAATGACTCCCTTAGTCTTTGGTCTCTGAGTAATTACCATCATTGACTTTTTCCTTAGTACCTAACTATAAGCTGTGTCTTGCTGTAGGTTAAGGAAATTGGATCCTTGTTCATAGCAGTTTAGAAATGAAAATGGTCAGTTATATTTTGATAAGGGAATAATGTTGTTTGTGAGGCTTAGAGAACTGAAAGTTTGAGGCTACAACCAGAATCACAGCAATTTGTATAATCTTGTATAATCTCCTAATACCATAGTGTCATGGTTATGATCTCATATCAAGGGTGCTGTGCACATGCTGCTCAATGTGGTAATGCTACTAGATAATATTGGGAAACCAGTAATGGCCAAGAAATTGTAATTTTGAAATAGAAAGCTATATCAGGTACTGCTGTATTGTTTCAGATCTTGATATTTGTTTGAGGTCTTGCCAATGATATTGATATGTATATTATATACACACACAGAGGTCTCAGTCCTCCTGGTACACCTCCTGATAAAATTGGATATATAGCAGAATCCTATTGGTTGGTAGGATGAATCTGAGTGAAGCATGACCATAGTCTGGTCATAACTTATATTGGTATTTTGGGAGGATTGGAAGTTTGGCTCTTATGAAATAAACTGTTACCATGATCATAATTTGATATTAAATTACTAATACCAGTAACCCATAAAATATAAGATATCCATTTTGTGTAGGGTCAAGCCAAGCTACTCATTTATATAGGCACATGGGTCTAGAATCCTAGAGTTTAAAGTGCAATCTAGTAATTTGTTAAAACCAAATATTTAACAGAGGTAGCACACCTATCAAGTCCAACAAATAACATTCCTGGTCTTTTTGCAATTGGCATATTGATACAAGGACTGGTTTTTAAATTCAGAACCCTTTATATAATTATGACAACATACTTTTTGGGAATCATCTCTTCTTTAAAGTAATACTTAGAGGTTCCCCATGTATACCCTGAGAAACATAGATTGGGGCAGGTAATGGGTGAGTCTGCTACAAGCTATTCTTTTCTTTTTGTCAGCATGAAATAGTGAAAGCTATATGGGGCCTTCCCATATGGGGCCACACATTTTCAAAGATCGCAGACCCCCACCCCCTTTGGGCAAAAGTATGCATTAGATTTGTACTATAAAGTATGCACATTTTCAAAAGTTTCATACCTCCTTTCCCTCCTTGATGCATACATACTTAATGCAAGGCCCCTAATAAGATGGTTTGTAATAAAACTGAGACATAATCATCGTATTTTACTGAGGAAAGAAATCTTACTCAAACCATAGTTTTATTTTGACACATCTCTCACTGTGATCCAAAATGCTCTCCAAACAGCCACTATATTACATGCATGTCCCCAAATGGCTCAGAAAGCACTGAAATACCAGCTTAGGGAGACAATGATTATCCTTTTCCCATTTCTTTAGGATATATTGTGTTGTTTTCATGATATCATCTCTCCTTTTAGAATATAAGTGCAAAATGAACCAGTAGTCGGTTAGAATTTAATCAGCAAAAAATGATATCTACATTATATTTCTAATGAAATCAGATGCAACCTTCTTTAAAAACTGCCTCCCCTCTAAGTATACCTAGGACTTGGTTTATCAATTCAAAAGTTTAACCTTGGATCCTTAAGTTATAATGATTTTAACTAAAACAACAGTTTTTCTTTAATTACTCATTGCCATGATTAATGACAATAACAAACAATATACCAAAAAATCAGGAAAAAAATTACCTTTCAGATGACATATAGCATATTATCATATCTTACATAGTCCATGAGGAATTAAGAAATAACGCGTTTTTCAATTTTTGCTAATTAACCACAAATCGCGTAATTACACAGTGTTCGCATACCTAAATTCTTCGGAACCGCCTTGTTTCATGGTCCCTAGGATGCTATAAGTTGAAAAAATTCAAAAAAATCCAGGGGGCTCACCGCGGAGGGTAAATCCTTATTTTGACAGATTTCAGGATTTGGCTCCTGGACTATATGGGCATTCCGGCTATGTTCCAATACTTTTTAAAGCTAGTATTTTTTTCTTCGTAAGTATATATTTTACCATCCTGTATTTTAGTTTGTCTCATCTGGTTATTTGTTGTAACAAATGCTAAGGTAACCATAGGCCTATAGTTTAGCTTCAACAGTAAAATGCAATTAAGAAAATACGAGAAAATAAATTAAAACGTCTTCTATTATAGATAAGAATTGCATAGGTAGATTACTACATATAAAATGAAATAACCTAACTCTCATCTGGGTCTCTACCCCATGTGACCAGGGAGCAGCAATGATGTGACTTGTTGTGGGTCTTGTAGTAGGTCACTTCCGGTGTAGTACGCAGGTCCATCCCACATTTCCGGGAAAATAAACTGGGCTGCTGACCATTCAGCTGTCAAAATGACCGGAAAATGGTGGTCTTGGACATGTGATGTGTGTTGTCAATCATCAAAACCCATCAAAGTCTGTGCAGTCTGCACAGTTATATATAGGCTTCAATATTTTCTGTATATGGGTGCCAAGTGTAGACTTTAGACCAGCTTTAGAGGACATTGAATGACTATATTAAGTATGCTTCCAAAATTGTGTAGCCTACCTGCAGTATCGAATTGAAGATGAATAGCTGAATTAACGTTTCAAGAGGCTTTTTGGCTTCTGAAACTCCAATTATCACAATGCAGATTCGTGTCTGCAAACTGCTGCAAGATGGTCGCAGCAGAAACAAAAGAATGGAAATTTGCGATGTAGACAACCCAAGTCCAAGTTTACCTCATTGCATATGGTCAGGGTCATGATAATGACAAGAAAGGTCAAGGACCTCGTTAGGGGGTACGTGTTGACCTTGGCCTGCCCTCTGCCGTATCTTGACCTTGACCCCAAGGCCATTGCCCTGTCAGCAGGAGTGCAGGTTGTGAAAGTGGATCCGGCCACATACTGTCTGTCAATGTTTGTAGTCCTGCCCATTGTTTTGAAGAAGGAAGGCAACATAGTTCAGCTGTCCAAACTAAAGCTTCATTCACATCGGAATTCTGCAAATCTTTGCAATCTTGAACTGAAGTAATTTTCTACAAGCTGGAGGGGCTTTGGACAATGACACAGATTTACAGATTGTTTCTCAGTGTTGAACCAATTTGGTTATAAGTAAGGTGCTGAAAATTACATGTATACATGCGGGGTGTTCAATCAATTGTAAAGGTTTTAAAGCCCATTTCAATATGCCAACTAGTTTTAGCTCGCCGTCGGCCGTTAACGACGCTGCTGGATTTCCATTATTAAAATCATAATTAAATGCACGTTTTTCAATGTTTTACTACCAATTTCTAGTCTAAAATACAAGGAAACAATCAGTTTTAAGTTCACCAGGAATCATGGGTAGGGTATCAACTATGGAGAGTCTAAAATTGGTTAGAACCTGTTGTATTTTCGGTTCTCAAACCAATTGAGTCGTGGAGCGGGGGCTTAAGACTACAGCCTTTTTTTGTGTTGTGGTGGTTTATCATCAATAGTATCCCGGCATGATGACAATAATCTTAGATGGCCGCCGACAACCTTCCGTCATCTTGACTCCCGATGCCCGAAGTTTTCGTCCGAATGGGGATGCCGCTTTACGAACAGTTGCAACTGGTTTGACCCTGAAGTACTACCAGTTGACGCTGCAGCCACTGCATTCAAAGGGATGGGGACAGTGACCACGTAGACCAGCCCGTCCGTCGCCGTACCCAGTGCACGCTCCCTTATTGGCACAGATTGACTCCCCCACGTAAATCAGGCGGCCAATTCCCCACTGTTTATCAAATTAAGGCCGTTTGATGAGGGTGTTTTTCACCCGCCCGCAGGACAGCTATCAGTCAGTGCGTACTTAGACCGAGTGGTCCTCTGCTGATAAACCGGGGCTAACTGAACCCACCGCGACGCAATAATCAACTTACCTAGGACGGCCGACCCCGCGACTGGAATACACTGACCGCACGCCGACCACAAACGATATCATTAGGTGATTGTGCCTTAAGTAATGAACAGCAATTAGCCAGCATCGATGATCGATATCGTGAAGCCACCATAGTAGATTCCAAAAATGGATCGCGTCCCACGGAGATTTTATTTTTAGCATGATTTAAAAAGTATTCTCGACGAATAGGGTGGGTTTCAAGTGGGCTGCTAAAGATAGCGCGCAGGACAGACACAGAGAACGAGGAGTGAGTAGTGTTTCCCCTGACACCGATAGCTGCTCATCTCTCAGGCTTTTTAACCCCCTGGGGGATTAGAGTGAAGTAGCCACCTGCTGAGTCAATTATTGAAAGGCTGAAAAATGAGACACTGACACTTTCTGCTTTCTCTCCATTTCTTTTATTCTGGGAACAAGAGTGTTTCTCTCCTCACTTAAAGTGTTAGTTCCCCTCCCCTTGACTGCTATTGCATCCTTGTTTGCCGGAATGTGACCTGACTACATTTCTGCTGTAGGCGAATGGCGGAGAGGTAGTGTTCTACAAGTATATCACGCCAAACCAGTATGGTGTTTCCTCCTCTACGCATAAGAATGTGTCAGATACATGGTCTACTTCTAAAAAGACAAAGAGAATGCCATACCAGAATACTAATGGATACCAATGAAGCTGCCAAGAATGGAATAAAGAGAGGCGTTTTCCATACCTCTCTGGGCAGAAAAAGTCAACTCAAGATATAGAAATACCAACATCATTGCACAATAAATCATGAATAAATAGAGGACTTGTCATCCAAAAAACGACCAATAAAGCTTTCGTCAAAATTATCAAATCTTCCTATCGCATATAATATAATATTATGTTAGCACATATATATATATATATATATATATATATATATATATATATATATATACTACACTAGGTCCACATAAATATGTAAGTATTATTTTTAATGTATATTTTGGTATGCATGTTTTATTCTCGTGGTTACTGTCCTTATGACAGTGACATGCCTACAAGCAAACTTTTTAGAGGTGTTTACAATGGAATACACCTCTATACTGTCATGTTTGAATACTTGGCCGACTATTAATCTGTTGCAACGTATGCAAAGTCATCACATTACAGACACTGGAATATCAAAAAACCTGAGGGCAATAAGCCAAAGCTTTGTGTACTTCTTAGATATAGCCGTGCTAAGTCGAATTCGAGAGGACCTACACGGTAATTTTCTCTTGGGAAATGGTTAAATGAATATGGTTAGTTTGTGCCTTCATTATTATTGCCTACTGAAATATCAATAACGTTTCGCAGCCCCTTCCACAACATGTTTAATTGCATGACTTATATCCCATCACAATGTTATGCTGCAGTTTGTTTTCTCACTATTCCTGTAGGAAATTGAATCTAAATCCACACTTCAATGCTCTCATAGATATCTATGGAAAAAGACTCCCTGGACTCCAAGCACCAGGTTTACATAATAAATTGGGGATTTAAAACGGGCGAATAAGGGGATGTATACGTCTGGCTGCACCAGGCCTTGTCTACAATCGGCGCTTAATGATAAGGGCTCCGGTGCGGGAGTGGGAATTGAGAGGGCGTCAATGGAGGACCCACATACGCTGCTATCTCCGCCTATCGCCAGCCACATCTCCTGCCTATCTACCAACCAGCATATTCTTTCGTAGACGTACCTCAAGTCTCATCGAACAATGCATATGGCTCCGTCATACCCTTACAGGCTTACTTATAGGATATAGGTTTTACATCAATATTGTAATTTTGATAACTTAACTGCATGCTTAACTGCATTATCCACAGGTAGATTCTGTGGGAAAGGAGGCGGGAGTGGGGGTTTCTTGACTCTCGATCCTATATCATTTTAGATGTGGGTTTAAACCTTATCGAACTTTATCAGAACAGTCCAACAATTGGACCTCTGAGAAAAACAGGCATTAAAATATGGCGCCATGCAATTCACCTCATTCAAATTGGGCAAAAACTGTTCTTTCAGACTTTAGCCTTTTGTTTAATGGTTTTACAACTATTTTTGCACAAAGAATAACTACCACATACTCTTTTAATAATTTCTCTTTCAAGAGCCGATAACACATCTACGGCCAGCCTTTAGTCCTGTGGATCCCGACGGGCTACGTCCGGCATCTCGAGGCGATAGAGCAGCCGACAATCGGCCGTTTCCCGCGTTTTCCCCTGCCGCGCCTGGCCGCGCGCTGTCCGAACGTCGCACGTCTTCATTATTCATCCGGGCCCCATTCAGGGACGCTGGGGGTCATCGATCGGGGCAGCCATTGTCTCGAGAATCACGTGACCGTCCCCTCTCCCCCTTTTACGTGTCTTTATCCCCTCCTGGTGCTAAAATCGGGCCCGATTTTAAGCTGGTCCGTCAAATGACAGAAAGCTTTCTCCACGCCATTGTCCCTGCTCCAGTTCTTGTCGCGATAACCCATTTCCAAGAGTAGAAACAAGTATCATACACAAAGTCTGTCTTTCTTCTTTGGTACAGAAAGCTTTGTCGAGTATTTATAATAGACATGCGTTCTAGGCTATATCAAACATGTTATAGAATATTATTATATCGCCCTTCTAAATTATGAGACAATGATTATGATAAACGGATAAGATATAATTATAGTAGATTCGCTTTAGTGATGAATACAAGGATATTGAACGTGAAGCTGGAACTGGCGGCAAATGCGGGCGCACATGCAAACGTCTACAGAAGAAAAATCTCCATGTTACAATTTCTTATCTTGGAGTAAGTGATTTCTTATCGTTCATTCAATTTCCTGTCGAATCACCATCTATTTGCCCACATTTTATTCACAACATCCTCTTTTTGGGCCTTTCTTTCCTACCACAAAATAATAAATGCGACGACTAAACGTAAAATGCCAAATCGGGGGGGGGGGGATGTTAACCAGGGCTGGTTGAGGAAGGGGAATTACGTTTAGAAAAAGAACACGCAGATAATCTTTTCCCTTTGATGGCAACTTTGTAAAGCCTACAGTTTTTCCCCATCCAGCTCAGTTCCTCTGATGTCTCCGCTCAAAAGTAGGACAAGTTTTGATTGCTCGTCGGCAATTGCGAGCAGCTCAGAAATCGCATTGATTGGCATGCCTGACATTTTGCTCAGGCCCTGTGTGTGAGGGAGGCTGTGTGTGGCGGCCAGAGGTTTCCATTCCAGTTGTTGCATGTCCTATATTTACATGCAGCGTTACATGATATTTGAGGGTGTCATGATTGGGAGTCCTTTTTGGCAAAGCTCTATTTTCGTCCGATCACAGAGGGAACAAAATGTCAATAACATGCTGGCAGCCGGGCAGGCCATCCCCACAGCCGGCAGAGCCAGTTTTTCCCACCGGACTTGAGCATCTCTAAACCGGTCTTGGATAAAACATCACATCGACGCATTACTGCTGAATTTATCTACCAGCTTATTAACTTAGTGGACATTTTTTTCAGAAAGCAAAAACTTTCAGTGCATTCAAAGACCTTCGTGAGATGGATTTGAGGGGAAATGAAACATTTTCTCCTTTCAAAACAAGTATTCAAGCACAGGCTCAATATCGACTGATCGTCCGCCATTTCCTATCAGAATTTCTGTGCAGAAATTTGACCCTCTTATACAACTTTCTCAAATGGCAATATTCGACACTAATAGAAAATACAGATGATACATGAAGGAGTCAAATCCACATCTTATGCAAACGAAATTACATCCCCAACCTCCCTACCTCCTACCAAATACCCCCCTCCCCTCCATACACACATGAACATATAAATGGTAGTTTTCGTACACTTTTGGAACTCTATTCATCGACAAGGAGAGGAAATGATTGGTCGTTTACTTGTGTCTCGAATCAAGGATTCACAATTTCACATGGGAAGGTCTGGCTTCGCTCATCAGGGCGGGGACTGGACAAAGTGAATTTAGTTTGGGAGGTAACCTGGTGGCTGGGGAACAGGAGCAGGCCCTGGGAGCTGGAGGGGCTGGAGGGGCCATGAGTTAGGTGGGGGTGAGCAGACAGACCGACCCCATTCCTCGTGTCACCTGACAAGGCCCTGTCTGCTTACAGAAGAATTACTTCTCTTGGCCCCAACCATGTCCAGGCCAAATGAAAAACTGCAGATGTAGGTGTGCTGAATGACCAACGTGTGACCCTTGGCCTCTGCCTAGACGTGCGCCAATCCTCTGTCCGAATCAGAACCTGAAACGAAAAGGATTCAATTAAATGTACATTTTGTGCAGACAGGAACATATGACCGACGTTTGGTGATCCTCATGTGGTCATTATGTCTGTGTGGTCCTGTATTGTAAAGTGCTTAAGCATAACATGATACCGCTATGTCAATCAGAATTAGATCTACATGTATGTATATGTAGATACTAGTCTACTCCAGATGGTTTCATCAACAATAAGGCATCTAGCTATAGGCCCATTCTGATCAACGTGACGTCATTCGAACCTAATCTCACATAAGCAGTGCCTGAAAGTATACTTGAACAGCACTAAAACAATTATTTTCAGATTCCTGGTAGGCCTATGCTAGAAAGATTTTGTGGAAATAAGTGAAAATAAAAATAAAAACTCTTTCCTAAACCAAAAAGATCAGAGTCAAGATGCATGATGCTATTTGTCAGCAAGCAATAATGTCTAATCATAGGGGTTAATTTGGTTTCTATGGCTCGGGATTTTTTTTGTGCATGATAATGTTTACCTTTGAAAATGTTATCAGACCGACCAGAGTCCAAAGAACCCTTAGGGGATTATAAAATGAAACCACCCCTTTCCATATTGGACAATAATTACGTGGCCTAAAAACGTGCAATAATACATCTGTTTCCCGTGTCCTATTTTCAGTGGGGAAACTAAATCACGGTCACAAAGCAGTCAAGTCAACACGTGGGACTCATTGCCGAGTGAGGTAGACCTATTAAAAGAGCAGTCAAGGTAGAGGCGGAGAGGGGCCGAGAGCTGCTCGGTACGGCTCGGTACTGCTCGGAGGTGCTCAGTGAGCTGCTCGGGGGTTAAAGGTCAGAGACTTGATGGATTGATCTGTAGGCGCTGGCGTGGTTTTGTTTAGGCACGGCTCACACTCGGCCGTATCGATTATATACATGTAGCTGGCGGAGAAGACATTATTGTGGGACGGGGCTCCATCTCCAGTGGTATACAGCGCCCAGGGTAAACCAACCGAGTTTTTATCTAGACCTCCCGGAGATCACAAAAAGGTTAAAGAAAGAAATACCAATTTCCTTCGATGATAACAATGAGTAAAAACTATTTCAAATTGTTTTCTCCAGCTTGTGTACTTTTGTCACAAAACTTGATTCAAAAGAAGAACTTATTTATTAAAGAATAATCAATTTGTTTGTTTCTTTTTGGATTTCAGTTGTCAACTTAGTAGAAATAAGATGACTTTATCCAATACATCTTAGAGATCTTACGTTTTACGATTTGTGCAATAAAAGGGTAATATTACTAACCAATGTTATGATATGTAAAAACACGTCGGGGGTTCAGACTCAGTACCCCATAGACCAGAGGAGTATCGCCGCCGACTCCCTCTCACATTTATTTTGTCAATAAGAGGGTCGGGATGGGCGGACGTGTGGTGAGGAACGAGGGGGTATTTGTGTAGGCGTGCATGTTGGTTGTGGGTTATGGGCAGAACTGACCATGTTGTTGGTTCGGGTACGTGTATACAAAACGGCCCAGTGCAGCTGGGTCTAAAACCCAGCCATGGTAGACTGGGCTGAGCGAATCTTAAGAGTCCCATGAAAATGTTTGGCAAAATAAGTGTCTTGTTGGAGCGTGTTTTCAGCATTTAAGATAGACTCTACATGCCTCGAGGTATACGAGAAATTTCTAAAGAAATAAGTAGAGATAAGCTGGTGAATAACATAGTCAAAAGGCCCAGCAGCTATGGTATGAGAGAAGTATACAAAAGGCTCTGTGTGTATCGGACAAAACTGTCTTTTTTACCTGAAGTGTGAACATACAATTTATATCTTAGTTTTACACTGTAATATTTACTCAAGAAACTAGGCAGTGTATATGAAACCAGTTAGGTATTTATACAAGACAAAACCCAGTCCATTTTCACCCTTGTGAACATAGTACATGCTGTCAATGGCTTTACCTTTAAGCTACATACATATTATCACTATGGGCACTATTCAATCATTATTTGGAATGACGCAATGCCATTCAGTTTCTCTACAAAGCGCAGTATCCATTTGCCAATTATATCCATTCGCCAATTATAGTTTATCTTAATAAATCAGACTTCATTTTTGCATGGAGTCACTTATCTTACAGAACAATGAGGTAATGAGGTAAGTATGAAATAATGTTTCAAGCATCCACTCGTTATGACTCATAGTCTCATTTCGTCACCGTAATCTTTCTAGGTACCTTTCCACTGGCAATAAGTTCCAAACTTTATGATAAAGCACTGGCAATAACTTTTAAACTTTATAATAAAAGCTTGCACATGTAATAAAATTGCATACTTAAAAAGTCATAAATTGTATGTGCTATTCATTCCGGTAAATATTTTGATGAAAAATAACTTAAACATACGGCACCCAATTAACTGATTGATGCTTCCCAGACCACACAAGGACCATTATCAGTGAAGTTATTGGTTATTAATGGATTCCATAAGTGATGTCTTTCAGCCTCATCAGGTCGATTCAGTATATAGTGTTAAACAGGGATAGTACTACCTTATTCATATTTATTTTCTAGATGATGTGCTTTTTGAAGGCTCAACTCAATGGCAAGGGTTTCAGAAAGGAGGCGTAAGGTATTGGTAGGGTTGGGTGTATCCTCCTTGTAAAAGAGCTGTACACGTACCACCATTAGGTCCCCCGCTACGCTCCCTGTTGGCAGTCATTCTTATCATACCACCTTTCTGCTGGCTGCTTACCCCTTATCTACAGAATGTTGATTGGCCACCAGGGGCCCAGCACTTTACCTGGCGGCAGGTAGTCTCACCTATGTAGCCCTGAGCAGCGTGTGCTTGTTGCATATACCTGTGTGGGGCCATCGTCTTACACTGTTTGACTACTGGATTAAAGGCCTTTGTTTGTTCAGCTCTCACATTGTTTGTCACGAACCCAAGTTTACCAAAGGCTTTCTCTCCTATGTTCTTGTACTTGGTGTGGCTTACAGGTGTGGGAACGTAATTAGGTTGATGCGAATGAAAATGCATGGGTTGTGGTATATAGGGTGAGGTGAGGTGTTGGAGAGGTAATTTTCCAAGGACAATGAGTAGGCAGATATTGATATCATTATAATTGTACTGAACAGGTAAAACAGGATGTATTGCTGAATAATTCCCCAGCCAAGCCTGTGATATCATTATAACGTTGCAGCAACGTCCTGCTTGGTTCTTCTTATGTTATGTTGACGTTTTTTAGCTGCAATGTACTGCTTTGACGTTCCACTGTGACATCATTATAACATTCTGGCTATGTTCTTCAACCTAAAAAGAATGTTCTTATTACGTTCGGTTTTGGTTTCATCCTAACCTAACCAAAAAGTAATGTGATAATAACATTGATAAAAGATACTCTGATTTGATAAGGTTTCAACATCACCATCAATAATGTAATTATTATGTCCATCTTAGGAAGTAACGTACTTACTAAAAAAAAGTATGGTGGCAGAACGTTTCTGTTACGTCGCAACTTGGCTTTGGCCTTTCTCAAAGGGGATAGCATTTATTCAGTCCCCAATTAACATTTATGTCTGCAGTAGTAATGGAATTAGCATATTACATGTAGTTGTGCCTATTTGCTAGTGACTATTATGGCTTGGCGTTTATAAAAAGTTTCAAAATAATCACGGTTTTATTGTTATTCTGTACTTTATAAACCATTTTGTAGTGCACACTGAATACAGAAAAAAGCGCACAAATTAAAAAAAAGATATTTGAGTTCTGCCAAAAGGATGTCAGTATAATTCTTAAGTATCAGTTATCTTGCCTGTAATTATACGTTGGGTTAATGTGTTCTTCCAAACCAATCTTCCTACTGAATAAATACGTTCCAGTATGGAGACAAATACATGTAACACCCAGCAGAGACGGGCAGAGACACCTCATGGCAGACAAGCCTGGGGTGGTCAATAACAGCCCACGCGTTTAAGAGCCTTCCCATGTTTGTACATCTGAATATATGTAAACAGTAGAAGTGCGGCCAGTAACAAAACAAGCCCATTGGAGGTGTTCAGATGTGGAAGCGACTGTTCGTGTACCGTGCCGTTATACGTGCTACGAGCTGAGGGGAGAAAAGGCGAGTGGGAGTAACTCTAATGGTAGATAGTCACAGCAGGCCGGGGAGAAGGGTGTGAACCACTCCTGAAGGAGACGGACAGGGAACACGCTATGCCAGTTAGCGAGCAGATTCACTTTGTTGGGGACCTGGGGTGTCCTAGAAAATCATAGAAACCTATTGCTTTATGATAGCGCATACAAACGGATTCCTACCTATAGAAATTGTGTGTATTGTTTAAGATTGCCATCCTGAAAAGTTACTTTGGTATAGGGGACTTATATCTAATATAGGCAATTTTCCAAATGAATTCAAAGTCTAATTTCAATCTAATTTAAAACTGTAATTTCATAATTAATTATATTTTAAGTCTAACGGAAATTGTCCTATTTTAATTGCTTTTATTTCCATGTAACATCCCAAAACTGTAATTTCATAATTAATTATATTTTAAAACTAACGGAAATTGTCCTATTTTATTTTTAATTGCTTTTATTTCCATGTAACATCCCAACTACTCCATACTATTCTCAACCGTAGCGACTATCGACATAATATATTGTGCTGTGTACAAGCATACGAGCAGGCAAACGTACCGTCTGAATGAGATTTGCTTTTTCATGTGATGCCACAGCATTACATGGGCAGCACGGTGTATACGTTTCAGGCTCAAAAGAGAAGCACGAGGTACAAACTGAATAAGGAGAACATCAGCATGGCTTCGACTTTGTGATCTACAAAGACGTAATTAGATCGAGAGAAGACCATTGCTCACGGTGTGCGTGGTCGGAAATAGAGGATCAATAAGGCTGCAGAAAACAGGAGCATTTCAAAAAGTGATCTAATTAAGGTGACGGCGACCTACCGTGGCACGCACCGCCTCTCCTCCCCGGCGGCAGGGCCAGGCCGTCTGGGGCCTGTGGTAGGCGCCGTGTACTCAAACCGATGCTACTTCTCTGAAGGATGCTGCTTGGTGGTAAACTAAATTGGACCTCGCCATTTCAGACACACCTCGTGTCTGCTAAAATGCCGGTATTTACCATTAATTTTTATATTTACATCTTCCAAATATCTATTTATTTGTCTATTTGTATATATATATATACATATATTTTTGTTGTTGTTGTTGTGGGGGGGGGGGGGAGGGGTCAATCGTAAGCAGGATATTTACTAGATGTATTTTTGTTCAGGTGTGGTTTTGATTTGATGCTATGCTTATCACAATAATTTAGGGAAATGATTGATAAAGAACCAACGGTGTGCACAGCTCAGACATATTAAAGACTGTTAGTGCCTGTAATAATTAGACAGCTTTGAATAGCTGTCTTTTTATAAGATGTTATGTTATCACATAACATAACAGATATTATGCTGGTCGTGAAGGAATACTGGAGAAATCCAATTCACGGCCAGAGTAAATAAAATTGTTTAAAAGAAGATGTTAGAGACTGATCAGTATCATGGAAAGGTAATATGCCTTGGTGTTAACTTCAACATTAATGTCCATCAATATGCTCTTTATTTATAGTAATATATTGGGATGTGAGACCTCAAAATTGTTATTTCTGCAAAGTTGTGATTGACGTAACTGTTCTATAACCATGGTTCCCTGGATCTTTTGACATGTGACTATTATAAATCCACAGTTTAGCGGTTGCATGCAGTTGCTCTCTCACCACCAAGCTGTACACTTTGTGATATCTTAAAACAATAGAGTTGTTGTAATAGGAGGACAAAGTAAATATATCCCATATTTATCTATGTCCACACTTAATCACTTGTTACTTGTTATTTCCTATCTATCTCTAAATTATCAATCACGACTAACAAGTGGTAAATATGAATATAGTCATCTGACCATATACAAGCAAATGAGTGTCATGCAAAAAATGAATAAGCTATAGCTTGTTTTGTTTACACTGCTGTACTATCTGTATCTGTTCTATCGTAGAATATGCTATACGTCTCTTTCGTGTTTACAGCTATCAGCCTAAATCCATAATATTAAACCCAACAATCCATACTATCTTTAGTTCCTAGATAGGCATTCTTTATTTATCAACGGTTACTCCTAGGCAAAAACTCTATTTGATATAAAACGAATCATTCTATGAATTCCTCTTGGCTGAAGCATAATCTTCACATTAGAGCCGAGATCCCTTAGTGAGAGAACAAAGGAAGTCTATAATCACACGAGCTATAAAGGAGCTTTTCTTACATCTCATTTAATTCTACACTGGCAGCAAAAACAGTTGCACCTTATCGTCAGCGGCGCGGGGCTGGCATAGCAAATCCCACCATTTGTCGATATACCTTTGGGAATCTCTCCCTTTTTTACAACTCGGCTGGTTATTTGCTGCCTTTTTTTTCATCTTATCCATCATTTTTTTTCTTTTCACTTTTTACAATTCCTTGTTTCATTTGCCTGTATTTGTCCAGAGGACACATCTTTGCTAAGGTGACCCACTGAGACGTGCCAGCTGTATGGGTGTATTATTGATATGTGGCTCCCCACCCCCACCCTACAGCACCCCAAAGTCAGCCTGCAGTACTCCACCAAGCGTTTAAACCTAACACCATTTATAATAAAGGCATGAGACAATTGACATAGGTGCCCTAGGGATGTGTCTAGTTACAACCAGAACGTCTGTCATAATGAGCTATCAGAATTATGTCCAGCGGCCAAACTTCATTGTACTGGGACGTACGGGAGATGTTATCTGTAACCTGAACTACGAAATGTGGAAGGTCACATCGGAAAGTGGAGGGTAATGTTCCCATCCCTTGGGCAAGGAGGATATCTCATATTGGTCAAACTTGCAATAACACTTTTCGAATTCCCAAAATAGATTTGATGAATCTGCAACTACTGTATTTCAACTGACTAAATGTCCTGACTGGGCTTTGCGCAACAGTCCCACATGTATGGGGTTGTATAAAGCGAGAGTTTTGGAGGGGGGGGGCCTTTATGATGCATTCAAAAAGTTCGGTTTAACAGAAAATGTGGAAGAACTTAGTTGTCCTTTCATGGCATTTTTTTTCCAAATATTTTACTACAGGCGATTGGTATTGCTGTTGGACTTTTGCAGGTAAGCATATCTTAATATAATACCGAACAATAACTTCCATTCGGCACTGTCAATCAGTCAGTCGCAATAAACCACCCACCAACACATTGCCCACCGTACAAACACTTAACATACACACATCAGCAGAAAACCGAGTAATGTCGTGGTGTGGGCATTATGAACGTGGCTAATAGTATCAACGTGGACAAGCGGCATAGAGCCCGGTGGCTGCTTTGCTTCACGCGAGGAGCCGTAGAAAATTGGATAACACAAGCTGGCGGTTGGCAAAGATTCCCTTGCAGCCTTGGCGCCGTTCTCATCTTTTAGCCTTCATCCTTTCGCCCACACCGACAGCACGCCTGAGGGGTTTGTGTGGGGACTAAAGTGACACCCCAAGGACTTCCCTTGTTCCCTGTACGGCCTCTGTCTATATAAGCCTCTTCTTCTTGGTAGTGCCATGTAGAATAGGTAAAGGACTTCTTATCCTCGACTTCTCCTGTGTTGATAATAATAGCCTTGTTGTGTCTACAGAAAATGCTTAATATTATCTTACGTCCCTGAATAAGTTCACAATATAGTCCACTAATGTATTTCCATAGAATGTACGTTATTCAAAGGATGGCAATGTAACAAAAAGCGTCATTGTTTCCAGCTGGATATCTTTAAAGTTGTACCTTGATATTTAACATGACACTCTCGGTCAGAATAGAACGCATACAGAAGGAAAGATTTCTTATGAAATGCAATATATGCAAAGGACATGCTTGCAACGAAATAGTAAGATATATTATGAGATCAGTTTAGAAAAGGTTCTTATGAAACCACACCAGAGGTGTTATTCCTTCATTCACCTGTTTCTGATATAACTTTCTTTCAATGTCTACACTTAAGCTACTCCCCCGCAATGTTGTACAGAGACATAAATAGATGTTCTCGCCTGATTCATATTATGACACCTGGAAAGCTGATAAACAGATAAAGCAGTTTTAGGCTCTAAATTTAGCCAATGACGGGCTGCTAAATCATAGTGATATGGGTAAACACGAAAAGTAAATGTTTATTTTGAGCCTATTTGAGTAGAGAACTAGAGGTGAATGCAACCAATGTGACTACAAACATCAGCGTAACGCTAGCTGTTGGCTAATTGCTGCTCATCGGATGTAGCTGTATCCCCAACTCTGAACGGATCAATTATCTCTCAAGGTTGGATATCTGGAATACAATCAAGACCCTATAACTTTAAATTTGACAATCCACATACTTGAATAAATGTATTGATATTTCAGGGTACACTTTGTATTGTTGCTGAGTATGACTACAACGACCCACTGATTAAACAGCACCTCACACAATTTAAAAAAAATATATCCGTAGTATTACCACACTTCTTTGCCGACTTCAGTACTTTCACATTCTGATACACTACCCTAGATTAGATTCCGTTTCAAAATTTAATAATCTGAGCTCGAGGATGTCCCTATAGCTGTATACTGTGATAGGTGTGGTAAGGGGACACATAGGACACATAAACACAAATAGCAAGGTGACGAGCTGTCTTAAATACTTCGTTTATAGTGGGTATATAATGCGGGTACCAGACACTGGAGGTGGGACCTGGAGTAGACTGGAGGAGCAATCAGCCCACGCTTCCATAATACATCAAACAAACTGCAGGTGATCAATAAATGTGGACTCACTCCCAAGAGCAGCTCACCGAGTGATTGGACGTGCTCGCCGCACCTGGAGGTCCCACCAGGAGCTGCTCACCCATCTGCTGTTGGAGGATCAAAATCATTTCATTTCACAATATAATTAGTGTAAGATATTTCAACTTCATGTGTTACAAGGTGTCTGAAAGGCCTGAATCGTAATCTGAGAATACATTTTATTTATCTGAAGGAATGATTATGGAAACGAAGCCACTACTAATTCTATGCGAATACCGATACACAAAATTGTTAACCGTTCCGACTTAACGCCACTGAAAAATAAGAATACTAATATTGAAGGCATACATGCATGCTGGCACAACAGAACTGTCATTTCCAAAACAAACGCTGATGTTATATTTCTGTTTTACTCCTGGTATGAAGTGATACAGACACTTTACAAACAGACAATAGCAGACTGATGGCAAGTCTAAGATCACCTAAAGAAGTTAGTCTAGCCGGCGCGGAGTCCACACCTATTGGCCCCAGGGCAGATGAACCAGAAGGGTCCTCTACCAGACCCCCCAGCCCGCCGCCTCCCGCCGCTGACTGCTCAGGTGTGTGCTTAACATTAAGCCAAGCCGACTTAATGAGGGCCATGCTTATTGATGTTTGATAAAGTCATAACGTGCTTGATTACGTCAGCAGACGGGGGCGAACTTAATGATCCCTGCCATCACCTGAAGGGGGGAAGCCGGGATATTGACCCACAGGTCCATGCACTGAGAATCAAAAGGTGTGACGTCTTGATTTTAGAATCAAATTAAATTGTTCTATTAGTTTTAAAAACAGAAAAGTATTCTATTCAAATCGTGTTGTTCAGGCCATATTGGTTGTGCAATTCACTAAGTAAAATACATAGGTGTTTTCTTATATGATACATGTGTTGCCAAATCTTGAAATCGTTGTTTGTTAAATTGTATCTTATTGATAAACAGAATAATATGCTGATCTACGAATAACAATACTATGATATAAAAACAATCAGAAATACAGCCCAGTAAAGCCATTGCTCGGGATTCTCTGAACAAATTGTATAGACCTAGACTCAAGAGAGGGTTGTTTTTGTTCTAATGGTTATTTGTTGGACGGATGGAGGTTGCCCCCCAGGGGAATGGGACAGGACGGCACCAGGGGGCGTTGGCGGTCACCCCTAAGTGCGCATGCGCTCTCGGGCGGCCCCGGTCGGGCCCCAAGCCCCACTCACACCCCCTTTGGCCATTTGCTGGCCGCCCTGCCCGCCGACACCCGCTGATCATTAATTCATGCTAAGCCCTCTGCAGCCCTTGGATCCCCCAGTCACGTGACAGAACGGGAAACAAAACGCCCCCTACCGGAAGGCACGGTGACTGATCCTGGACCCAGGATGACTCCATCCTAGTTCACTCCCTTCCGTTTAACTCTGTACAGTCATTTTAAAATAAAATCCAACCTTTCTCGTGGCTTCTGGTGCTCTACAGATTTACTGCTAAAATAGGCGTATCTTACCAACCGGGATTTCAAAATAGTCTTTGTGAATTCCTATGGTATTTGGGCTAGTGCGACGTATCAAAACGAAGGAAAGGTGGATAGGACCATGCAATGAGCAACAAACGCCCTGCTATCTTTAGAGAGATCCCAGGGCGGTCCCAGGGCTTTGTTGCGGTATAAGGGCATAAGGCGTGCCTCATCTCCTGCTGAATGTGGTGTTCAGACATTTAAAGTATATATTTAGATAGATGTCTCTCATGAGGTCGTGTTATATTCTCTTCTGATGCCCAGAAAGTGTATTAAGGATATATAATTATAGAGTCCGAATTCAGAGGAATTTATATCATTGATGGCGACTTTAAGAACTCCCGACTCACCAATACATCAGTTCTATCTTCTCTCCGACCCCCACTTCATCCCCAGGCTACAGCCAAGGCCTTTCTTCATACGGGCATAAACTATTTAGCAAAAATAGATCAGTCCCTCAAAGGCAATCTATGCCATAGAAGATCGCACTCTCTCAGGTAGGGCTTCGAAGTCAAAAAGCGGCCGGCTTCACATCGATATTCTAAATGTCTATTTTTCATGGTACCTTTTGTGAATGAGCTCTTCAATGGGAGCAGTTGTCTGAATAACCGCTCTGTTATTCGTGTTTTGTCCCATCAGGACCGATAATGTGTCTGGCCACGATGCCTCTATAATATGTAGCAGGCATATTGATCCGTGTAGAGCGTACACTACCAGACTCCACGCCTAGGCCAGCCTGTCTGTTTAAATTGTTCTCTGTCCATAATACTGCTATATATCCCCCTCCAATTGCTAGCTTTTTTGGTATATCTTTTATGTGTTTTTAGGCCAGGCAGCATCCAGTTAGCACATCCTGTCTGTATCATAGCAAAAATGCCCTCCGTGGGTGTCAACTAACGTAAAAGAGGAACAATTTCGTTACTCACACTACCCCATTAGCGCTCGCCTATCTGGAGAAACAGACCTCCAGGGCGACTTCCAAATACTTGTGGTGGTATTCCATGAGGCTAGCGATCCATCACCCATCCAGGGTCTGGGTGCCTTAGCCTCCAGCGTTCCCCTCATCCCTTTCTACCCCCTTCAGCTAATATGAACCAAGATAGAAAAAAGAATTGCAAAGAGAAAATACGCAGAACGTACATATCTGTGTCAGCTTGGCTTGGGGGGATCTGCTGCAAAGCCACCCAACATGTATCCATAGAGTAAAAATGCAATATTCTTCCCTGAAAAAGAGGCCGAGTGTATCAGGATACGGAGTCTCATCTGCTGGTCTGAGCCCCATCCCGCCTGATCCACTCCCCTCATACACTCCCCTTAATAAAACCCAGGTGCCCCGAGGCATCAGGAGAATCCGACCTTTCCCCGGTGATTCTTTATGTACATCCCCAACGTTATCCGCACACCCTGCAATATGCGTATCCATCAAGGTGCTCGTTATACGGGAGCAGCTCGCTGTTCAGACCTCGGGGCTTCTCTCACACACTGCCGGAGCTGTGAAACTTGCATGGCTGGCTAGAATTAACCCAGGGAACGGGTCAGCGCCAATTGCGATGACGCTCTGTCATTGTACAATACTTGTGTGACTTCTAATAGCAGGCTCAGAGGTGGGTCTCTATCACTCTCCGGGCTGCCGACCACAACAACGTCGCTGCAACGTTAGACCCCACACAATACAGCCAGAGTGTAAAATGACCGACACCGATGCAACTCATGCAGTTTTGATAGACATTAAATTGATTAGGCCTATTGTTCGTGCGGATTTGCCGATATACTTTCATAATTGCTAAAATTATATATTTGGATGGTGATTTGACTTCTCTCTTTCCCTCCATTTTCTAAGAGGTTTACCCATTGGTGATATTCAAACGATCTATTGTTAAGATCCCATCCTACCAATAAAGTGTTTGAATCAAATAACACATCTTTTGTTTTTTGTTTGTTTGTTTTTGTTTATCGAACAATTGTTAATATCAGTGTATACCAAGTTTTGCCGTTTGCAGCACCCATTGATGGTACTCTATTCCGAATTTAAGTTTCGCAGCACCATGCAGTGACGTCCTTGGTATCAGCTACAAAATGATTCACATTAAGTAAAGTGAAAGCACTCCATGAACGTCACACGTTTGTCGAGCTCTATAGCCTGCTCCTGCCCTGCCCCCGCCCCTCCTGGCCGACCAGACAGTTAGATCATTGACGTATTGATCCTGCAGGTGATGGATCCGCGGGCGGGCACGGCAACAGGCCATCGGATCCTCACACAGGAGGTGTCAGCCTTATCGATTCTTTATTACCGCCCGCCCGGCCCCGCCATACATACACCGCGCGGGCAACAAGATGCTCGACATACTCGTACTCCTTTTCAGCTATAACAAAAAAAGGCCGTTGTATTCGAGTGGAGACTGTATTACAGCCAAGGATGTGCCGACTTGGCTGGTAAGGGGGGTTCATATAGAGTAGCTGTGTACCCATGGGGGACTGTGTGGAGGAGCTGCATGGTAGTTTGGAAACTGAGGGTGGTGTTTAAGAAATGTCAGAATTATATTTGTTAAAAAAATAACAAATGGCCCATGATCAACCATACGTGTTTGAAAGTATACAAGTTGCACAGTGCGGTATCGCTACATGATAACTATTACCAACTGCAGTCAGACAAGTGTACATTGACATGGCATTGATGTTAAAATAGTGCTGCTCCTAAAATCAAAAGTTAGAAGGCAGCAACTTTGAATAGTTTCTGAACAGAAATGCTCACCTGTTCCTTTTTGCCAAGTAGTAGAACTTTGTTTGTGATGAGAGGCCATCAAGTTTGGTCACAGGACACTGACGGAAAGCGTCGCCTTCTGTAAAAGACGACGACTTGCCTGCGTGTGGTGCTTAATTAATGGTGGTTAATGTCACTTGATACAAAGCCTCTCATAAGAAGGAGTGACTTGAGGCAGGTCTTTTGTTGACTCTAAACGCATCTCCCCTGACGTCGCCAGCAGCTTTTATTGCACCTTAATGCTTGTCAAGGCTTATTAGACATATCATCTGTCAGTGCCGCATTCTCGTGCTACACAAAAACCCACTCCTCTTGTGCTTTTTGGTGCAGGTGACAAGTGGGTAAAACGCCTGAATTTATGATGGCACCCAAAGTGAGTTCTAATACGTTCATTGCGGAAGACGGCCTTTGTCCTATGTGTGCATACATGCTGCCTATGGGGGAACCTGGCCAAGTATTGCACCTTGTGCCGTCATTATGGCCACAACTACATTATGTCTCACGCTATTAAATCGCGATTGCACCGCCCCAAATGGGTCGATTCCAAACATGGCGTGCATTTCCCGCTCTTTTATTACCACTCAGACAGCCGCCAGGCGGCACCAGCCTCACCGGAAGTACGGGCTCACCCCCAACTTCCGGTTGGCTGAGCATACAGAAAACGCTTTGGTCAGAGGATTGGGCGATATTAGGTGAAGACATCAAATGTGGGGAGTTTACGGTTTTTGTAATAATGTAACAGAAAAGTGGTGGCTAGGTAGGGAGAGAGTACCGACTGGCCCATCAAACCGCTATAGCACCGTCCCATTGTGATAGCCTTGGGCAACATGCAAATGGGACTTTTGACCATGGCTGCTGGTGTGGTGGTAAACACATAAGCCATATAGATGACAGATATTGATTTCGGCAAATGACGGACTCACAGCAGCATTGTGCTGTCCTCGTTTTGATTACCTTTGGTTTGGTTGAACGAAAGATATCACCTAAAATATAACATACGTTAGGGGCCTTCCATTAAGTACGTAAGCACATTTTCAAAAATCTCAGATTCTACCCCCCCACCCCCACCCCCCACCCCCTTGTGCTAAAGTATGCATTGGATTTGCACTACAACGGACACACCTTTTCAAAAATATCCACCCCCCCCCGCCAACGATGCATACACATTTAATGGAAAGCCCCTTATATTGATGACCTTTCATTATGAACGTATAGATACCAGTTGAGGCAATGCCACACGGTGCGAGGAAAACACGGTTTCTGCTTGTGATGTTCTTGTGATCTGCTCGCGATCTACTCGAGAATGTGATCTTTAGCAGTCACCAGGTGGCTGACTAGTTTGAAAATTCGCACACGATTATGTAACTTGCGACAACTCGTGAATGTTTCACATAGAAATAGTCGTCAAAAGTAAATGCAGCTCATATCATCTGAAAGTTTAAGTTAATACAAGAAGAATGCTTAAAACATTATCAAAAATTACCAGCCGGAATCTTTTTAGGAAAATAGGCACAATATCCCATATGGTGAATGGTCAACCTGGGCGATCGTTTGAATCGTGATCTGTGCATTCGCGCCGTGAAATATGATGTCGTAAAATTTACATGGCCAAATATTACCCTACGCCTTTAACATTGCACTAGCAGGGTCAGTATAAATATATATTTCTACTCAATTTACCGGGAAAACCATGCCCAGCTTAAGCTAATTATCAATGATCGTCTGAATTTAGGAATGTAAAGGGATTACGTTTAATGCAAAAATAGCAAATACACGAATAAAAAAGAAGCATCTGTAGTCCCTTGAAACGAGAATAATGATAGAAGAATAGTTATTACCTTTACAACTGACCAATGGCTATGTAGCAGTACAATTATTGTACACAGAGTACTCCGGAAACTGCTTTTCAAAATGGTTCTTTACTCTTCTCGCAGGATAAAACGAGTTCTCTCAATGCCATCTAACTTGGCTGCCATCCTAACTGAAAACAGGAGCAGTACATCAAAGTGAGCAGTCACTGCCTCAGGTAATACACCAACCAGTAAGCAACCTCCAGCCCTGGCCTCAGTAACCCAAAACACGCCCATTGTCCTAGTTTCCAAAGCGCTCCTAAAGCCCGTGCAAACACCTCTCACTCCCAGCCCGGCTTTTGACAGGCCGGGCCAGGCGGCCGGTAAAGGTGTTAATGAGCGACTCGGAGCTGCTCGGAGCTGCTCGCCCCCACGTGTTGATGAGGCCATTCAGAGCCCTCAGGATGCCCGCCCTTTGTGGGGAATCCACCCTGGAGGAAATGAGGGTTGGGCGCTGTATGGAGAGGGAAGGAAACAATGTCAGGGCCAGCGAGCTGCTCGGGTCACGTGACAAAGGGCCAGAGGAGCTGCTCACCGTTGGACCGGTAACCAACGACCTTAATATTTATTGGTTTGGACTCGGGTTACCGGACATTACGGCTTGGTCAAAGCTACGGTCATTCCAGATTTGTTTCCCTTTTACCTCACAGGTGTTCGTTGACGCAATTCTTTGGCATTTGTTTTCATTGCTTTTCAATTTTGGTGTAATTCTAAACATGAACTTTTACTTTGAAAGTCGGTCATTTTGAAGAAATTCATCCATCGTCAACAAAGTTCTTTCTTCGTTTGCGTTGTTGTAGAATTTATTTCAGTTTTCTCTTAAACATAACCATACTCTTACCTCAGATTTCGAGTTGCATTGAATCCTTATCTTTAAGATGCAAATGTATCATTTAACATCTTGATAAGGAATCGCAAAAGTATAGATACATTTTACAAGCAGGAATGCATTTAGACTCATCAAACAGCTCTTAACCCATCGTAAGGTAACGTTTACAGCATTACTTAGGTTTATTTTACGAGAAAGTCATATAATGCATTTAAAGTATAGAGGCTTACAAGTACCCAGCAACGTGCTATAAAATGACTCCCTCGTTTTCCATAGGGATTCTCCCATTCAGACATTAATAGTGAGTCTAGCTGAGGTTTATTGTGATTTACTCTGAGCCCGTCTCCCATATCCTACAGTCTACATACGTGGGGCTATAGTTCCTGTGTGTATTGTTATCTGTCGGCAAAGCCCTGAAGTAGTTAGACTGAGACAAGAATAAACCGCACCCAATCCTCAGCCCATCCAGCCAAGCCCCCTCACTCCCCTTAACTGTGCCCGCCCCCAGCCCTGGTTATCACGGCAGAGTCAATACACCTTACCCTCAGGACCGCCATAGCCCATTTGTTTTGTATCCAAATTCATTTTGGTGTACGTGTGCCTCGTTCAATGTGGCTACATTCTCCAACGCTGACGTTCTGTTTCTACATAGTATGTTTAATTTTGCATGGCTGAGAGCAATATCTTCATTTTAAATGACTTACAAAGGAGAAGGAACCAAATTCAAACTAGTAAACAGGTGAACAACACAGTATATAAAGCGTATATCATATAAATAATGTACAACCATTATAATTAGTAGGCCCTATGTCCCTTTTAATGAAGCCAATATCTAGGTTCTTTGATTGGAGATGTACTACTGAAATTATTACATCGGCATAGAGTGTACTCTGATATTAGTAAAGGTACATGTAGTAAGATTATTCATACGATTGTTTGATGCATTCAAATGATGAGCTCCAGTATGAATATGCCATCAGTGAGCCTTAAATTGTCGTTTTTTCTCGCTTTTTCTCAACATCCATGGAGTTCCCCCGACAATAGGGCTGTAACATGACGGGTTTAAACCTCATAAACACTTGGAAGGTTTAAAAATGGCAGGTCCAGACTTTACCAAGGTAGTATGAGATTTTACATGGACAGATTAGGATTTAACGAAGACAATATCGGATTTACCATGCCAGGTTCATGCCCGGTTCAGGGTTTGGGCTCAGGCCTTGGCAGGTTCGAATGAGACCCTGTCGGTATATAAGGGGCCTGAGGCCTGTGCGCGGGTTGAGTGTGGGCCGTGGGGAGGTGGGGCTGTCTCTGATGTCAGGGCCTCATTCCCACGGGCACTCCTCAAACACACCGACAAGGCAGGCCTCTACTCCAGGGTTGACAAGTCCTCAGACGCACCCGGCGACTCAATAAAACAGGTCGTTCGTAAGGAACGCTAGCATCTTGGGGTAGGGCCTCAATGTAGTGCGTCCCTACCACTATGTCATATATGCACATATAAGGAGCGGTGTTCGGGGCCTGCCCGAAATTCCACTTTTCATGCACTACTTGGCAGGGGTTTGCAAATGTCATAAGTAGTATGTGAATTGGGTTTCTGACTTTGCGAATGCACACAATATTGATTGCATTTCACTAAGCTTTAAAAGATGTAAAATTCATGATTTACTTCAATTTATTTAAGATCTTAAGTCGCATAACTTACTCTATATAAGAAAGAAGGCATTATTACCAAGTCCGTTTAGAATGTCCTTAAGATTATGTTCATGGTAAAATTGGATTTCTACAGAACACTATTGATATACCTCCTGAGTTCCCATCAGGCACTGACATAGCTGTAGAAACCGCACTCTCCCTTCAACATCCCCAGTTATTGATCGGGGGAATCCGGGAAAATTGGAAAAGTGACACGCTCTGGAGAGGAGAGGATTGGTGGCATGATGGCGGGGGAGTATAATGTGTACCGACTGGAGGGGGATCATCCCGGGCCACTGGAGGGGTGCAGGAGGGGTCCGCAATGCACTGGAGGAAGAGCGATGTCCTTGGGGCTATATGGAGTCCACAGAGCCCCGCTGTATGTATGTGAAGGGGGACTGGGGTCCGCGCTCTGAGCTGCTCCAACCTCCTACAGACTACGTGCAGTGAGTTACTTCCCTGGAGGCCGAGCAGCTCCCAGACCCTGGAGATCTGTGCCGTTAACGGTCCCACAGTCGATCCCGCTACACCCTCAGCATTTGTCAGCGATAAGGGAATTCTATTTTGCTGGCCAGTAATACTACTTCATACCAGGAATGGCGAGAGTGTTTTTGAACTGATATACAAGTGGCTAGGGATCGAAGAGGATGACTAGAAATAGGTGGTATACGAATGGCTCTACTGGTGACTGGGGTCTATTTTGTTGACTGTATTGGTCGAGCGGTCGATTCTGATGGTATTATATGTGGCGTGGTGTGTCCAACACCAATGCCATAATCTCTATACAACAGAGCCAAGTCATAAATAACAAAGGCACTGCATTTACACAATGGCAATAGTTGGATAGCTGAAACATATTTTCCAAAGCTGTGACTCTCTGTTTTGCGAATCTTATGTCCAAGAAACATCAGCAGAATTTATTTTTAGATGATATGGAAAGACAATTAATAACGTCTGATTACTTTTCCCAATTCTGGGACAAAGACTGTCAAATGTATTACATAGTCATTCTTTATCTACAAGATGGAACCATAAGATATAGATTGCAATGTTTCCAAATCTGGACGTATCTTTAACAACCAGTGAACCTCAGGTTTGTATCTACCAGAGTAACGATTTAGATACAGACAGAATAAAACAACTTTGTTAGTCCGCATTCTACGAAACACAAAAGTCGCTATATCTCCAACTCAAAGAAAAAGGCTGCCTCGGAGGACACTGGGGAGATAATCAGTTACTAATCAGAGAGAGCAGTGAAGTACCGAACTTCTGAAGACTTGTCTTTTTACGCTACTTTTTATTTATGGAAAATGACAAAAACATAAACAAACTGAGTTGACTGACATGCTAAGTTGAAGGGAGGGTCGCAGAGGCAATTAGCTGCATTCCCAGGGCCTGCTGGTCTAACAAAGCTTTGGGTGGGGCGTTGCGTGTCTGTATGCCTCTGAGTGACTCGTGCGAGCAGCTCGCAGTGCGCTGGGGGAGTGGCTCTCAGGGTAAGGTTACGGACAGTCCCCCGCCCACGGACCTCAGCCCTCTGGGGACAGGGCGATCGGAATAACATGACGTTAACTGCGGCACAAAGACATGCCACTCCTGTGAAGTACTTATCAACAATTGCAAATGATGTCCCTTCTTCCATTCAAACGTTTTATCAGTCTTGTTTGTCATACTAGAATCCCGCATATTATTCTTCAATGGTTCATGATGCAGAACACGTGGTTGCTAAAGTTAGATATCATTTTACTGATTTGCCTCGCCGATAACTGACTGTCCGATAGATGACAATTTTATCTAATTAGATTTGTTCAAAATTGGCAAATATCAGTATCAAGAGGATAACTAGTGCATCAGTTTTCCTCTCAACATTTCATCTATTGTCTCTATTTACTTCTGCTCTCTCTTGTATGTTCCCTGAAGATACTCTTTACCACTCCCCTTCCGGTACCCCCCCCCCCCTTCAACTCTCCCCACTTCCCTTCTCCCCCCCCCCCCCTCCCCCGCCCTCAGGCCCGCTCCTAGCAGAACCAGACCTTTTTAAGAGGTCCCTTCTTCTAGGCAGAGTCACTTCTTTTGTTCACAGACGAAACCCGAAGCATCCAATCGTGTCTGAGTGAAACACAATTCTTTGTTTTCGTCTCCAAGCACGCATATCGCCGCTTCCCCCTTTGAAGTAGCAGTGTTTTCAGTTAAACGTCTCGATGCTGGCAACATTCTATGCAAGTCGCAGGGATTTGCTTTGAGGACTTTTTTCAACAAACCGCTGGCCTGACAGGTGCTTCTTTTTCGTCGCCTCTTTGTGAAGAGCTTTACAGCTTTTTAGACTAGTGTCTAAGTTTGCTATCCCATGAAACGTGGATGAAATGCTAAACCGGTCCGCCTCGTCCCACCCCTATTTCTGGGATGAATTCCACTAATCTCTGAATGGCCATTGTCTACTCGTCCCATTATTCTCACGAATCATTCCATTCAATCTATTTCCTCAATGTTTTTATCCTGATTATGGCTTTGTAACAGGATCCTCCATTCTATAGGATCTGACCATAGATTCCATCATTCGTGTAGTCTCACAAATCTCCGCTTTGAACTTCTATGTTTTCTCCCACAGGCCAGTGATGTTCAAGGACGGTCTTCACCATTGGTGAACAAAGGATTCCTCCTTGAAAGGATTAGAAAACATTACTGAAGCATTGTTCTTCCTCATTAGAAAAGACGCATTCTTCGCCACGTTACGTTTACGCGTGACGTTATCAATATCATTCTTGCGTTTTGTAGTTATTTACCTACCATAATTATGAGTTGATATAATCATTACTAAATCCTAAACGCAGAAAGAGCATTTCAGAAGAAAAATTGGTTATGTGCATCTGCACAATTTACTCATAAAGCTGTTAGGAATCACATCTATTGGACAAATATTTCCTTCGGGCCAGCTGAGGTTTTGCTCTTCCTTAGGCGACCGTGGCTCTGACCACAATATTGATTTTCGCTTACCTCTAATGCGTTTACAACGGTTTGTGTTGGGGATCGCCAGCCTGTGGGTAAAGTGAGGTTACCGGGGCCAAGCTCCACCATAAGTCTCTCCCGACAAGCCGGTGCAGGGATAGTTGGCTTTTTCTAAATTGTTTCAATTTGTGCTCACTCTTGGCCGGGCAACCTTAAAAAACGGATCAAGTCGGTGGCGAAATCGCTGCAGTCTTCTGATGTCGGCAGTTCACATATCCACCTCGAGCCACCACGACGTAGTATCGGTCGATACGCTGTACATATAGGGCCTACGCAAGTAAATGTAATTTCAAAACTTGCTTTTGCCGTTTTTGACATAACCAATAGTTGATCTGGACTGTATGGCACATGTTACTGCCTCAAAAATTTAGATTTACCATGTTTTATTTTAGTTCAATATACATGTAGGCCTACTGCAGTGTGACTTCACGGTGATTTTCTTGGATAGAGATCGTTACATCTAAATTACATATATATCAACTGCAAAATAATATTATGTTTATCATTTTGATCATGGTTGTAATTAGTTTGAATTGTTTTATATAGGGCAACATGTAAATGTCATTGCATTCCAGATGCAGTAGGCCTACTACGTATCAACTTTGATAATCTTTAACCATTTACTCATTACCTGTGGCTAACATTTCCACTAGCGATTCAGCCGGTTGGCAGTGAACGCCGAAAACTGTATCTGGATATCATAATGATAAGTTCTATCCTCTATAACTATTAAGTATACAGTCAAACATAGAATAAAGAAGAATACACAATACAATACTGCTCCAGGACGTTATATCTGTCAGTGATTGCTTAAATATTTTTCAAACCGTCTCATTTTCCGCGGTATGAAACTCTGGATAATATTCCCCATGCACGGCCATGACCTCACAAGCTCCTCTCGTGTCCACTTTTAAAGTGCGTGCACTAACAGTGATGTATATTAATCGTTGCCACATTGTCACATATCTCTATGGCTTCTCCCGTCCCACTTGGGCGTATCATATGCACTGACACGACGTAATTGACCCATCTGAAACGGGAGCATCATCATTATATCGGGCATACAGGCAGGGGTCAACTCCCATAAGAACAGGCTCAATGGGTGGTGGACATTAACCCATCAGCTATGGAGTGGGCGAATGGCGACACGCTGTATACCCGCCAGTAAATCTATCATCTAAACACAACCGGTTCGGGCCATGGAAACCACCAAGTGAGGAAAATAATTATGTTTAAAGCAACATAAGAGGCAACAGTGCAACGTATGTTTATGTCTCCATTTAACATATTTGCTTGGGAGTGTATTCATTTTATGTCGATCTTCTTTAGAATTTCTCTGGCTACATTCCTTACATATTGCATGAGTTTTTAAAGCAAACGGCTGCAATACAAACACATAATGCAATATTGAGTACAGTATATATATATATATATACGAGACTGTGTGCCATTGTGGCCTTGGGGAAAAACGTCACTGAATAATATGCCCTCTGGAAGCACATCAGTTAAAGATGACCCCGTCGGATTAGGAGCACCTTCAATATCCCTAAGACGGATGGCCTTGTTCTTGGAGCTTATCATGCAATGTCCCCGCCTTGCCCTCCTACATAGCACTTTGAAGTGGCACCCGCTTCAGCAGACAGGTCGGATATCAAAGGCCTCCAGCCCGAGCCGGACCCAGGAGTTCGCCCCTGTACTGGGGCCAGGCCCTGGTGCAGAAGGAGATCAATTTTCTATCACATTGCATTCTCCTTATTGCTTCTAGAAAAGGAACTTCATTCTTGTAGAATTTAAATTTCCTGTTTCTCAGAAATACTCAGAGATATGCTGCATGCATGGCCATATGATAAAACGCGCCTTTTGGAATAGACCTGGTGGATATCTAGTACATGCATGTATAGAAAATATCTATATTTAACGATGCTACCATCATTTCCGTCCGTCCATTGTTTTTCAGATTTTTTCCCTCAGAATGGCGCCGCGGTAATTCAGCGGCGACAAGTATGCTGTGTGTCGCATCAAAGAGAGGATTCCACGCCTACGTCCAACTCCCCGCTTTGCACACAAACCTCAAGTCTGGCCTCGGCCCATGACAAAAACGTATCGTGTATAAAGCCTCAAGGATCACTGACTTACATAGACATCCAGAAAAAACGCCATCGAGAGTGTATATCCACAGAGATGGGACGTCTTCAAAGGTACCGATCGTTAAAAAAGAAATGTTGCAACGTTATAGCCTATAGGGTAATATACCTTGATTATCATTTCCTTTCTACAGGAGAGGTAAGGTCTATATATAATGTGAGTATTCTCAGAATTTTAGATAAACAGTAATATTCATGTGTAATTTATTGAGATTGAGGTCACCCCTTGTCTTATCGTTGCTGTAAAAGCAACAATCATAGCATTTTGCAAAGAGTGTCATGCATTGTTCACACTCCGGCAATTTGTGACAGATCAAGTTCACTGGGGTCAGCTGTTGTCTCAGCGTTGACAAATCAGGGTCTTCTTTGACAGGCCTTCCTGTCAAAGAGTATCACACTTGGTCGTGCAGTTGATATATACTCCCTGTCGCGCCGGTCAGAAGAGGGTTTGGGGCTGACACCTACTCCCCAATCTTATTACATGTACTCCCTTCCCCCAAACCCGCCCCCACACTCCCCTATTTGGGCTGGGTACTGGGGGAAAACGGGTTTGGGCTCACAGGAAGCATTATCAATACAGGCCGGCTCGGATTTATGGCGCCCATTGCCAGGGAAATATTGGACTTAGCAATGCATTAATACATCATCCAATAGAATGGCTCGGTGGGCTGCCTGGGGTTGCCAGGTCGGGTGGCTTGGGGTGAGGGCGGGCTGGGGCCGGTGAAGGCTAGACGGTGACCTCCCTTTTTTACGTTCACTATCCGATTTGCCTGCCATCTCTTTTCCGATCCATACCCTGCACCTTCGTTTTACTTCTCCATACGTTAACAAAAAGTCTACCTTCTCATGTTCTGCCTTTCTGTCTCGGGTTCATTACCGCTGTTACTTTTTGTAGCCTTGTGAACCTCCCCGTCAACTCGGTGCCCTTTTTACCTCTTCCACTTCTTTCTGTGCTCCACTTTTTACTCTCCATATCCACTATTTTCATTTTCATAGGGCCTTGCCCTTCCTCTCCCGCTCTTCTCACTCCAAGTCCTTTCTCTTGCCCCCTTCTCTTCTCTCTTCTACCCCTGCCGCCCCCTTCCCCGATCCCTCCGCCCTCATTCCCCCCGGCTGACCACGATGAATGACCCTGCCTTGGACGCCGCTTATTCTATTGGCGGCTTCCGGTTCCGCCGCGGCGGCGCAGGGTGTGATGGGAAGGCCGACCACGTGATCAGTCGCCGGCCTCGTTCTCGGGGATGAGGGGACGCTAATCCGGTCAGCCGCGATCGGCGCGCGCAATTCGATTTACGCTGTCCAGTTTGGGCGAGGCGAGCCGCTCTAGGGGGAGCTGGGCGGGCGGGGGAGCAGGTTGTGAGCGGTTGTGAGCATTTGTGAGCGGTCCGAGAAGGAATAACAGATGAATGCTTGGCGGTCCGCCCCCAGCTTTGATATCGGCGCCTCTGACAGTTCCGGTCATCCGGGCAGAATATATCAGCGTAGATCAGGCGCCGCCCCTTCCACTCCCCAAAGCCCGAGCCGCTCGCCGGCCAACCGCTCGGACCTGCTCACATTATGACTCCCTCTGATCACGTGACATAACAAACGGCTCTCGGCGGCCGTATCTGGGTCACGGGGGTCGTAAAGTAGGTCAGGCGGAGAGCGTCACAGGTCGGCCTGGCCGAGGGGAACGTGACGCTTGGAAGCAGTCGGCAATGGATGGCGACGTCTCTGTAGACAGATTTATTTTTAGTTCCCTCAGGTTTTATTTTTATGGGAGGAAGCACTCATTTATATGCGTAGTACACAGGTTCCAAATCGAACATGAGCACAAACCTTTAAGGCTGGTTCTCTTTATTCTCAACTCTGACCACCTTCCCATTCGGCCAAAGCTATAGTATGAGTTAACTATATTTTATTGGGAAACCTACTCACTTATAACGAGTCAAACAGTGAATAAAGAGGTGGAAGTAATGGAATTTCCCAACAGGCATAATCTCAAAAACCTATGGCACCCCCAACGGCTTCCAATCTATCTACAGCAAAGATGGGGATGAAATTAGGTTTAATCTTATCAAATATGCAGATTTCCCGGCATTAGCTTACACGTGCCTTAGATCAACAGGAGCATTATTGGTAGGGAAGTCCAAGTGATTATAACACAGCAGGTGTGAGTCTGTAAGCTTAACCCCATGGAGGTATGCCATTTGTTCAAACACGGCCAAATCTAATGGTCAATACTGGTTACGCCATTTCCTTTGACCACAAACTGACCGGTGTGGGAACAATACACGTAGTGTCTGCACAGGTGTTACTATGGTCACCTTTCAGTTTGCTTACGATCACCGTGGGACTGGACCATCGGACAGCAATGTTTGATCATCAAATTACATTGATTCCTGGTGGAAAACTCACATTTGGAGTAGGATAAAGGCGGGGATAAAGGAGATGAATACGTGCACTGAATAACACGTATAAAGTAATCTGATATCATAAGTGCAAATTATGCCTACTACTAGACATCGGAGCCTAGCGATATGTATGCATTACATGTACTTTCATTAATACTAAGCGTACGGTAATTCCAGTTGAAATCTCCCCTTTTTTGCAGACTGCTTGAAATCTCAAGAGCTTGTAACAATCAGGATTAATCATATTTGATATAAGATGGTGTGTTCATAAAATATTCTACGAGGGTCTGGAAAAAATACTTGCAAGGCTTACTGTTGCACTTTGAAATAGTTAATACATGTTCCCTTTAATAACTTGAGGTACTAAACAGCTACTAACGGTAATTCCTAAAAAGACCCCAAAGGAAGTCAGTATTAAGCTGTCATGGGTGTAATACGCGTACTTTATTATATGAGCAGCTCACTGCAAATACCGGTGAGCCTAAGAGCATACTCAGCCCTGATCTACCAATAGATTGGGCATTGTAATTTTCCTTTAGAAATAGAGAAACAGAATATAATATAGTTACGTGCAATTTACCATGTAGAGGTGAGTAATGTTAGAACACCCGCTTCGTTGTCCTCTTACTTCTCTTGTAATTCTAATTAAAATCCAATAAAAAAAAGTCTGATGTGTTCCTTCGATGTTCTACGACGATGTGGGAATAAATGCACGCTGTTGTTATACTTTGAAATAATACGCCTTTCAAATTCACAATAGTACGTGTACCACGGAATAGCAGGTGCTTATTCTAAGATATAAAAAAAGCCATGGGAACAAAATACTTTGAGCAAGTTCCTCTAGAAAACACCTTCAAAGGGACCTATTATACGTGATATTTTAAGCGTGAAATATCAAACACAGAAGGAGTATTGTAACTTCTCCTTGAAACAGAAAAAAAGATGTTTAAAGCTATTAGCAAGGTCTTTCAAGGAAAACAAAATAAAGCATACGTTGCTATCAAAACTACGCCCATCATTATTCCGCGCTTTTCTGTTTTATCTTTACCTTTAGACAATTCTTTCCAAAGTCTATCAAAAAAGGACCACGATACGTTGCCAACGCCTTGGATTGTGACTTTGGCGCCTTTTTCTAAAGGAACTGCATACCTGACATTTGCCTCCGGTTGTCAGGTGAACCTTAATGAAGTATCAGTGTACATTAAACTACACTCATGACTTCATTAGGACCACACTCACTTACAAGTTGTTTCCAATTCCCGGGCGTGGTCAATGCTTTGTTAGAAGTGAATATCAAAGGCCTAAATAGCTTTTGGCCGACTAAGTATGAAATTGAATAAATGAAAATGTTCATTTCAAGGTACTAGTTGATCTTAAAACTAGACTATGAAAAGAATATATAACTTACAAAAATATAAAAGCTCCCGAAAACATTTTATCTATAATAAAAGTTTAAAAACAAGGAAATATTGAGGCGGCTACTGTGTCTGACTAGATTTTCCGACATTTAGACAATGTTCACATCCGAGCATCTTTCTTCTGCATGTATTAACATTACAGATAGACATACTATTTACCACGTTAGAATTTGAGTATCAACATCCAACCGTTCCCTTATACGTAGAGGTAGCTAGGTCGAACGTTACGGGAGTGAGCCTATTGCCTTTGCCCTTGCTACTTTCCACTTATTTCCACCAATGGAATTGCGCTGCATGAATTCACCCAGTGCTCTCCACAATGAGTCGCCCATCCAACACGGCACTGCTCATCCCACTCCCCTCCTTCTCCCCTTGAACAGTCGCCAGCTTATCCATCATGGCCTTTTTGTTGTTTAGAACCAGACAAGCCCAATCCTTGTGGTTTGGAATCAGTCAGCCCTGATTGGATCTCGGCGATCATCTCTCAATTCTGGCACCAGAGCCGACAAACAAGGCATTGTTTGCCAGCAAGCCATCGATTGCACCGCGCTGAAAAATAGAATGGTACCCAAACTGCCAGGAGAATCCACAGATAGAATCACTGGGGGCCACTTTCCCCGCTTTTCCCTCTTCACGAAAAAACTAATGAGTGCAGGAAAACTTGATTGAAGGTATTGAAATTATGATTGCAATTCGACAGAACGTGCCTGCTTCGGGAGCCATGTGAATCTTCGTAAGTAGAAATGATTTTATTTGTGTAAAGAAATAAAAATTGACATGAATAAAGGATATAATTTATGGAATCACCCTGCTGATGTCCTACTCTTTCTTTTCGTCATTTCGCGGAGAGAAATGCGGATTTTCTTTGACTCTCTTTTTGGCTGGCGTGTAGGGTTGCGATGCCAGATTATCACATATCCAGAGCCAATTTATTGCCTTGTAACTGCTCGCCGTGACATGAGCTGTTGACACGCGCGTGAGCAGCCGACGAGCTGCTCCGGCAGCCAAAGGGGGCGAGGTTAGACAGCTGAGCCGGGGAGCAGATTCCGCGCCCCTCTCTGTTGCTCCGAGCAGCTCTGAGCAAAAGACTTTATCTATATCCGGCTGTCTCCCACCTTGCCGGCATCAATCGGCCATGGCGGCCACTGACGGCCCCCGTTTGTGAGGAGCAGCTCGCCGACACAGGCTCACACACGACCCAGATAAACGAGCACACCAATTTGCTCGGCTGGCAGCTCCAAGCGGAGGCTATTGGCCGTCTGCCAGCCGCCGCTGACTGGAGCCGTGCTTCCCCTATACCGCCTGTCCCCACCTTTCTCCCCCGTCCCTTCATGAGCCTCAATAGGGCCCGCCGCATTGTGTGTCCCCACCCACCACTCTCTTCCCCTCTCCCCAAGGCCCATTCGTCATCATAAGGCACCCAAAGCATTTTTCTCTTCTTTTAGTTCGCTGTCGTTCCACTGGTGGCGCCAGCGGCTACATCCGGGGACTCTGTTAGGCTAACTTCCGTTTGATCTTTGGATACAGCAGGTGATGCCCTCTGTTACCCACACAGACGTCAGGGTAAGAGTACTCCTCAACTGCTGTGTTTCTATCTTAGAGGATTCAAAAGAATACACGTGTAGCACAGTCCCCTAGGCTGCTACCTTTATTTAACGCTCCCATGTGTCATGTCAGAACATAATGATTGGATATTATACCGCAAATGACGTGAGGAAAACCCTTTGGTATGATAGGCAATTTGCCCGAAATTTCGATTCCCGATGAAAATATTCGAAAGGTGTAACCTTGTCATAATACTTTGAAATTCAGGAAGTGACCCCTTAATATTTAGAAATGTGGAACATACAAAAAACTTATCATGATTATATCATCATTTATGTAGACAACATATTTTGCTTAGGCCATGCCAAGGCTCATGCCTACTGAAGTCACTGTCTCCTAGGTGAGCCAAGGTTAAAATACATACAGGTCTCTTTGGAGATGGCTAATGAGGTCTGTAGCCTGAGGTATATGTAAGACAGCCCCTGAAGACCTGCTACAGATAGTTACTGTATACGGATGACGTATCTGTCTGAATGGCTTTTTGAAGTAGAGGTTATACAGTTCACCAGTCGTAAACAGCTGGTAAAATAAACTAAATGACCCTGAGTACGTTGAAGGGTATGTGCAAGATTAAAGTAAGGAAATAGTCAAAGCGCCATATATTAATTCAGTTACCGGTTTATTTCTGGTAAAGAATTCTTTTGGAACAACTAACCAATTGGGTGGAAGGAGATGTTCTTTTTGTCTTTTATGGATTATACAGTGACAAAGCGCTGGATTAAATAGCGTAATGAATTTGGCTTAACTGCCCGAATTTCCGCAAGGCATCCTCATAACCACCGCGAGAGTTTATTGTCCTTCTATTATTTATCCCCGACCCACTTATGAAATGAATATCATATGTGGAAAAAAGGGAAGAGAGTTCATCAAGTATAGAGCGAGGTCATGTGCTCGGCAGACGGTACCCGCATAAAGATGAATTAACGTGAATAATAAATCAAAGAAAACAAAGCAACCCTCCCCTCTTATGAAGCATGCAGCGGGCAGAGCCCTTAAGTTGAGTTACACCGGGGAAAGAGGTAAAGGGGATACATGGACTCTGGGATTGGAAAGGGTGGAATGGGGTACCGAGTGTGCACCCATGGAACCTGGAGGGAAAACTATAGGGGTGCACATTCCATATTAGATTATTCCTAGAATATACCTATACAATGATTTGGTTTTTATCCAAACAGCTATCAATCTGTCTGCCCCCAGAATACGTTAAATGAATGTAAAATGATATTTAAAACCGATGCAAATTGCTAATCCTACTACGAAGTTAGTCTTATAATCTGACTTATCTATATAACATGAAATAACTCGGACCATAGAAAGAACATTTACGTAGGGTACATAACACGTGGAGTAAAATAGACTGTAATTGTATTTTTCTAGGCATGGTCAGGAATGAAAATGAACCGCATATCGGTAAGAGGTGAGGGGGTGCGGTTCTCTTCTCATCGCCTATAAACCTAAAATCACATAAAACGATTGAGAATTTCTTGCTAATAGTTGTCCCCCGAATTCTTGATCCGTAACATACCTTTTCCATCAATATTGAAACCTCACATTTTCGGTTAACACTAAGGAGAGGACGCAGAGGGCAGGTAGCAGAGGCTTTATTGGTCTGGAGAATTGACGGTGAAATAAGCGGGGCTCTCCCTCCTGGGTCGGCCTGGATAAATCGTTCCCCAGTCGCCGCCGTCGTTGTAACCCCCAGCCGCCGCCACACCCGCCCTCCTCCAGGGTGTCGCCTGGAGGTGTGGTCGGCCCTGAACCCTCCCCCTCCGGGAAACGCTAGGGGCGTGGAGCTTTCCCTGCCTGGAAGGGAGGCCACACCGGCGGGCAGGGTGATGGTGTCGGTAGTTCTCTCCTCCACGTACCTCACTCCGGGCGTGCCTGGAGTGGGGGCGACCTGGGTACCCGCTCCAGAGACCCATAAACACAGCGAATGTGAATACGCCATTTGCCGGCTGGAGGAGTCTGCGTGTCCTGAATACAAGCCCCCCTACACCACTCCAGGGCCTACCTCCTAGGTTTGGCCTACTTAGGGACATTAGGGTTTGTTAGCACCAAAAATAACCCCTATGAATATGTCCATCCATTTGCCTACATTTCCATATATTTTCATTGTTTCAAACGACACTGCTCTGCTATAAAAAGGTCATGTATTTGAACCCTAAGTGAGGCGCGAGGGTAACAATTGCTCAATATCCATTATACGTACCCCACCATGGCAGCGGCATCAGTCAAGAATACCATTATTCATAGTAAAAATGTAGGTCATGACAACAGTTATCCCATATCCCCTGTGAATATCCCTAATTGAATTGGGAGTTCTATACGAAATGCTTTAGTCGTAATATCACTATCCGGCGGAGAGTCACACTTATAACAATAGTCCCCTATGACAGAAATATATATTTCTCACACATAAACTAGTAACTAGTTTGAATGGTATCGGCAAATCTACAATATGTGTGGAACCAATATAAAATGATTGTTCAAAATTTAATGTTTATCAGATATGAATCTGAATTTATATGACCATCTAAACTATGTAAATGTGTTAATACATTGCAGATTAAGTTATGACTACAGCTATAGGCGGCGGAAATGCGTTGCATTTTTAGAATGTTTCTGACGGTTTGACGGCAGGAAGCCCTGTTTAGAGGTGAAGACCCTCCTGCTGTTATTTGTCACTCTCTCTTTAGTCAACACACCAATCACAAGCAGCGCTTACCAAACCCCCTCGTGGGAAACTGTGGCCAGAAAACCTGAGTATGCAGTAGCCGACCCCCCCCCCCCCCCCCCCACTATTTTTGGCCCCAAATCGATTTTTTAAATGCAAAATTGGGAGCCCAAAGGGGGGGGGGGGCGCCGGGATCCCTGGTATGTGAGAGTATAAAGGGCGGCATTTGTAAATGGAATGATTCCATTCTGGTCTTTTATATATGTTTTCACCCCTTTCCTGCCCTTTGCTTATCTATTTTTGGTAGTTGTTTTCTTAATTTCCTGGAAAGCTAATGCCTAATTGCAAAGATAAAAATGATCGATTTTTTAAATGCAAAATTGGGAGCCCAAAGGGGGGGGGGGGCGCCGGGATCCCTGGTATGTGAGAGTATAAAGGGCGGCATTTGTAAATGGAATGATTCCATTCTGGTCTTTTATATATGTTTTCACCCCTTTCCTGCCCTTTGCTTATCTATTTTTGGTAGTTGTTTTCTTAATTTCCTGGAAAGCTAATGCCTAATTGCAAAGATAAAAATGTAATACTTCAGAGTCGACAACCTGCAAATGTTTTATTTGAAAAACAAAGGTATTGGGTTACATTTCCAGTTCAACGCCCAACTCTATTGTCCCTTATTCATTCATATGCTGCGCGACCCCAAAGAAATATTCACTTCTACAGTAATGCAGAGGCATCAGTGTTTTACCATTAATAAGGTATGTTTACATGACATGTATGACTCAGCCCTACACAAGAAAAGCGAGAGACTCTTCCCACGAAGAGGCTGAGGCGACGACAATATGTCACAGCCATAGAGTACTTTCTGACATGTTTGAACATGATGTGCGCCATTATAACATGCAATAAGGTCACAGAGTCTATGATAGGATAACCTTAACGTAACTATAAAAGGTACAGCAATCATTCGCTAAGGTCGATGTACTGAGAAATGAACTGGTGGGTGACATGTAGTACATACTTGGAAGTCTTCAGAACTCAATCAATGGACAATGATCAATGATGACACATGGACACACCGTCTGAATACCCATCCTCCAGGGTACATTATAGACATACAGGTGAGTGCCTCCAGTGGACTTTGACTGTGAGGCACTCGGGGAGTCAAAGCCCTGGCTGACCCGGCCTCCAGTATGAAGGGCCCAAGACCTCCATTTGATCCACCTTGAACCATTGTCTAGGCGCAGATCGGGTTAATGATGAGAGTGCATTATAAGATTGGGGAGTGGTGACATCAAATGGAGGGGTGGGTACTGCGGGGAAAAGGCCAGCCTCACCTGTGGGGGACGCCTGATGTGTAGTAACATGAGACGGGCAGGTGAGGAGAGGGAGGAGGTAGAGGGAGACATAGGGCAAAGGGGAAAGGTGGGCTAAACAGCGGCAGGTAGTGGGATAGGTAGGGATGGGCGCACAGATCAAAGGGGTTAGGAGACACAGGTGCCCTGGCTCCCAGACGGGTTCACAGGACTACCACTGAAAAGACGTTAAGGAAGCACACGGAGAAACGTGGAATCAAACGCCCTGTCCCCGCCTCAAATGAGCATTGGGCCTATCCCCACCTCATATGAGTATTGAAGGTCATCCCCCTATTGAACTCCAATCAATGATATGCGTAGTTCGAACAATGGCTCAAAGAAAAAATATATCGTGGACATTATCTTAATGTTCACGAGTAGGCCTAATTTTACATGTTGACATCAAAGTATTCATACATATCAAGTGTCTAGCTCTTCAGACTCAACCAACAATTATAGAAACAATAGAACTAATCATCATATTTAGTTTGGCCTAGTTTCGTCATGACTATCTCCTTCACCTGAGTCACTAAGATTATGACTATGAGTAATAGATATAATATGCATATCTGTGCTTTCTGGTTCAGGCAAAACTAATAATTATGTACATGAATAGATCTACCCATGTGTGTAAACTTATCCTATAAGCTCTTATCTGCTCATGCACACATTAGTTTTGCCTAAACCAGAAATCCAAGGCTTGTAGAAGGTTATCATCTAACTCCATAAACTATGGCGCTAAACATCCTCCAGCGTCTTAGTCACTTTAACTCATGCAAACATTTTCCTAAGGTGACAGGGTGTTGAGAAGCCACGCACTTGTGCAAACCATCATAGACATCGAGAGTATGGCTCGCAGCAGTGGGCTTCTCAAGGGCTACTGGAGGGTATGCATTGACACCACTCTCCAAGCAGATCCTTTGGTTAGTACAATCGTATATGATAGACGAGCATTGAATATTGCCTCTGCTTAGTGAGTGGAGAAATTGCACACCGGACATGCTGGGACTTGCGGGGTACAAAATGGCGTCGACACATAGAACTGCGTCCCTAAATGGAACACGGTGGGACTTTTGACATGCTCCCTGCAGTCCCCTCTTGACCCCTAAGTGACCTCTTAACCCCCCCCCCCCCCTTGGTCAGTCTCCACCAGATCACTTGTAGTAAAAACAGAGGTTCAGAAACAAAATGTCCAAGTGATATAGGCCTATCCTTTTTCGAGTATAACTCCATTCATAAGGTTGTATTTAGCCGTATTAATGATATAGAACCAATGCATGGATTGATTTAGAATAGGCCTAACTAGGAAATAATTGCCACAAAGTAGGCCTAGTTTTAGGCCTATGCTGAACTCAAAAGTATTTTTGTTTCATTCATGGGAAAATTGATAACAGCTTTGAAACAATTATCTTTCGAACATTGTATGAATGCACGTGCTCTGTATCATCCACCCCTATGATCCCAGCTACCGCCTCACCGGATATCGACGTGCATTATCCATTTGAATCCCACTTTTTATCACCAGAACTAACAAAACAACTCTTCCAAAAACCAACACAACGTGGCAATCAGTAAGGGAGGCTGAGGCATAATCATCCGTTGATGTCAGTCAGAACTCTGCCCAGAATCACGTTTCGGCCTGGTCACGGCCAGGCAGGGTCGTTGGCTGACAGTGATGCGCGAATTAGCGATGTGATACCTGAAAGCTGCCCCGCGGGAGACCACGTGACAGCGAGGTGCGCCCCGATTGGCTGTGACCCTTGACGTAGCGGCCTGTGTGGCCAGACGGAGTTGATAACTCACAGACGGGAGGGGAATATCCGCACGCAAGTGTTCCCTTACCCCTTGGCCCTATGGTATCTTCGGAGCATGCAACTCAAACTGATGTCGCTATGTCCACATGTGGTATCCATTGAACTCCAAAAAATACACACAGTGTGTCGGCCTAACGAGGTAGAGATGACTGGGAGGCGGCGAGAACTCGGCCAATTCAGCGTGTCCACATTTGGAGTTGATTTCATCCTTGTCTTTGAAGAGATTTTAATGACTCTTTTTACCACGATCAGGCCCAAGAGTTATTCTTAGACTCGCTAGTCCGTCATGTACAATTGCAAGAAATGTGACTATGTCTTACTGGACTGTTATTCCGAAACACGCGCCGGCATTCCTTCTTGCACTTTTGAATGTATGTTCCATATTGTTGTCATCACATGAGTCATATCTTCTACAAATCATACATCTGAAAAACATCAAATCAAGTGTAGCGTAAATACATCTACAGACCCGCCCAATCAATATCTCATTTGTAGCAGCGGGTTTGTTTTGTACACGCCCCCACCACATCCCATACGCGTTAAGTGCGGCTTGTTGCCACACAAATCTGTCAAGTTTCTAGATAATGATAAGTGAGTCTGTGGTGGGCCTGTGCCCAGGTACAGCTGTATCAATATCTCAGAAGGAAACTGTTTTTGTCAGTGGTCCATGTCTCCTAATAACCGGTACCACAGCTCCATGTCGAATGCTAACAGTTCACATGAGACCGCTATCTTTGAAGTTCTGTAAAGAAATGAGTCTTCCCAAGTTCCCATAAAATACAGAGGGAACAAAGACTTGGGCGTTTCCACTTGAAATGTTCTTATAGCATTGCTTGATATGTATAATCATGAGGAGGCAAGAATAACGCATCACAAAAGCCGATCGACATGTTAGGCTACACGCGCACGTTTTACCAATTATCTGTCTTTTTCTGTCTTGCATTTTTTCCATCGATTCTCTCATCCTTTACCTTTTAATAGGACAGTTTTAGACAGTTTTAGAACTGATCCACCGTGATAAATGATGATATCACTGACTGAAATATTTCATATGGTTTTGTAATTGAAGATTGCTGATAAACAAGCAATAAAAATATCGTCCTTTCCAAAACCATCTGCTATTTTCTTTAAAGGAAAACTAGCACATGAATTTGACTGAATTTGTACATATCACATTTTGTTTCTGCCCCCTATGTCAAATGCATCAAGAATATGATCTGTGGTGTTAACTATTGCTAAGGACGATTAGGCAGTAAAGTCAGTAGTGAGCACCGGGAGGTCCTCCAGGCTGTCTGATAGCAGGGTGTGACGTCGCACGGGTACTATCTGATAAGTGGGCCAGTGTAGGCTGACAGGCCTGGTGCCCAGAGCGGCCGGCCCAGCGACGACCTCCCGGGTCCCCATGCACCCCACCCCTCTGTACATTGGGCGCGTAAAGCAACGGTCACTCCTTGACAAGTTTTACTCTCTAAAGTTGGCTAAAACTGAAATCTGTATAAAGTGCAAAATATAATGTTGTTCTGATATATCTCGTAAACCATACATTCTTATCAAATAGTCTTAGAAGTTCTCATAAAAAGAATACTTTGTAAGTTTAAAGTTTTGCCATGTGATTGAAGGTTCTGTTAGTCACCGTGTGACGTCACAAACCAGTGTATCAGACTAGTCTCTCCAGTGAGAGGAGTCTCCCAAATCGGGTAAGCAATGTAATCCTAAACCATATTACTTATAAATATGATTTTTTCTTTCACCACGCATCATTTTCAGAAATCCCAAATGGGTATATATTCGTTGTGCCATAGAGAAATTCGATTCTTCAATTTATGTAGAAGTTTACCTTTAAGCTGTTTGAAATCCTGCAATAGGTGGTAAAACATTTTCTGTAATCTCAGGGCGCATCCCCGACCATGGTAATCACAAAAAGAACCAGACTGACACCAACATCTTCTTTTCCTCAAAGGGAAAATATGGAGAATAATGACTTTTGCTCATTAGAATGACAGCTACAGTGGAAGAAGTTGAAACATTTCCAAGATATTTGATGAAAACACTTGCAACTCGCTCTTTCTAGACTGTACTTGTTTATTCATGTAGGAGGCAGTGCTGGCGACTGTGGCCAAGATCTAACCACAGACTATACCTCATTAACCAGGGATAGGATATGTAAGGTGGCATTTATTCACAGATGACACGGTGAGAATTACGCTCCATGAAGATGGGCCTGACACTCCCAACTTTAAAGCCTTCACTTTGAGTCACTTCTTGGTTCTATACAAGCGTGCAGCTTAGTTCTCCCTGCCAAATACCTTTTAGTCAGCCCTTAGACTAAAAAGAAGGGATCATAGCATGTGGTCCAAGAGTCACTGACGTTTTGCGTAATATTTGCCCAGGTCTAGTCCCTAACATCTTTCACATGCTTTGTGCCTTACTGGAACTAATACAGAAGTCAGATTTAATCTGGCACCACACCAATACTCTCGGAAGAAAATAGCTTTGACGTAAGACGTCTAAGAAGTCTTTAAAACACGTCCCCACTGTGAGACCTATGATCCATGTGCGGTGGCGTAATCAAATTCTTTACGTATTTATCTTAGGATCCAATCTCCCAGTTCTCATGCGCGAGCAATTTACATTGGGCTGACACATCAGACCATCGACTTAGTACTAGAGGGGCCCTTTTAGATAAAGTAATCGCAATTAAATGAATACTCAAATACGACAAAGAATTCTTACGACTAAATTCATGAGAAGCTGCCTTATTTTGCTTCCTTTTTTGAGCCTTCATTTAACAACAGAATTCCTTCCCTCAACTTCAGCCTTGGACGTCATTTTTTGTTCATTGAAAATGTGTTATTATTTACACACATGTGATAAAGTACCATTTACTAAGGTAAACTAATTGAAACAACATGCAACAGCTTTATATACATGTATATATATATTTATATACATGGAAATGGGGAGTTATAATTCTTTCCCACCGTGAAGGTTACATAGACCTCAATACTTAGCACCTCCCTCCATTATTGTACGGCGCAGATTGTTTAGTCACTGACATTTTCATGACTGAGACATATAGGTTATGAGTACCAGCTGATGCTATCAGGGCCACATTATAAGCAGACCACATGACATTAGCGGTTAGTAAAACGCTAGGTAGAGAAAAAATGTATACCGGTGTTTTCAACTCCGGAAACAATGGCCCCTAAATCAATAGGGAAATAGTATAAAAATGTAATCTGAAGTTCTTTACGAGGAAACCAAGTGTCTAGTAGCAAACCTTCCCCCGTTAATTCACAGCCAATCCCCTTTTGTCCTGCCAGACCGCGTCAGTCTCCAAGTGTAGCCCTTGATCCCTGCCCGTCTGATTGCCTCAATGAGACCTCCCTCTGAATGGTACCACGTGGACCCTGGAGCCGGCCACCAGTAGCAATCAGTGGGGCTTATACCTGGCTTCCCACCAATAAAGACTGACCACAAGGTGTGCTATAGAAGTGACCAGGATCAAGTAGTCTTCAGACCACTGACCCCCACGGGGCTCTTGACCACTGGCTCTAAGTAGCTTGCGTCCAATCTGGTCGGAGAGTAACACCTGAAAGTAATACCTGTGGCTGGACTTGAGCATCCTCGCCACCACCCCGACTGATGTGATTAGGCCCTGTGGCAGAGTTCCAATGTTAAGCACCTCTTTATGTGCCTACATCTTGTTTGTCTTGTAACAGGTGACACTGAAGCCGACTAGTGACACACGATCTGATTGCCCTAAGCCTATAGGCAAAGTATTGTGTAGGTCGTGTGTACATTTATAAGTCACTGGTGTGTTTATAGGGTTACAAAGCTGTTTGCTTTCTTATATAGGGATATTGTAGCTCGCATTACTATATACTTTATGGTTGTAACGATACAATGCAGATATGATTTTAGTGGGTAGATAAAACAGCTGATGAAACAGGAGATACTTGACCATTCCTGAAACAATGATCTCCCCATACAACACACATAAAATCCTTTACCTGTATTACAGAAATAGTTTATGATGACTTCAAAACCATATTTAACAGGCATTATTATGTTATTATATCTAACTATGAGAAGGAGACTATGTGAGTTTACAAAGGCCACGAATAGATTTGTTAATTCCCCGGGCACATTGTTACATGGTACATGTAGCATTTCTAGTGTTTAGCCTAGGAGAAATTTTAACAAAATGTAAAAGGACACTTTAATTCATGGAAGTAATGAAAACGTATGTAAACAACACTACTCGATTGATTATATGTATAGAGATATTACATTTTACCTTAAAGCTAAGACGCCTTCAAACAATACTTTATAGGACCATATCCTTAGGAAGTAAGGAATGAGGAGTATTCGCTGTACCCAAGACGCAAGAGTGGTCTAGTGATCAGGTTAAGGTTCCTTACAGTCTTACTTGTCTCTATTAGCTTCAACGTGATGCAATTATAGAGAGGCATCCTATCTGGGTAAGAAGGCCGGGGTTAGACTCATCTAATTACCAGTCAATTAACTTATGTAAAAGTAGTAACTTCTACATTAGCGGATTGCCCCACTGTACGATAATGCTGACAAGGTTTGTCGATTTTCAGAACTGCCTCCAGGTGGTCCTACCATGTTGAGCCTACTGCGCTCAAATCCAGCCGCAGAGAAGTTGTTTCTTTCCTATCCCTAAATCTCTTTGATAAGATTTTATGAAGTTTAAAAATATCTACTTTTGAAATCTTGGTGACTTTCATCTGAGGCATATGCAGCCTCAGCATTTGAAGTCACAAGCAGGCAAAAAGAGTACAAAGTAAATACCAGTCCAAAACTAATCTTTGCCAGCAAGATGCAGCTGAATGGACCCTTTGGATCTGTTTTTTATTTCCCCTTCAAGGAGTTATCAGGTGAAGTCTGTAGTGTCGTGTGAGTGCTGAGACTCTGTTGAAGGCCTCCTCTCTTTTTCTCGTAGCCCCAGGAGAACATTCCCGGCATCAAAACAACATGCGCCGCAGTTGGAGCTGCTCGGTCGGACCCCTTCTGCCCTGCATGCCATCTGCTGGCACGTCTCAATCTAACCGTCATCAGAGCGCACCTTTTATGAGCTGCTCATCAGGTTACACCATGAGCATGTCTACCCTCCTCTCCCAACCTGCATTAATGGTCCTAAAATGGTATTTTTCATACCTGAAAGAGAAGTTATTCCCCATGGAGGTGGGCCAGAAGGATGAGAGAGGAGTCAGTGCTTTGACACCCGCAAGTACCCTCCAGCACGCACTTAAACTGGCTTTGTGCGCTGTTTGTCTTTTTTAATCTGACATCATGATCCCTCTGAGTTGCTCTGCTTTGTATGGCTCACTTAAAGTTCAGGTGTGTTAGAGGCTTTGTAGAACAGGTACTTTTAGTGGTAAGGGGTGTCTCACTTAAAAATTATGAGTGAGTGCTCTTCAAAGATGTGCCAGTAATAAGTAGGTTCAGACATAACAGGTAGACGTGAGCAGCATTATAGAGACTTTTAGATTCCCACTTGTGAAGCCCTTTGAAACGGCACCACTTGATGACTATGTTTATGAAGTATAAAAAGCATTTGATCGTTGTCGTTTACTTCCTTTGAAGCTAGATGGCTGTAGAACTTTAAGCTCTGTTGAGTTGAGTTATGCTACGTATGCATTTTCACCCCTAGGCTTTACAATTGTAAAAGTAGGATTTTTTCCAAGACCCTTAGCCTACGCCTTACCTCCTTCCCAGGGTATGACCTACAAGATGCCCATTGTCCATGTCTGTCAGGTCATCATTATAGGCCTCATTATCAGTGTCCCTGAGGCCAGCCAATTGGGATACCCTCTGTACCTGTCCCCAACCCCCCGCTGACCACCTCCCCCCTCACCTGCCCCCTCCCAATCACCCCACTGACCACCCGACCAGCCTGTAATTTGGGCGGAGACCGGTAGGGGGACACACGTTATGCTTGGTGGGCGTTTGACAAATTGACCCACCTTGGTGACACGCCGCCTTATCCCACCTTTATCTGAGTCAAAATGGACACGCCTAAAGCCTAGACCCCAAAGCCTAAAGCCCGCATTCAGCCTATTATCAGAAGCATAGACAACCCCCTGCCCGTCAGTCCGCGCCCTAAGAGACTGAAAGCAGCCTTGTGAGGCAATGACCAGACCGGAACCTCTCTGAAGGGTTCGGCACATGCGCAGTTTATTAGCGGAAGTGCAGACCCAGGTGTGGGCGAATCGCGTGCGACACAGCGTGTACTGTGGTCAAACACCCGTAAGGTCCTCCGAGAGGGGCACAGTGGTGGGGCTTTTAACGTGGAGAGGTTGGGGGTGGAAGTGGACAGGGGATAGAGAGGTCTGTCCTCCCCAACCAACCCCTTCTCCAAATTGTCCGTTTCTATGGTAACATAACCCAACTCATCTCGTTTGCAGGTCACAAGGTCACGTGGTCACAAAGACCCTCCCGGACGTGGTCCTCTGGAGATCCAAGCCCTATTCTTTGCGCATGTCGATAGCAATTAGGGCTTAGTGCTGGCCAGGCGACTTGTGTGAAATATAAGAATTTGGTTGCCGCTTCCTTCCTGTCGGAGAACTCGCCCTTCCCCTCCCCCACCCACGTAGTCCGATATCCCATTATTACCATTGAGCCCATTTTCTATAGCGGATGGAACCGTCATTTCACAGAAGGAGTTACTGGACCAAAAAGACTTCAGATAAAAAAGTAAGCTAAAATACATTCCTTTTCATTTTTAGAATAACACGTTTGCCATAGGATACTGTCACTAGTATAGTCGATGTTGAATACTTCGTCTAAGAAACATCTATTTGTTTATTGTACAGAATTCCTTATGGATTATTGAGGTAACTTGTAACCTGCACTGCATAGTGTATTCCCATGCATATGATGTATTTATACTTTAAAATGTATCATCATTCTTGATAATCCCTAATCGCTCGATTCGCTGCATAAAAAGAACACTATTTTTGTCATAGCAGATCTTTGCTTCATTTCTACTGAGTCTAGTCGAACGCTCCCCTTCAACCCCCACTTGGAGCCCCCCCCCCTCCCAACTACTGCCATCATGCATGGCCTTCTCCTCCGTCTGCATTCCGTCTTTTCCCTTTTATCTCCTCCTGGAGAACATCTTCTCCAGGGCGTCCTATTGACCCGGGGCCACTCCACGGGGCCACAGGAGGTGGACTCTAAATGGCCCGATCCGATATATACACACCCAAAGCGAGCGCCCCAGAGCGGCCAGCGCCATATTTTATTAAATCAAATCTGGCCGGCCGGAATGATAGCTCGCAGTGTATCGGACAGGGGGAGGGGACGAGGGCTGGTTCGATCTGAGAATGGATGGAAAGGGAGGGGGTTGGGATGTGAACTAGATTAGTTACACCCCAGTAAGGGTGTCAGGATCCCGGCACGTGTCCCCCGCTGGCCCTTACTTCTGGGCCAACCTCATTGGAGTCATGGCCCAATATTGTAAGACTCAGCAGAATGAGTTGGGAGGCAATGACTTTAGGGACTGAAGGCATGGGGAGGCAGCAGGGGCAGGAGACTTTTTTTTAAGGCGGGGGGAGGGGTTGAGGTTGGGTGAGGTGAGGTGGTGACCGGCGTCACAAACACACATGAAACTGTCCCCCAATACCTGCTCACAAAGCCCTAAACCAGTTAGCATTGATCCGCCCCGGCACACTGCCCACCTCCGAGTGGTTCCGATATGCTCAGGGGCCGCCGGCCGAGCTGCTCTGTCCCTTTCCTAATCAAATCAGGTTTTCTTGCTCGTGAGCAGCTAGTGCATCACGCAGGAGAAGCATTTTGGCGTCATTTCCTCCCTTATTCAATTTAGACCAGATGCGCGCGAAAAAAAAGAAGAAAAAATGCATTTGAAACTGTCTGTATTCGGTGGATTATACTCAATTATAATAGTAAAAATTCTACTTTGGGCCTTCTTTCAAAACATTTTGAGAAGTTGATCGGAAAGCCTTTACTTCCATAGATGATGATTTGAATTTTTAAAAATACCCTCTACTTCAAAGAAATTCGATCTTATATTAGAGGCATACTACAGAGCAAGGTCAAAGAACATGTACCCATAAAACACAAGGTCTATTAAATCTTGACTGAACTGACTGAATTGACTCGTTATCTAACAGCATTTTAGTAAACATACTTCTATTGTGCTGCCATTTGCATATTGGGGCAAGTTTCTACAGAAATGAATGAAAAGATTTAATGATTGTTTCTCTTGCCCATTCTGTTTCCGATTTTTCAAACCTTTCTTACATGTATTGTGTTTCTTGATCCTTTTCAGTCGATTCAGCCGGCTCCCTTCAATTTGGTTTAACTTCCTTCATCCAGAATTATTCTATCACGCCTGGAGCTGGGTAATGAGGTTCACTTGCGGCACCCCACTGATTTCTTGCATCTTGAAAGTCGTCAAGATCTAAAAAGGCGGCCACGACATATGAAGCTTATTCGGGATCAAAGCAACATGGCGCCAATCATTGGGCGCGTCTCGCCGACCTACTTCTGACCCGACATCAACGTCACGTGACGCTAATGACGGCTGGCGCTAGGCATGGTGGGTAATAACATGGCGTCTTGCAGAGCAGACGACAATTAGCTGCGACGCGCATGCGCAATTATGACACCGCAGGTGTGAGGATCGTTACTAAGTGGTTCCATGACTCATCTAAACGCCGAGTGGTGGCGCTGGCGCCCCAGCAGCCCCCACTCCCCTCCCCCACTAAGGGCACATAGCCCCTGGAGGGGACTGCCCCCACCCCTCCTAAAAGCTGTCATATTTTTACATGATAATAACCAGGTTTTATAGCGCCCACGAGCGGTGGGAGGCTGGAGTAGATGTTCGACACAGGAGTGCCCCATGAATATCGACCCTCACATTAGACATGGCCCGTTATGGTGTAATTATAGCTCTACACTCACAGGGTAAAGCACCCCCTCCCCTGACGCCCCGCCGACGGGGGAGAGGCTGCTGCCTCAAATCAATTCAGTTTCACTGATATCTGAAGGTATTTAGAGATCTGCCTAATAGAATTGGATACCACGGTTTGTTTGATCCCATACCGATTAAAGCGCTGCCCCTCAGGCACCCACAAACCCTGCTTAAAATGTAACATTGGTTTATCTAAACGGTAACAGAGTAGACCTATATCCCTGGCACTGGCAGAGTTGTTTTACCCTACTAACATAAAATTATAGCATTACGTTATATTTTCGACATAGAACATAGTGACATTTTTATTAGCACATGCCATAATGAATATGCCACTATCTTGAATTCGATGAATTGAAGTTGAATTCGATGAATTCCTATTGAATATGTCACTATGAAATGGGGAGGTTGCTTGTCCGTAAATAACCATGTCAGCTGCCACAGTATCTATAAATACCATGTCTTTCTATGCCTCATAATATAACTGGGATCCCTTATGTCACAGTATCGAATTGATCAAGATCCATTTCACTGGACGGTGGAATGTCCCTAATGTGGGCACTAATGGGACTTAGCTAAAATATTCGCATTTAAGAGATGTAAACTTTTGAGAGTCGATTGAAGCTCTATTGTGCGTCTCGATGGAGAAGTGCCTATGTGAATGCAGCATGTTCATTCATAATTGCATTTGTTTTTTTATATCACATTTCCTTAGAATGGCTCATTGTGCTAACATCACCTTGTATGCCTACATTTTCAACAAAAAGTAAAGGGGTATGTGCCCCATAGTTGTCAATTTTGCATTTCTAAGCAAAATAGGCATAGAGTGTCGTCTCTGTTATGTTAAAGTTTCACATACTACTTTGAAATAGGATATATGTCTCATTTAGTCAGATGTGCATTGAGTGAACCATGGATGTGTGATTTCCTTTTGCATCGGAATAACTGCAGTGCCTCATTGCACAAAATTAATCACTCTATAGTAGAAACAAATTCATTTGTTGAAGATATGGCTATGAAGGCATAGTAACCTATAGACATTTAATTGAGGCCCCCATTTTTATTTCATTATCTCCATCTCCAGATCACCATTACGAACCATAACACTGACTCTTTATCCATGCATAGCCTTTGGTTTCCTACATAGCCATACAAATTTAGACTGGCCTTTGTCCACTACAGCTTCTCAGATTTAGTAGAGTTGAGACTGATAAAACACGTGTCTACTTATCAGCTTATTCAGAGGAATGTCAACATTTGTACCAAATGTACTAGATGGCTTATAGCCATTCAAATCAGAAAAAAGTCATTTTGTTTGTAAATTCCAAATCATCTTAAAATACAATAATGTCAATGCAATACATTTTGATAAGAAAGGTTTTCCTTTTCCTAATAGGTATACAGGCGCCATTGATCTGCTCTACTCTATGCATACGTAATTACACTGATACATTATAATGCATTGTGATGAATAAACATTATTGCAGAGATGATAATGTACTTTAACATTAATCACCTTCCCAATAGTAAAAGTCTTCGCAGTCGGCAGGATTCGAACCTGCGCGGGCAGAGCCCAATGGATTTCTAGTCCATCGCCTTAACCACTCGGCCACGACTGCCGCTTGCTGCAGTTGCTCCTAAAATATCACCCAGCACAAGGTAGTGTGTACTGCAAGACTCTCACTGAGAGATATGGGTTAGTTGGCCACCAATGTGGGCCAGTAGGGGAAGGAGGTGTCCTATTTACAGACAGGTAGGGAAGTGTACGCACCTGCCGTTGGTCCTACATCGTTTGTATTTTGGTCTTTTACCTGCAGAACAAAACCAAGTTAGCAGAATATGTCTGACTAATATGGATTTATACAGCCCTTGGCTAGCTTTGAGGGCATGTACTGATGGCGTGTTTAAATCAGAATGATATCATATTTGCAATAGCAGCCTAAGTCATTAACAAGCGAGCCAAATTGCTAAAGTATTTTCAAGGCACTTAATGTCAAAGACCTTGCTATAGCAAGAGATATGCAGAATCAATGTTTCCCCCTTGACAATAGATTTATTATTGATGGCCATGATCCACCGTCAGATAAGCTCCTATGTGTGACGTGATCATTAGATGTAGACGGCGATATGAATATCCAACGTCTTTTTACTCCAAGGAAAGTATGTATGATTGGAAAGCTAAGGTATCTACACAGATCATATTGAGATGATGGACATGTACCTCAACAAGAAGGAAAAATACTCTGTGAATTCCAAATTTCCTTTTCTGAAACGTATACATGTATTTAGGAATTGTGGGTTAAGTTTAGCTGAAGAGCAATTGGAACTTGATGTAGAATTGTTTCTTTTTAATAGAAAGATTACAATAAAAGGGAATGTTCTCCCATCAATTAATCTAATGTCAGCCCAATGATTTACTTTAATTTACAATTTGGTTGTCACAGAACCTTCGATTTCCTTGTGATTTTTCAAAGAAGGTCATATACAAAAAGGGGCACGTTTTCAGAGTATTGGCCCAGAACCTAATGTCCCTAAAGCAGGCACTAGAAATTCAAAGGGTGTGATGTTGATGCTAGCTTCAAAATTTGGGATAACTCTCAGATGCATACATGAATACGTTTTCACACTGATTTCATCTGCATGAGAGAACGTCACGCAATCACGAATACTTAGCAGTCTCATCCCAGACACTCAATCATCGTAATTTTATCACATTCTAAACATCGTGGAAGTAATGGCTACATGTATATATTTTGATGTAGTATGTATGTGCATCAATAATGTACAATGAACAATACACTACATGCACAAGTGACAGGACTAAGACCTACAGTAACTGAATCCTCCGTGTGACCAATGGACAACACGGTATAAGCCCAGAGCATCACCTTTGGCCATACGCTCGATAAAAAAAACCCGCAGCACTACCGTGGACCCCACTCTGCTCACCACCACCACCACTATAGTCTGTGCATACAGTAAAAGACGTCGATCATTGCCTTTTATTGGCTGCACCTGACACTCTAATATCCCGCCTAAATATTGACCCGGCCCCTCGGGGGAGCTGCCGCCACCCAATCTGCCTATGTCAGGGGTAAGGGATATTATGTCCTGCAGGTCGGATTCCTCCAGCAGGCTGGACACAGGCAGGAGACCTGCGGGCACTAAGAGGCCAATAAGTCGGACAGACAAGTGTTTGCCAACACATCAATAGTAGTCGATGCAGTATGAGCAGGGGGGTTAGATTGTTTGTAAAGGGCCGTAGATTGCGTGTTGTGGGGGATGGACACTGTGGGAATGGACCTCCAGGCTTTATGAACTGGGCTGAATTTTAAGACATCCCCGAGGGATATTGTGCTCCGGATGGGAATAAATGGATGGGTTCTGTCTTACTTTTTATCGGCCCGTCCTATTACTTTATTGATAGCTCATTGGGGTTTAACTTAAGAAATCTGGGTTTGAATTAAGCTTGGGTGACTTTATATATTGGTGATGTTATTGAATGAACATTTGCGGTGCCAATAGATGCGCTTCTTTTACGAGAAACGACCTTCGGTGCACAAAAACTCTCAATCTTTCTCTTCCGGTTCCAAAGGCAACACTTCCTCGTAATGGAGACTTTCTAAACGTTAGGGGAAGTAATCGACCTATAATTATACATATAGACATTTTGATATTATTCTCAGCCGCACCAGCTCGGACACATTAACCCCGATGACCCTCGTCTAAAATAAGATCACTTAGGGCCCTTTTAATCCGGGCCCTGCTCAAGATGTGGGTCAGTTTTGATTGACATTTCGACGACGTACCACAATAGAGCCTAATGCGATTGATTTTGGGCCCGTTTGATATTCGGGACGACGGCGGAGACATCGATCAGTCAGTGACTTTCTGCCGGCTCGGTGGCCCACCTCGCCAGATCAATGCGCCGGAAACCAGCTACGTGTCGACCGCAGCGCCACCACGGGCAGCGGAGGTTGTTCCGCCACGCGCCACTGATCACAGAGCACAGGGCGTGTATTCATACGCCATACCCCCGAAAAAACAAGAAAGCAGACGTACAATAATTGTACGTCCCTACCCAAACACTGACTTCCATTCTTGTATCTGTACTTTGGCTGATAGAACCAATGTTATGGAATCAAATTGGTCCTATAGGTATGCTTACGGAATGACCATACATATTATGATAGTAGGCAGTCCACAGGTAGGGTTCAAGAAGTGTCGTTATTAGGCTAAAGCCTTAAAAGGAGAAGTGGGTCATTTTGCGTCCGCTACTTTATAATGATTTTCAATAATAATTACCACAGTCAATTCAGAAAGATTGGTATCTCAATTTCAAAGCATTAGTCTATAGGCCTATAACCATTCATCAAATGTAGAAAAAATAACACGCGCTTGTAACATTAGGGCTTCTGTAAAACCACTACTGCTTAAATGATAGAACATGCATAAAACCCATGGCTTTTAGATCTGCATCATATTACCTCAAAGACATCAGTCCTTATCGCATAAAGGTTTCTCAGTTTATATATACACCTACAAACAAACAAAAATCTTGATTTAGGATGCACACAAAAACACATAGGATTCTAAATGTTACAGACCTTTACTCTGGGCTAGGGGTGATATTCAATCCTGGTTTAATTCAATTAATAGCCCCGAGGTGGTGCTGTAGCCCCGCCCCCAAGGGATGAACTCTTTGGTCCTCTTAGTATCCTCCTATTATCACTCACAGTGGGGGCAGTGTATTCAAAGTCAGTCAGAGCACAATTCAGCCGCCCGTTTTGGCACGCCTGGACAAAAGCCAGAGGTGATGAGATGAGAGATGGGAGTGATACTTTAGTTTGGGGAGGCCGCATATGGGTTGGTAGTTTGACCCCGTCTGGCGCTGGGAGTGTTCACCTCGTGGTCAAGCCCTCACCCCCTACAAGCAGCCTTCTGGCCTCAGGTGCTCTCTGCAGCCTTTGATCTAAGTGGACCCATCTTTACAATGGGTGTTTATGCAGTGCTGGCCACAGACAAGGTCCCAGAGAAAGCATTAGTGTCAACCACCTACTTTTGTCGGGCCTTTTAGACTCTGATTAATCACCCATTAAACTGACGGGGTGCCTTGAGATCTGATCGGACTAATATAGGACGCCGACCTGTCCTCTAGTCACAGGTAGTGTACCTCGGTGTCGGGGAATGGTTATCTTCAAAGTCGACATACGCCTAATAGAATATCCAACAAGCGAGACGAGATTCAGTACATAATCTGTGCATTTGTGTGCAGATCTGCAATTTATTTTATTCATCTTCAAAGGGCACAAGCCTTGGGGGAGGACTTTCAATTGGCGTTAACGTCCCATTGATGTATAGGTTTGTTGCCGCCAGGTAGTTAACAATTCATGCATGTACGGTGTGGGCATCTAGAAATATACAGATTTCATTTGCAATTGAACATTTAAAGAGAGTAATATAGTCGCCTTGAGTCAATAAATTCTGTATGCATCGGAGAGGTCTAGAGGTCAAATTAAGGGAGTAAGTGAGAAATTGTGTAATACATAATTCATCGATGTTACCCAAATACAAATTATTGTACTCCTCGATTATATAAGTGAATAATATCCAAAATGTTGTCCCTGAATTTCTCATCTCGTGTACCCAATTGTATGTAACTATCACTCCCAAATTCATCTTTCCTTTTTTGGAAGACCCGAGTTTCGCTCTAGTGTCATAGGTTCTGGCTGGTAGAAATCGCTCAGTAGTGGCAATGCCTTCAATGACTTCCTCACAGTAGAAACAACCAGGGTCTAGATACACCCAAGCTTAGGTCAGACGAGGACATTCTTCCTGGAGCCAAACTTTCAGTTCATTGCGGAGGGTGGAGGTCGCACTTAGTATACAGTGGATGCCTCCGTGCCGTGGTTTTTGTGGTGGGTTCCAACAGAGTGGGTAGGCTACTGAACCTAATTAACTGCACAATATCACCCCTATATAAAAACATTGCGGGTATCAAGTGTAGAGGAAAGATAAGTCCTCCGTCAGGCTGCCGCTTCATGTCAGGAAGGCTAGTCAGGTCCGCGAAAGGACTGAGAGATTCAAGTCACCTAGTCCACCCAAAATGAGAATTATCTGCTCAATTTATTCTACTTCCACGTCGTGACTTTGGAAAAGAAAGCACTTCTGTGGCGGCGACCCTTATGCATACCAAAAGTCACCCGGCCAGAGATGGTTATCATTGCTGGGCTATTTGGTATTGGGGAAGGCACTTCTCTTGTCAGATATCCATTCGTCTGCAGTCTATCTCCCGCTGTTCTGAGAGCTTGATGGATTACTCGTATGTATATGCTTGATTTTATATCGAGTCCTATGTCTTTTGGATTCCATGGAGTCCTCCTTTTTGGGTTATTTATGGCGGTTCATTGACCGTCACTAAGCACTCTTCCATCTATTGCATGGACTATGTTTCATCAACACAACCAACGTGCCATGTCTTAGTCCGGCATGCCGAGAAGGGCATCACATTCAATGCATAAAGAAATAGATAGAACCTGTTGACTAAGCTAGTGGAGACGTTAACGGAAAGAATGTGTACGCTCTTTCCAAATACCCTATGAGGCCTTCCTTCTTATTAGAGCATATCTGGCAGCTATTGAAAAGGGGAATAGTTTTGATCTTGCTCTCACTGAAAAGCCATTGAAATACTAGGCGTGTCAGGCGTCTGACTCTACATTGGTGTTTAATGAATGCAGGTTGATCTCATGACCCTGTTTCTCTCTAGCAAATTAAATAGAATAGGTGGACAGTATTATATTTTGAAATCATAAGACGAACTGAAAATCCATGAGTCAACTCCCGTGTGCCCTGGAAAATATTCGCCAAATATTCCTCTTTACAATATAATATATCCATGTAAATTTACACATATTAACCAGAGTGTAGGAGAGCGACAATTCACACTAAATTGGAATGAGGTGTGGGTCACACATGTAAGTAAGAAGCCTTTAATGTCGCTAACAGTAGCCTAAAGTAATGGCGTGAGCTTGCAATCTACGTTGAGCCAAACACGACAGTTTAGTGGACATCAAAGGAGGAGAGTGGAAGACTGACCCCTGTCATGGGTCTCACCTTTACCTGTCACAGGTGTCAGGGAGGCTGATGTATTGTGAGAAGATTAGCACTAGTTTCCCCTAGTACTTATACCTGCTTTCAACCTTTCAACCGGCATCCTCTCTCCCAATTTCACATTCATTAGTTTTCATCTATACATTGGTCAGAATTCACTTGCTTTGTTTCCTTATCTTGTACATCTTAGGTTTCAGAATAACAGGGATTAGTGTGGCCGTTGTGGTGGTGGTTTATGGTGCTGTAGCCCTCTTAAAACTTCAATTTCTTAGAAATGGTATTGGGTTACTTTCGTTTATAACCTAGAATACATATGGTATTTAACCTGGGAGTTGCTTAAACATTCTTTATAGAAGTTTTCATTCCTGTTTGAGCACATGTATACCTATACATAGATTTGTCGTTGATCAGTTTTAGTCCTCTACTGGTTCATGAAATGAAGACATTATTTTAGCTGTATGCATACTGTAGTGATGTAATTTTTCTTACCCATATTAACTTAAGATATATGACAACCATCGGTATTCATTGTTCACTAATAGTGAAAACGGGGCCGCAATTGTTGTCCTCAAAGCAATATGCACGGACACCTTTGGAACTAGGTCCAACCTTTTTTCTTCTTACTCAAAACTTTTCAGCAGTAACTCCACAGACATGATTGATCCGATTTTGATCTTCCACAACACAAGAATAGCCATCAAAACACAGGGTGCAGATTGCGATGATTGTTTCCTTGCATTAGACGCGGTAGGCTTGGCGGCAGTGAGTGATAATGGGGGGATTGCGTGCTCGTCGCTTCTCACACCTTGGGATCCAATCAGATCGCCATCACTGAGAAGATCTAGGACGGATCGCCGCCCATTAGGATCTCCCAGATTCAATCTTGCTGCACTCAGCAGTCCTGCTACTTATTACACTGATAGTGGCAGACCCGCTTTCTTACAGATAATAGTCCAGGTTGTTATCATACAAAACCTGACTCTGTTATTGTGTCGTTAGAAATGCCTGTTTGCTTTTCTTTTCTCACATCGGGTGGTAGCTTCTGCAAAGCCTTTATTTATTCAGAGAGGATGGTGCATTTTAAACAATCCCTTTTTTTATTATGGTGTTTTATTGATAACCATAATGTATCATTCGTTTAATTAGAATCACTATTCTTAGCTTTTTTATAATGGTTTTATATATTATACAGTTACGAAAAACAATTCTTTCATTGTAAAAGTCTCGGAACAACCAATAACAAATACAACTTCAATTGCCCGATCCATAAGGTTAGGGCTTAAGATTCCTATCTCTGTTTTGCATGTTGTTAAAGTTTGTACCCAGTAACAATACTTGGCCAGAGGTTAGTTCACTATAACTAATTTAAAGTACACCTTGTTGGCAATGTTTAGTGATGCATTAAATTAGACGCTGTGGTGACAGAGTAACTGGCGGTCAGGCAGTGTTTAAATCATCTTATAATCAGCACTCCAGATCATTATAATCCTTTTACATGACCACTTACAAAGCCAAAATGGCCAGATGGGCAGCCAGGGGATTAGCATCACAAAAAGCTCTTAGCCACAGCCATTCTTCGGGGTCCATTTTACCGACCTTGACCCGGACAAAGGTCAAGTCCCCGTGGAGGCCAACATGTGACCCCCGTGGGCGTCCAGGTGGGGACGCTACGCTCCGATAGTAACGTCAAATATTGTTACCCGGATGAAAGCCATTGCGCATGTCGATTTGCAATGGGCGTCTTGGTGACCGAGTTTCGGCTTGACCTGTAGTGGACAATAATGGAATACGACTGGCTGAGAGTCTCAGTTAATGCTTGTCCACTCCGCTGGACTAGTCGTATTAATAATCATTTATTCAGCCCTCTGATACTGAGGTCAAATCTAATGATGCATTTCTTTGATTTGAGCCACTGTCCAGTCAGCCCATGATCCATTCACGGCCAGTTTAATCATCCTTCACGCTCCGCCAGGACACGTTTCCAGCTTCATTTGAATCTGAAGAGTTGCTCTAAAAGCTCTCAAAGCCCATAGGAGCTGCTCCTTTTATGACTATTATTAGGATATTCAGTACATTTGCGTGGGAAAACTCATGATCGAATGCTCACGATACATAATATTATTTAATAATGCTATCAAAATTAGATAACTCTGTAAATGCAATTGAAAAAGGAAAATCAAGGTAGACTGTTTTTAAAAGAAATAAAGAAAAAACATTGCCACCTCCAACCTTTTCCCAGCCAATTATGGGATGGTGCAGTCAGGCGCGCGCCATTTTCAGGCCTCACCGTGGTGTTTCCTTCGCCGACGTTATTAGATAAAGCTCGGCCTTCCTCTATAGCTAGGCTTCACGTCTCCAATGTATAGGCTAGGCCTTGGGGTAGGTGGAGGAAAGGAGAGGAGGGCCGAGGAGGAGGGAGGGGGTGGAAAGAGTGCCGCCTCCTCGCTGCCGGTTCACGCCTTGGCCGACAGAGGTCAGAGGCAGCAATGGCGAAAGGCAAGCATCAAATCGGGCCCGGCATTCAGCTTTTTAAAGCACTGCCACTGCGAGGTCTGCGTTGATCATTTCTTATTCAGCCCGCTGAGTTGGGGCCTTTTCCGATGCCCCACAACCGCAGTGCCCTTTTAGGTCTCTCTGCCAGAACCAAGCCCCGAATGCCAATGTAGTTCGTTACCGCCGGGCAAAACCACAAAACGGTCCTGTCAACATAGCCCCATTGTGCGCCATCACCTTTATTATCGCTCACCCCATATTTCATAAAGGGGGAGGGAGCAGCCGATATTTCTCCTTTCCCGCCTTTCTGGCCTTTCTCCCGACGTCGCGGTCAAGCATCGGCACGATTTAGCCCTGACACCTCCTGGTTCTCGCGTGTGGCTGACGTTGGCCCTTTCCGCGGAGGGATACAAATGGCACTAGGTATAATATGACCTTGTGACCTAGCGCCTGCGCAGATCGCCGCTGATCAGGTCCAATATCGCAAATTGATCACCAAATGACACACAAGTCGGGATCAAATGGCAAGAATTACGGTCACTATTTGGGCGGAGGCCAACCAACCCCAACCACGAAGGGGGATTTGAGAAGGACGTCTGCATAGGGCGCTTTTTGAATACGTAGCTCGCTAGGGGGCGTTGTGAGTTCATTCAGGGTGGGGGCAACCTTACCCAGCCACTAATAGGTTATGTGATCAAAACAGAGTCAGATCCGGGTTCTTCAGGTGACGGAAGGCGGGAAGGGACGTGAATTGATCACGTGACTTAGGCGTGACCTATATACAGACCCCTCCTTGCCCTTTACACTCAAATTTCTGCTTCCCGTTATATGCCTGAGGCTAAAAACGTACCTACAGATCTTTTTGAAAATGGCAGGTCACGAATGGAAGGTAATCACCTCACAGGATTACGCACCATCTTACACAGAGCCCAACAGTCTGACATACATAGTAGTATATGAAAGTGGCAAAAGGACCGGGGATTAGACTGTATAAAGTATATATTATGATGAACATGGAAAAGAAATTACTTTTGATCACGGGCATGAACTCTCTAGATGGCGCTACCCCTGTCTCATAGTTACTTATAATACTAAAAGGGTAAGAACCTAAAACTGTACCCTGCAGTTTGCACATACATATATTTTGGATTTATGCTTAAACTGTATGTTTTTTTGTAGAATAAAAAATAGTTTGCATCCTAGACAACTAATAAAAACTAATTGGCTGTCACATTTTATTGATATCTATGTTTAATCAATGGGAATTGACCATTTTATTGAGAAAAAATGAAACCCCACCCAGTATTGCAGCATACCATATATGGCAATGCCCTTATTTGGCAGTACTTTATGAATGGAGGTCACATGACCAACCATATAGGGCAATGTGCACATAGGACTTTTGGTAACTATATGCAATATGCAATGGTATTTATAACTCCTGTTCATGTTAAAACCTATGTTTGCCCATAGTTTTGCCATAATTGTGTAATGTACATTGTGTGACGTTCTCTGGTAAGTCGGGGTTGCCGATTCTTACGACAGAGGAACGTGGGGGTTGTTCGGGTCTCGGGGCGGACGGGGAATCCGGGCCAAGAACCGAGGTGTGTTTCTAGAGTCGTGCCTCGCGCACGAGGGGGGGCTGAGCGAATCGATCGGCACTCGATGTCGACGGAGGACTGCGGGGGAGGGAAATTATGGTAGGGGTACGGGTCGGCCGGGGAACGGTCCACCCCTGAGTTCCGGTCCGCGGGGGCGACGGGCCGACGGTCGCCTATTGTTTGGTAGCGTGGGGCCGAGCACGCCGCGCCCTCGTCCCCGCGGACTTCGCTCCCTCGTTCCGCTCCCCATGTCTTCGTACCATACTACGTCTCGGTTTCCGGTACTACTTCGGGCCTTTGTGCCCTACTTCGTTCCCTCGTTCCTCGTTCTTCGGGCCTTCGGGCCCCTTACCCTATGTTTCGACTACCTATCTCGGACTTCGACTGTTTTGTCCTAACTTCGACTTAATTACTCTATTCGGCTCATCTTTAGTGGTTGTTTCAGGAAAGAGGACACGTCTGGACACCAGGAGAACTGTTGAAGAACTCTGTTTATTCGGGCCTCACCGCCCCTTTATATACTAGAGAGGTCAGCCCTGATTGGCTGCCTTCGGTCACGTGACCTACAATTGACGTCACTTCCGGTTTATATATTCCGTTTCCGGTTTACATTTCACTTCCGGTTTACATATTTCCGGGTTTCGTTCCATTACGTTTTCGTTATTCGTTCTTTACATATTCGTTATTCGTTCTTTACATATTCGTTCTTTACATCTATTTCGTTCTTCGTTCTTTACATATTCGTTATTCGTTCTTTACATATTCGTTCTTTACATCTATTTCGTTCTTCGTTCTTTACATATTTCCATTATTATCTTATTTCTATTATTTTAACCTCTATGTATTTTGGCTGAATAGCCGTTCATCACACCCTCCCGCACCTTCTTGAAAGGTGGGAACACACGTTATACAAAATTTCAACACAGTTCATACAGCAATGACAACAGAACATACTCTAGAACCAGAAACATTTCAATCCTACGCTCCTTATCGGCAGAGGAGGAGGTGTCACCCTCTGTCCTCCCCGGTCAACTTCGGAGGGCCCCCGGGGCCTATCCGGCTAATTATTATTTCTCTTCTTTCTTCGTTTTTCTTTCTTCGTTTTTCTCTCTTCGTTTTTCTAAAAGTTCATATAATTCGTTTTTATATATCTTAGTCTCTTTTATCTTCGTCAGAGTTCTCTTATCCTTGATCTATTTAGGACCTCCTGTTTTTCTCGTCTTTTAGGATGAGCGAGCCGGTCGTGGCTCTCCCACCCGGGACTGGGGATCGGTCGTGACCCCGTCGCCCCCGCTCCTCTCCTCTGGGCTCTGTTTACTTAGCCCCTCGGCGCGTTTTTCCTCGCCTTTTTACCCTCATTAGGACAGAGGGACCGGTCGTGGTCCTCCTGCCCGGGGCCATGGGTCGGTCGTGACCCGCAGTGCCCCCGTTCCCTTCGTTTTTCGTCGTCCAGACGTTCTCCCCTAGTTCGGGTGGAGAATCGGTCGCGACTCTCCCACCCAGAGGCCAGGGTCGGTCGTGACCCTTAGTCCTCTCGACCCTCGGTCCGTTCTGCCGTCGTCCAGACGTTCTCCCCTAGTTCGGGTGGAGAATCGGTCGCGACTCTCCCACCCAGAGGCCAGGGTCGGTCGTGACCCTTAGTCCTCTCGACCCTCGGTCCGTTCTGCCGTCGTCCAGACGTTCTCCCTTGTTTTTGGGTAGAGAATCGGTCGTGATTCTCCTACCCGGTCGGTCGTGACCCCTCGTTCTTCCGTAACTGTTACTCTTCTCTGCGTTCTCTTAGGTGATGATGATGATTTTAAGGATGAGTTGAAGAAGAAAGACTGATGCTTTTGTAGATAGAATGTTCTTTTTGGACTTCGCACCCTCGGTCGCCTCGGCATTCAGAGCCCCCCAGTGACTTTTTCACGGTTGGCAAGGACAACATGTTCGAGCCAGAGGCCAAGGTACCCAAAGAAGAAGATGGCGTTGTATGTGGAAAGGAACTTAACTTCATTCATTAAAGCTTAGAGTGGAAGCTTCAGCAGACGACGTCGCGGGTTTCGTGCTAATTGTGAAGCTTTGAGATGGAGTTCGGGTGAAGGTGAGACTGAGAAGATTAGAATCATTAATTATTGATGAAGTGTCCGTTTTCCGTACAGGAACTGAAGTTTGACTTTTACGACACATGTCCTCGTGGTTAACCCAGCATCAAGATGTTCCGTCCTCGACCACGTCGACACATTTGAAGATTTCAGGATTTCAGACAGAGATGTCGGAGAGAGTCCACCATAATAAAGTATTTCCGTCACCGTTCCGGGCCCAAGTGGCATGACAACAACCGGAACGGAGACCTGATTTAAGAAGATAGTTTTGATGAAGTTTCTTTTTGATGACAGGAGCCGGTGCCTCTCATCCCTCCCCCCCCCCGTAAACAACGGCAGGAAGACAGTCCTCTTTGGGGCGAGAGGGAGGCTCCTTCGTTCTACTGATGAGATGATTTTCCTAAGAAGAGGATTCCTGTTTCGGGCACTCGGGCCCTCGTTCGTTTCCTAGGCTCTCGGGCCTCGCTCCTTTTGCTAAATTTTTCTCTTCGTCCTCCCGGAGGACCGTGCTTATTGACGATTTTCTTAAGACTGTAATACCAACAAATAGTTCGTTAATAGAGGTAAGTTTAAGATCCGGTCTGGTTTGATTTTGGAGTAAGGCCACAGTCGTCCACGGTGCCATGTCACATTGCATGGAGACACTATGCCTATGACGAACGCCGAGACAACAGCTCCGAGCCGTTCCGGGCTGCTCCTAGGTACGACGGTTCGAAGTTGGTAAGTTGAAGATATTAGTGAGAAGGAGAAGAAGAAGCCGTAGAAAGTGAAGATGGACGACATCAACTGGGACCTGCACCCAACGTCAACGTTTGAGATCCGGAACGGGCCCATTCACAATAAAATAGCATGTATAGAGAACTCATCCGATGAACTCCAAGAAGGATCGCTCCTCGTTGCTCTTTGCAGACCTCTTGATTTGTCTATCAGGGCATCCGCAGCCGACGTTCCAAGCACCACCTCCCTGTATATTGCAAAGATTACTTCCCTATATGTTTCAAAGACTATTTTGTTTCGTTCCTCGAGAAGAAGACATCAGGAAATACGACATGGAAGGAGTCTCTGTCGTTACAGCAGGTGAGAGATTAATATAAGTTTTAGTAAGTCTATTAAATTTTTTTCCGTTTCTCGTTCATGTATTGTTTTTACTATATATCACGGTCGGTCACGAGCCAGGGCTCCTAAGTTATCGTCCCTGCTCGTGCCTTGGTCCTCCGGGAGACATCTACGACTCGCCGCAATCCTTTCACGACTCGCTGCATCAACTCTGGCACGATAAAACCAGCATTCAGGTCGAAAAATTCCATTTTGCCGCTCTTCGTATGCGGTAAGAGGCTGAAGACAAGGAAACTCAGAAGATGATGGTACATGAATCCGGGTTCATCCACATTCTGATCGATCCATCCAAGATCAAGAAGACAAGGTTGCAGGAAGTAGAAGTGCCGCTAGAGGACAGAGGTCGTCTCTTCCTCGCCTCCAGATCGTTCAAGGCAGCGTGGGAGAAGGGTTTTCAGTCTTGGCCCGCGCCAGCCTTTCCTCCAGCGGCGAGTCGCCGGCCCACCGGTACCTTATTTACCCCGGCACGATCGTCGACTCAAAGACTACAATGACAACACTATCCGTCCTTTCTGATTTCCTTTCCTCGATTCCGCCTCCCAACTTTCACTCTCGCTCCCGGGTCGCCCGGCCCGTTATCCATTTCCGCGACCGGACGATCCCGTTCCATCTGCTCGGTCCCAACCAACGCAGCGGGCTCCAGGGAAGAAGAGGAACAGCTACAAACTTGTTTTTTCTCCTAGCGTCTCCTTCCGTCCCGTATTCGCCCCGCAGGCTTGGTAAGTTCATTCCAGTCATGGACCCTCCAGCTCGCTGATTACGCTCAACACCTCCTAACACATGTGGTTTCGTTCACTTCCGCAAGAAGGTTTCCATAAAGAAACTAATAAGAATAAATTAAGATAAGAATGTTCGAGCCCGCCAGTCCGTTCCCGATGAGTTTAAGTAAAGTTTTCGGGCCCGTCCAGCGGTCTCCAGGAGAGTCTTTTATCCAGGCTTCGGCCTCCTGTGCGGCTCAGGTACCTCCGCCTCGGCCCGGTTCTCTCCCTGGGGGTTTGACACTATGGGTGAGGAGCCAACGCCCCGTAATCCCTCCCCACCCGACTCGCGACGCGCCATTTTCCGCCTCTGGTTCCGTCGCGCTGTTTTTCTTCCGTGCAAGACCTCGAGCAGCATCTACTTCACCCTTCTTCCTGGCGTCGGATCGGCAGCAACAGCCTCTCCTCCCTAGCGGGGAGCTCGAGAAGCTGATCCACCATTCCGCTCTGTTTTTCCGCCTCTCTTGTCGCCTTCAACAAGTCATCCAGTTGATCCTCGTTTTTGTGCATCACTAGGGTCTGAGCCAATTGGACGGTCCGGTTGTGTTCGTTAACTAGCTGGTCGACCCCCGGGAACTCCCTGGTCAATGGCCCCAGTGCCGCCGTCGGGAACTGCGCCATCGCTTCTTCAAATGTCTCTGGCTTGCGGCCCGTTTCTAGTGCCATCAGGAACGCCATAGACGCCGAAGCCATTGCTCTTGTCTTGGCCGTCATTCCTCGCACCTCCCTCGGGGGCCACGTCAGTTGCACCCGAATGGCCTTTTCCGCGTCCCAGTCCCGTACCGCTCGCGCCGTCACCGGAAAGTGTCCCTGTAAGACCTGGTGAACGGCCTGTGTCCGTAATAACTTGAGTCTCGGTGTTTCTCTAGATGGTCCTGCCGTCGGCATCTCCGCTCCGATAGACCCGAACACTGAATCCGCTCCCGACTCGTCCAATTCTTGTTTCTCCAGCTCGTATCCTCTGGTCTCGGCCTGCCCCAACTCCATGTCCTCTGAGTCTTCCACCTCCTCGTCCATGGACTGGGCAGCCGGCATTTGTAATCTGTGTATCACAACCCGCGGTTGTAGCGCCCGCCCGTGTTTGTCCTCGTCCTTGAGTGGGGTATCCGGTCCTGGCGGTGATCCCATACGTTCGGGCGACGGTGGTCCCGGGGTCTCCTCCGATCCTTGCGACCCGAAAAACGAGCTCCCCAAACTGGCCCGAGTCAGGTTGTCAACCGCCGCCCGTGTCTCTGGCGTGTCTGGTGCTACCGTAATGTCTCTCATTCGTTTCAATCCTGGGGGCGGCACTATCGGCTGCTTACATACCATCTTCTCCAGGGGTGAATCTGCTTTCGTCGGGGTAGGGGTAGAGAACAGCGGCTGTGTCGAGGCCGTCGACGCCGTGTCCTCCGGCCTGGCTGCACGCCGAACATACTTTACTTTCTCCACTCGCCCCGACGGTTTGAGTCCCTGTCTTTCTGCCATCTCGCGCAGAAACCTCCCTAGGTACAATGCTTCTCTTTCCACCAGCCGGCCTCCCTGTGCTTCCCGAATGCTGTCCTCCAGCTCCCGGTCGGATCTCGCCTCGTGGTAACCCCTGAACGATCCCTCCCGGTTCATTGTTCCTTTTAAATACCCGGGGTACCTCGGGTGTCGTGATTCGTATATCACCGATTTCTTATGAACTGTCATCATAGTAAATTGTGCGTCGCTACAAGGTGGTTCTAGTCCCGTGGTCCGTTTGACTCCTGTCGAGGTCTCAGGCTGTGATGGTCCCAGCTCTCCCGTGCTGCTAGACTCAGCGATAATCAAAGACCGATCGCTTCGGGCCGACATACTCCTGCCTGACTCCGACTGGTCCGAACTCGTTCCCTCCTCCAATTCTCTCGGGACTTTCTTGACCTTTTTTCCACTTCTTCTTTCGCGACGGCTCCTCCGTCGGGCATCCCTGCGTCGGGGGCCTCTTGAAAGCGAGCGGCTCCTCTTCTTCTTTGACTTTTGGTCGTTGGTCGTCGGACGAGCTCACCAGTTCCACCACCTCAGCCCCCGGTGGTATTCCTGAGCAACCCGGCTTCGGGGTGGGTGTGGATGTCCGTCCTTTTCCTCTGCCTGGGAGTCCTCGTCCTCTCGGTTCCCGTGGTTCTCCCTGGGCGTTTAACTTCTTAATTCGGCTCTGTACTAACCCTGATATTTGGTCTGGTGTCAGGAGTGGTTTCGGGTTGACCACGGCTCGGCTCGCGCTTCGCGGCGACTCGGTGTCTTCCTTCCGTACTCCTTTCGCGGCCCTCCGAGGGGAACGACGCGTGGGTGTTGATCGTTCCGCCACCTCGGCCAGGGGTCCCTTCCCGGCTGCTTTGGCTGCTTGGGCTCCCTCGCCGGCCTCGTCGGCCTCTGATCCTTCTTCGGTTGCTACCTGCTCCAGCTGCTCGGCGTCGCTGTCCTCAGATCCTCTTGACGCCCTCGGGTAGTAAGGGATGCGGATCTGCCGTCGCGGCCTCTCCGGTGCCTCCTTATCCACCGCCCTCTCAGGGGGTTGAAACCCTTCTGGATGGCGCACCGCGTAGTCCCGTTCCATGTTGGCTACCCGGGCCGCCGTTTCGTCTCCAGTAGCGAAACTGGTGTACGGCGGTCGTCCTTTCGGGTCCAAGGCGAACGCCGCAGCATACTCCAGCCTCAGAAGGGGGTCTTGCTTCGGCATCCCCCTCTGCAGGTTCCCTTCGTGTGATTCCGTCATGTGCTTTCTCCAGTCCTGGTGCGTCGAATAGGCTCGACTCGAACACACCGGGCACATGTAGTACTGCTTCCGGAATCCATCGTGCTGGCCTTTAATATGCTTGACCAAGTGCTTAAACTCCTTTCCGTGACAATGTCCTTCCCAGCACTGTCCGCTCATCGTGTCTGTTTTCCGGGCTTTCGGGGCTCGTTCCAATCCTGAAGCTCGTCCCGTCAGCCGTTTCCGCTTTTGTCTCGTGGTGATGCTGCTCGTCTCGCTTCTCTGCTTTTCTTCTTGTTTTCTTCTCCTTAGCTCAGTCTGCTCGTCTGCGATTCGATGAATCCTGGTCGGCTGACCAGAATGACCTGCTCCGGCGAGCGCTCTGCCTTTTATAGCCGCCGCAGGCGGAAGTGGGCGTGGCCTGCACTAGCGACCCCTAGCGTCAGACTCACCATCCACTTCTACGGTGGCGCCCCCTACTATTTTCCGGTCCCCGGGGCCCGCCGCTGGTCACCGCCTCGCCTGCTTTCTTTACCTCGCGGCCCTTCGCCCGTCCTCGCGTTTTTCCTAGGCCTTTTATTGCCCCACCGGACGCCCTCGGTCCTTTCATCCCTCGTCGCCTTTTCTTGCCTTTTTCATCTTGGCCCTCACAGTGCTTCCGCACACTTCCCGGAGAACACAGGGGCTCGGCGTTATCATCTCCTCGCCGCCGCCCCGTTCTCTTTGTCCTCTTTTATTCCTTTTATGACCTACTTTAAAGCCCGTCCTCGTTTCAGGCCTCGCCTTTTACAGCCGTCCGTTCGTTCCTCCGGGGTTCCCGAGAGTGCCGCATCTACTCTCCTCCGGTCTCCTGGACGCTGTAAAGCGGTATTACCAAGTCGGCATTACTTCAGAAGTCTTCACCAGCTTGCCACCGGGTCTGTCTTCCGTTGTAATCCAACCATCTTTTCCACGCTGTGGTTCCTCCGAACTGACCGGAAAGCGGCTCCGTGGGACTACTTTAGACATTCGGGCCGTCGTGGCTCCCGAACGCCGTTTTTCGTTCCAACCCCGCATTTCCCACCTATATTACATCCGCAAGAGAACCAATCTTCAGCTAGGTAGCAAATCTCTACAGCCTAACGACCTGCACTCCTACTGTAGTGGTCAACGCACCGCCCCGACTCAATGGCCCCAGGTTGATCAGTCCTTTTTGGCCAAAGCCTTTCTGTGTAGCGCCGATTTGGTCGTTCCCTTGGTCCTCTTCCACCTGCGGAATCGAGACACGAAAACGACTTCATCACAAAAAGGGGGTACCCCGTTTCCTTACGTGCCCTAGCGCGCCCCACCCCAAGCATTTACTGTGCAGCCTCGTATCCTTGCTGGTCAGCTACCATCCAGGCTGGCGCAGCGTGTCCTCGGTAGGGTTCCAGGCGGTCCACATGGACCACCCCCCCCGGTTTCCCTCGTTTCTTCCGTACTACCACCCGTCCTCGGTCAAGCACCTTGACGATCAGTGCAGGGCCTATCCATGGAAATCGCAACTTCGTTCCCTTGTCCCTATCCACTACCGTATCGTGCACCCAGACCAGTTCTCCGGCGTGGTATTCCCGCCGAGTCACCTTCCCATCATACTCGTGTTTCTGATGGATGGCGGCTCGTTTCAGCCCCGTCCGGGCCTCCCGATAGGCCGCGACTAGCCCTTCCTCTAGGCTTTCCACATAGTCGCTTACCCGTCGGGGTTCCTCCTCTGGTCCTAGAGGTCTCCCATAAATCGCCTGTCGCGGCATCATGGTCTGTCGGCCCAGCATCATCATGTTCGGTGTCACTCCCGTGCTGGCTTGCGGCGTTGCTCTATAACTCATCATCACGAGCGGGACCATCTCGTCCCATTCCCGACCTGTCGCTCGGCAGCTGGCTTTCAAACAACACCCCAAAGTACGGAAACTTCGTTCTATGTACCCGTCACTCCTGGGGTGGTACGGCGTCGTTCTTGTTTTGTGAATCCCGAATAGTGCACAGACCTGAGCCACCACCTCGGATTCGAAATTCGTTCCTTGATCCGAGTGTAGTTCCCGAAACGCGCCGTACCGTGCTACTACTTCTTCAACCAGTTTGTTCGCCACTGTCGTTGCCTTTTGATCCGGGATCGGGAAACACTCCAACCATTTGGTGAAATAGCATCCCACCATCAGGCAATACTTATTTCCTCGTTTGGTGACTGGGTACGGGCCCGAAACATCCATGGCCAGCCGTTCCATCGGCTCCCCCACTATGTACTGATGTAGCGGCTCCCGTCTTCCTCTCCCCTTTTTCAGCAACGCGCAATCACATTCTCGACATTCCTTCCGCACGTCTTCCCGGAGTCCCGGCCAGTAAAACCCTTGTTCCAACAGGGCCGTCGTCCTGGCGACTCCTAAATGCGCTCCTGCCGCGCCTCCATGGTATTCCCTTACCAGCTTGGCCCGTTCCCCTCGGGGAACGACCAACTGGTTCCTCCAACCATGTCCTTCCAGTTCCCAGTACTTCCGATGCAGCACGCCATCCCTGAGGCTTAATCGTTCCCATTGCCTCCATAGGATCTTTGTTTCTCGGGATTCCGGAGATATGGCCTCCCACCCTGGCCGGTCCGCATCTTTTTCCATCCGTGCGACAATCGGCCCTATATCTCGATCCCTCCTCTGCGCTGCTCTCATCTCCTGCGGGGACCATCCGGGCTCGTACCCCCGGGCCCGCGTCACTACTCTCACTTGTTCGGTATTCCCGTGCTCCTCTCCACATTGTTTGCACGGATACCGGGACAACGCGTCAGCGTTCCCATGCTTCCTGCCCGGTCGGTGTTGGAACGACACATCATGCGAGTCGATAATCTCAATCCACCGAGCAGCCTGCCCCATCGGTTCCTTACTTCTCTGTAGCCAACTAACCGCGCTGTTATCCGTCCGGACTATCACGTGTTGACCATAGATGTAGCACCGAAAATGCTTCAAAGCTCGCACCACCGCCAACAGTTCTTTCCGCGTGGTGCAATACTTTCGTTCGTTTGACTCCAGGGTTTTGCTCGTGTAAGCTATCACCCGTTCCTCCCCTCTCTGCTCTTGTGATAGCACGGCTCCCGTTCCCACGTCACTGGCGTCTGTGTCAAGCCACCATTGTCCTTCTTCCTCCGGGAATCCCAACACCGGGGCCTCCGTTAGCGCCTTCTTCATCGCATCAAATGCCTCTTGTCGTCTCGCGCTCCACACAAATGGTTCCTCCTTCGTTGCCAATTCATACAAGGGGGCAGCCAACTCCGTGAAGCCGTTTATATGCCTTCTATAGTACGAACATAATCCCACGAAGGCTCGTACCTCGTGGAGATCCCGCGGGACCGGCCACTCGGTTACTTGCCGACACTTTTCGGGGTCGGGTTCGATCCCGTTGAACGAGACAACGTGCCCCAAGAACGGAATCTTCTTCTGGAACAGCTTACATTTTCGCGCCTTTAACTTCAGTCCTGCAGCGTTCAGCCGGTCCAGAACCCGTACCAATCTTTCCAGAGTCACTTTGAACGTTGGTCCAAAGACCAGTATATCATCCAAGTATACCAGACACTCCTCCCACACGATTCCTCTGAGGATTCTTTCCATCAGTCTCTCGAAGGTGGCTGGGGCGTTCACTAGCCCGAATGGCATCACTTTGAACTCATATAATCCTCCTTGAGTCACGAAGGCCGTCTTTTCTTGGTCCTCCGGTGCCATCTCCACCTGCCAATATCCGCTCGCGAGATCCAGACTGCAGAAGAATAGGCTTCCTCCCAAAGTGTTGAGGCTGTCCTCTATCCGCGGGAGCGGATAGGCGTCCACTTTCGTAGCCTGGTTCAGTTTTCGGTAGTCAATGCAGAACCTCGTTCCTCCGTCCTTCTTTTTGACTAGAACGGTCGGGCTACTCCACGCACTCCCGCTCTCTTGGATAATCCCTAAATTTAACATATCCTCCACCAGTGCTCGTTCTTCCTCTCTCCTGGTGGCCGGATACCGTCTGACCCTCTGCTTGATCGGCATCTGATCTCCCGTTTTAATTCGATGTTGTACTAAATCTGTCCGTCCTAACTCATGTTTCGAGGTCGCAAACATTTGTTCCCGGGCCATGATGGCTTTCTCCAGCTCTTCGCCCTCCTTCGTGGTCAGGTCTTTCTTAGCCTCCCCTATCATTTCAACGAGCGCTCCTGGGGGTTCTTTTGCTTCACTTCCTACTCCTCGTACCTCTTGTACGAAGGTGGCTTCTCCGAGTACCCCGCCGGTTTCCAATTTCGCGCTCTCGGTCCCTCGGTTGGCCACCCAAACTTCATTTTCTTCTCCCAATGTCACCGTTCCTGGGATCACCTCCAGTCCCATAGGTAATCCAGCGCTGGTGATGACAGCCAGCTGTCCACCCTGTCTTATGTCCATTCTCGCTACTACTGTTACTCGGGTCACTTGGAGTGGGGGTATTTCCGTCGTTTTCTCGATTCGCACGACCTGTCCTCCGACGGTAACTGCCCGAATCCCATCCGTTCTCTGTTCTACTCCCGGGATTCGTTCCCCCTCTCCCTCCCCCTCGGCGGGCAGGAAGATGGCACTCGCGTGGGGCTTAACTGTCAGCCGGTATTTCACCGCGAAGTCGTTTCCCAGGATCCCTTCATCTCTACCGATGTCTGCCACCATGAACGTCCACTTCAACACGCGTGTTCCCAATTTCACTGGCAAGTTCGTGCATCCATAGCACCGCAACGGACTACCATCTACCGAGCAGAGACGTCCTTCATATCCATCCAGTTCTTCTCTTTTTCGTCCCCACTCTCTCCAGAGGCGTTCCGACAGCAGACTGATCATAGATCCGGTATCAACCAAAAAACGGACGACACTCTCTCCCACCGTTCCGGCCACATAAAGTCCACATTCTCCCATGCCTACTACTTCTCTCGCCGCGCCCGAAGGGGGCCCCGCGCTTACTGCGACGGCGACTGTCCGTTTCCCTGACGCTGAGAACACTCTCTTGCGAAATGGCCCTTCTGGTGACAGTGATGACACTCTAAATCTTCTTTTCGCTTCTTAAACGCCTCCCTCCGGGCCGTTGCTTGTCTTCTAGCTTCCCGTTCCTCTGCCAATTCTTTCATCATCTCCTCCAACTCACCGTTCAAGGCCATGATCTGTGTATTGGCGTCCTCCTCGGGCTTCACTGCCCGCAGGAGGCGGCGTGAGTATCGTTCCTGTATTTCTACCACCTCTACCGCCTCCTCTAGTGTCTTGCATCCTTTCTCTGCACACTTCAGCTGAAGGTCTTCCCCAACTGCAGCCTGGAACGCATGTAATGCTGCTTTTTCCTGGCTAGCGTAGTCGTTGGAGAAGTAGGCTCTCGATGCCAGTCGCCGGGCATTATCAGCCAACTCCTTCGCTGTCTGGTTCTTTACACGTTTCAAGCCCGCCAACTCTTGCAGAGCATTACACGTGTCCTTCTCCTGACCGAACCTCCGGCGCAACGCATCCACCCTCGCCGAGTAACGGAGTCGTTCCCTGTCCGGGAGTCCGACAAAGTACATTCGTGCCGTTCCCGTCAGCGAGAGGAAAAGCATCGCCGCTTTTTCCTCGGCCGTCCAGCGTCCCAATGTTGCGTACTCCTCAAACTGGTTGATCCATCCCTCGAAATCCGGTTTACCGTCATACTTCTCTGGTCGTAAACTGAACTTCTTCAAACTCGCTCCTTCCTGGCCGGTCTGTTGTTGTTGAGCCCGCACATTCTGCTCATCCGTCGGGGTGGACGTTCCCATAAAATTAAACTGCCTACCCATTATGGTCGTGTCCTCCCCTTTTGTCTCGGTTTTCGCACCTCCTTTCTCCTCCCCACCTTCCTTGAAGGCGACGTCAGAATCCATCTGCTCGAAGACTGCCGCAGTCGCCATGAGTATCCAATACCGATGAAACACCCAAGATCCACAAGTCCGTATGTGCCTATTTCAGCACCACCGCTGCCACCAGTGTGACGTTCTCTGGTAAGTCGGGGTTGCCGATTCTTACGACAGAGGAACGTGGGGGTTGTTCAGGTCTCGGGGCGGACGGGGAATCCGGGCCAAGAACCGAGGTGTGTTTCTAGAGTCGTGCCTCGCGCACGAGGGGGGGCTGAGCGAATCGATCGGCACTCGATGTCGACGGAGGACTGCGGGGGAGGGAAATTATGGTAGGGGTACGGGTCGGCCGGGGAACGGTCCACCCCTGAGTTCCGGTCCGCGGGGGCGACGGGCCGACGGTCGCCTATTGTTTGGTAGCGTGGGGCCGAGCACGCCGCGCCCTCGTCCCCGCGGACTTCGCTCCCTCGTTCCGCTCCCCATGTCTTCGTACCATACTACGTCTCGGTTTCCGGTACTACTTCGGGCCTTCGTGCCCTACTTCGTTCCCTCGTTCCTCGTTCTTCGGGCCTTCGGGCCCCTTACCCTATGTTTCGACTACCTATCTCGGACTTCGACTGTTTTGTCCTAACTTCGACTTAATTACTCTATTCGGCTCATCTTTAGTGGTTGTTTCAGGAAAGAGGACACGTCTGGACACCAGGAGAACTGTTGAAGAACTCTGTTTATTCGGGCCTCACCGCCCCTTTATATACTAGAGAGGTCAGCCCTGATTGGCTGCCTTCGGTCACGTGACCTACAATTGACGTCACTTCCGGTTTATATATTCCGTTTCCGGTTTACATTTCACTTCCGGTTTACATATTTCCGGGTTTCGTTCCATTACGTTTTCGTTATTCGTTCTTTACATATTCGTTATTCGTTCTTTACATATTCGTTCTTTACATCTATTTCGTTCTTCGTTCTTTACATATTCGTTATTCGTTCTTTACATATTCGTTCTTTACATCTATTTCGTTCTTCGTTCTTTACATATTTCCATTATTATCTTATTTCTATTATTTTAACCTCTATGTATTTTGGCTGAATAGCCGTTCATCACAATTGCTATTTCCTTCAGACTGGTTAATTAGGGCATGGGAGGGTAGGGGAATCCCCTGTGACATCATCATGTTAGTTATACAAGAGGTCCCTGAAAGGGGGTTTTGAACAAAAACCTCATCCCAAACATAATACAGCAACCTCATTCAGCCCAAGCATTTTGTTCCACTGTCATTACAGCAAACTGTGGTATAGTGGCTATGGTGATGGACTTCAAATCAGAAGGTTGGTGGTTCAAACCTACTGATGGTCATGTTGCAGTTTGACCATGTTGCATTCTTTCTTGTGCAAATCATCTTCAATCTAATATTATTATCAACTTTTAAAGTGCTAATCATTTATCTTTTGTATACACAAAGATATTTCAATTTTAGCTTAATGTTATAAAGTTGAATAAAAGGAAAATGAAATATTTTTTTTACAATTAGACACAGGTCATTAGCTGTAGAGTTATAAGCATTTATACAGCCTATATATAAGATAAATAAATGGTTGGATAGACATGAATGTGACATCATTCTGTTGTTCTTTCACCCAAATGAATGCTTTTTTAAAGTGATTTCTTCATTTATTAAAAAGAGTGACACTGCCCTGCCATGGGTGGGATTTGAAACCCCTACCTTTGGATTTGAAGTCCTAGACTCTAGCCTCTGGGCTATTTCTGACCATGGTATATTTGGGTGTTAATGAAGGCTATGATTATACAACTACTAACTTTCTACTTGTATTGAGTTCAGAGAATGTCTGAAGAAGTTTGTGGGGAAACCCTTTTAACACTATAAATAACCATCCAATCCAGTGAATGAATTGCATTCTGTTCAAGTAAGGGGCACTGAAGGGGGAAGCATACATAGAGCTATATCTTCCTGGAAAACATTAACTACAAAAATTCAAAGCACACTGCAATAATTATGATTTAGTATTGTATTAATGACAAAAAGATAATAAGTTTAGTTGGGTTTTCTTTATATTAATATCAAATAGAACTGGGTCATTCACTGCAGTCTTGTGGGAATCCCATGCATCTGCTGGTCATCAGCTTATAGGTTTTGCCAGGCACCAGCTAAAAACAAAATGGCGAGTGTGCTACCCTTTCTATTCTTATAGATCTAAGCAGTAACCCTGGTGCCATCTAGAGGGTTCATGCCCGTGCTTTTGATTATTACCCATTCACAAAGCTCCGGACAAAAAATATTCCAAACCTTTAAATCAAACAGCAGTATATGGTATAGCAAAGGGGGAAAGTAGACCCTTACGATGAAAGTGTAATGTAAAAACAACCATTTGAACCTAGTTGACATTACTAACAATCTGCTAAAGATCGAGAACAACATAATTATTATCCTCATCAAAATTGTAAACACTCCTGATATAAAAAAACAATATTAATATTTCCAGTATCTAATATTTCCTACTTCCAATTGTTTATTCTCTTAGTTTACCTTCGCTTATATTCCAGAACAATAGGAACTTTTTTTCTACTCTTAAGGCTTTACACCAATGGTGAGTAATAATGCTTCAATTTAGAAATACTTCAGAATGAAGTGTCCTAACAAATCCCCGAACTGGCCGACCCGGTGTACCCCGACCTGAGTGGGTAGTTTGGGGGGTCTCTGAGTACATCCGGGGCCTAATGAGGCAACCACTCAGGGAATGGGGGGATTTCGACCCATTCACGGATGGCGATAGTTCTGTGTCAGATTCACCAAAAGTGATGAATGACAATGCTTATGTCTGCCTGCCGTTCGACCGGCTAAATCGGGCGACGAGAAATGGAATTATTAACGAGCCTGCCAACATTCCAGGACGTTAAGTGAGAGTGGTCAGTTTGGTCAGTCTGGGCGGCGGCCGCCTGGTCAGTCCATCCCTTCACTCATATTACCCCCTATGAATCATACATCATTAAATCGGTATGAAAAAAAAAATCATGGAATTGTTGAAAGAAACGCTGGGGTGGCACAAGAAAAAGAATGGGAGCAAAAAGGGAAGACGAAAATAATGAGCAACGAAAGAAATATTATGAAAAAAGTAAGACAGTGCCATATTTTGGCATGCCATCTAGAGGTGACCTAATCTTTTCGGGCAATTGCTCAGCGGAAGATAAACCTCTACACCGGAAGTAGACGTTCGCCATGGAGTGCAATTAACATTTGCAGCGTCTGAGCGGCATGGTTAGGGCGTCTTCCGCCAGGAGGGTCAAACGTCGCTACCTTCACGTCAAGCACTGACGTCAGGAGCACGTGACCGCCAGACGTAATATGATTGGCTGGATTTGCGTGACGTCAAAATTGATCGATGACGACATCTTCCTTTTGGTACACTCTGTAACCCTGAGTGATGGAAGGGTTGGATGTGGTGGGGGCGGTGTTAGGTGTGTAGCAACTGCCAGCAGGATTGCTTTAGTTTCGGTGACTCTAGGATGTCGATAGGTAGCAACTTGGACACGTTTGTGTCTCTACAAACCACAGATATTTTCGAAATGCCCCACGAGATGCTATATATAGCTACCTTATACGTGATCTGTTTCCGGTATTGTGAGTGACGGATCGCTGTTTCTGAAATGGAGGTGGTAGACCTTACGTTTAAAGAGGCCCGCTTAGTGGAAGTGTCGCAAGGGGAATTCGACCCCCATATGTTTTTCGGCTAACCTGTTACTCTTTTTAAAGAGCTAGACGTAACAGATTCATTTTAACATTCATTTGTCATGTCTAAACTCGCTAGGCTCTTAGCCCCATGTGCATCTAGAGTATATATTTTGCTCCTAACAGATGTTTGCTGGTTGTATATAGTATACAACCTGCAATACGTTGCATCAAACATAATAAGCTTTATCATCGTGATTGTTACTTATATGTAACTATCTGTAACTGTCGGAAGAGCTTTTGTATTAGAGAGATGGATGGACTTAATAACAATAAAAAATATTCCAAAGCTTTATATATGCGACCATCTAAAAGTAATCTTTTCATGTACTACTTATACATGCATTATGTCGTATGTTCAAATGTTAATGAATGGCTTGTGTACATTTCTTTATGATTAATCATTTTATCGAATGTTTAATTGCCATTAGGTCCATCATGTTAGCCTAATGAGGCATCATAGTCTATACTCTATTGTAGCTGGACAGTGCTATGTGTATGGAAAAAGGTGACAACAGGACCTTGAAATTGATCAGAGAAATACAAATGATTGTAGTTAATATTGTTGCGCAGAGGAAACTGTGCATGTCTCATTACTCATATTGGAAACCGTTCAGTAACTGACGCCGTGTGGACACGACATTCTCTCTAGGGGACAAGTATCTAAATCACCATTTCTGTATACTACTAATGTGTCGCGTAAATACAACCGGATTACTTCACGTGACATTCTAGCGAATCTTAGCAAAGTTGCATAAATAGGAATGGCCCTACAATAGCATGGTGGTGATTTTAGTTATATCAAATTAGATATAATATCATCTCATTATATACATTAAATGCATGGATTCCTGAAAACATTGAGCTTAGATATTCAAACCCCCTCCCCTTTTACAGACCTAGGTGTGCTTTAAATCTAGTTTGTATTAAAAACTGTCAGAATGTACCCCGGACAGCCCTATGACATCCCTATGATCATTACAATATAAATCCAACAGATATAGCTTGAATAGACTGCTTGTATCCAGGTATGACAAATTTAATACATGGTGATGCATACATGCACCTCGCGGAAGGAAAAGATGAAACGACTGTCATGCAAAGGAAAATGTTCCTTATTTTGAAGGCCAATAGAATATCTGCGTTTGGAAATACGCTTTACCTAGAAGTTCTAAACATAACTCCATGTGCGTGTGTTAGGGTGCCTTTCACCAGTCGTGGCAGATGCTATATAAACTTCATCGAAATAATTTAGGCTCCTGATAATTTTGTATTGTTAGATTTCATGGATTTCGCATCCTCATAAGTAGTTGCGCAATGCTGGGGATTTAAACGCCCCTTATTCTATTCTCTCTTTCAGAACAGGATAGATCTCCCTGGTGGTGAGCTGAGAACCCCCTGAGAGGCCGTGTCTCTGACGTAACCCACCACCCGACACCTGGTGGCCACCACCGCTACTACTAATTGCCCCCAATGCACCCCCCGCTTACGGCAGAGGAGAGGGAGCGTGCAGGAAGGGCTGTCTATAAATATTGATTGAGAGTAGAATTCACTTTTGTTTGGTGAAACCAGTACCAATCGGACCCCTGCTGTTTTGGGGGAGTCCTCCCGAATCCCTCCACCCCATCTGTCCCCTTAATGCTTCCATCTCCAGTCGTCCGAGAGTATTGTCCACTGCCCTTCCCCTTTCCACCTAGCCCCGTGCTCATCCGCCCACCCATCTCCACCACTTTCCCCTCGCTTCCTCGCCAACTAGATTTTAGAGACAATAGCGCCATCTAACGAGTTTGCTAAATGACCCGGAATAATGCGCCGGCGCAGCTCTAACGGATAAAATGGCGGGAAATTGAGATCACGTGATCGTTTTGCTTTTAGCCAGCAGACGACAACGAAGCCGACCTCTGACCGCCGAGAGGCAGCCAAGGTGAAGGTCGCCTCGATAAAAGCCTGTGTTTTCGTCTGATATCTAAAGGAGGCGAAATCGACGCAAGGATTTAATGTCAGAGCAAATAGAGGCCACCTTGAAGTGGAGGTAATGCAAGTGTCAGGCAACAGTCTGGGGCAAAATCAGTCAGAGGAAAGAGAGTCAGAAATATCACTGCACAGATACCCCGGCTCTTCCTCTGTGTCTCTATTCTATATTTTGTATAGGATGTCAGTGATAATGCTGCTACATGTTGCTATCAAGCCACTCATGTTGATATTCGACCGTAAAATACCAACTCAATAGTTGTTGAAGTAACCACAAAGCATATATGTTCGAAATTAAAAAAAACGACAACGTTCAAACTGTATCCACGCTTTTACATGTACATAAATGAGAATGAATGTTCAGTACATCTTCAGGGAAAAGTTGTATACACGTATACTCATTTGGTTAGAATCATTTATTAAGTACTGTAGTGGCGTCTTTGTTGAACTTGAAAATGACAAAATGACGTGATCAGAAAGTGAAACTGCACATTTCGTGACTTGTAAAGGGCAACTATCAACTTACATGTATGCATGTTTGGAGCGGAATTGCTCACTATAGCATCCTATCACAGACAACCTGTTTTCAGAACAATACATGCAAAGAAGACATACATACCATCCCATCAAAAGCGTCTTTTGCGCTACTTTTGCAATTCAAATTCTCAATACGCTTTCAAAGTAAAGCAGAACCAATACAGATGTTGCATTTTCAATATTTGGCAATCCTTCACAGGATCCATAGGTCTGTTGTTCCGTGTTGCTATGACTACGGACATCGCCTGTTGCCGGCGGGACACGAGCTGGGCCCGCAGTTGGGGCCTTTCATGCTGGGCCCTGTCTGTACCAGCGAAACGTCGGATGAGCTAATCGCGTTAGATGGTGGCGATAACAAAAGGCCCTAACTACAATTATCCGGACCAGGGACAATGTGATCGGCAGCCCATAGTGTGATATAAGAGCGTGACGTGCAAAGGGCTTCTAGACCCCAAAAAGCAAAATAGTAATATCGATAACCATTCAAGAACTTATCTTTAAAAAAGTTAATATTATGGTCATTTTCTCCTAATCTTAATAAAACGATAATGTAAGCTTATTTTTTTGCTGATATAATTACACAAAAATCATTATAGGGGCTTGGTTACTTACCACCTCCTCTAGTTGCACAATAGCCCTCTTAAAAGATATATAATTATCTTATGGTTTATGCGGTCTTTAGAACAGCGAAAACTGTATCCTGCATGCAATTTACCCATGCTTCATGGAATATGTCTAGGAGATATGAATTCATAAAAACTAACCAGGCGCATTAGGCCTACATTAGAACACTTAAAGGGACATTATAGAGATTTAAAGCGTCTACAGTATTAGACGGCTTCCGACGGTTAAACATTTACACGACAACACAGATGCTACTCTAATAAGGCAATAAGTCCCCATACGTTCATCTCAAAGGGAAAAAATAGTTTCCCATCTTCCACATGTCTACTTTGAGCTCATGTAGAACGGCATCAATTACATGGCTGACATGATAAGCTCACCGAACGGAGGCACTATGTTTTAGATGGTATCTCTTTATCCTGTAACCCCTTCTCCCTCCTCCCCCTGGCCTATATCCCATCCCCCCTCTCTTTCCCTGTCCTCCCTTAGGGCCTCTAGCTCCGCCCATATTGCGTCACTGTATGACGTGATAATTGGCGACCAATCAGAGTAATTGTTACAAGCGGGCGTCGTCGGGCCCATCCGTCATTTTGGTGTGTCTCCATAATTTTGGTTTCCTCGAGGTGTCTATGTAGGATATGGCAGGATGGATCGGCCTTTACGTAAGGGCCTGCTGGTGGTAGGTGGTGGTGGTTGTGGTGGTGGTGGGTGGTGGTAGTTAGTGGTGCCGGGTGGTGCGTGGTGGTTGGTGGGGGTTGGCTGGTGCGACAGATAAACTGCAATCATCCCATTCCATGTCAGGCTAGGCGTTTTGATAATCAGTTTTTACCATCTGGTAATTTCCCCGTATCCTTTGTTTGAGTGAGACCCGTTCATTGTCCTTTCCGAGAAAACTTGTCATTGTTCTGATACCATAATTAATCCCCTAACGAGCTGATCCGTTTCCCTTCAGAATGGCAGAAGCAAAACCATTGTCAACAGCGGACAGTTTGCCTCCCTTCTTTGTTATGCCGTCTGATACGTGTATCAAGAGGCGTTAAATGTTTATGAGGATGACAACAGCTAAATCTGAAAATATATATCTAAAATTGCATCGCCCATGGTGGTAGTGATGATCTCCAGATCATTAATATATATTCATATTAAAATTGAAGACTTCGCACGTTTTATCCCTTAGTATGTTACTCATACTAATTTATTTAGAACTTGCTATTTAACACTCAAAGCAGCAGCTCACGCTTTACCTGGGGCTTAATGTGTACCGAGTTCTTTGATTGTTTTACCATGTACGATAGTTTACCATAAATTATTGCATTAGGAATCAGTTTTTGTACAAGTTATTCTATGTCCTTAAAAGGGTACCGTTGACTCTGTAACCCTGAATGTATGGACTGAATAGATTCTTGAGTCATACAGTTTTATTGTAATAAGAAATCCAAGATCTGTGGTGTTTTTCAGTGCGCCCATGCGATATAGATATGCAATATGACATGTATTATAACGAATACCCAGCGGGGGGATTCGGTATTCCTTAAAATGTATCTGATGGAATTCTTGATGACCACCGTTTGTTTGACCTTACAAAGAAGGTCAGAACGGCCGATGACCTTATGACCCTGCATTTGAGGTCCTGTCCCAGAACAACCATAAAAAACACGTCGGGTCCTGGAACTCACTCACCAAACACATCTTGTCATACGTACCCTGCTGCAACAGGCAATTGCAGCAATCTGCTTGGAGAGCACGGTTATGCTCGTATCTGCCCCCCCCCCCCCCCCCCAACGTCCCCCGGCCGATAGAGGCGTTGTCCGCCCGGTGGGTACATGGGGCCTCTCTTTGTGGGTCATTTCTGGGCGTGCTGGGGTCGTCCCAGTGTCCTCCAGGGTCCGACGTAATGGACGCCGGGGAACCATTGCCTCCTGGAGGCGTCGCCCGCCACTCTCCGGGCGGAGGCATTGGGCCCCGCCACACATGTTGCGACCTGTCATATTAAGGTTATTTATCTGCTTATGCATGGTCGTTACCCGCACTCTGAATCGGGCTTCAACAAGTCACACAAGCGGACAATAAACCTATTGGGGTGGGATGCATTGGGGAATGAGCGGGACGTGGGTGCACCAAGGTCGAAGGCAATTGGGTTGATGAGGTAAGGGTAGAGTCTGTGGGGGAGAGGAAAAGAGAATGCGCGCAGGCTGCATTCTCTGATCGGTGAGAAACGTTAATGGGGGAGACATAAAAGTTTAAGGAGGTGTGCGGAATGGGAGTGGGCCCTGGCCGCCCCAATGGCCGCTTCCCATGGGGGCCGCCCTTTTGACTTAGGGCCCCACCGTCGCACGCCACATAGAAGGTCCCATGGCGCAGGCGCATAACGCTCAGACACGAGAGGAATGGACCTTTGGCACCTCAACAGGTGTTTTATTCACACCTAATGTATGATCTGCCGATGGAACCTGCCAACCATTCCTATCCCCTCACTCCCACCCAATGTCCCCTGTTTCTTAGCTGGTTGCCCACCCCTCCTCCCACCACACACACACATTTCCCACAGTCGACCTCTAAGGTCTGATACACCAAGTCTAGCCCAGATCCCGACTCGCACGAGACTCCCTGGCCAAAGGTTACCTCACTCCCATTACCGGAAGTCATCACACCGGAAGCAGGGAACAGACATGCGCGTGGATGTTTTATTCAGTGGCCTCGGCTTGCAGGAGGAGACATGTGCTGTCATACGTCGGAGGGGTTGGGTGCTCCAGGGTCAGAGCTATGAGGATTAGGGGGAAGGAGACGCAGCTGATGAACCGCCTAGGTCCTGATATTAAGCAATGCTTGTTACCAATTCTGTGCAATGGGGCAGGTATTACAGAATCCATTTGTCTGTGGTGGGCATAAAACGAATTAATCTGCCACTCCTCCGGTCCTCCAGCTTGATATACTGAGAGTCCAATGCATGTATTACTGATTACTATTAGTATGATACCACAATTGAGTTATTACTTTGAGGGGTGAAAGTCATATGACTTATATGAAAAAGAACTAATCGAACATTATCGAGGATGTTGAAACAAACCTAACCTGACGAGTTGTACAATAAAAGCAAGTTCATAATTTAAGTGTGACATAGCAGACTTGCACAGAAATCTATCGCAATTATTATGTATCACCAAAGTGCATAACACTAACAGTGTCTACGTTCAGGATATCAAGATATCATATTCGTTATAAATACAACACTTATACTTAATTATCTGCTTTTTTTGTGAGTTGTAAATAAAAGTAGCTCAATTTACTGAGGATGATCACCATTTCGACTTGAGCCCTAACTTTATCATCGGCCTACATTTCATTTACACCATTCTGTTTCAACTGACATACATTCAAATCATTACATGTATCCATCATGTCTTTATCCTAGGTTATTGTCACTCAAAGTTCTCCTATAATCACCTATCATTTCCAGTTCATTTGATTACCCTGAGCCCAGAAGGCCTTTTCCCAGACAGAGTCTGTCGAGTGGACTGATGGCAGGTCTTTGCCGATAGTCAGGATACACCTACTTAGTGCCCCTCCGACCAGACAGGCTCTAGTTTGGGCCGCGGGCGGGGGATACACATACTGACACGGTGATCAAGGTAAGCGCTTTGCCCCCAAAGGATCCCCATTTATCAGCACATTGACTCCGCTTAACTCTTTTTCTTCCGTCCAGATCAGCAGAAGAATGCTTTACCTTTCCCGAAATGTGCCAATATATTCTGAGACACTTGCCAAAACACATGCATTCTATCTAGATATTCGGATAATGATAAAAAGAAACACGTCACATTGTACCTGGACTTTTAATTAGAAATATGAGCGGCATTTTCAAACCAGAACGATGGGATCTAGTTGTTTGTCTCTATAGGTAACCAGATTAAGTAAGCAATCACACTCACTAAGTAAGGGGCTAAATCAGATAGCCAGGGTCGTGACAGGGCGCGGATAATAGAGCCTAGGCCTACTGGATCTAAATCACATAATGGGTTAGTCCATACAACAGTTTATGTAACCACTGAGTGCATTCAAGGGGGCTTTACGTAAGAATACAAACGTTTAAAGGTGGCTGGCTGGACAGGGCATTGTCGTCACCAAAAGACCCCTTTCCCCTCTTTTTGTTTGGCTTAACAGATTTCCTGGGAGACACAATGAGGCAAAGATCTTGAAAGGAAGTCAGGAATAGGATCTAAACTGGGGCCCTTTTACTACTTTCCACCCAGGTACAGTGGGTATAGTGGCAGGAGGGCATTGAGAATTGCGCAGGCGTTCACGTAATTATAGGAGGTGGATGAATCCACTATTTCGTCTAAATCCCCTCTCAGTGGGTTCCGGCGCGGAGCGATTAACCTCAAAGGACGTCGGACACCCAGCGACGTCGCCCCCTCACTGGCCGCTTACGTAATACACGTCATTACCGCCAGGGCCCTCCCCAGAGTGAGGCTAAAGATGGCGGCGAGGGGTCAGGCGCCGCGCCGCTCCTATCATCATAAATAAGCCGGCCCCACCTGGCTAGATCTAATGGTGCCCAAACCATAATGGAAACACTGTGGCCGGTAATAAGGTACTTTGTCACGGGCTTGTTAAGGTGAAGTATTTATTGTGAAAGGGGGACGTTGACGCTTGTAAAACGTCCACTCCCATCATGCAGACAGGTATTTCGGCTCTTCTGATCGATATCGGCTTCCGTTAACCCTGTATGAGGCCTTTTTGGAGCTGAAGGACGATTCTACGTAGTGTGGAGAGGTAAAACAATTGTGCATGTTGCGTGGTATTTTATATGTACCATCAAATGAAACAGATGCTACTAATGAGGTGAAAAATATCACTAAAGGCCCACATGGTAAGCTTCACAAATGTCCTTTTATATTGCCTGAAACAAATATTTTTCGTCCTTGGTTCAGAAAGAAAATGTTACAGATCTCATTTCTTTGGTCTTCCATGATGTTGTGACAAAATGTTACATTCAGGAGAAGTGCTGAAACGGGTCCAGGGATGGTGCTACAGCCTTGGCTCAAGGTACATCATGTCTACACTGTGCCGTTGGCAGAGTCCCTACTAGTAATCTGGGCCCCTCCAGCAGCCAACAGGAGGTGCAACATCTGTGTCTGTTATCAGTGGGCAGCGCTGCAGGCACCTGGCTGTGGCCCCACGGTGTTCCTTTACAGATAAGAGGTTGGGTTTGGCCAACCCATGCACAGTCAGGGGTTTTCTAAGCATAGTTGAAAACTAGTTAGGAATGGGTGGGCGCAGGGGGCTCTGCCAATGCCCAATGTTGCGAGCAGATAACGCTGACCACAGGCGGTGGTGCATGCAGGCATGCAGTGAATCTAAATATTTATTCCATGTTTGCTGTAGGTAAGTAATAGGTAACATTCTCATTCGTTGCACGTTAGAATACTCAGGATATAGCAAGGTAAAAGGAAATAAAACAGATATGGAACAAAGTGTTGCAACAGGTATAAATACGCAATGGTTTAAAATGAAACCGCTCACTATTTTTAGGTAAGGTCAATATCTTTATTTTTATGTGCTTCTTTTCCTGTGGGAAATTTTGATCCCAATTAAAAATATATCAATTAATTACCCAACACAAACAATGCAAAATCGGGATCTTTATTGGGAGGTGTCCAATGGTGGGTTGAATTTTAAAAAACGTTGTGGCAATAAAAGGTTGTCCCATTATCTGCAGTGCACTGAAATAGAAAACGAATCACACTGTACTACCGTATCCTTTAACTGGCACATGGAACACGAAGAAAATCATTCATGATAAAACATCTGGGGTGTGGTAAGAAAATAGAAAAAAGAAAGAAGAAAGAAAAAGGTAATTCTGGAATCAAAACAAAATTGGATTATTGTCCCCTGGCCTTTGACGACAGAAACGAGCAAAGAAGACGAGTGGGGGGTAAAAAAAAGACTCCGAAGCTGTGTCATGAGAAGGTTCTCCACTCCTTCCGTGGAGAGTCCTATCCCGCGGCGAGCTGCTCCTTCGTAAGGTCAGCCGAGGTAATTGGGCTCGTGCAGTGGACCCCACTCTTTTTTTAGGGCCGGGTGCCGGTTCGCTGTTTTCCCATGATTGTTGTTGACCCTGGGCAGTGTGTCTGCGGCCGCCGATTGTCGCCGACGCCTCACTTAACCTGCCCCAGCTCACAGCAGACACTGAGCGCAGTAGGAGCAGCTCAAGGCCCTTTATACTGTCTCCGCCGTCAGACGTACTAGGACTAGGAGTTTGGTAATCTGGTTTTATCGTCAATGGTGAATTAGAGCATTATCTTGCTTTTAAACACATCGGTAATTCATTTATGAGAAACCGCGCAACATGTAAGTTGTAAGTACGGCGCTCTAACAAATTTCGCTACTGGGGCCACAAAAATGCAATCATCCCGTATGGTGTAGGCCTATATATTTCGAAAAACGATCGGTCGTGCTTAAACCTGTAGATTGTTCCTTCTCTCAATATGGGCAACATATGGGGAGGGATATGCATGTACTATATGTATAGTCTTTCCGGGTCAGAACTGCGTCAGCCGCACATGGGATGGGCCTATACTCTTCCCCTAAGGTACGGCTTCATTGAATATGGACGAGGAATGTGCATGTGGACTAAGGCCAATTTTAAGAGAGGGGATGGAACCCTCACAAGGTATATCCCTTCCCTCACCACCGGCACAAGGAAAACAACACCTCTGCGGCCAGCCTATACCCGAGCCCCAACGTTCCCACCCCCTGTTGGTCACCTTCCCTGATGGATAGACAGGGGACAAGGGGGTAGACCTCAGCTGGGAGTCTGCTTAGGGACGCCGCTAAATCACGTGACCGCTATTGAAGACCAGAACGAGGCAGATGGCCGCCTCGCTATGGAAATACGTGCCGAGGTCGCGTGAGACGAGACTGGGCGATAAATCGCGAGATGTGGCATAATATACAGAATTATATCGGGTTTAGGCCGCCGGCAAAACTCATCTCGGCCGAAAACCTGATCAGGGCTAGCAGTGTGGGTGAGGCGGGGTCTACACGTTGGAGAGGGGAGAGAAGCAGGCTACGTTGTTCGGGCTTCAAAGGCGTCATCTATCTTGGTCCGAAAATATGTTACCTGAATCTCCGCTCTCAGATGAGATCTAGCCTCGGTGACCGTCGATGGACGTCACAAATTGATGTTCTATAAAATAAAAAATATAAGGCACACAATCGGTTCTTGCATGTCTGTGTGTCTGACCATTTCCTTATAAATACGCTTCCAGACATTTTTTACTAGTTTGGAATGGCCACAGAGCTCATCTTATGCTTTAATTGATTTCGCCTCCAGTTCAGGTGTTTAATTATCGCCGTGAACATAAAAAGGAAGGTAATTCGTCCTTAGTTGGCCAGAACAGAGTTCTTATCATTTCTCTCTCTCCAACCGGAAAGGTCACTAAACTGTTCGTTCCTAATATCAGTTACCACATGCTCTCTAAGTATACGCACACCCTGATTCCAGCAGACATTAAGGTACTTTTCATCCACATCCTCCAACTTTCAGTCTCAGCAGAAGCAGCCCCTATACGACGGCAGGCCATCAGGTGTAATGACCCTAAAGCCCTGCCCCATCCCACGCCTCCCGCGCCCAAATAAGCCGGGTGGATCGTCGGCAAACGGGTTAAATCAGTGCGGCCCCATAACGGGCCCGTGTACGTCTTTCACGGGCGGACGACGGCCGCGTCCCAGACGTCGGCGGGGGCAGCAGCGGCGACAGGATGAACTGGAGAATTCCGAGCGTGAGCCAACCAAAATCGATATGCTGCGGCAAGTTAGTTTAAATCCAGTTGACATTAACCTTGGGCATTTCCCACTTTTTCCTTTCCCGTGCACATCTTCCGAGAAACTTCGGTATAATGATGAAAATTCATTTTCGTCATTTTGTCCTCTATTTAACCACAAGGGATAGGTTGTCATATCACCTGAAACATTAATGTGATCGATTAATGATATTTTCCATGTTGGTCAGTTTGAAATTAAGTATAGGCATGTCGCAGATTGCTATCGCCAACTCAAGATGAAAACGGACATGTAAAAATAATTGTTGGTTAAAATTAATAGTTGTTTATACTCGGCTTTTTATATATTTTATATATTTTGTTTATACTAGCTTTTGGCGTCTTACAATCGGCGTTACATAAGGGTGGGGCGGGGCGATGGCCGTCAGAGGGACAACGAGGCGGGTAACGGGCGGAAATCAATGCCTGGAGTACTCCAGGAGGCGGGCAGGCGGCCCACTGCCGGAGAGGTAAGTAGTAGAGGCAAAAGAGGCACTGTCACAGGCGACGGCCACCATTTGCTGGATTCGAGTTGATTGCCTCAAAGCAATCAAAGTTAATTGGGAAGCCGATATGGTGGGAGGGACTAGGTGGGTGGTTGTATAGCGGTCGGTAGTTAAACATAGACACGTGCGTGTGTTCTGTTATTGATTCCCTGCTCCTCATAGACAAAGAATCATTTTGCTCGGGAATGAACATCACAATTATTGGAGGTGCTCCGTAGAGGATAATTGTATAATTGTGATATTATCCCCTAGAATGGACAGCTATGTCGTTGCAGCTGATTATATATCCATACCCCTTTACGACAATGGGATTTCTTATCAGAGAATAATTATATTTATGAGCAACTTGTATAATTATATGCAATGGAAAGAGACTTCAATGCGAAATGTTCTATAAACAGAATTATATCAAAACGTAGACAAAATAATTGACAACTCTTGACAATTGACAACTCTATTCAGAAAGAGTATAGAAAACTGTGTCAGACTTAAATATGATGAAAGAATAGCGATAGTGTGCTGATTATAGCCTTATGATTTAAACAATCAGTATTAAAGCTGTTTTAGTAGATGAATCCATTTTATACAAAGTCAGCTCTCCTATAACGTAGATGCACTTGGAGATGCAAGGCAGAAGAATGGAGAGAGGACCCGTGCCACCCCCCCCCCCCCTTTCCTTACCCCTAAACCCCCTCCGGGCCATGACGGGTGTGCGCGTGCGCCCGCCATAACCAGAAGCACACACGCAATTGCCGCGAACGCATTTTCTGATTTGATTTATTTCCTGAAGTAAATACTCCGGAATTAAATTTGCCAAGCCTCTGGGACACGTCGCACCTTCTCCGGGGCGACAGGAAGGGGGAAAGTCCGCTTCAAGGTGCAGAAAACTCCATTGCTCCTATTCTAGCCCTGCCCAAACCCATATCTACCCAGGCCCCACCCCAGCCCCAGTCCCTGCCTTGAGTCCCAGTCCACTGCCCCCATCTCCATATCTCCTACCCCCAATGTAGCTTATAGGGCTCCGGGCGGTATGTTTTCCCCCGTGCGATTTGATTAGGTCCCCCCTGCTGGAAGCCGCACAGGTGATATATTCTCACAGCTATGATCTAGTTTGGGGGCTGCGGCCAGGAGGAGACTGCTTGGAGGCAAGTACTTAGAAGGCCGGTCATGAATGCAGGGCCGCTGATGTATAGGTGGGTTGTAGTAAGCGCCCCGGCCACCAGGGGACAGGGGGTACAGATTGGGATCCGCCCCTATAGAGTCATACATGTAATGCTCGTATAGTTTATAGTGCTATAAGAAATTAATAGCTATGGTTTTCAGAAGTACCTCAAAGCAGAATTATTGTCAAATATTATCTAATTTTCATAGACATTTACTTTTATTTGGAAATCATATGCTGGTATCTCCTTACTGAAAATTTTCCTTGTATGCATGTAATTCAAATAACTGACGAAGTTGTTTGCCAGAAGTGTAGTTATTGTTACTTTTAGGATCCTTGAATAACGTTGGATGCCCGACAGCCAGATTGGCTCGTTGGTCTAGGGGTATGATTCTCGCTTTGGGTGCGAGAGGTCCCGGGTTCAAATCCCGGACGAGCCCGATTGTGTTTTGTCTGCATGTCACATGCTATGGGATGTTGTCATTGGGACACATTCTCTCCGGTGGCAAAACAAAGCAAGTTAGAGTAACTATAATATTGATAATCCAATATACTTCACGGTTGCCGTCTGAGGAGGAAGCACCATTCGTTTACAACATGATAATCCGATATACATATGTGTGTGTACTGATAAATATAGTTTATATATGGTCAGTAATAAAAACAGAAATAAAAAGTTTCCATCGTGTCAAGCAATAAGATTAACCAATGACACCATGAGTGTTTGAAACATCTGAGCCTTGTAGTAAGTTTAGTGATATTCTATTAGGGCCTAATGACCAAAAACTCCGCCCTGGCGAATACCTTATCAAACTATTAGTATTACCTGTTTGACGTACCTAGAACTAAATCGTCTGCATCCTATTTAATAGGCTTTTAAACCTACTAGGCTATTAGTAGTTCTGGAAGTCTCCTATTCAAATTATCAAATTACAAATCTGATGATTTTGTAGCGGTTATGATGTTTCTATTTACTAACAAAGATCTTTTCAGAGACCTGAATCGATCGCATTGATCACGGCAGTCTGTCATTAACGTGTATGAATGCAGTATTCTGAGAGAACTAATGGCCCCGCAATAGGCCTTACCTCTCCTTACAGGCCTAATGACAGAGCTGCACGTGCATATCTTTTCAGTTTTTGAGCAGATGAAATCTAACCCTTATTGTAATAATGACACAGGTGGGGTTAAATGACACGCCAAAGTTTCCTCGGGCCTCTACCCACAGACTTCCATGCACAAACAAGTCCCCTGCGGAGTGTCACCCATAACCTAACATTACCCAGCTTTACAACGTTAGAACCCTCCGCCCCTCCACTGTGGAGGCTGGCATGTCGAAAAAACGAACAGACAAAAAGTAAAACCTCAGGAAGACGCTTCCCTCCGGTCCCTTTTCACGCCTGCGCATTCACTTAATCCCGACCCGCGCCACCTGGTGAGGAAACATTGTTCGCCTGCGCATGCCCAGAAGCATCGTTTGACCTTCATTCGACCTTGAGATCCAGAAGGTCAGTGTCCATCACCCCCCGGGCGTCCTCTGGCCCCTTGGTGTGGGAGAGAGTGGACAAAGAGATGGTTTGTGACAAGGTAAGGTTACAGCAGTCCACTGTATGGTGTCACCGGACAGCTATTCATGTTTGTTTGGTCCGGTCCGGGAAAAGCATTCTCATTCTTTACTACTGATAGCAGATGGTGTTTTCGGCTATGGGAACAACAGTGTATGTGTGTCTAGCCCACGTGTGTTCCTATTCAAATAGTACATCATACCTTTTTTATAACTTATACATTGCTTGCTACGAAGACCATAAACACAGCCAGCCCTTGCTCCAGGATATATTCGTCTAAAGCCGGATATGTTATAGAACATTCAGACAAAAACCTTTCAGTGAGTGTACACGTATATCCAAACGAGTAAAACAGGGAGAGACCGGATGTTTTTTTGGTCAGCTGCAGATTAAGTTGTAGACCTACAAAGAAGCAAGGGCACCGATGGGAGCACGTCCGGTAAGAGTGAAGAAACTAACACAAAGGTAGTGACATAAAGAATAGAAATTTAAACGAGATTACTTACTCAAAACAGAGGTTCGTGGTTACGAAATGATGCACAGTAAAGGTAGGTTTGGTTTGGATCTGGTGGAGTATAGTGAATCCACGTGGGGCGTACCATTATGGGGCTGTATCAGGCAGCACATTACTGGGAAAGGGGTAAAAAAGATGTAGAGGGTGTGGCAGTGGGAACTTTTAAAAGACGCAAAGGGTGGTCTGAAGCCAGCTAGAATTGCCGGTCTCCTTATGGTCGTACCCAGGGGAGTCTGAAAGGACGCGGGTAGTGGGTGGGCTGCCAGAACGAACCGCTCTTTTTTAATGTTCACCCCGTTGACACATGTCTGATTTTTTATCAACCAACCACTGGACACTTGCCTGGCCGGGAACTTAACCCCTTTTTAACCCCTGCTCCCTGTGTGGGGCCCCCAAGCCTCGAAAAGCAGCGACATCTGCATGGCCGCAGACAAAAATAATAACCTGAAATTTCGTATTTGCCCCAGGCTATTTAGGAAGAATGGAAATCCTACTAGGAATAACCAAAGCAAATATGGAAATGAAAATCTTCAGATAACGACAGCTTCGACCAATTTCTTATCTCAGAAATCAAAGGGACGTCACCAATGAATCATTCTGATGAGTTTTACTTTTCCTAAAAAAACATAGTTTGAAAGCATACAAAAGATTTAAAGATAAAAACCAAGGTGTTTGGAATTTTCTGGCGTAAGGCCAGACATTTCGTTTTTCCCTGCTGGCCTTTGTTGCCACAACGTGACATTTCAGCCACGAGGCCGACCAGGAGGTACGGCTGGTGGTGTTCATAATACTTTTTTCTCACTTAATATGTGCTCCGGTGTCAGTAGTGGTTATTTCCTGAGGGCAAATGGCTATTTTACACGGCCCTTGACACAGAACACCGTGGGTGGTAATGGCACAAACTAGCGTCACACTTTATTTCTCTTAGCTGCAATGGAAAAGGGGAGAAATCCCAAATTAGGGAGAGATTCCACGTTCCACCCCTCCTTCTCAGTAAGGGTAACTTGATATTCCGTAGCACACGCAAAGGCCATTAGTAGACCCGTCCGAGGTCATTTAGGTAACATAATGTTGTTCATTATCCATTAAAAAGCAAGGAAATTGATTTTAATTGAGCTGACTCATTCTTTAGGACATTCGACGAAAGACTGTCAATGGATGTACAGTAATTAGTCCTTTGTTCTTTACTGGTCGTTTCCTGGTTACAGTTAATATCATAAATGATATTTCGTCTTACCTAACATAATATAGAGGCTACACCGAAATATAAATGGTAAAGACCTAATAAACAATCACAAAGACGTTTTATGTACATTTTGATGCTGGCCCGACAGCATTCGCTTCACTCATCTTTCCATGAACAAGCTGCAGTGTATCACGAATAACATCAAGAACAGCAATTAATATGGTTATAACAGAGAACGGGGCATTTTAACTTGTGAAAGTAATGAGAAAGGATTATACACTCATCCAAATAGTATTCATGATTAAATATTAAGCCTTTTGGGGTTTGCCCTTTGAACCTATCAATAGGTTATTCATTACGATTCTAAGAATGTAATAACAGCTGTCAACACCTTACGGATGTATATAAAGAGACTGCAGGCGTTAACATCATTTAAGTTGTCGAAGGGTAGTTTTCCCTATACCTAGTCTTTTCACAATAGCCCGTCCGTTTATTGAAATATGCGCATCAAACTCGCTGTAGATTCCAGTGACACGAATTATCATTTTGTGAACTTTTCAATGGATTTTTAGAACATGTATATCAACCTTCCTCAACGAACAATGGCTATCAAAATGGTCAATATTCAATGAAATCGGTCTTGCAAGGGTACTGTAGATATAATGACACCCACCGTTACAAAACAGTCATCTATAATTTGTAAGTTATGTACAACAATGAAGGTAGAATTGGTTAATATCCGTTCCAGGAAACATTCAGATTACCCTTTATTACTCATTCGAAAGGGTCATTAATTTGCTCGGTTATCGAACGCTCCTGCTTCATTGCAGTTTGCAATGCTTTATTATTACTACTCTGGAAGTAATTACATGCCACATGACGACTTTTGAAACTGGGAATTATACATTTCCATTTCCGAGAGATGAATTTTGTCACTCTGAATCTGGTCTCTATTTTCGAATGAAGAACTATCAATTTCAGTCAGTGAGGTTTCAAATGCTACATTAATGCGGGTGGATGAGAGATATTTTCCCAAGGACTTCCAAACTGCAATGTCATTTTTGTCATTATAGCGTTGATTGCGCCATGTTGGGGACTTGTTTCACATTGATTACACGGGATGATACTGAAACTAAAAAGGTAAATTGACCTGGATGGGCTGAAACAGGGATCTGTGAATTTGAGAGTCGGCGCATCACTGGCCTCTAGTGGAAGAGATGAGAGCATCGATTCTGTTGCAATGTTTCGATGATAGGCCGTATGGGGGTGTCATGGAGTGAGCTTTGAGTCTCCCATATTTAGACTGGATAATTAATGCTACACATATTGGGATTTTCTTCACTAGAGAATGCTAGGATAACATCAAAGGTTATATATAATCTTGAAAAGCCTAAACTTTTAAGTGTTTTTTTCCGTAGAATAATACCTTGTAAAAATTGCTTCAGTATAAATATCGGAGAGCATGCAGGCAAGCAGTGCATAGAGGTGTTTAGTACATGGCGATTGCCACAACATTCAATAAAAGGACAGCTAGTCTATATAATTATAGCAGCAGCTACCTTCATGTAGATCATAAAGTAAGGTTATATGGATTACAGAGTTTGCCAGCAGATTTTGTCTCCTGATAGAAAATAGTTAAGTTTTCTTTTTTTTTAATTGTTTGCGGCTATGTATCATTTACTTTCGTGGTAAATGACTCTCTCCTATAAATGTAAGATAAATTAGTAACATACAAACAGACAGAGAAATGCACTGATGTTCTTTGTCGCAACAATGGAACAAAAGTTGAAGTGACTATACCTATTTGCACCTTACTGATTTCATATAAGTCAAATTATGTCGCAGTATGACATGATTGGACAATTTCAGTTTTCCGATAAACCTATTAGAGGTTGTTTACAACAAGGACGAGCTGCTACATGTACCTATCATTATCACATAGAAAAGACTTAACTTTACTATTTTAGATAAATAACTTTGGAATTCCACTCACTATAAGGATAAAGAAATAGAGAAAAGATTCTTCACATTGGCCTACCCCCTGAAAAAGTAGACCAACCTAATTAAATCACGTCCTATATCATTCCTACCCTATTAACCTAGCTGATTACTTTTGAAATGTATGCCATGAAGCCTATATTAAACATTTGGAACTGAGCAAATATACACATATATATATTCTTCCGTTCACTACTTCTAGCATCTGGTCTACACAAAAACAGCATTCGCGAAAAAAGGAAACTGTACACACGGAGGCAAAAGTACATGGCACGATAGCAAACTGCTTAGTCATCACTCGCCGCAGCACTTCAACCAGAGTGTCAGCTTTTGATGTTTAATTAGGTGTATTTGAAGTAAGATACCCCTAGAAGTGGCGGGAGCAGTCAGCCTCCAGTCCCTGAGCACGGCGTCCTTAATCACTACATGTACTGGTTGTGTTGCCAGGGGAACAGCTGCACACCGCCACTCACACAGGAGGATGGGTATAGGTGACTGGAGGAGGTTCTGGAGTATACACCTACTGGAGCGGCCAGGAGATATGCGTGTGGCCGGCCGTTAATTCACCCTAGTCAAAACAAGAACTGGGAAGTTGGACGCACGTCGCCATGTTGGTATGGTGAGAACGATATATTTGGAACAAGCACTTCTCAGTCTGTGCAAGCAATTTCTCATAGGCGTTTCATCTATTTCTTCCATATGCTAAAATCCTACCCTCAAAATATTTGCAATTTCGGTGGCATTATACATGTGGATCTAATATCTTAGTGATTCTACTTTGACATACTGTTTAAGTCTTAAGTTATTTTCAAATTGCATAGCACTAGATTAATCTCTGTCACATATACATATTTCTTATTGGTGGTTACTATCTTAGTAATAAACTGTAGCTGCATGAGACAGTGTTCAGACGATTCATGTCCTCGGCCATCCCTTGACAGAAAAGGGAAATCCCCAACCAGTACTGCTGTAGTAGCAGTTTTCGAAACAAGCTCAAACGAGCACCCGGACTTTCTGAGGCAGTCATTAATGATTTTCTAAAGTTTCTGTAATGTTGTGAACATTCCTTATTCTCTCGTTTTGTACATGCTACTGTGAAAAGCCCATCAAAACAATAAAATGCTTAAGAATAAACAACATGTTGCACAGTGCGATGGTATTTATGGCTTATGGCACTCCTAACTTTCTCCATTCGATATTCCTGACCGTACCGGGTCCTTCAGTATCCACTAGATATTCTCTTGTAGAGTACAAAACATTCATAGATTTAGTCAAACTAATATTTGGCTCCATACAGTTGATACAAAGTAATAAAAGGACATTATATGAAATTACTTCCGGTTCCCCGTTCCCCAGGAGCCTCGACCCTTGTGGTGGCGCCACCTGTTAGCGGGCAGTAACATCAGTCACGTGACCCATTCCAAACGCCACTCGGGATCATACGAGGGGCGCCTGCCTTCACACTTTTTCTCTCGATGCGAGTGTTCGTGTCTTTCCCGAATCCTGCCGCATTCTGGATGGCTTTGGGTTGTCCAGGAGAGGACGTAGAGGGAAATCCGGACCCGATCCTGCCGAATGAGGGTTGGTGCTGACTCATGCCTCTTTGATGTCCTTAACTTGGCGCATGCGCAGATCGCAGTGCGTGTTGATGTAGACTTGTATACGAAGAGTCAAAAAGAAAAAAGTCTTAGTCATCTTTTTGGATGTTTCCCTTGAAACTCCAGAAACTCCTTTGTTATATGAACACCAAAGTCTCCGACGTATATGTCCAACTTTTGTTTCCAAACAAACATGAAAGGTTCCAATATTGTTTACATTTTTAAATGGTACTTCACAAACACGCTTTTACCTAACTTTGTAAGCATGAACTGGGTTGAAATGCTTTGTTGAAAAGTTACTTCAAGAGGTTCATGCAGAGTAGATTAAAATTATTATCCTCAAACGTTACTTTACAAAGTTCAGGTAGAATATCCAAGTACGAATGCTTTAGTAAGTCTTACTTTAGTTTCATGTACATATATAGAATATGGTTTCTTTACACAAGTTTTGTTCCTTTTGATTTTTCAATTCCCTACATAGCTATTACAAGATTAAACGTTCCTTTAATGTTCAAAGTAAAGTTCCTTTCTGCTTTATGCAGCATTTGATCCGGATAGACCCATGTGAATATCAATCAACATGATAAGACCCAGTCTCCACCCCTAAGGGACTTACAGGACATTATACTCATAGGATGTTTAATGTTCTGTGATCGGGGAAGCCAACTATAATGCCGAGACGCATTTCAAATCAATAGAACAAAGTGATCAATTGAGGCAGAAATAATAGAAAGATGCAATTTTATAATGCATTGCAATGGTGAAGTGAATGAAATAACAGGGTACTGGACTAAAAGAAAGCAACATTTTGGCTGTGGGTGGCACGCTGTTGAGAATGTAGTTTAAACTTTTTTAGGTATGTTCTTTTTCAGTAAACTAATGTCCCGAAGGGAGAGGTTCCCTGTTTGTGCTGCCTGATGACAATTGCATTTCTTTCAAACTGTGCCTGAAATAACTAGTTATGGTTAAATTCATCGTTTTAATTTGATTTAGATCAGTTGATTTGTATATTAGATATATGATCTATGTTATCCTTTTTTTTGGAAAATGAGAAAGGTCAGCTATTTTTGTACATAATACTATGTAGTTCATGACAAAGACAAATCTTTTTTTCCGCTCTTCTTCAGGTCATATAACATCTCCGGCTTGAAACCGCACTCAACATTTTAGCACTTAGATATTTTTCTTGTCAGACAAATGGTCATCATTCCGATTCCCATATAATCTGACTACAATTGTGTACACCATGTGTCAGGCCCAGGTCGCGGGAAATGAGCAATGGAATATTCAGTATATCGCAAATTGTAGATCATAGCACAATCAACGCTAACACCTTCACCGCTGGTGTCTAACAAGATACGCATACTGTGTCTCTGTCTGCAGCAGTGTGGCTCTTGCAATATGTCTGAGACCACCACACACCCACATCACAATTAACACGAGACATATAATAATGCTACAATGACACCAATGAGACGGAAATATGTGGAAGGGGGCTTCCCAGTACCCATAATGCTCCTATTGGCACATCACATCCCTGGTTCATTAGCAGGTATTTCTAGAGGTGAGATGGTGTATGTATCATACGGCATCGGCTACGACACCTCCATTGCTTCATTACTGTCCAGACCACACCATAACACCGAGACACCAGATTGCCAGATTGTTGGAGAATAAATTACCAGATTACCTGCAGCTATCCCTTTGATATCAATATTACATGTATACTGTCTATCAGTGATGTATTATCTCCCTGTCAGACACTTATGTGAATATAAGAATTTTGCAGAATAGCATATTTATTAAACCATTCTATTGTACAGCTTGCTTTTATCACTGAATTTATGACGGTACGCCCTAAGTGACACAGGATTTATGCACAAGGGACCCATTACTGTTTATAATGTTATACTATGAATAGAGATAACTAAATAAAAACGAATTATAGTAGGGCCTATAGTGTACCCAAGGGTATGCGACCATTTTGGACACAAAGTCCATAACCACATAACTGTTCGGAAGGTTGAATAGTTACCATTTGTTATTTATTCAGTCTTGTGCAGTCGCGTGGAAGGAAACTGGAAAGAGCTGGGAAAGTTCCTCCAGGCCTCCAGGGGAAGGCCCCTTTGTAGGAGAAGAGAGGGGAGGAGGTCTGTGGAGCGAAGGGGGCGTGCAGAAGAGAAAAGACCCGAGAGGTCCTGGAGACTTCCTCCACGGAATAACTCCTCCTCCACCCGCCAGGGGGGCAGTATCGATCATGGTTGGTTTCCGGGGCGCTATCAAAGATGCGCATCAATAGTTCAATCTCCAGGGCCGAAATGAACATTTAGCGTCCTCAAAGTGGGGGTCAGCCCTTACCACAGGGCCTAGCATACGCCTGGCCTCTCCTCTCCCATCACCTCCTGCCTCTTACCCCCACCCTCAACCTCTGTGAAAGTGTGCTTCAGACTATAACCGCTAGGATCGCTGTCAGGTCTCTGTGTATTTGATCCTGTTGCAAATGCAATTCTGTCGCGCGCCACCTTGAAGGCGGGGCCCTCACTTCCGGTAAGCTGCGCGTGCCCCAGCGGTCATGACCTCTGAGGGTCCGAGTGAGGACAATAGAACGGCGAGATGAAAGTAAGAGAAAGGGAACTTATATAACAATCAAGTGGGGCCTCTAGGCCCTTTTCGGACAGGGCCTTGAAGTTTGATCCGTGCGGGCCTATATGAAGTGGTGTCTAATTCCTCCTGCCATGTCCTATTGGCTTCATTTTCCACGCTGACCACTTCCCTCCGGTCCGGTCCGCTCGGCCCTCCTCGGCCCTTCTCGGTATTGATCGGTCATTTCCGGCCTTTGTCGGGAGAAAAAGGTCGGCGCCTTGACTTTGATACGTCTGGAATGAGACGCCGGATTTAGAGACGCTCAAAGTGATCAGTTCGGGGCTCAGTGGGCCAATTCAGGCTAATTCAGGATTCGCCGAAATAGACCAGACGACATTTGAGTGTTCTGCGTCTGCGCGCCAATTGGGATATCCGCATCGGCCATATCCATCCCCTCTCTCAAGTTCACAAGCCCAGACATTTCTACTTTCTTTTTATGGCCGCCAAGCATCAAACCATTTATGGAACTCTGTTTGCAATATTATGCCCCGAAGACGTTCAGAATTTCAATATTTCACAGGCTGTGGGCCCAGATGGGATTTTTCAGAGTAAATAAGTCGAGCCCCGGCGGACATGAAAGGCGTCTTGTGATAGCTTTGGGCAGTCATCTGGATTCACTGAACCCACAACCGTATAGCTCCCCAGACCCGAATGAAACGGGCGTGGAAAGCAAAGGGCTTTAATCCAACCCAACCTGTGCCGTATATATATGCGCATATTGCAATCTGAACTCAAAATATGGCACCGCTTATGCTTATGCACAGTGAAAATAAATGTATATTGCACTGTGACTTGCATACATGGTTTGAATACATGTACTTTGTACATGTAGGCCGTCTATAATTTTCTTATGGCTGCACGTTTGAAAAAAAAATTGTTGAAGGTGTCAGTATTTCTCAACAAACGATTTACATTGTTACATTGTGACTGTATGCATAACATACCACCTCAGCCAAATTCCTTGTGATATTTGTCAAAGAAAATACCATTTACAATACCCCCTCCCCTAGCGGACATAGAAAGATGAGCCTTGCCCATTTCCTCTAACGTCAGCCATTGTCGGGTCACGTGACCGTGTTGTTGTCAGCAGTGATTTCCTTGGAACAGCGGCCATTGCTCTCCAAGCACCTACCTGGTTATTTTTCTGGATAGGGAGGCTGCTCTGCACGGCAAATTAAACACTTTGCATTCTAGGGTGTGTGTATTCGAAGAGGTTAAGCCCAATTCGCCCTGATCGATGTTTCTGTCGCAGAGACCTACAAAAGGTTTATATTAAGGAATTACAAACAAGTTCAGGTGGGCCAAGATGATCGTAAACTACAGAAATTGATCATATAGCTTTCACACTGAGAATTGAGGTCCCTTGCATTCACTTTCGCAAGCAATTTTATATCTATTCGTACGAGATCTCTTCAAAAATATCAAACATGTTGAATAATTTCACAAGTCATCAGGTTGTACAGGGATACGACAACCCAATGTTGCCAGCGTTCTCAGATCGCAGAGGCGTACTACAAACCATGTTCACCAGTGCGAATGGGGCTTTAGGCGCGAAGACTTCTTCTTTTACACTGGTATAGAATCAAAACGTCCCGAAATGTCATTGGGCCAGTATGTAATGCCAGCCTCTGAAAAAAATTGTTCTTAGCCAATCGTCACTCTTTTTTCATCAAAAGATGGTTAGAACAGAATGCCATATCCTAACACAGAGATACACAAGGTATATGCCTACGATCCCATAAGGATAGCTTTCACGGTCTGAATCCAACCTGAAAAAAAAAGATATGTGGGAAATCAATTGGGAATTTCCCTTAAATGGTAAACTTAAAAGGGGCCTGGTAATAGGGTTGCCTCCTATAGAGAACCTTCATAAAGGCGTCTTTAATTCCTGGATATCGAGGATGAAAAACCCACAGTCAATTCGAAATGTGGCATCACTGAACGGAGCTGCCATGAGGGTTATCAAAGCTATATTGCGAAGGCGGCATGTATCAAACATGACCGTAATGAGCTTGAAAATCAATACCAGATTTGGCTAAAGAAACGATGTAGTGAACCATAGGGAGTTTACAGTGTTCTATCCCAAACTACGTTCAGAAATACGTATACTGAAATTCCAAAATCTAACGTTTAGTTTTGTCATAGATACACAGTCACATGTATAGCTATGGTCTGGTATTATTTGAATCAGTAATACGGACACTTACGATATGGTGACGGTGCTGCAGAAGGTCGCATGTATTCCACATACTTTCTGAATTTCCGAGAAAAGAGCGTGTCTATGCGATTTTGTAAAAGAAAAATGCACATAATTGTACGTAACACACACACATTGTCAAAAATGTATGTAAAATATACCCTCTATGCATGAATTTTCATTGGAAACCTTAATCCACCAGAGAAAATTTCCCTCTCCAAACGCACATCCTTCTGCACTCACCCACCTTGTACCACGCAAAATAGTCTTTGGTTAATGAACTCATTATCATTTCCTACCTGAACCTAAATCATGGATAAGTATTTAAGAATGTCGGTTCAAATACTTGGAAAAGGCGGAAACCTTGTTTTAATCTACCGTGCTTGACCACTTTGCACGGGAACAGGAAGATGAGAACAGGAGAACTACGTGGCCATGTACTTGATGCCTCTCTAGATGTGGTATGGAGGCGGACGTTGTGGTTTTCCATCTGACACAAATCATATGCTTTCTGTCTACTGCCCTGATGCCTTCAATACACCATTAGATGATTTTCTACTCTTATTTTCATACTTTTTACTTTCCCCTATACACCTCTTTTGAAAATATCTTGTTATGTAGAGCACTTACTCGATAGATTGAAGGAACATGGCATTGGTTACTAAATGTAGATTCGGATTCCCCTCAATTAACGCGGTGAAGTAAGGCTTTCGTGCTACCATGGAACCAATAAAAGAAAAAAACACTTCAACCTCTACAACCAAAACCACAGTCACCGATTTAACCATAATTTAGAATAATTTCCACGCTATCCTCCCACTTAATGCTCACCCCACAGTCTCTTTAAGAAGCCCTCCCTATCTCAGTGACTCGGTCTGGTGTCTAACTGTCACACTGTCAGTGCATGTCACCGAGGTGTCACAAGATGTCATGACGTGTCAGTAGATAGAGGCCTGTGGTTACGAACTGACCATTGTCAGGGGTGCCTCCCACCAGTCGTCTGTAGCCTGTCGTGTTGGCAGGAATTAAACCCACACGGCAATTAGGGGTAATTTGCCGATCGTTATTTAAACATCACGCATGTTTTCACCCACTGAAGACCAGCCTTCAATTTGGATTGCTCCATGTAATTCACTGAGAAATTGGACCAGTTAATTTCTCTGGCATCTGTGTGAATTCTTTGTTGGGTGGTTTTATGGTCTCTTTGAATTATATGAGTAGGACTTGAGCAGTTGAGATGATTACTTGAATCTCATATCATAATTCATGTTATGAAAAGTAGACTATATATAATAATGTATAACATGGAAAAATGCCAAACAAGTTATCATAATATTATAGGCCTATCTGTCATCAATATTGCAATGGTTAGATGTTCTTTCATAAATATATTTAGATATCTATCGTAATTGTTAGGCAGTGTCTTTTCAGTCGTATACACATGTACATAGTCTGCCTAATTATGCGATAAACTGCAGTCCCCACAATTTAAAAAAAAACAATTCAAAAGAAATCAATGAAACCCTCCACATCACAAGTCAGAGGAGTTTATTTTCCATGTTTCCAGCACTTACACTCAAACACAAGTTCAGAACTACATATTTATGTATAAATACATGTGCTAAATCATGAGGCACCCTCTTCATCTGGCAGATTTGCTTTCAACACACGGATGAAGGTACCTAATATTTTACACCACCCATAATGGTATACTGCGGTCACTTGTTATGGCCCCCTGACCCGCCACAGGGCTGTCAAACGGCGGCCGGCCCTTTGACCTTTTCCTTTATCGCCCTTACTTACTGCATGTCTCCAGGCACTCCTAGCAGTGTACAGCTACAACACAGGCCCCTTGTCACTCTCCCCCAACCAACACAGAATTTTTTCCAGCTTGAGAGACCTGTGTCGGAAAAGGTGACTAAGGGCCAGTGCCCTTGTACTAACCGCGCCGTCCAGCTGGGCTATTAAGATACCTTCTCACCTGATCCTGCGGGCATGCGCAGAACGCTGTAACAAGATGGCCGCCCTGAGCGATAATATGTGGACGTTTGGCTTCACGCCAGGAAAGGGGCTTCCAGCCACGGCGTTTTGGCGCTTTTAGTGAGGTAGAACAAATAGCCCTGAGCTTATTTGCTTTTGTCTCGGTCTCTGCAGGGCATTTCCATGTATAACTAATTAATACTATCGATTGTAAGTGACCCCTTATGACCTTTCGTTGCTGCAAGCAACCTTATGCCAGTCATTTTGTAATTTCCGAAATATTGATTTGTAGCCTATATTTCTTAAAATTGCACTTGCTTCAAACTTGCGCAAGGATCGAAGAATATATATCCAAAAAAAATCTTGGTAAAACTGTAGACCTCTATATGACAACAGACATGCCAAGCAAAGTTCATCGTGGCATATGTTCAAGAAATGCGAAATAAAACCTGTTAACGGTCACCATGGTGAACATTTTAGGTGTCCCTCAAAAGTCACACCACCTTTCACATCCTCACGTACTTTGGTCTGCTGCGCATATTGCCTCTCAATGGGTTCTGGTAGTTTTTGTTCTACTTAATTACACCTATGCAGTAAGCTTATACACTTGGACACTTACATCTCTATCACTCATTAGACTGGCATCAATGTCCCAATTACCGTTCTCACGATTATCAAACGTTATGTCACGCACAGACGTGAATCTACGAGACTCCAGCCATCGTTCTGAATGAGAAGAGATATGAGCGTGCCTGACTCTGCACTGATTGCAGCATAGAATCATAAAGTTACTCTGGTCTTTCACACGTTCTCGTTATCTAATTTTAATTGTCACAAGATACACCTTATTTCATGAATATGATTGTGACAATTTCAGACATGCCTAGTTATTCTAAGTTATAGATAAAAGCCTTATTACCATTCGTTTCGGTATATATAATGCCTTTCATACAGCATTCTAATTCAATATCAATCCTTTTAATGCAGCCTAACTATACTTTCATACATATGTATAGGTACAAATTATCCATAGATATTCTTTGCAATTATCATAAATAACCAATAAAACACATGCTACAAGAACCAACATAAAATCCAACATTTACCATCTGAGGGGTAGAGGATCTGTGTACATGTATAAGGAGTGGCAGCCATCCCTGGCCGTATTGTGAAATGGATCATCCATCTGTGAGGGGAGATGAAGATGCTCAGACCCCATGGCCGACGTGATCCTATCCCCCGAAGGCCGGACTCATCAGTCAGCACAATGTGGCGCCGTCTACGGTTACCTGACCAACTTCCCGACGCAGGGCCTACTTACAGGAGGAGCACAGGAGCAACAGCAGGAGCAGATAGTTTAGAGATTGTATGTTGCCAATAACATCTCTGGTCAATATATATATATATATTTTATATATAGGGTCTTTTATAAGAGGTACACCTTCGTCTTTTAAGTGTGTACGTCCATGTCTGAGTGTGTACCCGACAGATCTCGTAATTTTGATTTCAAATTGCATATTTGTATAAACAGTTAACGTTGTCATTTTGGAAATTGTTCTATCTTTTGGGCAGGAAACAGCTTTATCACCTCTAAACTGGACACCATAGTATCACAAAATATAGACTTCATTTCTAAACGATCCCATTACCCGCTTTGTATCCCAATGATAAACTGCCGACAGAGGTAGCCTCAGGCTACTGAAGTATTTTCTTTCAAGTTGCATATCCGCTGGCACAAGTTTCTACTTCTAGACTAACCATAATATCGTCACCTAACCGCGGGATATTTGACATTCAAGCCGTCCTCTCTCCCCTCTCGCTGTTTTAGAAATGGTTGGGAGAGGTTGGAAGTTGTGAAGTGAGAGGGGAGGTGGGCAGGTGATATATAGTCGTCATGTGGTCCCCCCTATCCGCCATGGACAAAGCATAATTACAGGCGTCAAACCCAGCCCTTTTCTCAGCATTGGTCTGGGGGACGGTTCTCGTGGCTTGCCGAGATCTGAAAGCCATACCAATGATGTCTCTATCGAACAGATCACGTTCCTGACGAGACCTGACAAGTTGCGCGGTTTCTATAGAAACGGTGGTCCGATAAGGGCGCGGCGGAAGTGACACACACAGCCGGGAAGTGAAATCGAACGCCGTCTCTCCGCCGACGTCTGGCCAAAAGATGTTATTTCCATATCTGATATAGCACAATGTGGGCCCAGACCAATCGCCGGGCTATCTGAAGGGGAGAAAGCCGCCTCTGAAGGGACTGGGTGTGCTTGACAGATTAGCCAACACCCAGAAGAGATATGTCGATAAATGCAGGAGGATTAATCCATTTATCTCGGATGTTGATGCATGTAATTTGCCTGGGAATTTTACTTTCTCTCCTATTGATATAAATGAGAGTCTCTTTCTACCAACAGAATGATGACCATTGTTCGTAGAAATATGGAATCCTATGTGATTCTATAAAGGTGTGGCCCCATAATATTCTAATATTGCTAGACTATTCAGAAATACCTATAGAGGCTTTCAAATGAGTTGAAAATGGGGACGAACTCGCATAAATATGTACTTGTCTACTATATTTACTGTTTGATAGAAATTCTTTGATATAATAATTATGTAAACCACATCAATATGTCATTGATATAGTACCATGAAATAAAAAAAACAATCGGCGATCTCAATGCAGCACATATAATATTATGACTATGTGCTTACAGCTTTTAGGCCCACCAAATGGACATTCGGTGGGAACGCTTGACCGCCGAACCATCTGCCCCTGTCAGCCGGCCCGTCCAAATCCCGTGTCATCTCGCCCAGTCTCGTGTCATCTCGTCAGTTCTCGTCTCAGCCCGGCCAGGCGCAGCACCGGAAACAAAGCCCAAAACGAGGCGGCTGGCAGGTCACGTGTTTTCACCTCTGAGGTCACGTGGCCCTTTTTAGTCAAACCGAGGCTGCCCATTATTTTTTAGGTTTGGAGTGGGGAGTTCGGTTTCGCTCTTCAGGACTGCTCTGATTTCTATGGATGCTGCAATGACTTTATTGAATGGCCATGGTTTCTTTTTCAAAAGGGTCGTATCTCTGTATACGTGGATTATTGCGTTACAAGTGTGACAATTGTAATGCAGCTTATTTATATCCAAGCTGCGTGTTTTGTTTAGATATGAATCATTCTCAAGTATGCTCGCTGATGGGATCTATAGTTATTTCCTAGGAATTAACCTAGAAATCGTACACATAACCACATAGTTACTAATATAGCACCTGTGTAAGTTAGCCACCGAAGCTGACGACTGTAATCAAAGAGTACGTAATTGCTGCAGAGTCAGCTGGGAGTCCATGGCAGGCCTACAACATAGGGCTTAAGTTGGAAAGATAGAATATACTCTAATTTCAATTAGACTTTCTTTCACATAAGATAAAACAGATATTTATATTAGGAATTACAATGACTACAAATGGGAAGACGTACGATTGTGTTATGATATACACAAACATTACATACTTTATCATGTAATCCTGGTTACCATCTGTGAAGCCTTTTATTTTTCTTATTTTGACCCAGAAGCTACAATATAGTTGTCATTCTTTTATTCAAGTTCCATAAATCTTAAGGAAAAAAGAACTTTGCCCTTGACATGCACGAGTGCTCTAATGATAAACCCATCACAGTCACATTACAACCTTTATGTTTTCCCATTGTATCCAGACTTTTCTCAGTGACCAAGTACAAGCCCCTCCCCTTCCCCCTCCCACACACTGCATTCTGACCGTTGCTAGGGGCTAGATTATTTCTGTAGGATATTTTCCCTGTGGGACCTTCGGCTTTTTTACACGCTTGTTAACCTTACCCTCTACCCTTTTCCCACCTCACCCCCTCAGCATCCCACTGTGGAGGGGCGTGAAATCGTTCAATGCGCGTGCGCCTTGTGCACACGCCCTCTGTTGTCTGTGGTTCTTGTCACAGTAGGGGAGTGTGGGGTGGTTAAGGGCAGGGATGGATGGAAGGAAAAAGTCGCGGGGTGTGGGGGTGGGGGGTGGAGTTTGCGGTTGGGGGAGGGCGGGGTATATACATGACATTTTGAATAATTTGGGCGAAAGGGGGCTAGAAGCAGAGAGAGATAAGTTTAGTTTAGCTGTGATACTTAGAAGCGTTAAGAAGAAATTGGATAACACACGACTATAGGTCTGCAGGGCAAGAAAGGGCTGGTTTTGTTTTTCAGTTCCATTTTGAGTTCTACTTTCCAAAGATTTGTACTATGTTTTTTCATATCAATCACATAAGTTTACTGGTGGGGGAGTACATGATTGATGACTTTTTGAATTTTCTAAACATATTTTGCATGTCATTCGTGGCCATTTATCATCTGAATGTATTTTATAGTTTTTCCCCTTTGCTCCCATTAATTATTAATTTCATTAGCAATGTCATATGGGAGGATGCTCATATTTTGAAAACTTGTGCCATCTTTGTCAGATTCTACTCCCATTTCTATATTAAAATACGTGTGCCTGACAAACAATTTTGGTATTGATGAATGATAGAACAAAATATACTGAATCTAAATATACCACTTTTATTTTTATCATAACATTATTAACAGTGCTACGTTTTTAAGACAGGTAAAAGGACCAGATATTTCAAGTTTTTCAGTCCTTTCTTGCCCTGCAGA